>OX451735.1:1347604406-1348204406 GCA_948472305.1 Vicia faba
TATCATATTCGGATAATAGCATCTGCCAACAGGCAATTCTTCCGGTTAAAGCAGGTTCTCAAAGATGTACTTGATCAAATCCATTTTAGATATCAACTAAATAGTATGATTAATCATGTATTGACGAAGACGCTTAGCGGCCCAAGCCAAAGCATAACAATTTTTCTCAAGCCACCATAAGAAAATTTGTTCATTGCATCAGTTATTTTGGCAGATTACGACGGTTAAAACCGCCACAATTTGCTATCTACGACGGTTAATGTACTTTCGCAGAAATGTGTTTCCTTGGCTGATTCGCGACGGTTGCTAAAACCATCACTCCAACAGTCGTATCAATTGCGACGGGTAGGAAACTGTCGTAAATCGAAAGTAACGACGGTTACCAACCGTCGTGAGTTTCTCTTTGAATACTTTTTTTCTATTCGGGTTGTGACGGTTTCAAACTGACGTTATTTATATTACATTTAATTTTAAACAAATTACGGAGGTTTGTAATCCCCGCTAAATATATTAATTTTTATTAAAAAAAAACAATTATTAAATTTTAACTAGTATTCAAAATATATTGAAACATATGTGATCTCCAGAATTCAATAACTAAAGATAGAGACATTTCTCAAGATCAAACATACCTTAACTAAGGTATACATCAAAATTCAAAATTAACCTAAAACAATTATAGCTATAAAATTTCTAATGCAACTTCATAGAAAGAATTTTCTTCTACCTAACTTATCAACTAAAAACATTGAGATGAAAATAGCTACAAGAGAGCTCCGTTGGTAACAAAATATGACAAAAGAGATGCATTAGCTCTGTAGCCGCACAAACTGTAGATGCAACAAATTTTGCTCTAAGAAGAATACAACACCAATAAGTACTAGAAATTCTATATGACTGCAATTCCTCTAAACTCCTTGCTAGTGGGTACATCAACAGAGCATATTTGTTAATAGCGGAATGATGACTCTCTGCTTTTTAACTATAATCCAATCATAACTAATCAAGGATTAATTCAGTATCCTTTTTGTTAGAGGCAATGCTATAGATACTTACACATCTTCGGTTGTTGCATTAGTAACTCTAGAATCTACAGAACTAATCAAGGAGTAGAAATTCTCACATGGCAAGCTTGTTGAAAGACTAGCTCCCTGTCAGAAAACAAACTTGTTATTTATATACAAAATAAGATGCAACTTGAAGCGAATATTTTAAAAAATAGGCTAGAAACCCAGACCAGATACCTTCAAATCATAGTTTAATTGGTCTAGCCATAGTTGAACCATTCATGGTTAAAAACCAAAAAATAATACCATTATTATATGCTTCGTGTCACTGACTTGAAAATAATTAACAAAGCTCATAGTAGACAGATTCATACTTATGTTTCAGAAACAACTATTACACCATTCTCAACTATTATAACAAATTCATGCTTATGTTTTTTTCTTTCTAGTTTCAATTTATTATTTCTCACAATCATATCATCCCTTTGTAAGTAAAGATGCTTCAGGAACCCGTTAAACTAATTGATATACAATAGGAAACTTCTAACTAAGCATAAAACTAAAACATGGCAGATGTAGTGTCACCTGAGAGACGAAAGCTTTTGTCAATATTTGGAATCAAGGCTTCCACTATCGATGACACTTGGGGACATTCTTGACGGTGATTACAATAATGATGATGCTCAAAATTATTTTTAGAATTGATTACTTATCTGAGAAGGACAACTTCTGATGTTTTACCAATCAAGCTAGCTCAGTGAGCAGCCTGACTTTGCAGAGTTTGTCATGCTCTTGCGATGGCAATTGACATTCATGCCTGTTAACACCCCTTTTCTACCTTTAATTGACCTTACTTAATCAATGATAACTTTTGACTGGGAACCTTGTCCAACCCGGCTAGACAACTTGCACTGCAATATTAAACCAAATAGGATTATAGAGCAGATAGTTTCACAAAATCTTAATGAAAACTCTATTGGAATTGTAATAACAGAGTTATCGAAAACTCTATTGGAATTGTAATAACAGAGTTATCGAAAACTCAGATAACAATAACTCAAATTATTGTTGTGGACCTTTACTCAAAAGGTATCTTAAGCACGTGGTTGTTTCAAAGGGTATGGCTATAAAAGCCTGTGTTATAACAACCAAAATAGATAAATCATTAATATGCCAACACATAAGCCAAAGTTGAGTTTTATGTCAGCAGCACAAAGACCCAAATTGATTTTGTTGAATAAGATGCACCATAATTTATTTTAAACAAGGGTGAAAGTTCAAATATAGTAACCATAGGTATTATCAGCATGATTACATTACATATTTGAACACAAGATATAGTACCTAACCTTGTCTCTCCTTAAATAATGAAAGGCCTTGTCTCTCATTTCATTGCCAAGAATTGTACCGTAACATGAGAGGTAAGTATGAATATGTCTTGTTTCCTCTATATTTTCAATTAAATTTTGAAAGAGATAAGTATACCGTTCCATCCCCCAGGACCCGAATATGCATCATACTAGACATTAAGATCGGCAATAGTTGCCATGCTAAACACAAAAACATCACTTTTATAATTAGACTACATTATAAATAAAAACCTGGACAAGAATGTTAGTTGATAATTTGTTAAACCTTTGTATTGATGCTATTAAACTATACACATCCCTAATAAAATGTTGAATTCACCAACTATAAATCAAAGTCTAAAAGTTTAACCTTACCCATGTATCATTGATGTCATTTTTTGTGCGCCAACTATTACCAACCTTGCCTGCCCACAAAGCAGGGTCATCAACACCCTTGTGAAAACCGTTTTTTTAGGGTTTCCAAGATTGTAACAATTGTCTTATTTCAAATAATCTATGCCCTGGTAAAATATTATAATGGTGTGAAAACCACTAATAAACTACAGAAAAATGTAACTAGAAACAATTTTAGTATATAAAAAATGTGATTCGCATGTTAAGCTATGAATCAGGGCTTTCCAAAAGCACCTCAACATGTCACTGAGATTATTTACATTTAAATTTACCAGGCAACGAGACTAATTTTTAGTCATCACTTCATTGTTTCCTTTAGAAATTATGGAATTGTGCTACTTCTAAGAATCTAGCTATGACAGTGGACATAACATCTATGAAGATCTGTCAATGCAAAGTTCAATGAAAAAGTTTACTTTAGGTGATTACTTTAGGTACATAAATGCAAAAGTTTATTTATTTTTTCTACCCATTCCATGAAGTTCAGCCACTCAATTACGAAATGTAAATTCATCCATGGATAAACCCGAGGCAGAAAGAGCAGATACCAAAGCACAAGGACCTGAGATTGGAACAATAAGAACATTTTCACTTACACATAATCTGGCCTATATTGTTATCACATGCACAAAGTTAAGAAACAAAATAGAAGTGATGATATTAATAAATAAGCACAACCACAACAACATACATACCAACAAAAAGGTTTGGATAAAAGGTTAATGATATAGAATATGGAATAGGAATCACTTGTGTACTCTATAATCTTCCAAAAAATCAAAAACACATATAACTTTATGGTTCTTACCAAAGAGATCAAAACAAGATTGGTGAAAACCGGAATCTATGAACGACAATGAGATTGGTGTGACGTTCGAATTTAAGGATGATAGCTAGATTGGTGCAGCCCCGGTTGTTGATAAAAATAACGATATTGGTGCTGCTGAAAGTGAAAGATAAAGGCGAGATTGTTGCAGCTATGTGCGAAGAATGACGACTAGATTTTGATTCTTTTTCAACCGGAATTCAGCTCCCCAAGTAATAAAAGACCTAATATTAAGAAGATGATCAAAATCAGATACCAAAACACAAACCAAAAGACCACCTTCAGTCTTTTATGGATATGAAAAATCGTATGGCTTCCAGTGGTTGGTTTAGAAGCTGGGACAATAAAAAAGGATGTAACTTAGTACTTATTATATCTCAAATATCATGGAAAATACACATCTGCATCGCATAATTTTAAACAAAAGATGAAAGTTCAAGTAATTAGCATAATAATAATACCTTTGATACAAGTAGTGCAGCAAGTTGCCTTTGGTGTTTATGAGACTCTTCATCTTCATACAAACTCTCTGTTTAGCACATACATACAAAACACACATGTTTAATCTTCAACGTTCCTATTCCAACACTTGAGACATAAAAAAACTAATTCAACCAAGAAACATAAGAGAGAATCATGGCATTAACATGAACACTGGTGGAGATCTTAGGCCATAAGCTGTCAACCAAATTGTTGAGGTTAGAGAGAGCGTGAAGCTTGAGGGAGAGATGAGACTCTTGAGCATCGCCAACATACCACCGAAAGAGCTCACCAACGTCGTATCCATGGCTGATCAGTGTATTGCAAAGAATTGGAATAGTTAGGGTTTGGGTTTGGGTTTGGGATTAATGGAATTGCGATCTGAGAAAATGGAACAAAGAATAAAACTGACAAAGGGTTTGTTGTGAGATTTAATAGTGTGGGTATACTAGCATCTTCATTTTCCTTTTTCAACTGAAAGAGAAAGACAACTCAGAGCTTAAACATTAGGTTTATTCAAAGGAAAGAAGGAAATGAATGAGTAGCGTGTTTCTTTGGAATTTTACAAGAAATTAAAAAAAATAATAATAACAAATGAATATAAGATGGATTTATGGGGGCGACGGGTAGGTTCATCGTCGTGAACTTTACTTCAAGACAGTGATTGTGACCGTCGTGAACTTATTTTTAGGGCGGTTTGTTGATAATCGTCGCAATGTTTATTAATTTTTTTAAAAGGTAAGGGTGGTTGATTTCAACCGTCGTAACCACTATCTCTATATGTTAATTACGATGATTATTCAGTAATTGTCGCAATTTTTGTGTCGTAAAACCCTAATTTTCTTGTAGTGAGCATGGAGTAACGAGACTCACAATCTGTGAATTTCTTACTCAGGTAGTAAATGGCATGCTCTTTTCTTCCAGTTTCATCTTGTTGACCCAACACACAACCCATAGAATCTTCCAATACAGTTAGATACATGATCAAAGGTCTTCCTTCCACTGGAGGGATCAAAATGGGAGGTTCAAGTAGACACTCCTTGATGAAATCAAGTGTTTTCTGACAATCTTTAGTCCATATACAACTTTGGTCCTTTCTGAGAAGCTTGAAAATCGTCCCACAAGTCGTTGTCATGTGTGATATAAATCTAGATATATAGTTCAAACATCCAAGAAACCCCCTCACTTGTTTTTCTGTTCTTGGTGCAGGAATCTCTTGAATAGCTCCGACATTATTGGGATCTACTCCAATACCTCTCTGGATGATGATGAAACCTGGCAGCTTTCCTGAACGAACACCAAAAGTACATTTATTAGGATTCGGGCGGAGTTGATACTTTCTCAGGCGTTGAAATAACTTCAGCAGGAGTTCCACATGGTCTTCTTCATTTTGTGATTCAGAAATCATGTCATCTACATAGACCTCAATCTCTTTATGCATCATATCATGGAACATAATAGTCATGGCCCTTTGATATGTTGCACCAGTATTTTTCAAGTCGAAGGGCATAACTTTATAGAAGAATGTTTCCCAAGGTCTAACGAAGAAGTCTTCTCCATGTCCTCAGGTGCCATCTTGATCTGGTTGTAGCAGGAGAAACCATCCATTAAGGAAAAGACATTGAACTTTGTAGACTTATGAACCAACATGTCAATGTGTGGTAAAGGGAAATTATCCTTTAGGCTAGCTTCGTTCAAATCTTGGTAATCGACGCATATTCTAACTTTACCATCTTTCTTAGGAACATGGACTATGTTGGCCAACCAAGGAGGATACTCAGAAGTAACAAGAAAAACCATGTCGATCTGTTTTTGAACTTCCTCATTAATCTTCTTAGCCATATCAGGGTGAGTTCTTCTAATCTTTTTCTTCACCGGCAAACATTCTGACTTTAATGGCAGATGGTGCTCCACAATATTGGTGTCCAACCCTGGCATATCTTGATAGGACCAAGAAAATACATCAATAAACTCTCTGAGAAGCTCTATTATCTTTTCTTTAACATCGGGGTTAAGTAGTGCCCCAACTTTAACTTCTTTCCTTTATTCCTTAGTGCCAAGATTGATCACTTCTACTAGCTCTTCATGAGGCTAAATGGTTTTCTCCTCTTTCTTTAACAATTAGGAAATTTTCTCAGGTATTTCTTATATTTCTTCTTCTTCAGCTTCAAATACAGGGAAGTCAAAGTTGGGAGAGGGCATAGGATCATGTCTTTCAATGGGTTCATGTTTTAATCTGCACATATGTTTTAATCTGCACATATGTTTTATGTTTGATTTTAGAGACAAGTAAAAGAGTGAAAAAAGTTTTATGCAGATTTTTCAAAGTGATTTTTCATTTTAGGTTTTTTTTAGGATTACCATTTTTTAGAAAAAAGGAAAGTAAAAAAAACAAAAGTATAGGAGACAACATGACTTTTACTAATGATGATAAATTTAAAACAAAAGCCTGGTACAATATGATTTCCATCTTAGGCATAATGGAAAAAGTTATTATTTTTTAATAAAGCCCCACAACCACTCTTTCGCCTTGGGTAGAGCAAAAGGTTTAAAAATAACAACAAGAGGATTACTCGGAAATATGAATGACTGATGGAATATCAACAGAGGTCCAATTCTGGAAAATCCTTCCATGTGTCACAAAGTTTGGCAAATCCTCTTCAGACTCATCTCCAAGAATGGCATTAGCTTCAGATGTTGTTGGACAAATAAATCCTGCACTACGAAACGTCTCTTGGATAGGACGGTTGACAGTGTCTCTTTTATCAACTTTGGTAGTTGTAGGAGAAAAACCCAATCCTTCACAAAACTTTTTTCCAGGTAAGTTCAACACAACACCCCCAATTGGTACTCACACCACTTTGTACTACTCGTTGTGCATATTTGTATGAAGCAATGGATGCCCCATTCTTCTTAGTACTCTTATCAAAGATAGACAATTCTTGAAACTGAATGCCAAATTCTTCAGTAGCGTCAATGTAGGAGAAAGATAAGAGATGACTCACTATAAAAACTCGCTCTCCACCTACCACAACCAACTTAACATGTTTACAAACTTCATATTTTGGTGGAGTGTTGAAGTGACAGCTCCTGCCCCATGAATCCATGGTTGTCCCAACAAAGAATTGTAAGCAGTCTAGATATCCAATATTTGCAATGTTATCTGAAAAGATTGGGGACCAATTCTCATTATTAAGTCTACTTCACCAATCACTGTCTTTCTTGAACCATCAAACACTTTTACAACAACCCCATTACTTTTCATGGGAGTGCCTTGATACGAGAGCCTAGACAATGTAGATTTAGGAAAAACATTTAGTGAAGAACTTGTATCTATCAATACATTGGACAGACTATCTAAAAGGCAGTTCATATAGATATGTAGTGCAAAATTATGATTTCTTCCTTCCTCGGGGAGGTCTTCATCACTAAAGCTCAAGTTATTACATGTCGTAATGTTTCCTACTATCCCACTAAATTGGTCGATTGCTACATCATGGTCAACAAATGCTTGGTCCAACACTTTCATTAATGCTTCTTTGTGTGTGTCAGAATTCATCAACATAGAGAGTATGGAGATTTTCAAAGGTGTTTGCAATAACTAATCTATCACCTTGTATTCACTCTTTTTAATCAATTTTAAAATTTCATCAACATCATCATTCAGACTAGTCTTACTGGGTTATCCTTTCTCACGGGACTAGGAATTGCAATAGGAGCTTCAATTGGGATACTCCTAACTTTCCTTGGAGGTATAACGGAGAAAACACGACCTCTGCGGGTCAAGCCACTAACATCATCTGTGTTAACAACATAGGCAGGAGAAGGAATGTGCATTTTTCCCATTTTCAAGCATAATAGCATTGTATTTGTATGGTACACCTTTATCAAAATCATATGGAGTCAGTCCGGGAAAGTATACAACCAAATGGGAAATGAGAGCTCTTTGACTGCTATATGTTACTTCCAAAGGCTCGGTATGTTAAAATGAGGGACCATGACGTTCACTTCACCGTCCTCAACTTTTCCCTTATAAACAATGACCTCCACACTCGCATCAAGAGTAGCTTTAGTTGATTCCTCCTTTCTTCTTCTATCAGCAAGAATGGCTATCGCTCCCTCTTTAAACAAACATGCGCCTTTCAATATCTAGAGGTCCCTTCTCAGAGTAGCGAAAACCCCATGGTTTCTTTTCACATTCTGGGCACCAGTCATGACTAAAATCAATCAACCTTCTTCAGACCCAATGTTCATGAATCTCTACAGGAGTCACTATGTTGAGATATTCATTGTAGGTTCTTTAGCATACCTGGAATATGCCTTTACGGGAATTAGCACACTGTTATCAACAGTCATAAATTCAGCAAAACCGTCTTCAATCATATTCACTCTGTTATCGTCTCTGTATCTGGTGATTGTTATGAGACCTTGATCTAGAAGTTGTTGAAGACCTCTCTTTAAAATATGACATCCACGGGAGTCTCTACAACATATTCAACAAAAATCATAGTTGTGTCTTTCAATCATTTCACAAAGGGTAGCATGCATTTGCACCAGATCTCCTATCATCTGATATGCATCAAAGATACGGTATTTGTCAGGACACCTGCCCACCATATTCATAACATGTTTTCCATGATTAGGTAGTGGATTAACTTGTACATTTGGACCAACGTCTCTAAATGATAAGAGACCACTTCTGACCAATTTCTGAACTTCAATCTTCAATGGAAAACAATTTTCAGTACTATGACCTGGAGCTCCTGTGTGAAAAGCACAATAAGCATATGCTTTATACCGGTATAAGATGTCTTTCAGGATAATGTGTGGTGTTCTTATATGAACCTGATTCTTTTTCAATAATCCAGGTAACAAATCTTCATAAGTCATAGGGATTGAATCAAAATGTGGCGTACTTCTTAATCTGTTTTGCTGATTATTATATGTTGATTATTGATTGTTGTATGCATGTTGCTGAGGCTGTTGTATGTTGTAAGCCTATTGTTGGGGCTGCTGAACTTGTTGGGGGAACTACGGATGATAAGCTGGAGTTGTATTAATGACAGGAGTGACATTTGCGACATGTTGTTGTGGTTACCTCCTTATTGGTCTTCTGAACGACACTGCACTGACATCTTGTTCTTTTTTCTTTGGGAAACTACCTATAAATTTTCTTATCCCACTTGATGAACCAACTTCTTTGGTTAATCGTAATGTACAAATAACTTACTCGAGTCGCATCCCCATATTCACCATTTCAGTGAAATCATTCGGCACACTCACAATCATTCTTTCATAGTAAAACGGGCCCAAGATATTCAGAAAGATTTTGGTCATTTTCTTCTCTTCCAGGGGTGGACTAATTTGGGCAGCAACTTCACGCCATCTTTGCGCATATTCTTTGAAACTTTCCTTGTTTTGGGGGGACATAGCTCAGAGTTTATCTCTGTTCGGAGCCCTGCCGAAATTATATTTATATTAGTGAACAAAGGCTTCACCAAGGTCTCCGAAAGTGTGGATTTGTGCACTATCCAAGCTCACGTGCCACCTGAGAGCGGTATCAGACACACTATCTTGAAAGTAGTGGATCAACAGTTGGTCGTTATTAGTTTGTGTTGACATCTTTCTGGCATACATAGTCAAGTGACTTTCTGGGCAAGAATTCCCTTTGTACTTTTCAAATTCAGGTACTTTAAACTTGGATGGTATCTTCACATTTAGCACCAGGCATAAGTCATAAGCATTCTTTCCAAATAGGTCTTTCCCACAGAGGGCCTTAAATTCTTTATACATTTCTTGAAACCGGTTTTGGAAGTCATCCATCCTTTCCCCAACACCCAAACATTCAGAAGGTTCGGCATGGTAAACTTGTTCATTTTCAAACAGGATAATATGTATCACCGGAGGAGGAACAAACATCACAGGAGGAGGAATAGCCATCGTATGAGGAGGACTAGCTATCACAGGAGGAGGAACATACATTGCATGTTACATTGCAGAAATTTAAACAACTGGTTAGTATCCCTCAGGCATAAAGTTGAGTGGCACGCCCCAAGGATATCTAGGTGGCATTTGATACTGTGGAACACTGACTAGAGCTACTGAAATAGGAGTGGCAACAATTTTAGCAATCATTATGGTCTGGAGTTTTGCTTGAGTTGAACGAGGAGATGAGGGAGTCAGTGGTTGATTCTGAGCAGTCGCCAAATTCTCCACCATAGTTGTCAATATTTCTATTTCGTCCTAAAGGGTTGTCACCTCTTCATAAAGCTCATAGTTTTCTTGCTCTAGTGTGATGTCCATCTTTTCAATGATTAGCCTGAGTGCGTTTTGACTCTATTTGGAGAGAAAAGGCACGAGTAAGACTTTAGAACACAGAGATAGCTAAATCCTTAGGTCCTAAGGAGTCCCATATGAAGAACTAAATCCTACTTACAGCTCGAGCCTCTTGATCTTCTCCTTGTAAAATTCTTCCATCTTCGTCTTCTCTTTGACTAATAAATCAACCCCTTTTTGCCAAGCATCAGGAGAGGGACCAACATCTATCAAATATTCTTGTTTCCTGACATATGTAAGCCCATTCCTGCCATCACAATGCTGATACCACTTCACGCGAGTGCAAATTTCTGGGCACTCTAGTGTTCAATCATCTTCCACCTTCGGATCACGAAAGGCCCGAAAGCCAATCTATATCCTCAGGTTTAAGAAAATTGAACAGGGGAAGCTGTTGTACCCCAAAATTTGCCCTCCCATATTTCTCAAAACATTGCAAGAATAGTCTCCAAGTTGCTCAAGATTGCTCAAGAGTTGGACAGTCAAGTCATCTCCTAAGGCAGTCAACCTCAAATTAGGGTTTTGTGTTGCATCAAGGTCCTTGAATCCAAATGACCTAAAGTTCTCCCTAATGTCCTAATATGTTCTCAAGTTCATCCATGTCAAATTTAAAGCCTTGCAGAGGAAGTTTGGTCAGTCAATTGCTCAAGAGGTCCAAAAATCGACAATGTTAGGGCAAAAGTCAACTGTGACCCAAATACAGTCAAACTTCAAGATTTTTTGTCAACATTCTCATTTTGAAGGATATTTCATAATTTTATCAAGGGTTGATCATGATTCATCAAGGATTGCTCAAAATTCATCAAGACTCAAAAGTTGCTAAATTAGGGTTTTGTAGGAAAAGTCAACTCAACTTTGACCAAGCATAACTTTCTCATACTTTATTATAAATGACACATCCAAAGCTCATTTTGAATAGGATTCAATTTCCTACAATCCATCTTCATACCCCAAGATCAAGAAATTCACTCACAAGAATTTACAAATTTGGACATTATAGGTCATTTTTGAAAGTCAACAAAAACACCTTTTTTGCCAAAGCTTATAACTTGAGAATGGAATATCAAAATGAGATGAGACCAAAATTGTTGGTTAGAGGACATCTCAAGCTTTCTAAAAAGTCCAATAACACTTCAAAAAGTTCCAAATTGAAGAAGTTATACATTTTTGAAGTTAGGCATTTTTGCAAAATTGCCAAAAGTCAACCATCCCCAAAACTTCAAATTTTGCCAAATGGGTCCATTCTTTTCCACCTGATTTGGTCTTGTCACACTCCACACGTGTCCTAGATTCAGCCATGTGTCCATTTATTAATTTTTCTATTTTATTTGATTTTTTATTGAATTAATTCATTTTAAATCAAATAAAATCCAAATATTGATTACTTAGGATCTTTTTTGTTGTTATAGGTCTTAATTATCATCATGATCATGAGCAAATCCGTATCAAGCTTTTCATGTACAAAAATATTGGATTTTGGACCAAATTGGAAGCTTTTCAATGGAGAATAAAATCATATCTTCAAGCATTGATGCATAAGGATTGAGTCCACAAGATTTGATCTAATACATTGCTGCATACATATAGAAGCCAAAGCATACGAGATTAGGGGTTAGAGGCTACAAAATCACAAGAACCAAACTTGAGAAAACTTGGAAAAAGTGTGAATCTGAAATCACTCCTAGAGGCGAATTCAAAGGCAAAACTCAACGCCAATCACTTGCTAGACATCCACTGAGTCAGAAGCAATCAAAAGCGAGCTCTCTCACCCTCTCAATCGCACTGTAAGCTTCGCGTTTTACCGTCTTTCAGTTGAATTCGTAACTCCACATTCCTGCATTTTCTTGACAAATTGTTGACATATTCTTGATCCTTGTTCAATTTAGAAACTTTCTACATTATTTGATTGCATTCATATAGCTTGTAACCCCCTAGCCGAATCTAGAGTTCTTGGTTCTTGTTTTTGGGTATTTTTGCTACAGGTGAAATTGGAGCCATTGATGGGTATAGACGTGCTCAGGAGACCTAGACGAGCACGACTATGGTCTTGGAATTAATTTCTATGGTCTAGGATAGATTTTAGGATGCAGCTACGGATTTAGCTGCGGATGCAAATCCGCAGGTAAAAAACCAGGTCCAACGAAGAAGATGAATACGTGCCTCCCCCCTATTGGACCATTCACAATTCGCGCGTTTTTGTTTTTAATTCTGGAATATTAATTGTTTTTCCATATAATAATTGTTATCCAATATACTAACAAATGAAGTGTAGTGGTTGAGTGGCGAAGGTGTTAGTGCATAGTCCAATAGAACCTGGGTTCGAACCCCAGGTCCCCCAAAAGCTTTGTATTATTTTTCTTCAGGTGTTCAGGCGCGCTTCAGCAATTATGGTCCATCATACTCCCTCAAATCTCAAAGCGCCAAATGGCCCCAAGCCAGATCTGGTGGTTTGGAATGAATGCGTACCATACGCCATAGTCAACCAACGCACATGGGAGTCCAGAAGTCAACCAGGCCTGCTTGTATTGGGCCAAAAATTGCTAATCTCACCCCTTGATCAGGCCCATCCCCTAAGTCTTTCTATCTCTTTTATTTACTTCTTTTAATTATTGTTATTATTTTTATTTTCTAATTAACCAATCAAACTTTTTTTTCTTAATAAAATTAAAACCAAAAAAATATATTTTATTTATTAATTAAATTCAGCACTTTATTTTTGTAAATAAAATAAGTTTAATTAATTTAGTTTAATTAGGTATAACTTTTAATATTTTTGCAATAATTAAAATTAATTTAGATAATTAGGTTTTACTAACATTGATTGATTTATTTTTATTTCTTTAAATATCAAAAATCCAAAAAATATTATTTTTATTAATTAATTAATTAGTGTATTAATTTATTTATTAACCTAGATTTAATTTCCTCCATAAATTCAAAATAAACCAAAAAAATCTTTTCTTTAATAATCAAAGGGTTAAAACCCTAGAATGCGCCCGATTTAAATTTCTCGCACGCGATTCACTTTTATTTCATTATTGTATCTGTTTCCCGGAATGTAATAGTTAATTAGGACTTTAATATTTTTTATCGCTTTATTTACTTTCCGTATTTTAATTTCAAGGGTTGCTTTTGGCGATGTAAATACCTGACGCCTTGTAATAGTTAGATTTAATTTCCGTAATTTAAATTCTGCAACTTATAAACTATTAAATGTTTGATAATAGGAAAAGCATGACAAGATCAAATGTTTGAACCTAAAATCAACATAGCTCACCCATTGACATGTACAAAGACAAATTAACTGAAAATAACACACTCGCACATGCGCACTCTTAGGGTATGTGACACCCCAATTTAATTCAATTGTTAAATAATTAGGAATTTAATTATTAAATTAATTAAAGGCTTAGTTTATAATATTTTGGATTAAATGAATGAATTAATTATGGAATTAAAAAGGAAGACCGGGGGTGTAAAGTTGAATTAGAGGTGTGTGTAGTAAAAAGCTCTATTAAAATAATCACTAATTATTATTATTATTTGGCAAATAATAAAAGGAAAAGAAAAAGAAGAATAAAAAGGAAAAGGAAAAGAAGGGTTTTGGAAAAACTCAGTGTACGTGAAATTGGAGAAGAGAAGAGAAGAGAGGAAAAAGCCAAACGTCGGGAATTCGAAGGATCATCGCGAGGTAAGGGGTGATTTCGATTATTTAATATGCCTTATAGATTTTGGGATCAATAGAATTGATTAGGCATGTTAGGAATCCCAATTTAGGATTTATGAAATTCAAACCCCAATCCCATGAAATTATGTTTTAATTCAATTTGAGGTTATGAGGAAATTGTATGATGTTATGGTGTGTTATAATCTCATTAGAATCATGTACTATAACTTGTTTTGGGCAATTCTGTGAGTTGGATTCGTATGGGTATGAATTGGATGGGATTTGGAATGAATAAATGCTGTCAAATAGCAGTTTTTGACTTTCAGGTCGCAGGAACCGGTTCCCAGTGGGGAGGAACCGAGTTCCCAGTGTAAATTTGCGAAGAAATTGACTTTTTCAACTCAGGAACCGGTTCCTGTATAGGTAGGAACCGGGTTCCAGTACATTTTCCAGAATGGGTGTTTTCTGAACTTCGCAGGAACCGGTTCCTGTATATGTAGGAACCGGGTTCTGCTGTAACTTTTTGAAAAATACTAAACTTTGAAAATTCATAACTTTCAAACCGTAAGTCCGTTTTGAGTGCTGTTTTGGACATTATTTCTTAAATTAAATACTCTATCTTATAAAATAAGAAAAATATTATTTTATAAAAAATTATTTTAAAAAGAGTCGAATTTCCGATTTTGGTAAATCCTGGTATTTTGAGAATGATGTAGAATCGTTGTGAAGTGTTCTGATTTGGTGAATGAGAATTGATACTCATGTGTTGTGTCTACTATCCATTATGATTGAGATGTGATCCTGTGGTATATTGGTTTTGGCATTATTTGGAATTATGTTGTGATCATATTCCTTTGCTTGATATGGCATGTTAGTGATGTACATGCATATGCATTATTTTGGTGAAGTTAATTCCCATTGTGTGGAATTTGACTTGTATTACCGTTAACCGATACCCGAGAGTGATGGGTGGTTAGGCTGGATTCATGTCCGAGTGTGATGAATGAATCAATGATTGCTTCGGCTTGATTCATGTCCGAGTGTGATGGACGAATCGATGGTTACTGTATCCGAGTGTGATGGATCAGTGATGGTGACTTGGTCACGTGTTGGTACCACATGCATTGTGTCTGCATTTATGTTTGCATGGAATTGTAACATGTTAGGATGTCTTCCAGTGTTACAATTCTTTGGTTGATTCTTGAATTGTGCATAATGACTTGTATGATTGTAACTGTGTGTTGAATCTGAATTTATGCTAAAATGGGTGAAATAATATGCTTGTGATATAATGTTGATTGATAAACTTATAATGCATGTTAATTATGAGGAATCTCACCCTTACATTAATGATTTCAGATTAAAGTTAGCAGCTCAGGAATTGGTGAGAATGGCTCTAGAGCTATGTTATTTTAGTCCGCGTGTCAGTGTCGTGCTCTGATAGGTTGTAACACTGGGGGAAACGTTTGAATGACGAGTTTTATTTTCTATTGTTTAATTTATGTTGGGAATACTTACGAAGTGAAGTTATTCCGGGTTTGAGATATTCCGCTGTGTAGAACATGATGTTGATTTAAATATTTATAATAATAATTCCTTCAGTAAAGCATGACAACTGTAAATTTGAGGTTTTATATTTATCCTGAATTGTGACATCCCTGTTTTCCATGTTACTCTGATTTAATTAATATATTCACGGGTTATTTAGAAGGGGTGTTATAATAGTGGTATCAGAGCATAGTCGGTCTTGTGTTGTGTCGTTATCCCTTTTGTATGCGACTAGTGTAAGATGACACTGTCGATACTTGTGTGCTGATGAGGTTGTTTTGTAATGTTACAGAACAATGGCCGGAAGAGGTAACGGGAGAAACGACGATGCTCTTGCTGAAGCATTGGGAATGTTGGCTGGAGTACTCGGAGGGAACCAGCAGGAAGCTGTGATTGGTGCTGACCGACAATTGGGGAATTTTCAGAGGAATAATCCTCCGTTGTTCAAGGGTGCACATGATCCCGAAGGTGCTCAGAAGTGGTTGAAGGAGATCGAGAGGATCTTCAGAGTAATTGACTATGCTGAAGGGCTGAAGGTGAGATACGGAACTCACATGTTAGCAGAGGAAGCTGATGACTGGTGGGTTGCTACCAGAACTGAAATGGAAGAAAATGGTATTGCGTTAACTTGGGCTGTGTTCAGGAGGGCTTTTCTGAAGAGGTACTTTCCTGAGGACATCATAGGCAAGAAGGAGATTGAGTTTCTGGAACTCAAGCAGGGTAACAAGACTGTCAGTGAGTATGCTTCGAAGTTTACTGAGTTAGCGAAGTATTATGCTCATTACACTAACGATGCAGATAGAGAATTTTCCAAATGTGTCAAGTTTGAGAACGGTCTTCGTGATGAGATTAAGCAGGGTATTCGGTATCAGCGTATCCGAAGATTTCCTGATCTGGTTGACTGTAGTAGGATTTTAGAGGAGGATCTTGCTAGCACTAAGTCGAATGCTCGAGGGCATGTCGATAGGAAGGGTAAGCAACAGATGGATCGTGGTAAGCCTTATGATAGAGATAATCAGAAATCTGGTGGTTGGAGGAAGCCTAGTGGGGGAGACTCTGGTTCTTCCATTAAGTGTTACAGATGTGGTGAAAGGGGGCATAAAGCTAATGAGTGCAAGAATGATGCAAAGAAGTGTGACAACTGTGGGAAATTTGGTCATGTAGCTGCTGAGTGCAGAGTCAGAAGGATAACTTGTTACAACTGTGGTGAAGAAGGTCATACTCGTCCTCAGTGTACAAAACCCAAGAAGGAACAAACTGATGGTAAAGTGTTTGCATTATCTGGGTCAGAGACTAAGCTAGATGATCAGCTGATTAAAGGTACATGTTTTATTAATGACATGCCTTAGATTGCGATTATTGATACTGGAGCTACGCATTCTTTTATTGCTTTGGATTGTGCTAAAAGATTGAATTTGGAAATTTCTAATATGGATGGAAGTATGGTTATTGATACTCCTGCGTCGGGTTCAGTGACTACTTCGTATGTTTGTAGGAATTGTCCTATTGTGATTTTTGGTAGGGGTTTCGGTATGGATTTGGTGTGCCTACCGTTAGAGAAACTTGATATCATCCTTGGAATGAACTGGTTGGAATTCAACCAGGTTCATATCAACTGTTTTGCGAAGACGGTTATTTTTCCTAAAGAGGTTGGTGTCGAAGATGTGACTATGTCGGTTAAACAGATGAACCTAGCGGTGAAAGATGGTGTTGTGGTATTTATGTTGTATTCTGCAATAGAAGCGAAGGGAAAAGCAAAGAGTGATGGATTGCCAGTGGTGAATGAATTTCCAGAGGTGTTTCCGGAAGACGTTAGTGAATTGCCACCTGAGAGGGAGGTAGAATTTACTATAGATTTGATTCCTGGAACTCGTCCGGTGTCGATGGCGCCTTACCGTATGTCGGCATCTGAATTAGCGGAGTTAAAGAAACAGTTGGAGGAGTTACTTGAGAAGAAGTTTATTCGTCCGAGTGTTTCGCCGTGGGGTGCTCCGGTGTTGTTGGTTAAGAAGAAAGAAGGTTCAATGAGATTATGTGTTGATTACAGACAGCTGAATAAAGTTACAATCAAGAATCGGTATCCTTTGCCGAGGATAGATGATTTGATGGATCAATTAGTTGGAGCTTGTGTATTTAGTAAGATTGATCTGAGATCTGGATATCATCAGATTCGTGTGAAGTCAGAAGATATTCAGAAAACTGCATTTAGAACGAGGTATGGACATTACGAGTATTCTGTTATGCCGTTTGGAGTTACTAATGCACCTGGTGTTTTCATGGAGTATATGAACAGGATATTTCATCCGTATCTTGATAAGTTTATGGTGGTGTTCATTGATGATATTCTAATTTATTCGAAGAGCGATGAAGAGCATGCAGAACATCTCAGAGTTGTGTTGGAATTGTTGAAAGAGAAGAAGCTTTATGCAAAGTTTTCCAAGTGTGAATTCTGGTTAAGTGAAGTAAGTTTTCTTGGCCATGTAATTTCCAAGAATGGAATTGATGTGGATCCTACGAAGGTAGAAGCAGTATCTCAGTGGGAAGCGCCGAAGAATGCTTCTGAGATCCGTAGTTTTCTGGGTCTTGCAGGTTATTACAGGAAGTTTATAGAGGGATTTTCCAAATTAGCGTTACCATTGACTAAGTTGACTAGGAAGGGTCAAATGTTTGTTTGGGATGTTGAATGTGAGAAAGGATTTCAAGAGCTAAAGAGGAGGTTGACAAGTGCTCCGATCTTGATTTTGCCAAATCCGACTAAGTCTTTTGTTGTGTATTGTGACGCATCATTAATGGGATTAGGTGGTGTGTTGATGCAAGATAAGCAGGTGGTGGCTTATGCTTCGAGACAATTGAAAGTACATGAAAGGAATTATCCGACTCATGATTTGGAGTTGGCAGCTGTTGTGTTTGTTTTGAAGTTGTGGAGGCATTATTTATATGGTTCTCGGTTTGAGGTGTTCAGTGATCACAAAAGTCTGAGGTACCTCTTTGATCAGAAAGAGTTGAATATGAGGCAGAGGAGATGGTTAGAATTTCTAAAGGATTATGATTTCGGTTTGAATTACCATCCTGGTAAGGCAAACATTGTTGCGGATGCCTTGAGTAGGAAGTCCTTGCATATGTCGATGTTAATGGTCCGTGAGTTAGATTTGGTTGAGCAGTTCAGAGATTTAAGTTTGGTATGTGAAACTACTCCGAATAGTGTGAAATTGGGTATGTTGAAACTGACTAGTGGTATTCTGGAGGAAATTCGGAATGGACAGAAGTCCGATGTTGGGTTAGTTGATAAATTGACATTGATCAACCAAGGTCAAGGAGGCAAGTTCCGGATTGATGAGAATGGTGTTATGAGATTTGGTAATAGGGTGTGTGTTCCAGATGTTGCAGAGATTAGGAAGAGTATTCTGGAAGAAGGACATCGTAGTGGATTGAGTATTCATCCTGGTGCTACTAAAATGTACCATGATTTGAAGAAGTTGTTTTGGTGGCCGGGAATGAAAAAGGAAATTGCTGAGTTTGTGTATGCTTGTTTGGTTTGTCAGAAGTCGAAGATTGAGCATCAGAAACCGCCAGGATTGATGGAACCGTTGTTTGTTCTGGAATGGAAATGGGATGGAATCTCTATGGATTTTGTGTCTGGGTTGCCAAGGACATCGAAGAATTGTGATTCTATCTGGGTTATTGTTAATCGGTTGACGAAATCTGCTCACTTTATTCCGATAAGAATGGATTATCCGATGGAAAGGTTGACAGAATTGTATGTGGAGAAGATTGTGAGTTTGCATGGTATTCCTTCTAGTATTGTGTCGGATCGAGATCCGAGGTTTACATCTAAATTCTGGACGGGATTGCAAGAAGCTTTGGGTACTAAGTTGCATTTGAGTTCTGCTTATCATCCACAGACAGATGGTCAGACGGAGAGAACGATTCAGTCGTTGGAAGATTTGTTAAGAGCTTGTGTGTTGGAGAAAGGTGGAGCTTGGGATAGTTATCTACCATTGATTGAGTTTACCTACAACAATAGTTTTCATTCGATCATTGGTATGGCTCCATTTGAGGCATTGTATGGTAGGAGGTGTCGGACACCGTTGTGTTGGTACGAATCTGGAGAGAGTGTTGTGATTGGACCGGAAATTGTCCAACAGACTTCGGAAAAGATTAAGATGATTCAGGAGAAGATGAGGACTTCTCAGAGTCGTCAGAAAAGTTATCATGATAAGAGGAGGAAAGATCTCGAGTTTAGCGAAGGAGAACATGTTTTTATGCGAGTTACTCCGATGACTGGTATTGGTCGAGCTTTGAAGTCAAAGAAGTTGACTCCATGTTTTATTGGTCCGTTTCAGATTACCAAGAGAGTTGGGAAAGTTTCTTATCAGATTGCTTTGCCGCCGTCACTTGCAAATTTGCATGATGTTTTTCATGTATCTCAGCTAAGGAAGTACATT
The DNA here is from genome assembly GCA_948472305.1 of Vicia faba. Taxonomy (NCBI): domain Eukaryota; kingdom Viridiplantae; phylum Streptophyta; class Magnoliopsida; order Fabales; family Fabaceae; genus Vicia; species Vicia faba. Next base: position 1,347,624,476 of record OX451735.1, read on the forward strand.
GCTGATCCGTCTCATGAGATTCGGGTAGACGATATACATGTACGAGAGAATTTGACTGTGGAAGCGGTACCTGCGAGAATTGAGGATCGGAAGTTGAAACAGTTGTGAGGCAAGGAGATCGCGTTGGTAAGAGTGGCTTGGGGAGGACCAGCAGATGGAAATGTCACTTGGGAGCTGGAGAGCCAGATGAAGGACTCGTATCCCGAACTGTTCGTCTAAGGTATGTTTTCGAGGACGAAAACTCTTTTAGTAGGGGAGAGTTGTGACACCCCAATTTAATTCAATTGTTAAATAATTTGTAATTTAATTATTAAATTAATTAAAGGCTTAGTTTATAATATTTTGGATTAAATGAATGAATTAATTATGGAATTAAAAAGGAAGACCGGGGGTGTAAAGTTGAATTAGAGGTGTGTGTAGTAAAAAGCTCTATTAAAATAATCACTAATTATTATTATTATTTGGCAAATAATAAAAGGAAAAGAAAAAGAAGAATAAAAAGGAAAAGGAAAAGAAGGGTTTTGGAAAAACTCAGTGTACGTGAAATTGGAGAAGAGAAGAGAAGAGAGGAAAAAGCCAAACGTCGGGAATTCGAAGGATCATCGCGAGGTAAGGGGTGATTTCGATTATTTAATATGCCTTATAGATTTTGGGATCAATAGAATTTATTAGGCATGTTAGGAATCCCAATTTAGGATTTATGAAATTCAAACCCCAATCCCATGAAATTATGTTTTGATTCAATTTGAGGTTATGAGGAAATTGTATGATGTTATGGTGTGTTATAATCTCATTAGAATCATGTACTATAACTTGTTTTGGGCAATTCTGTGAGTTGGATTCGTATGGGTATGAATTGGATGGGATTTGGAATGAATAAATGCTGTCAAATAGCAGTTTTTGACTTTCAGGTCGCAGGAACCGGTTCCCAGTGGGGAGGAACCGAGTTCCCAGTGTAAATTTGCGAAGAAATTGACTTTTTCAACTCAGGAATCGGTTCCTGTATAGGTAGGAACCGGGTTCCAGTACATTTTCCAGAATGGGTGTTTTCTGAACTTCGCAGGAACCGGTTCCTGTATATGTAGGAACCGGGTTCTGCTGTAACTTTTTGAAAAATACTAAACTTTGAAAATTCATAACTTTCAAACCGTAAGTCCGTTTTGAGTGCCGTTTTGGACATTATTTCTTAAATTAAATAATCTATCTTATAAAATAAGAAAAATATTATTTTATAAAAAATTATTTTAAAAAGAGTCGAATTTCCGATTTTGGTAAATCCTGGTATTTTGAGAATGATGTAGAATCGTTGTGAAGTGTTCTGATTTGGTGAATGAGAATTGATACTCATTGTAGTTGTTTAGTTATTGGCATGCATTTTTGGTAAAACTAGGTGTGTGAATGTCATGACTGATGTCATAACATTCTAGTTTATTAGGTACTGAATTATTAGGTACCTTTGCAGAAAAATAGTGGCATACAGGTACTGCTGTTTATGAATGTGTATCTGAGCATTTTGCAAAATGATCACATTTACCAAAATCAGGAAACATGAATTTAGATGTCATAACAAATGTTAAGACATCCTGTTCTGATCTAACAGTTATGCAATTTGGTTAATTCTGAGATTTTTCAGGAAGATGACTCAGTCTTTCCAGAACAGAATCTCTCGTGGCCTTTGGGTTAACCTAGCTTAACCCTAACCTGGTTGATAAAGTCTTGTGACCAAGTCTTAAGGTCAAACGGAATTAACCCTAGCTTTTTGTGGAAACCCTAACTGAAGCAACAACTGCTATATATTCAACAGGGCTGCTGTTTGGAATTTATCCCTTTTGACAGAAGATCATTTAGAAGCTGTATAGTTTTAACTATTGTAATCCAAGCAAGTATCATTATGATAAGTGACTTGGAATAGGTTTTAATTGTAAGGGTTTTGTATCACTCAAAGCTTTGAAGCAAGAGTGTTTTGTGTCTCTTGACTAAAGCTTTGAAGCAAAGTCAAGTTAGGTTTATGTATCACTCAAAGCTGTGAAGCAAGAGTGTTTGTATTGCTTGATTAAAAAGCTGTGAAGCATAATCAAGTGTATGTTTTGAAGAGTGTCTTCATTAAATCATTAGTCAATTGTTTTAAGTATCACTGCTGTGATTGAGGGGGAGTGAGTAGGAACTCAGGTTTAAGTTGTACTTAGATTGAAGTTGCATTGGGTAGGTCTTAAGTGAAGGAGATAAACTGGTTGGTTTATTCCTGAATTAATATCTCTTATAGTGGATTTCCTCCCTGGCTTGGTAGCCCCCAGAGTAGGTGTTGTTGCACACTGAACTGGGTAAACAATTGACTGTGTTCTTTACTGTTTTTGTATTTAATGTCTTATAGAAAGTCAGATACGGTGTCATAACATTGAACGTGACATTGAGTATATGCAGTCAGAATTTCAATTGGCATCAGAGCAGGCACCCTGCCTGTATTACTGGGTGAGATCTAGGGATATCACTTTCTGGCACTATGGACAAAGAAGGAGTTTTTGGAAACAGACCACCCATTCTGGATGGATCAAATTATGACTACTGGAAACCTCGTATGATTGCCTTCTTAAAATCTCTGGACAAAAAGGCCTGGAGAGCTGCTGACAAAGGATAGAACCATCCCACCATAACTGAGAAAGATGAGACAATCAGTCTGAAGCCTGAGGAAGAATGGAGTAAAGAAAAAGATGAGTTAGCCCTGGGTAATTCCAAAGCTTTAAATGCCTTGTTCAATGGAATTGATAGAAACATATTCAGACTAGTACATCAATATGAACCGGCCAAGGAAGTTTGGGACACTCTCAAAACTACCCATGAGGGCACTTCCAAAGTAAAAATGTCAAGGATTCAGATGTTGACTACCAAGTTTGAGAATCTAAAAATGATGGAAGATGAAACCATTCATGAGTTTCACATGAACATCTTGGAGATTGCCAACTCCTCAGGAGCATTGGGAGAAAAGATGTCAGAAGAAAAACTGGTGAGAAAGATTATCAGATCCTTGCCTAAAAGATTTGCAATGAAGGTAACTGCTATAGAGGAAGCCCAGGATATCAACAAGTTGAAAGTGGATGAACTCATAGGGTCTCTTCAGACTTTTGAGATGGGGATCACTGAAAATGTTGACAAAAAGAACAAGAGCATAGCACTTGTATCCAACACTAAAGATGAAAACAAGGAGGATGAAGAAGAAAATATTTCAGAAGCTATAGCCATGCTTGGAAGACAATTCAACAAACGCATCAAAAGAATAGATCCAAAGTCAAGGTCTAATGTTCATAACATCCCATCTGACTTTGACAGTTCCAGCAGAAGACCAAGGTCAGAAGAGAAGGGAAATCAAGGCAGAGGAATTCAATGCCATGGTTGTGAAGGATATGGGCATATTCGAGCTGAATGTCCTACCTTTCTTAAGAAGCAAAAGAAAGGAATGACTGTTACCTGGTCTGACTGTGATTCAGAAAGTAATTCTGAAGAAGAATCTGCCAAACTAGTTACTGCACTAACTGGTGTTTATACCTCTGAAAGTGACACTAGTGATGAGGAAGTAACATTTGAAGAACTGGCTGATACTTACAAGAAATTGTGTATCAGAAGTACTGAAGTCTGTGTGCAAAATGAGAAACAATCAAAACTCATCATAAAGCTGGAGGCTGAAAAAAGGGCAGACCTTGAAACTATAAGTCATCTAGAAGTGGAAGTTCAAATGCTGAACTCAAAACTAAACCAGATGACCAAATCTGTCAAGATGCTGACAAATGGAACAGACAAATTGGAAGAAATCCTTCAGATTGGACAACCTGTGGGAAACAAGTCTGGTCTAGGATTTATGGCAGCAAAGAAATCAGGTGCAGACAAGAAGATCAGGTCTAATAAACAAATGTCAAAGCAGATGTCTCAACATAACTCTCAACATCAGGAACAGAGACATATGAAGAAAAGGTACCAAAGATGGAGATGTCATCATTGTGGGAGGTATGGCCACATAAAGCCTTTCTGCTTCAGATTGCATGGATACCCTAATCAGAACTCAGGTGTCAAACCTAAGTCTAAAAAGGTACCACATACTCCTAAATGGAAGAAAAAGGCTACTGCCCTGATAGCCCACACCTCCCTGAGGGTCTCTGCAAAGGAAGACTGGTACTTTGACAGTGGGTGTTCTAGGCACATGACTGGAATCAAGAACCTCCTCAATAATGTTAAACCTCACACCACTAGTTTTGTGACCTTTGGAGATGGTGCTAAAGGTGAAATCAAAGGAGTTGGTAATTTGGACTGCCCTGGAGTTCCAAACCTGAATGAAGTACTACTGGTAAAAGGCCTGACTGCTGATCTCATTAGTATCAGTCAATTGTGTGATCTAGGATTCAAGGTCAATTTCTCAAAATCTGAATGTCTTGTAATTAATGAAAAATAAGAAGTTGTAATGAAAGGAGTCAGATCTAAAGACAACTGTTACTTGTGGGAGCCTGAGAACACTAATTTCTCCACTGTGTGTTCCATTGCCAAAGAAGAAAAAGAGGTGAAGCTGTGGCACCAGAAACTTGGCCATCTTCATCTAAGAGGAATGAAAAGGATTATCTCCATGGAGGCAGTCAGAGGGATTCCAAGACTGCAAATTGATGAAGGGAGAGTTTGTGGTGAATGTCAGGTTGGTAAGCAGACTAGGATGTCACATCCAAAGTCAAGACATATGACCACCTCTAAGGTTCTAGAGCTTCTCCATATGAATCTGATGGGACCAATGCTGGTGGAAAGTCTTGGTGGAAAGGGATATGCCTTTGTTATTATGGATGACTATTCCAGATTCACCTGGGCTATCTTCTTTAGGGAAAAATCTGAGGTGTTTGAATTTTTTAAAAAACTGTGCAAAAGAATTCAAAAAGAAAAAGAAGGTTGTATTGTCAGAATCAGAAGTGGTCATGACAAGGAATTTGAAAACAACAAGTTTTATGAGTTCTGTTCCTCAGAAGGAATTAGTCATGAATTCTCTTCTCCTATAACTCCTCAACAAAATAGGACCATACAGGAATCTGCCAGAGCTATGATCCATGTCAAAAGACTTCCTTTTCATTTTTGTGATGGAGCTGAATACTTTGCAAATAGTAGTAGCTGTTCTCAAATTATCTGGATAACACAGATGCTCTCTGAGTATAATGTCACACAAGATGTTATGACATTGCACTATGATAATCTGGGTATAATCAACATTTTCAAGCACATTGGTATTAGTCATCACTTAATCAGAGAACGTGTAGAAGAGAAAACAATTAATCTGGAACATGTTGCCACTAAGCTTCTACTGGCTGACATTTTGACCAAGGATCTTGATACAATTCAATTTGAAGACTTGAGGGGCAAGTTGGGTATTTGCCAACATGAGAAATTATAGCAATTAATTTTGCTTAAAGCAAGGGTTGAAGGAGTTATTTTTGTTAAGTCTATTTTTAGTGGGTTAATCATATGTTTTTCCAATTCTTTCAAAATTATTAAGAAGTTGAATAGACTCTCATTTTCCTCCTACCTCTCTCGACTTTGCAACCTATTCCTTTCTCTCAATCAAAGTTTTCTCTCAAATTGCTACTGGTGCTCTAAGTCAATCAAAATGTCTCAAACATCATCTTCAACCAAGGCGACCACTTCATCTTCATCATCTGACCAAGATTCTTGAGCAATCACCACATGCATAGATTCTGAAGCCCTGGAGATCACTCCTCTCAGAGAAATGGCAACTGATCCCTCCAAAGTCAAAAAGCTGAGAACTAGGCATGCAGGAAGATCTCAAGCTACTGCTTCCGGTAATCCTTCTCATCCTTCTTCTTCTGTACTAAATAGGGAAGGATCAGTTCAAGTACATCAAGCAATTGCTAGGCTTGTTACAAGAATACTAAGCGAAAACCACTTTGTACCGGGGATTTCTGTCCCATTAAATCAAGAATCAGCAAGCCCAAATGTTGAAGCAAATGCAGATGTCTCTGAGAATGTTGTGACACCAAATGACAACATTCAGAAATCATCTGAAACCCTTGATGATATTCAGAACCCTTCAGAGAAGACTGTTGATCCACCTGTCATTGATGTGGATGAGGAATACTCAGACAATGAACTAATTGCCAATGTAAACCCTAACATAGCTAGGAGAATGATGAAAATAAAGGGTAATCAGAATGCTGCAAAATGTATGACCAAAGAGAAACCTGCTGATAAGAAATCCAAGTCTGAAGGCAAGACTGGGGTAGAATCTGTGAAGACTGGTATGTCCAAAGGGAAGGTGAAAGCCCAAGTGCATACTGGAAGACAACCAATTACAAAGAAGAGAAAAGAACCTGAGTCTTTTGATTCTGATGAGGAATCAGAATTTGAAATTGAGGTTGAAGAAATTTCTATCAGAAGGAAACTCCCTTCCAGCAAAATGGCTAGAGTTCCTGAAGTCCCAACAGACAACATCCCTTTTCACCATCCTGACAACGCCAACAGATGGAAGTATGTTTGCTTGAAGAGAATAGCTTTAGAAAGAGAGCTAAACAATGGTGCCATGGATTGCAAGGAAATCATGGACCTGATTAAAGCTGCTGGACTGATGAAGACTATGGTAAAATTTACCAAGTGCTATGAAAATCTGGTCAAGGAATTTATAGTGAACTTGTCTGATGAATATGCTGATGGAAGGTCAGCTGACTTTGAATGTGTTTATGTTAGAAGAAGAAGGGTTAATTTCTCTCCATCAGAAATTAACAAATTTCTTGGAAGATCAAATGAGGATTGCCCTGAACTGGAAGTCACTGACAATGAAGTATGCCAAACCATCACAGCAAGACAAGTCAAGTGTTGGCCCTTGAAAGGCAAGCTGAATGCCAGCAAACTAAGCATGAAATTTGCCATCCTGCACAAGATTGGTGCAGCCAACTGGGTCCCTACCAACCACAAATCAACTATCTCCACATGATTGGGGAGATTCATTTATGCTGTGGGAACCAAGGCTGAATTTGACTATGGCAAGTATATTTTTGAATAAACTTTAAAGCATGCTGGTAGCTTTGCTGTCAAAGGCCCTATTGCCTTTCCCTCCTTCCTTTGTGGAATTATCCTTGCACAGTACCCTGATATCCTTGTGGCAAGAGATACTGCTTGCAAAAGAGCTCCTGCTCTTGGGTTACACTACAAGCTTTTTCAGGGATCTCATGTTCCTGATATTGTCATAACATCAGCTGAGACATCATCTGTAAAAACTCAGTCCAAAACATCTGATGTTATAGCTATATTGAAAGAGACCTGCAAAGAGCTGGAGACTAGGAAAAATACTCTAGAAAACCTAATTGCCAGGTTAGAACAGGAGGAGGCTGAAGGAAACAGAAGGGAAGAGGGTGTTGCTGAAGATCAACTCAATACTGAAGAAAGTAGCTCCTCTGAAGGGGACAGTGCCTAAAGGTTGGTGGAGTTGATGCTGGTTCCTGGTGGAGTTTGCAAGTGTGTTCTGATTTTAGTTGTTGTGTCTATTACTTTTTCTGGATGACTGTATAAACATTTAGTGACTAGTACTTGTCTCTTTGGCCTATTTGTGGCTAAAGAGGGGGAGATATATTTTGGTAGACATTATTAGTGACTCTATTTTTCTGCAGTCATATTTATTCTGCTGCTATCTATTCTCTGATTTCTTAGGGACTTTAGCCAAAAATCTGCCAAAGGGGGAGTTTGTAGTTGTTTAGTTATTGGCATGCATTTTTGGTAAAACCAGGTGTGTGAATGTCATGACTGATGTCATAACATTCTAGTTTATTAGGTACTGAATTATTAGGTACCTTTGCAGAAAAATAGTGGCATACAGGTACTGCTATTTATGAATGTGTATCTGAGCATTTTGCAAAATGATCACATTTACCAAAATCAGGAAACAGGAATTCAGATGTCATAACAAATGTTAAGACATCCTGTTCTGATCTAACAGTTATGCAGTTTGGTTAATTCTGAGATTTTTCAGGAAGATGACTCAGTCTTTCCAGAACAGAATCTCTCGTGGCCTTTGGGTTAACCTAGCTCAACCCTAACCTGGTTGATAAAGTCTTGTGACCAAGTCTTAAGGTCAAACGGAATTAACCCTAGCTTTTTATGGAAACCCTAACTGAAGCAACAACTGCTATATATTCAACAGGGCTGGTGTTTGGAATTTATCCCTTTTGACAGAAGATCATTTAGAAGCTGTATAGTTTTAACTATTGTAATCCAAGCAATTATCATTGTGATAAGTGACTTGGAATAGGTTTTAATTGTAAGGGTTTTGTATCACTCAAAGCTTTGAAGAAAGAGTGTTTTGTGTCTCTTGACTAAAGCTTTGAAGCAAAGTCAAGTTAGGTTTATGTATCACTCAAAGCTGTGAAGCAAGAGTGTTTGTATTGCTTGATTAAAAAGCTGTGAAGCATAATCAAGTGTATGTTTTGAAGAGTGTCTTCATTAAATCATTAGTCAATTGTTTTAAGTATCACTGCTGTGATTGAGGGGGAGTGAGTAGGAACTCAGGTTTAAGTTGTACTTAGATTGAAGTTGCATTGGGTAGGTCTTAAGTGAAGGAGATAAACTGGTTGGTTTATTCCTGAATTAATATCTCTTATAGTGGATTTCCTCCCTGGCTTGGTAGCCCTCAGAGTAGGTGTTGTTGCACACTGAACTGGGTAAACAATTGACTGTGTTCTTTACTGTTTTTGTATTTAGTGTCTTATAGAAAGTCAGATACGGTGTCATAACATTGAACATGACATTGAGTATCTGCAGCCAGAATTTCACTCATGTGTTGTGCCTGCTATCCATTATGATTGAGATGTGATCCTGTGGTATATTGGTTTTGGCATTATTTGGAATTATGTTGTGATCATATTTCGTTGATTGATATGGCATGTTAGTGATGTACATGCATATTCATTATTTTGGTGAAGTTAATTCCCATTGTGTGGAATTTGACTTGTATTGCCGTTAACCAATACCCGAGAGTGATGGGTGGTTAGGCTGGATTCATGTCCGAGTGTGATGGACGAATCGATGATTGCTTCGGCTGGATTCATGTCCAAGTGTGATGGACGAATCGATGGTTACTGTATTCGAGTGTGATGGATCAGTGATGGTGACTTGGTCACGTGTTGGTACCACATGCATTGTGTCTGCATTTATGTTTGCATGGAATTGTAACCTGTTAGGATGTCTTCCAGTGTTACAATTATTTTGTTGATTCTTGAATTGTGCATAATGACTTGTATGATTGTAACTGTGTGTTGAATCTGAATTTATGCTAAAATGGGTGAAATAATATGCTTGTGATATAATGTTGATTGAGAAACTTATAATGCATGTTAATTATGAGGAATCTCACCCTTACTTTAATGATTTCAGATTAAAGTTAGCAGCTCAGGAATTGGTGAGGATGGCTCTAGAGCTATGTTATTTTAGTCCGCGTGTCAGTGTCGTGCTCTGATAGGTTGTAACACTGGGGGAAACGTTTGAATGACGAGTTTTATTTTCTATTGTTTAATTTATGTTGGGAATACTTACGAAGTGAAGTTATTCCGGGTTTGAGATATTCCGCTGTGTAGAACATGATGTTGATTTAAATATTTATAATAATAATTCCTTCAGTAAAGCATGACAACTATAAATTTGAGGTTTTATATTTATCCTGAATTGTGACATCCCTGTTTTCCATGTTACTCTGATTTAATTAATATATTCGCGGGTTATTTAGAAGGGGTGTTACAGGGTACACCTCACTTGGTTGCCTTCGAACGTGGTCATTAAGTATAGGAAGTTTTAGAGGTCGCCCTCTTGTCCAAAGATCATAGTTGCCTCGAAACGGTTGCCTCGGAAAAATGATCTAAGATATTAGGGTTACCGCTAAGGCGTTCTAACATTATTTTAGTGACCACACGTCCCTTAATCGAATTGACCCTAAAACTCCAACGACGATGCTACCTACTCATCAATAGTGAGATAGCATTGTCTAAAGGATATTAGCACAGATTGATTCCCTTTACGAGTAGGTAGATGGTTCTTAAGTACTTGCTCTTTCTAAAACAAAACAAAACTTTTCGCACTTACACTCCTTTCAAAACAAAAACTTCTTTCAAACCCACAAACACAAAGAAAAGCAAATTTTGAAAACACTTTGAGCAAGTACCTAAGAGCCTGTGGATAACCACGGATAGAAAGGGTGCTAACACCTTCCCTTTCTATAATCTACCCCCCACACCCGAGAAACATCTCAAAAAAGGAATTTTTCTGTGCTTTTTTTCTTTCCTTGTTGGATAAAATAAAAGACGATGGTGACTCTTGCTTACCGCGACATTTTGCAAAAACAAACGCAAAACGCAAACCAACATTCCAAAAAACAGTCAGTTCCCTTCCCACCGTATCACATTACTCTACTCACAAATTGATATTTACTTACTTATTTTCCAGGATTGTTGGAATTAAGTTTAAGTGTTTTTGTTGAAATCTTGTCTTTCCAAAGTTGTTGGATACAAGTGTAGTTACATTGAGAGGATTTTTCTCATAGGTAACTTAGTGAATATCCAAGAGGATTGTTCTTGGTGGTTTTATTGATTAGAGTCTTGTATAGAAGGACTAGGGTGTCTTATATAAAGATCTAACAATAAGGAAATCTCTTTCATGTTGAAAGGGGACTGGAGTACTCTCGGACTGTGAGGGCAACCAAGATATATCTCTGTGTTCTTTATTTTTCCGCATTTACCGCTTTCATCACTAGTCATAAACCAGAAAAGAAAGAAACACAATTGTAAACTCATGCACTAAACCAGAAAAATAATATCCATCTCTCTAAAATGGTAAAACTATTAAAGTACCTAATTCACCCCCCCCCCCCCTCTTAGACGCATTCTCATACTTACAATTGGTATGAGAGCAGGTTATAGGTAACCTGTTCCTAAAAGATCCAGAATGGCTTCCGCAAATCATAATCCCGTTTTCAGAGATGGTGGTAGTAACAACAAGCCTCCTCTATTCTGTGGTGAATATTTTGACTTCTGGAAAATTCGCATGAAGGCGCATCTAGAAGCACAAGGAGAAGAAATATGGGATGCCAACGAAAATGGTCCATTTATCCCGATAACGGTAATCAATGGTGTTGGCTCATCAAAGCCTAAAACTGCATGGGACAATGATGATAAGAAGAAAGTTCTCTATGACAAAAAGGCAATAAACCTTCTTCAAGGTGCACTTAGCATGGATGAATTCTTCCGTATCTCAGCATGCAAAACAACGAAAGAAATATGGGATACCTTGGTAGAAACTCATGAAAGAACCACTGAAGTTAAAAGACCGAGATTAAATACTTTGAGTCAAGAATATGAACTATTCATAATTCAGCCCCGAGAATCAATCCTCGACTTGCAGAAAAGATTTGTACACTTGACAAATCATTTGAAAGCACTCGGTAAGACTTTAACTAATGATGAACTTAATATTAAAGTGCTTAGATCTTTATCCAGGGAATGGCAACCAAAAGTGACAGCAATATCTGAGAAAAAGAATCTATCCACAATGACTTCCACCACTCTGTTCGAAAACTTCAAGAATATGAGACGGAACTTGCAAGACTTGAAAAGCATGAAATCCAAGTAAACGATTCAAGAGACATGGATCTAAATACAAGGATAAAAAATCATGATAGCAATCAAGAGGAAGAATCCACTAGTAGTGAAGAGGATGATCTTACCAAGAAGATTGAAAAGGTTCTACGAAAAGAAAGAAAAAGGGAAGCACCAAAAAGGAAGGTTATATGCTTTGAATGTGGAGAAAAGGGACATGTTAAAAGTGAATGTCCTACACTTGAAAAGAAGAAGAAATATTTCAAGAGAAATAAAGACAAAAAGTCAAAGAAAGCATATATAGCATGGGAAAGTTCATCTTCTGATTCTGAAAACAATCAACATGTTAATCTTGCATTGATGGCCTCACACCATTCCGATGATGAAGACAATGAGGTTAGTAATGAATTTTCTCTTTTTGATAGTGATGCACAAGGTGCTATAGATGAACTATTGAATGAATGCAAAATTTTGTACAAAACTATTTCATCACAAAAGAAACAAATTTCATCCTTAGAAGAAAAATATGTTTCAATGGAAAAAGATTTCAAAGAAGAAAAACAAAAATCAAGTGATGAACAAAAACAGAATTTTGCATGCAAAAATTGTGATTCACTCTCTTTCCAAATTGTCCAATTAAAAAGATTCATTGAAAGATATGAAAAAGGGCAAATTGGATTGGAAGGTGTTCTTAGCCAACAAAGATACTCCAATGATAAAAGTGGACTTGGATATTCAAAGTTTTCAAAACCAAGTTCTAACAAAACTATCTTTGTTAAGGCAAGTCATCAATCTTCCAAAGAGAAAGTGAACAAACCTAAAATAGTTCGTCATTATCCGAAAAAGAAAACATTTTCTAAAAAGAAATCTTATCCTTCTAGATATAGAAGTGACTTTGAACCTACTTGTTTTTATTGTGGTATTAAAGGCCATACACCTAATGCTTGCTATGTTAGAAACGTTAGTGTGGCAAGTGGGAATTATGTGTGGGTTAAGAAAGGAACTAACTATGATGGATCCAAAGCACATTGGGTACCAAATCAAACTTAATTTGTTTTTTAGGTATGCTTTAAGACCACATGCAATCTTTGGTATCTTGATAGTGGTTGTTCAAAGCATATGACGGGAGACATATACTAACTTTCAAATCTAGTTCAAGTCCAAGGATTATTTCACATATGGGAAATACCTTAAAGGAAGAATTCTTGGAATTGGCAAAGTTGATACACTAACTTTCATATCCATTGAAGATATACTTTTTGTTGAAGAATAAAAGACAACTTCTAAGTACAAGTCAACTTTGTGACAAAGGCTTCAACATCATGTTTTGATGAAGATAACTACTATGTGCATTTATCAAAGGATGATAAAAAGCATCATGAAGCAATATGACTGGTTAAGCTTTCAATATTATTATATGTATTTTGTCCATTTTTATACATCTTTCCCTTCTTTTTGATAATGTCAAAGGGGGAGAAGGATGTGGTACTTTATGCTTGTATTTCCTGTGTCTTAATTTTCAAGGTACTCTCCAATCAAGATGAAGAATTGCAATGGATTCCAACCCTCTCCTACATAGGGGGAGTTTTGCATCTCAGGGGGAGAAGCTCTTCCGGAAAGTACACCGCATAAAGAAAGATTGTTTGTCATCATCAAAAAGGGGGAGAATGTAAAATCAAGCTTCTCAAATAAGCTTTTGTTTTGATGAATACAAACCATGGCTAACAAAAGAAGGCAAAGACTTTGATCATGCATCTAAGCATCTAAGGATAATATCTTCAATCAAAGCTCTCAACATCTTTAAAGGTATAATAATATTATCTACTTTGATCTTAAGATATAGATGCTCAAAAATGAAAAAGAAATGTTTAAGAATCATTACTCAAGCTTTTCAAAGATAAAATTTCACTTTTCTTATGCATGCAATCGATTTACATCTTAGTGCAATCGATTGCACTCTTCAAAATTCCAAATCTTTTGCTTCTGTTTATTTATGCAACCGATTACATTGTTAGTGCAATCGATTGCACACTTAAAATTGTCAAAACATTTGGTTTTGTCTTTGCATGCAATCGATTACATAGTTGGTGCAATCGATTGCACTCAGTTAAAATTTGCTACTGACTTTGCATGCAATCGATTACATTGTTAGTGAAATCAATTGCACTCTTAAAATTTTGAAAATATAGTTGTTAAAAACCTTGTGCAATCGATTACACTAAAGGTGAAATCAATTACACATTGCACGAATTTGAAAAATAACAGCTTTGTACATGCCTTTTGATCATGTCTTTTCATTACATCTTTTCACTCAAACTTGGCATTTGTTCATGATACATTTCCAGATCTTCATGATGTTTCAAAAGGGTGTTATGAACATATAAATATTCAATTTCAAATCCAGATCTAACACCTTCTTTCATAATATTTTTCTGAACTTTAAAAATACAAACTCAAGCATTCTTCATTTTCATGCATAAGTTCTCTGCACATTTTCATACTTTAAACAGAAAACTTTGAGAAAATATATCTTGAGTATTTGTACAATATTATTATTGAAAGAAGAAGATTATACATTGTCAAGTCACTCTAAGTGATCAATATTACTCTACTCACAAATTGATATTTACTTACTTATTTTCCAGGATTGTTGGAATTAAGTTTAAGTGTTTTTGTTGAAATCTTGTCTTTCTAAAGTTGTTGGATACAAGTGTAGTTACATTTAGAGGATTGTTCTCATAGGTAACTTAGTGAAAATCTAAGAGGATTGTTCTTGGTCCAAGAGGATTGTTCTTGGTGGTTTTATTGGTTAGAGTCTTGTATAGAAGAACTAGGGTGTCTTGTCTAAAGATCTAACAATAAGGAAATCTCTTTCATGTTGAAAGGGGACTGGAGTACTCTCGGACTGTGAGGGGAATCAGGATACATCTATGTGTTCTTTACTTTTCCGCATTTACCGCTTTCATCACTAGTCATAAACCAGAAAAGAAAGAAACACAATTGTAAACTCATGCACTAAACTAGAAAAATAATATCCATCTCTCTAAAACGGTAAAACTATTAAAGTACCTAATTCACCCCCCCCCCCCCCCCCTCTTAGGCGCACTCTCATACTTACACCTAATTGCAAGATAAACATAACTGAAAAAATACATTGTTGCACACTTGCACTCTTAGGGTATACTTCACTTGATTGCCTCGGAAAATAATGGTCATGTCCCCCGAACATAGGGATATATTAGCAAATACCCTCAATTTAAAAGTCATCATAAAGATCATAGTCCCTTACAATCCCTCGAGTTGCCTACGAGAAATGATCTTGTCCCTCGATGTTGCCTATATGATGGCAGTCCCTTCGAACGCTAAGATATCCTTACATGTTGCCTTCAATGACCATAACGATGACTCGCGCTTGTCCCTCATGCATCCAACAATAGGGCTACCTACTCACTAATAGTAGAATAGCATTGTCTAAAGGTTAGGGGGAAGAGAACGTTCTTTTTCGAGTAGGTAGACAATTCTTAAGTACTTGCTCAAACCTAATTTTTTACACTTACACACTTTCAAAACATTTTTCAAAAACGCCTTATCAACACTCTTGAGGACTGATACAAGAGTTATCATGAAGCAAACAAAATCTTTCAAAACACACAAAGAACAAACAATTTTCAAAAATGAGCAAGTATCAAAGAGCCCGTGGAAAAACACGGATGGAAAGGGTGCTAACACCTTTCCTTTCTATAATCTACCCCCATTACTCAGAAAATCTCGAAAAAGGTATTTTTCTATTCTTTTCACCCTTTCCTTTGTTGGATAAAAGAAAAGTCGGTGGCGACTCTTGCTTACCGCGACATTTGCGAACAAAAAATGCAAACCAGTATAATATTCAGTTCTGTCACCGTATCACAGAACTGACGACTCTGTCGGGGATAATAATAAAGTGGGGTTTACCTTAGGGTCTAGATCATTTCTAACTTGTTTGTTTGTTTGATTACTTTACTTTTAAGGGTACTGTTTGGGTTATAGATCCTACACCCGGATTTGGGAAAAAACCTTTTAGGTAAGTAGCAATAGATTGTGGAAATTGTGCGGGTATACTGACACGCTTGAAGCGATGGCTACGTTGATGCGACACTTTGGTTGGTACCAGTAGCCCTTGAGTTAATCAAGGAGAATATGGGGCCGTTGCGTGGTGTCATAAAGTGTCGACTGACCTTAGAACCTTTAAATGAACAACTTGGCCATTAGGACGTAGCGAGATGGCTGTCTTTGGTGTATTCACAAGGTCGGCAGATACTCGATGCTACACTCATTGAGACTGGACTCCTGAGTTTTGTTTGGTTGCGAGTCAGTCGCTTATCAAACGAAGCTTGTGGGAAAGGTCAGTGATATTGAGATCCATTAGAACCCAGTTACTATTATAGGACAAGTTGAACCAATCCAACTTCTAGAGGGTATGACCTTAAAATCCATGCAAGCCTTAAACCTAAGGTCTTTGGGTGATTTGCTTGTGCTTGCTATATCTGTGATTTCTTAGCATAATCATGACATCATAACATGGCATATCATACTAACCATTTCAAGGATCTCAAGGGTCTGTGAGGCAGGTTAGGCGTCTAGCAAGCGGCAAGGGGATTTATTTTCCTCTAGCCAATGTCGTCAAAGGACCAAGACAAGACAACTTGAGTCAGAGGCTATGACCCACTTGATATGGTGAGCTTGACTCTCGTAGAAGGACACTCAATAATACGAAGTTATTCGATCAAAGCTGCAAATTTTAGCTTCTGACATTTTCTTGTTTACCCCACGGGATCCTTGAAAACATTGCATACATATATCATCATTGCATAAGCAGGCTTCAAAGCAGGTTTCTCATCCTCTTCGTTGTTTATTTCAGCAATGGCTCTAGAACAAACAGTGAAGGATCTACAGACTCAAAATGCTCAGTTTCAACAAATGTTCATGGCTTTGGCCCAGGGGCAGGAAGAATTGAAAACACTCCTCAACGGAAACTTGACCAAAAAACATCCTGACAACAATAAGGATGACCGGTTGGAACAATTGCGAGCTGAGATGGAAGCAATGAGAATCCAGCTGCTGGGGCAGATGGCTCTTATCCAAGGCCTAGCCTGGGGACAAGAAGAGCTGAGAGCCATTATCAACAAACTTCATCAAGACGGATGCAACCGTATGAAGAAAATAGTCGAGGTTAGGGACCAAGTCGTTGATTAACCTCCGGGAAGACAAGAGGTCGGTTTGGTGAAGAGTGGGCCTTTCTAAATTGCTACTACATCACAGGTCCAACAACAACCCCGCCAAAAACAACGGGTTAATCAGAGTAATCCGGATACACCTAAGAGACAATTCACCAGAATCAACATGTCACTAGCTCAAGCGTTACAACACATGTTGAAAGCAAGATTAATTACGTTAAAGGCTCCTCTCCGAAATCCCAATACTTCTTCTCCTAGTTACCACCCCGACAAAAGGTATGCATACCATTATGATAGTCTTGGACATGATACAAATGGCTGTTGGGCTCTAAAGAACAAAATTCAAGATATGATTGACGCCAAAGAGATTAAATTCGACCCTCCAGAGACTCGCAAAGTGATCACTGCTCCTAGGTCAAATCATTGAGAATGTCCAGTTCATTTTTTATTTTTCATTTGTAATTTCATTTGTTGTTCAAACAATTACTGTTATGCAGAACATTGGTTTTCCCATTAATGCATCGCATATGTTTGTCTTGAATGATTTCATTGTCATTTTATTTAAACTGTTTTCTTGCTTCCTTTACGTGATATTCGACTCTCAATTAAAAAGCTATAAGCCTTTAGAGGGAGGATGACGAAAATAATACCACAATCTCACACAGTGTGCTTTTGAATAGACCTTGCTGACGATGTACAGGCGTTGTTTCAAATCCCAAAAAGTGGAGTTATAAGGAAGATAATCCCTAGTCAACCCCCAACCAAAGAAGTAAGAGTTTATATTTTCACACAAATTAAAACCCTTAATCATAACCTGGGGCAGGATAGTTTCTCAGTCAATTTAGACGAGCATTCAGTCACAATCTTTCGCTTCGTACACAATGAATGGCATTGAAGACGTCCTTCCAAATTAAAAGACGATGATAGGTTCCATGTAATCATCAAAATAATCAATCATTATCTCTCAAAGTAAAATCCCATTAATTCAAAACCTATGAAGGAGACTTAAGAAAAAAAATGGGGCATCCCGCTGACTGTAACCATAAAAGAAACAATTCAGGCAAAAGAAGGGATAACGAAAACCAAAAAAGAGGTTACTACAAATCCTCGACAAAAAAAAAGATTAGAAATATGACTTCCTTCTCAAACAAACGTTCAATCTCCGAACCATCACCGGAATATCAAGGATATTCCAAAACTCAACCGGGATTTAAAATGCACAATTAACTGAGCATAGGACTGAAGAATATCAAGAAGAACGAGTGGGTACAAATAAATTTTGAGCCTTTATCCTTTGTTTCTTAAACCTTGAACCATTCCACAATATAACCCTTAAAAGTCCTAACTGAAGCATAGGTTAGTTCGGAAGCATACTGTTACAAAAGGTATCCTGACTCCTATAGGACTTGCTATAAATCCTGAGTTGATATCACTCTCTTGCAAAATTTGTTTTACTAAAAAATGTATTTTCAAAAACTTCAAGACAAGCATAAACCTTGCATTATTTGAATATCGTTGTTTGCAAATAGTTATCTGAATATCTAGTGAATAAAAACTTTCTCAATGAAAAGGTTCACCTCAAGTGGAAAAACACTTCCAACCAAGGGGCACGGCATGATCATTGTCCATCATCTGGGGAAGTCAAGTCAAGATTCAAGGAATATCTCAAAAATGCCAAATAGCCAGGGACAGATCTCCATCTGAATCACTTGGGGCATTAAACATGAATTCCAGCAACGAATTATGTAAAATCAAGCGAAATCAATGTTCCTTAGCCGATTTCTTCTCAAAATCAATTGAACAGGAATTCCCAACAGAAACATTCTAAATAAACCAAGTCCTCTTCTAGAAACGGTTCAGGTACGATCCAGAGATGGATGTTATCCTGGTACTTATTCCAGAATTCTCTTCTAGAAACAGTTCAGGTACGATCCAGAGACGAATGTCATCCTGATGCTTATTTAGATTCTCTTTAAATATAGTTCGGATACGATCCAGAGACGGATGTCATTCTGACACTCATCCAACACATGTTTCAAATACAGTTCAGATACGATCCAGAGACGGATGTCATTCTGACACTCATTCAACAAATACAGTTCAGATACGATCCAGAGACGGATGTCATTCTGACACTCATCCAACACATGTTTCAAATACAGTTCAGGTACGATCCAAAGACGGATGTTATCCTGGTACTTATTTCATACTTCTCTTCTAGAAACAGTTCAGGTACGATCCAGAGGCGGATGTCATCCTGATACTTATTCAGATTCTCTTCAAGTACAATTCAGATACGATCTAGAGGTGGGTGTCATTATGACACTCATTCAACACATGTTTCAAGTACAATTCAAATACAATCCAGAGACGGATGTCATTCTGACACTCATTCAACACATGTTTCAAGTACAGTTCAGATATGATCTAGAGATGGATGTCATTCTGAAACTCATTCAACACATGTTCCAAGTACAATTCAGATACGATCCAGAGACGGATGTCATTCTGACACTCATTCAATACATGTTCAAGTACAATCACGACATAGATCCATCCACAAAATCTCCGCAGGTACTTTCTCCAGCAGGTACAGGGGCGGAAACATCCTGATGCGAAGTCACCATTACATGCGACCCCGTAACGTCTAAGTTCCCCACATAGTAGAAACAACCAAAGTTTTAATCTCTTCTTCCCCAAACAGGAGTTACTTCTTCCAGTAAAGTGCCTTCAGAAAGCTGAAATCTGTATTCCCCAGCCAAGCTTTATAATCTTAAACGGTTTATAAAACCTCCTCCCCTGGTAAAGTTTGTTCCTCAAACTGCAGAAGTCTATTCCCCAACAAAGTTTATTTTTCCACATCGGTAAAATCTTTTCAACCAAGCATTATCTATCTCCATAGAGTTATTCTCAAACAGGAGTTAAGAATCACCGACAGAGTACCCTCAAATGGAAAAGGAAAATCCCCGGTAAATCATCTCCATTCATCATCCCTAGCGGAAGCGTAGGATTCGGCATACCAATACTCTTCAACAACAGTTAGGGATTTATTTTCCCATACTAGTAAATATCGCAATAGCATCCCATATTCATACATTATGGCATGCGCATACACATCGCATATAGAATAGTCTCATTTATTTTGAGAACATCATCACAATGCATTTCATACATCATGACATTGCATACGACTAACTCTTTACCATTTTCAGGAAAGATCAAATCAATAAACACCATTGGCTACTTACGTGACCTGATAATCTTCTCAAAAGCTACGTCTGATAAAAGTCTATTTCAGCATTTTCCTCCGAAAGACGTTCTCAAAAGACCTTCTCTGGTTCAGCTAGATCAATACTAAGATCTCTCTGATTTCTATTCTGGTTGAAGATAATCCAATACTTTTGTCTGGTTCAGTTGAATCGATACTAAGATTCTTTTGATTTTCATTCCAGTCAAAGTTAATCCAAGACCTTCTCTGGTTCAGTTAGATCAACACTAAGATCTCTCTGATTCCTATTCCAGTTGAAGATATTCCAAGACTTTTGTCTAGTTCAGTTGAATCGATCCTAAGATTCTTCGTATTTTCATTCCAGTCAAAGTTAATTAAAGACCTTTCTCTGGTTCAGTTAAATCGACACTAATATTTTTCTAATTTCCATTTCAGTTTAAGAAACTGCAAAGCTTGGAGTACGACTAGATAACAGTTTAATATCATTTCCCCAGTAAGTCGCTGTGAAGCCTGGAATATGACCAGATAGCAGTCGGCCTTATTATCATCAGCAAGTCACTACGAAGCCTGGATCTCGGCCAGATAGCAGCTCACTTTCGTCTCTTCAATCAAGAGATGACTCCCCAGTAGAGTAATGGACACCTGAAGCTCCTAAAACTCTATTTCCCGAACAAAGACCAACATTCCTCAACAGAGTCCTCCTCAACAACAGGAATAAGAACCCTCACGAAGGAATATCACATGAAACCAAGAGTGCTCCAGATGGCATCGTTAAGCACATCTTCGACGATCTTCCATTATCTTTTCCATATGGCATCTGTAAGTCCATTCTCGATGTTATCTACACAGTCAAGTATCATTTCAGACGAGTGCAAATTTCTGGGTACATTAGTGTTCAATTATCTTCCACCTTCAAATCACGAAAGACAGACCAACTAATCTACATCCTCAGGTTTAAGAAGATTGAACAGGGGAAACTGTTGTACCCCAAAATTTACCCTCTTTATTTCGAACTATTTGACTTACATTTCATTATTACATACATGCATATCATTGGTTTTATGGTTATGGAATCAAGGTATATTTATCAAGCTTCTTCAGGTTACAAGTGACGTTTATTTCGCCAATGGATGTTCTCAGAGTATTTTCCATTCTGAAGATCGGTTCGCCGTTTCGCAATGATTCGGGGTTCAAAGATTCATAAGTCCCACCCGGCGCATCATATTCAGGTGTTCTTTCGCCAAGATATCCCTGATAACATATTCTCAAATTCAGGTTCGACTCGAGATCCAATTCTTTAAAGAAGGTCTGCGAATGTGCGATTTTTTCTCGAAGAAATATGGTAAAAAGTGTGCTGAAAGTGCAGTTTTTACGCACTAAAAAATTCATAACTTGAAGATCGTTACTCGTTTTGAACCCATTCCGGTGGAAAAAATTTCGTTTTGACGTCATCTACATTTTCATCACTCACGACTGGATGCCAATTTCGATCAGAAGGTCTTCAAAAATGCAGATTTATCAAGTATTTTCGTACAGAAAATTTGTGATAGAAGTTTATTTGCGTCATGTTCAGAAAACCATAACTTGGTCGATTTTCATCATATCGAGCTGGTTCCGGTGCCAAAATTTGAAAAATTGAGTTGGCTATGTTTTCACAGAAGGTATCGATTTCGAAAGCTATCCAAAAGGTCTTCGGTGTTTGCTCAGAGTGCGCGCGACGCGCCGAAAATCCTGAATGCTGAATATTATTTCATCTGGGTCGAAACTTCGAAAATTCATAACTCGGTAAATTTTTATCGGATTGGGCCCATCCTTTTACAAAAGGTCACTGATTCAGAGATCTACAACTTTTCTTCCAAAGTCGAGACTTGGTTATGCTCCGATCAATACCAGTATTTTATTGAAGAACGTGTCAGAGTTGACACTAGAGCCCAAAATAAGTTTGTCTGAGGCGAAACTTCAAAAATTCATAACTAATTCACCATTTATCTCATTGAGGCCATTTTTGGACAGAAATTTATTCTCGATGTCGGCTACATTTTGTTTTCACATTTCAACTTCAAAAATTGTACTTAAATCCCTATGATTTAGCTTGGAACGTGACATAATCAAGTGAATAAAAATTTGCACTATTGCTTGTGGTTATTGGAGGCCCAATTGCATATTCAAAACCCATATCTTTGCTCTAATTTCCATTATATAATCTCATTCTTTTTACACAGACGACACAAAAATAAAAACCTTTGCCACAACCCTGTCAAAATATCAAATTCTTTCAAGAACCCTAAAAAATCTTGAAATCCTTGTTACAAACCCCCATCTCACTACAAACAAGCCATCCTTGTTACAAACCCCCGTCTCACTACTTCTCCAGTAAGGGTAAGACTGGTCTGATCTCCGTGATCAAAAGGGTGTAGAAGCATTCATACATGTCATATCGGTTTTAACATTACAAAATTTCATATATTTGCTTTCTTTGTATTTCATGATATAGTAATTTATTTAATGTGTTCATGAGATTCAACGCTGCAGATTTAGACATGGTCCCATGCAGGGTTATTACAAAACACTGAGGCCGGATTATAACAACCACTAATGCATGACAAGACAGACATCATGAGGAGGTTAAGGGCGTGGATTCAACACCCACCCTTATTGGTTTTGGTTTTCTTTCATTCTATTTTTACCTATTT
Source organism: Vicia faba (assembly GCA_948472305.1). NCBI lineage: Eukaryota > Viridiplantae > Streptophyta > Magnoliopsida > Fabales > Fabaceae > Vicia > Vicia faba. The sequence continues at coordinate 1,347,647,220 of OX451735.1, forward strand.
TTCTTTCTGTTTAAAACATTTTTCATAAAATCTAACATTTTTCACAAACCTTTGATTTTTCATAATAAACTCAAATAATTAATTTTAGGTTTTTTTAAATTTAATTTTAAGTTTTAAATTAATTTTTGGTTCAACACCGACCCCTGACATTTGCATTATTTATATTTTCTAACCCTATTTTTCAATCCTATTTTTCATTGATGCTTCTTCCTCTATCCATTTTTTGGCAAACTTAATCTTTTTTTGTTAATTATTAAACATAAACTTTTTTTTTTAAAACCATTTTTTTATTAATTAAAATTAATTAGGTTTTAGGTTTTTTAATTAACCTTTTTCAAAATTAATAATTTTTTTATTAATTAAAATTAATTAGGTTTTTTAGGTTTATTTAATTAATTATCATAAATCATTTTTTTCATTAAAAAATCACCAAAATATTTTCTTTTCTATTTTCATCTTATTTTTGTTTTCCTAGATAAAGTGTATAGGGCGCGTTCAACTGTAATAGCATAGCTTTATTTTTCCCGCATTTTTTAAATCATTATCATGTAATTACTTATGAGATGTAATAGTTTTAGGATTTCTTTTCCACACTCTTCACTATTATGTAACTGCCCAAAGCTCTGTAATAGCTTAGGTTTACATTTCCGCCTTTACCTTCAGCTATTATATTTTATGCAATGCTTAGATTAATAGGATTATATGGAAAGATAAAAATGAACGATAGAAAACCCTAATTGCAAGATAAACATAACTTAAAAAACACATTGTTGCACACTTGCACCCTTAGGGTATACCTCATTTGGTTGTCTCGGAAAATAATGGTCATGTCCCTTGAACGTAAGGATATATTAGCAAAGACCCTCAGTTTAAAAGTCATCATAAAGATCATAGTCCCTTACAGTCCCTCGAGTTACCAACGAGAAATAATCTTGTCCCTTGATGTTGCATATATGATGACAGTCCCTTTGAATGCTAAGATATCCTTATATGTTGCATTCAATGACCATAACGATGACCCGCGCTTATCCCTCATACATCTAACGATAGGGATACCTACTCACTAATAGTATAATATCACTGTCTAAAGGTTAGGAGGAAGAGAACGTCCTTTTTTCGAGTAGGTATACAGTTCTTAAGTACTTGCTCAAACCTAATTTTTTACACTTACACACTTTCAAAACATTTTTTAAAAATGCCTTATCAACACTCTTGAGGACTGATACAAGAGTTATCATGAAGCAAACAAAATCTTTCAAAACACAAAAAGCACAAACAATTTTAAAAAATGAGCAAGTACTTAAGATCCCGTGGAAAACCACGGATGGAAAGGGTGCTAACACCTTCCCTTTCCATAATCTACCCCCTTACTCAGAAAATCTCGAAAAAGGTCTTTTTTTTGTCCTTTTCACCATTTCCTTTGTTGGATAAAAAAAGTCGGTGGCGACTCTTTCTTACCGCGACATTTGCGAACATAAAATGCAAACCAGTATAACAGTCGGTTCTGCCATCGTATCACATAAGGAAAAGGAAAAAGATCGAAACCCTGTTGTTTAACATGCAATGCAAGAAGTAAAGATTAAAAGAAAAGCATAAGGAAGAAATCCAAGGTATCGGGGTTGGTTATACAAAGGGAATGTATTAGCATCCTATGTATCTATAGTAATCTACAGAAACCACTTATAATATCTATTTTTGGTTTAAATTTTTTTTTAAATGAATGTGGTGATTGGAAAAGAAATATATTTTATTTATATTTTGTTTGGAAAAACATAGTCTTATACCTACGTACCAATTAAGGCCAAAACTCTTAGTCCATGGTAAAAATAATAAAATGGTTTGTTGTGGTTGATTTTAGGAGAAGAAATGTTTCATCATCTTTTAGAGAGAAAGCTCAATTAATACCACCACAAGTATGAGAAGATGGATCTTGCATCATCATGAAGGAAAGCCTACTAACTTGGATATAGAGATCAACAAGTTTCCAACTAATGTCTTCATGTGGAAAGAATCACATTTACTTCAACAATTACTATGGGGATAGAAGAATTATATCTCAAATATAAAGAGGATTTATATCTAATCTATTTGAGAAAAGTTTTAAATTGAAAAGCCAAGTGGCAAAAAGATTTGGGTGACTTTAAGCCACTTTTAGTCTTTTGAAGTTTGTTTTGATAGATTTAAAAATATTAAAGTATTTTTGATTAAAAAAGAAAGTTTGAAAATGCCATAAAAAAAGTCAAGGTTTTTTATATGAAAATGGTGAAAGTTTGAAAATGAGTTTTTAGGGTTAAAAGGTTTTTTGGAGTATATGTGAATACATAGGGTGATCATTCACAATTTTTTTTATACAAAAGGTAATGCATATGCACATGACTTATAAAGCCAACAAAGTTATCCCCTTTTCTTGGATTTTAACACATTATCACTACACAATGGGGGAATAAATATACACAAACATCATATTATCAAGCAAGGGTCAAAACGTGATATGTTGGACAAACTCAAATTGGGGATAATCAAGTAATCAACAAGAAAGTCTTAAAAAGAAAGTATAAAAAGACATGTTTTTAGATTTTAATAAAATAAATAAAATAAAACAAGTGCCTTCAAGATCAATCTTGAAGACTCCTATGTCTCATAATAGAACCTTCAAGATCAAACTAAATGTGATTGAGCACAAGTGCCTTTCGACTGCAGCTAGCAGAGATGAATGGATATGACATTATCGACTAGGCCATCTCAACTTCAGAGACATCAGAGATTTGAAGAGAAGAAATATGGTTTTAGGATTTCCAGAAACGACATTCCAAACGAGGTATGTGAGGAATGTGTGCAGGCGAAGCAACACAAGAATAACTACAGCAAGGATGCAAGAAGCAGGTCGAAGATTATTCTTGAAGTCATATACTCTGATATATGTGAACCAATCCAGATGGATTCGATGGGAGGTAACAAATACTTTGTTACATTCATATATGATTTCAGTCGAAAGCTGTGGACTTACCTGATCAAGAAGAAAAGTGAAATAATCGAGGTATTTGCCAAGTTTAAGTCTATGGTCAAAAGACAAAGTGGTAAAAAACTCAAAGTTTTGAGAAATGATGGTGGTGGAGAGTATGTGTCGAAAGACTTCGACGTGTTATGTGAAAAGGAAGGGATTATGCATGAGGTGGTTCCACCATATACTCCACATCATAATGGAACTGCAGAAAGGAAGAATCAAACCATCATGAATACGGTGAAAAGTATGTTGAAAGGCAAGAATTTACCTAAAGAGTTTTGGGGTGAAGTTATGTCAACTGCAACATACATTTTGAACAGATGTCCTAGGAAGTATCTAGAAGGAACTAATCCAGTAGAATGTTGGTTTAGTGTGAATCATAGCTTGAGTCATCTGAAGGTATTTGGATCTATTGCACATAGACATGTGCCAGATCAGTTGAGAAGAAAACTTGATGATAAGTTGAGTCAAATGATTCTAGTTGGATATCATTCGACAAGAGGTTATAAGTTGTTCGACCCAGTGAACAAGCAAAATATGATCAGCAGGGACATGATCATATATGAGCTTAAAGAATCGGATTGGACTAAAAATGTCAAGAAAAATTCAGTGGGAATCCTGCTTGAAGAACCAGAAACTCAAGTCGAAAGAGAAGTTCGACAAGAGGAACCGAAAGTTATAGATCAACCAAGTACAAGCAAACCTCAAAGAACAAGACGCATGCCTGTAAGATTATAAGATTATGTGATTACATCAGATGATGTGATAGATAATGAAGGTGAGTTCGTACATTATGCTTTCTATGAATATGTAGGACCTGTCAATACAGCTGAAGCATTGAAGGATTCAAAGTGGGTGAAAGCAATGATAAAAGAAGTGAAGTCTATCAAAGACAACAACACTTGGTCACTTATCGAATTTCCTCAAGGCAAGAAGGCAATTGATGTCAAGTGGGTATACAAAGTGAAAATGAATTCCAAAGGGGAAGTAAATCGACACAAAGCAAGGGTTGTGGCGAAAGGATTTCTATAAAAAGAAGGAATAGACTTTGATGAAGTTTTTGCACCTGTTGCTAGGATCGAAACAATCAGGTTGGTTATTGGTCTAGAAGAAAATAACAGATGGCACATATGTCAGATGGACGTGAAGTGTGCATTCCTGAATAGACCCTTAGACGAAGAAGTTTATGTTAAACAACCAGTTGGGTTTGTGAAACATGAAGAAGAGAGAAAGGTGTACAGGCTGCATAAAGCCCTGTATGTAAGATTAAGATTGCGCCTAAGAGGGGGGGTGAATTAGGTGGTGGTCGATTTTTGACTTATTTTATACTTTCTGGTTTTGATTTAGTGCTTTGAAAACTGTAAAGTGCAGAAAGTAAAGAGACACAGAGAATTATCCTGGTTCCTTCCACACCCCGGAAGTACGTCCAGTCCCCTTGCAAACACGCAAGAGATTTTACTATATTGTTAAAACTTTTACAAGACTCTTCCTAGTCTTATCCACTAAAGAACCTAACAAATAACCAAGAACACCCTCTTGGATTTCCAATAAGTCTATTGAGAACAATCCTCTCAAAAGATACCTCTTGTTTCCAATAATGGACAACAAGGAACAAAAGTAATCTAATACTTAATTCCAACAATCCTGGAAATAAGTTACACTTTGTATGTTTTTATGAAGTATGATTTCTTGAAAGATGTTGATCACATAGAGTGACTTCTTTGAAGTTTCTTCTTTCTTCTCTTGTAAGCAATTCAAAATGTAACACAAAGGTTAGATAATGCTCAAAGATTTCTGTTCTTTATATGTGTGAAAGTGCAGAAAATCTTTGTTCTTAAAAGTTAAGAAATATGAAGTTTGAATATTTTACAAAGTTCAGATTTTATTGCAAGAGAAGAGTTTTTTATGATTTGAAATATTTTTTAATATATAGTAATCAAGATACCTTTCCAAAAGGACACTTTTCTGTTTGAAAAACTTGACAAGATGCAATGTTTGATCATGCAACTATTGGAGAAAAGGTGTGAAGGATATCTTGAAACCAGTTCAGATTTTTCAAAATTTTCAATGTGCAAATCGATTAACATAAGATGCAAATCGATTGCACGTGTTTGTAACGTTCAGAATTTCAAAAAATTTGAAGTGTAAATCGATTAGCATGTTGTGTCAATCGATTTACAAGAGTTAAAAAAATCAGTTTATTCTGTGATCAATCGATTTACACAACCTGTAAATCGATTGCTGGCAGGAGCAAACAGTTTTTTGAAAAAACATGTGTAAATCGATTTACACAATATGTTAATCGATTTACAGCAGAGAAAAACTTAAAAAATGTTTTGAAATATAATTGAAGTGATGTGGCAAGTGTGTATATCATTTTTGAGCATTTCTAATCAATGTAGTTTAATTGAGAATTGATATACTTGATTGCTTGCCAAGTTCCTTGAAGCTTTGAGTGAATGATGCTTTAAGTTGATTTCCACTTCTTTTCCTTCTTTCCATAATGCTTGTTTGTCTTTCATCAAACTAGCTTGTTTGTCTTTCATCAAAACTAAAGTTGAGTTGAGGCTTGAGATTACACTGTATGGATTGAAACAAGCTCCAAGAGCTTGGAATAAGAAAATTGATAGTTTCCTAAGGGAGAAGGAATTTATGATGTGCACAACTGAACATGGAGTATATGTAAGAAGAAGTAATAGTGAATTGCTTATACTATGTCTCTATGTCGATGATTTGTTGATAACAGGTAGCTACAAAAGTGAGATCGAAGACTTCAAAGGTGATCTCAGCAAGGAAATCGAAATGTCTGATCTGGATGAGATTTCATATTTCCTTGGCATCGAATTCTACAAGAGCAGTAGAGGTTTGATGATGCATCAAAGAAGATATGCAAGAGAAATTCTCAAGAGATTTGAGATGGAAGAATGCAACTCAACTTCGACACCTACAGAACCAAGACTGCAATTGTCAAAATACGCGGATGAAGATGATGTCGACCCAACCCAATACAGATGACTTATTGGGTCATTGAGATACCTTTGTCATAAAAGGCCTGACTTAACATATAATGTAGGTATGGTAAGTAGATTCATGCAGAAGCCAAATGTATCACATCTAGCAGCGGTGAAGAGGATACTAAGGTATCTCAAAGGAACTCTCGACTATGGAATTTTGTTTCCTGCAGCTGATAAAGGAAAAGAATGCAAGTTAGTGGGATACACTGATTCGAGTTGGTGTAGTGATGTTAAAGATCGAAAATCAACAGCAGGATATGTGTTTATGTTAGATGGTGCACCAGTTGCTTGGAGTTCAAGAAAAGAACCAGTAATGACATTATCATCATGCGAAGCAGAATACATATCTGCTTCTCTTTGTGCATGTCAAGCAAATTGGATGGTGAACTTGGTCGAAGAGATAACAGGGAAAGATCATGGAGCAATTACCATGAAGATCGACAGCATATCAGCTATCAATCTGGCGAAGAACCCGATAGCACATGGTCGAAGCAAGCACATCGAAATGAGGTCCCACTATCTTCGAGAGCAGGTAGCATATGGGAAGATGAATTTGAAACACTACATAACTGAGAATCAGATTACAGACATTATGACAAAGGGAGTGCAGGTCAAAGTATTCAGAAGACTAAGAACCATGATAAATATAGATAGTTTAGACACAATGAATTAGGTGGTGTGTTAAATTGTAATTCGATTGTGTCGAAACAGTGTGTGTCGAACGGAGGTTGCCTAGTCGAAGAGCTTGTGGATCGAAGCAAGCTACACACATATTTGATTGGTTTTAGATTTAGATAGATTTGATTTAGATCTAAAATAGATAGATTTGATTTAGTACCAAAATAGGTATTTTGGGTTTTTATAGTTTTGGGCTCTGGCTTAGGGAGCAAGCTAACCTATATCTATAAATAGAGGGAGTAACCCCTAATTTTATAATTAAGTCAATTCATTGTAATCACATAATTTGTAGTTGCAAGTGATTAATAAAGTTTTCTATAATTTGTGGACAGAGAGAAACTCTGTAGAAAATAATTGTCTTCTTTCTTTTCTTTTCTTTTTTCATAATTCATTGTCATTGTGTGGTGATATCAATCTTGTTCATCAAGATTGATAGAAATTCATCATAGATATTTTGGTGGATTTCCAACAGGATTTCGTTACGAGTAGAACACATGAGTCTGCAGGATAGGGGTTAATGGATGACCATTCCTGATATGGGTTACCCTATTGCTTCTAGATATAATATTGTATTTGTCTCTCTTTTCATGAGACTTAATATCACATTTTTCCTCTAGCCTTATCTCCACCTATGTATACGAGCAAACATAAAATCATTGCTATTGACTTTGTCAACAAAATCATTGGATTCAAGTAAAATTGAAACATGATTGTCCATTATTTCCTGTCATTGACTGTTGGAGAGAGAATTGTAGTGATGATGCAAAAGCATGAGAATCAGCATTTGCGGGTCGCTTTAGGTGCTGGACATAAGAAGTTGGGAAAGTTATCATAGTTTATTTTATACCATTATATATATGACAATTATTAAATGTCTATGTTTAATCAAGTATCATATTTATTGATTTAGTTATGTGTGGAGAAAATCAATTGAAAAAGAAAAAAGACTCTCGCTAACCGTGAATCAAAAATTTAAATTTTTTAAAAATTTTAGATTATTATTAAAAATTATGAAAATTATGAAATATCAAAAATTTGAAATCTCTAATAAATAATAAAATTTTATAGAAGTAAGTGAGTTTTTTATGAAATTTCTGATAAACAATGTAAATTTTTGATATAAATATAAAAATTTCAGTTTAATTTTGGAGATATAAACATAAAATCCTAAAAAAAAAATGAGAGGTGTGATGTAGAGTGACATGTTAAAATCTCGGAAATAGTAGAGATTAGACAGATGTTAACAGTATGCTCTCTTCTTCTCCCTTTTCTCTCCGTCCCTTCTTCTTCTATTCTCAACTACCATTCAAATTCAACCATCATCATTTCACCACCAAGCCCATTTTCAACAATTACAAGGTACTTCTAAATCACCAACTACTATGTTACCTTCATGCTTCTTGTTCCACTCACAAAACAAATTTGTGTTTTTTTTCTTCTTATTCATTTCTGTGCAGTTACTTTCTGGAAATTTGAGTTTTGCAGCATTCAGCAACACTGCATTAAACTATGCACACAGTGATGATGAACTTCCTGAAAGGGATGATGCAAATGCTAGTGGAATTGACTTCTTGCATCTCATGGAACTACGTGGTGTTCGTGCTAATTCTCAAACTTTTTTGTGGTTATTAGAAGGTTGTTTAAATTCCGGGTCTTCGTTTTCGGATGGTTTGAAGCTTCATGGGAAGATTCTGAAGATGGGTTTTATTGATGAACTGATTCTGTGTGAACGTATTATGGATTTTTATCTTGCATTTGGTGATTTGAATGGTGCAGTTAAGGTGTTTGATGAAATGCCTGTTAGGTCTTTGTCTTGTTGGAATAAGATTTTTCATAGGTTTGTTGTAGAGAGGGTGACGGGTGGGATTCCGGGTTTGTTCCGGCGGATGATGAAGGAAGATGTTGAGCTTGATGAGAAGACTCTTGCTGTGGTTTTGAGGGGTTGTAGTGGTAATGTAGCTCCTTTTCATTTTGTGGAGCAAATACATGCTAAGACTATAAGGCACGGTTTTGAAAGTAGTCCTTTTATATGTAATCCTTTGATTGATCTCTATTTTAAAAATGGTTTTTTGTGTTCCGCTAAGAAAGTTTTTGAAAATTTAAAGGTGAGGGACAGTGTTTCTTGGGTGGCTATGATATCTGGTTTATCGCAAAATGGGTATGAAGAAGAAGCGATGCTTCTGTTTTCTCAGATGCACACATCAGGAATCTGCCCCACCCCATATATTTTTTCGAGTGTGCTAAGTGCCTGCACAAAAGTAAATTTTTTCGAACTCGGGAAACAGCTCCACGGCCTTGTTATGAAGCAGGGATTCTCTTCCGAAACATACGTTTGCAATGCTCTTGTAACATTTTATTCCCGTTCAGGGAATTTGATATATGCAGATCAGGTTTTTAATGCAATGTTACAGAGGGATAGGGTTTCATATAACTCACTCATCTCAGGTCTAGCGCAACAAGGATATAGTGATAGAGCTTTAGCGTTGTTTAAGAAAATGCATCTTGATTGCCTAAAGCCTGACTGTGTTACGATTGCAAGTCTTTTGAGTGCATGTGCATCAGCTGGGGCTCTTCCGATTGGAAAACAGTTCCACTCGTATGCGATGAAGGCTGGAATGATTTCTGACATTGTTGTGGAAGGTTCATTGCTTGATCTTTATGTAAAATGCTCTGATATAAAAACCGCCCATGATTTTTTCATTGCATCTGAAACTGAAAACGTGGTGATGTGGAATATGATGCTTGTAGCTTATGGCCAGTTAGACAATCTGAACGAATCATTTCAAATATTTACGCAGATGCAGATAGAAGGCATTGTACCTAATCAATTCACATATCCAAGTATTTTGAAAACTTGCACTACTTTGGGAGATATTGATCTAGGAGAACAGATTCATAGTCAAGTACTGAAAACCGGCTTTCAGTTCAATGTGTATGTCTCTAGTGTGCTTATTGACATGTATGCTAAACACGGAAAACTAGATACTGCCTTGAAAATCTTTAGAAGACTAAAAGAAAATGACGTTGTTTCGTGGACAGCTATGATTGCTGGGTACACACAACATAATAAGTTCATTGAAGCTCTTAATCTCTTTACAGAAATGCAAGATCAAGGGATACAATCTGATAATATTGGATTTGCAAGTGCGATAAGTGCATGTGCAGGTATCCAAGCACTTGATCAAGGAAGGCAGATTCACGTACAGTCATGTCTATCTGGTTATTCAGATGATCTTTCAATTGGTAATGCACTTGTTAGTCTTTATGCTAGGTGCGGGAAAGTGCGAGAAGCATACTCTGCTTTTGATCAAATATTTGCCAAAGATAATGTGTCATGGAACTCATTGATATCTGGTTTTGCACAAAGTGGATATTTTGAGGAAGCGCTGAATATATTTGCTCAAATGAATAAAGCTGGACTAGAAATTAATTCCTTCACGTTTGGCTCTGCAGTTTGTGCTGCTGCCAATGCTACTAATGTTAGAATAGGGAATCAGATTCATGCCATGGTTAAGAAAACTGGCTATGATTCAGAAATCGAGGTTTCTAATGCTTTGATCACGTTATACGCAAAATGCGGTTGTATTGATGATGCCAAGAGACACTTCTTTGAAATGCCCGACAAAAATGAGGTTTCTTGGAATGCCATAATTACTGGTTATTCCCAACATGGACGTGGATTCGAAGCACTTAGCCTTTTTGAGGACATGAAACAGCTTGATGTATTGCCAAACCATGTCACATTTGTGGGAGTTTTATCGGCATGCAGTCATGCGGGTTTGGTGGATGAGGGAATCAGCTACTTTCGATCAATGAGTGAAGCTCATAACTTGGTTCCAAAACCTGAACATTACGCATGTGTTGTGGATCTTCTTGGGCGGTCTGGTCTCTTAAGTCGCGCAAGGAGGTTTGTTGAGGAGATGCCAATTCAACCGGATGCAATGGTGTGGAGGACCCTTTTAAGTGCTTGTAATGTTCATAAGAATATTGATATTGGAGAGTTTGCTGCGAGTCATCTTCTGGAACTGGAACCGAAAGATTCAGCAACATATGTTCTTGTTTCCAATATGTATGCAATGTCTGGGAAATGGGTGTGTAGGGATCAGACGAGGCAAATGATGAAAGATCGAGGTGTTAAGAAAGAGCCTGGCCGTAGCTGGATAGAGGTTAATAATTCTGTTCATGCATTTTTCGCTGGTGATCAAAATCACCCACTTGCAGATACGATATATGAATATATCAGCGATCTGAGTTTTCGAGCTGCTGAAAATGGTTATGTACCACAGTGCAACAGCCTTCTCAGTGATGCAGAAATACGTCAAAAGCATCCAACCGAAATCATTCACAGTGAGAAACTGGCAATTGCTTTTGGATTGCTTAGTTTATCTAGCACCACTCCTATACACGTTTTTAAAAATCTCCGCGTTTGTGGGGATTGCCACAACTGGATTAAGCATGTCTCTCAGATATCAGACCGAGTGATCATAGTCAGAGATTCATATCGCTTTCATCATTTCAAAGTCGGCAGTTGTTCGTGTAAAGATTATTGGTAAGACCAAATAATGTTGACCAATATAATGAATCCCTCAAAACTTGTTGTGTAGACCACAATTTGTGACAAGTGCGGAACATAGTTTTTATTGGTGGACCATACCCTTTCCGTGGAGGCAGCACCATCGTTGATTAACAGAAACCATCATTACAGTGAACATAGATGAACACCGGTTTTCAAGGGAATTACGGCTTCACAGTAGTCTGTTTTCGAATTGGTGACTGCGAAGGACTCTTGAGGGTGACAGGATGGACGGTGCAGTTGGCAAGGAACAATATGAACAATGGATTCTTGCTGCTTTGTAATGTGGATAACCTCTGCTAGCTCATTGCTGTAAGCTTTTCTGCATGCCTTTATATAATTCATCTTTTTTACTCAATTGTCCCCGGTCCTTTCTACTAAGTTACCGGATTTATGATTATGTATCGTGCAAAATCTTTCCATGATCATTTTCTAATGTTCTTTCATGATTTATGCAACTAGGGAAGAAATGGGAGAGGTTTTCATTTTGTCATGGGGATGAAAGAAGATAGACATCTCTTGATTTAGTTCCACCTTGTTGCTGATGTTTATTTTGGTGATTGTTGTGAAGAGTTGATTTGGAAGTATAGAAGAGCTTATAAAATATCTAAGAAGTATTCTCAAAATGTATCAAGGTCACAGAGATCAGAGAAAAAAGAGAGCTATATAGGTGAATTCTTTCCAAATGTATTGAAAGTGAGTTCTCTGATACAACTGAATTAACATACAAGCTATTTTTATACATGGTTTTCAAATCAAGATTCATATTGTGAATCATGATGTAGATTTATTCGTGCCTTGTGATATTTATCTTATATACATGAAGTTTTTTATTTTATTTTATTTGTATGTTTTATGCCACAAATTTTGTGTTTCTGCGTTGTAATGTAGAGACAAACAAGCATTTTGAAAATCCATAAGTATTTGGATGAGATGATAAATAATTTTTTTTTTCCTTTTAATCATAATGAGTTTGAATCTGAATCCAACTTTAAACATGCAACAACGTTAGGAAGTTATCTTGGGCTTTCGGAGTTTGGAGGGGAGGGAAAAGAAAGAATTTCGAAAGAGAATTTAAAAAAAAATATAGAAATATATTTGACATTTTTTAAAAGAATAATTTTGTATAGAATGATAAAAAAGTATTTATTATTATTATATTTTTAATTTTCAGAATACTATAACAATATAAAACATATTTGAAAAATTTATGTAAGTCTTTCAAAAGCCTTATTTAATACAAATTTTGAATTCTTTCAAATTAAAGAGATTTTGTGTTAAGAATAAAAACAAACCCTCCAAAACCCTCACCGCTAAATCCTTCTATTTTTTCCACATAATTCTTTCATTTTTTTCAAGAGTTCCCATTCCCTTTTCCTCGAAACTCCCAAACAAAACTGTTCTATACTGGGCCCGCCCTGGTCCAAAAGTAAGAACGAAGACTCAATCCAAGCAACTCTTCGAGGAGCGCGCGCGAGGATTCCCGCCAGTGCGCCCGACCAGAAACTGCAGCCGTGCCCGCCGTTGCCCGCGAACATGGTGTCCTCGACCACGGGAACTCCAGCTCGAGGACAACTCGAGCACCCGCCTCGTAGGGCAGACTCTGACCGTTACCAAATCACCTGAACTCCGGAAAGACCGCGTCTTCGTCCCTCCTCATTTCTCGCAGAGCATCACCAGGAAGGAGACCACGTGCGGGTCTCCACTACACACGTAGAACCTGGCAGTTCCTTTATTGGGCCAGTTCTGGTCGGCCCAATGAAGGGACCTTGGCCCCGCGCTGGGGGTTATAAATACCCTCTGTTTCTAGAGGGTCAGGTATTCATCTCTTACCCATACATACGCTTTTTTACCTGCTCATTCCGTCACTCATTTTAGCATCGGAGTGCCTTGCAGGTACCCCCCCCATCTCACTCAACTTCTGCTCGGAGCCAGTCGTGACGGTCCAAGTCTGATCAGGTAAGATCAGTGGCGCCGTCTGTGGGAACATAGCTTCCCCGTCTTGCAAAACCTCGAAGACCAAAGCTCAAACATCACTTCCTACCGTCATGGCTGACCAAGTTCGGGATGACCAAAACATCCGCGTCGTCGACACCAACAACAGCCTCGCAGATAAAAATGGACTCCCCGACAACACCGGTAACCCCGGTCATAACACACTCCCCGGGGGCACCAACACTGGGCCCTCAGTCCACCGCGACGGAGTTACTGCCTCATCTTCTTCAGTCCCTCCGCCGCTCGAAGAAGACAACGCAGCTCCCACAAGTCATCGAGTTGCCCAATTTTAGGAAGCCCCTGTCCCCACCGGGGAAGATGCTATAACTCGCGCACTATTCGCGGCGATCAATCAGACGAATTACCTCATCTTTGCCCAGGGGAGAAGATTGAAGGCACTAGAAGACGATCGAAGACCCGCGAGGAGACACAGGAGGCCCCAGACTCCACCTCCTCGAGTAACAGAGGTACATCTCCCGTCTCCCCCGCAGAGACAATACAGAGACACCTCCCGAAGCCCGTCACCCCGACCCTCGGGGAGACGACCCCCTTTGGAGAGGCAACCCGTCATTGAAGTTGGGGGACGCGGCCACGCCCCCATACGGCAAGAAAGAAGACACTCTGGAGACGGGCACGGAAGAATCAACCAACGAGCACCACGCTCGAGGGATGCCCAGCACGACCAGGACCGTCGGGCTCGACAATATTACAGGCCCCCATCCCTGTCCCCGGAGCGAAGTGACGAGGACGACCCCCGCGGTCCCCTGTCACAAGCCATCATGGAGGCGCCCATTCCCCCGGGCATGGAGAAGCCTCCACATCTGAAGGAATAAGATGGAGTCGCGGACCCGGTCGACCACATAGACGGGTTCGAGGCTATGCTACACTACCACAATGTCGGGGGACCCATCAAATGTCGGATGTTCCCCACGACCCTCAGAAAGGAAGCAATGGATTGGTATAAAGGCCTCACTCCGGGATCAATCACCTCATGGAAAAACCTGAAGAACCAATTCATAAGTTCGTTCACTGCGTCTCGGTGACACCCAAAGATCGAGGCGGCTCTTGAGGCCATCATCTAGAGACAGGATGAAACCTTGAGAGAGTTTATTAATTGCTTCAATCGCGAAGCCATACAGGTCCCCTGCGCGGACCACATGAAAAGGTATTTGCTGGAGAGGGGGCTTCTCCCCGACACAGAATTCAGAAAGGCAGTAGGCATCGAGCCACCCTGAACATTCGATGCCCTCCTCGAAAAAGCCCAGGCATATATGGATTACGAGGAAAGGGAGGCGGCCAACAGAGCCCGGGACCCCAGATCTCGCGGATCCAGCAGCAACCCACGCTAGGAAGCCGCTCCTCATCGACGAACCGGGGAGAAAAGGAAAGAGGACAGACCCCGAGAAGTCCGAGAGCAAAGAGGACCCTCAAGGCGTTTTACCGAATACACTCCGCTTACAGCTTCCCGCGAACGCATTTTGGCGGAGTGTGCCAGCACAGAATTTAAAGACGGCGGCGTCAAACGCCCCCGACCTGCCCCCGCCAAGCCCGGAGCAGACAAGAGCAAGTACTGTCAGTACCATAGGAGCCATGGTCATATGACTGAAGATTGCGTCCACCTCAAGGACGCCATCGAAACCCTCATCAAGGGAGGGAGGCTCGCCCAATACCGGCGAAACGACGCTCCCCGTCGTGATGCCCGGGAGACAAGAAAACCGGAGGAAGACGCCCGACCATCTGACGAGTCGGTCCCCGTGCAGACCGCCTTCTCTGTTACCAGACCGGAGGACTTCTATGTCCCCGAACACCTGCAGGAGCCGCTCACGACACACAGCAGGTGGGAATACTTTCCCTCCGCCATGGTCATCAATGGTGGAGGATTCAACGACCTAACTATCAATTCGGCTAAAAGAAAGCTGGATGAACTGGTCGACGCGACACCTCCACAAACAATGACCTTTGAAAGGGTAAAAGGTAGGTCGGAGCCCATCACCTTTTACCTCGAAGAGCTCCCTGGAGGAGCCCTCAACGCAGTCATTCCTCTACTAATAAGAGCGAGAATGGCAAACTTTGATGTGCACCGCATCCTCGTCGACGAAGGAAGTTCCTTCGACGTGATGTACATTCAGTTATTCCGGACTCTGCAGCTAGACGACTCGCACCTCTCGCCATATGTAGGGTCGGACTTACAGGGATTCAACGGCTCGACCTCCAAGCCTTGGGGGTATGTCGAGATCATGGTTACCTTCAGCGAGGGCACAATGACGAGGCAAGTTAAAGTACGCTTCCTCGTCATCGACTGCCCGTTCCTCTACAACTGCATCCTGGGGAGACCAACACTGGCAGAACTGACCGCGGTACCCTCCACCGTCCACTTAAAGATGAAGTTCTACACCAAGAGGGCACAGGTAGCTACCATCCAGGGGGACCTAGCCGCTGCTCGAAGGTGTTTCAACGCCGCATCTAAAGGACGCGACACTGTCGACACCGGGACAAGGCCCGCCAAGAGACCAGTGACGACGCGACAGGAACCCGACAAGCCAGAGCCCGCCAAAGAGGAAGACCAGAGAGCTCCACCAAAGGTCGACTCCATAGCTCTGGATGCTCGTTTCGATCAGGACGAACCTCCCAACGGTGAGCAAATCCCCCTCCGACCAATCCCGGACGGGGACTTCGAGCTAGTCCCCCTCGGCGCAGACCCAAGCAAAGGAGTGAAGATTGGTATCGACCTCCCCGACCTGGAAAGGAAGCAAATCAAAGCCTGCTTGCACGAGAATGCTGACCTGTTCGCTTGGAGCGCCGCGGAGATTCCCGGACTCGACCCTGAGGTCGCCTATCACCGTCTCGCCATAGATCCTTCCGCTAAGGCCGTAGTACAACGTAGGCGTAGGCAGTCTCCGGAGAAAACGGAGGCTGCTGAAAAAGCTGTAAAAGACCTCCTAGAGGTGAATTTTATTTCTGAAGCCCGGTATTCAACCTGACTGTCAAACGTTGTACTAGTTAAAAAGAATAATGGAAAATGGCGGATGTGTGTTGATTATACCGATCTCAATCGGGCATGCCCGGAGGATGCTTTCCCTTTACCAAACATAGATATGCTGGTCGACAACTCGGCCAGCTATAAAACATTATCGTTCATGGATGCCTATTCAGGCTATAACCAAATCCCAATGGCCATGGGCGACAAACATTGCACTGCCTTCATGACCAGCTCGGGCAATTATTACTACAATGTAATGCCCTTTGGACTAAAATACGCAGGGGCAACTTACCAACGTATGATGAACAGGGTGTTCCACAAGCAGATCGGAGACATGCTCGAGGTCTACATGGAAGACATGATCGTCAAATCCCGAGCAGACACCGATCATGCAGCACACCTCAAGGAAGTCTTCGCCCAAGCAAGACAATGTAAGATGAGATTCAACCCCGAAAAATGCACGTTCGGAGTCAAGGCGGGGAAATTCCTCGGTTTCTACCTGACAGAAGGAGGAATCAAAGCCAATCCCGACAAATGTCGAGCATTCTCCGACCTCCCGACACCGACGTCGAAGAAATCAATACAAGTCATGAACGACATGCTCACTTCATTGTCCCGCTTCGTCGCAAGATCCGCTCAGCACGCCCTCCCCTTCTTCAGACTCCTTCGCAAAGAGGCAGCCTTCGAATGGACCGAGGAATGCGAACAGGCACTGGGCCACCTAAAACAAAGTCTATCCCAACCACCCGTGCTATCTTGACCAGTCGACGGGGAGCCATTATTCCTATACTTGGCCGTCTCGAATGAAGCCATCAGCGTGGCTCTCATCCGCGAGACCACCGACGGGCAGAAACCCGTTTATTTCACGAGCAAAGCCCTACAAGGACCCGAAAGCAGGTACCAACAGATAGAAAAAGTGGCTCTAGCCCTCGTCAATGCAGCAAGGAGACTCAGACACTATTTTCTGGCCCACACGGTCATCGTGCGAACCGACCAACCGGTGAAACAACTCTTAGGTCGACCTGACATGGCAGGCCGAATGTTGAAATGGTCCTTAGAACTCTCCGAATTCGACATTCAATACGAGAGCAGGAAAGCTCTGAAAGCACAAGCCCTGGCCGACTTCGTCGCAGAAATGACCGCTCACGACCCGCAGGCAGGGAAAGAACACAAATGGACCATCTTCGTCGACGGAGCCTCCAGCTCGTCCGGAAGTGGCGCGGAGATCCTCCTGGAGAATGAGGAAGGCGTAGTGATCGAACACTCGCTAACCCTCTCCTTCCCGAAGTCGAATAACCAAGTAGAGTACGAGGCCCTACTCGCAGGACTAAGGCTAGCTGAGGACCTGGGAGCCCGCGAGATACAAATCTTCACGGACTCACAACTCGTTGCCTCCCAAATCCAAGGGAGTTACCAAGCCAAAAACGACAGCCTCGTCGAATACTTAAACTTAGTCAAAAAACACATGACAAAGTTTGAACGAGCAGAAATATCACACGTCCCGCGCGAGTAAAACACAAGGGCAGACATATTGTCCAAACTTGCAAGCACGAGAAAGAAGGGCGGAAACAAATCCGTCATACAAGAATCCCTGTCACGCCCGAGCATCGAAAGGTCCTCGACACCAGTCGAGGTACACGCCATAGGAGACGCCTCGTCCTGGATGACCCTGGTGTACAATTTTCTGACAAAGGGCGAACTCCCCTCGGACCAGACAGAAGCGACCATCACGAAGCGACGGGCATGCTCCTACGTGGTGCTCGAGCACAAACTATACTGCAAGGGATTCTCCATTCCCCTCCTGAAGTGCATCGACGAATCCACAGTCCCCGAGGTATTATGGGAGATACACGAAAGGATTAATGCCCAACACATGGGCGGTAAGTCACTGGCGAGGAAAGCCCTTCGAGCGGGGTACTATTGGCCGACGATGCAGCAGGACGCCAAGGAACACATTAAGAAGTGTGACAAGTGCCAGAGGCACGCCGACATGCACCTCGCTCCCCCTCACGAGCTGAGCATACTGTCATCCCCGTGGCCGTTTGTGTGGTGGGGGATGGACATCCTCGGACCCTTTGTGCAAGGAACTTACCAAAACAAGTTTCTAATTGTGGCTGTGGATTACTTCACGAAATGGATAGAGGCCGAGGCTCTCGCGAAGATCACCTCGCACAATATCCTCCATTTTTACAAGAGAAACATCCTCTCCAGATTCGGGATCCCAAGAGCACTGGTCACCGACAACGGCACCCAATTCACCGACCACGGATTCTAATACTTCGTCACCAAACTGGGAACAAAACAATACTTCACCTCGGTCGAGCACCCTCAAACCAACGGGAAAGCCGAGGCCGCTAACAGAGTCATCCTCTGAGGACTCAAACGCCGGCTCGGCGAATCTAAGAGAGGCTAGGTCGAGGAGTTGCACAGTGTCTTGTGGGTGTACCGCACCACGCCCTATTCGACGACGGGCGAGACCCCCTTTCGACTAACATACGGCACCGAGGCCGTCATCCCAGTAGAAATCAGGGAACCCTCCAGGTGGACAGAAACTCCCCTCGATGAAGAAATGAACGACGAGGCACTCAAGGACGAACTCAACTTAGTCGAGGAAATTCGATCGGGGGCAGCCCCGCGCGAGGCCACCCTAAAACAAAGAGTGGCCCTGCATCACAACGACAAGGTCATTAAACGCGAGTTCGATATCGGAAGCCTGGTGTTACGAAGAAACCAGAAAGACTCCTGCGAAGGGAAATTGGCCGCGAACTAGGAAGGGCCTTACCGCGTCCGCGGTACCACAGGTACTGGGGCATACTACCTCGAGCAACTAGACGCAGAACCATTGCCACGACCCTGGAACGCTACTAAACTAAAGCAGTACTATAGTTAAAAAACCCTTAACACTAAGGACTCTCGTCGTCGAACACCCACATCCAGTCAACAGAGAGAAATGTCTCGACCACGTAGATAGGCCAAGGTACGGGCCCAATCTACGCCCAAACGACATAACTTCGTTCAGCCAAACAAGAACGAACGACAGTGCCCGACATGGACACCTCAATCGAGCTCTACTGTCGAAGTACACACATGGCAGAACACACAGCTCGCGATGGGCAGTTCACACCACGGGCAAGCGACCCCGATCTGGGTCATACGCCCAAGCAAGAGGCTTTACTCCGCACGACCGACGCATTTCGAAGTACGTCAGACCACCAAATGGGTCGAAAGAATCTCCACTCGAGAATGTAACTTAGGCAAATTTCGCCACAAAATAACAGCCGAGCACAAGCATGACTCGAGAACGTAACTTAGGCAAATTTCGCCATGAAATACCAAGCCGAGCACAAGCATTCCCCGAGGAAATAACTTAGGCAAATTTCGCCACAAAGTAACAATCGAGCACATGCGAGACTCGGGGACATAACTTAGGCAAATTTCATCACAAATATAAAAACTTAGACACTAGCAAATATTAAAGGTCGAAATAAACATCCATTCAAAGGCTCGTAAGCAAAAACAAATAAAAATAAACCGACCAAGAAGGCCGACGATGTTCAGAAATTACAGGCACGGGCACGCAGGCCCCAAAAAATATGCACGGGCACGCAGGCCCCAAAAACAACTACCAGCAAACAGGCGCGCAAGCCCGACCAGAATTCCACGGCTAGACTTCCCTGGGGCTACCAGCATCCACGATAGGAGACTCAGGAGGAGGCACGACCCGGCTGTCGATGATCTGGGACATGAAACCCACCCCCTCGGTATTCAGGCCCAGATTCAATAAAGTGAGCTGGCTAACCGCGGCATCAAAACCATTTGCCAAGGCGCCAACACAGTCCGTTTCGAGGAGATGGATGCGCGCGACCAGATCCGAGTGACTCCGTAAGGGGGCTGTCTCCTCCGAATCATCTTCAGCGGGAAGCATGAAGGCCTTCAGATCCTCGACTTCTTTATCCAGACGCTCGTTGTCGGCCTCCAAGCGTTCCCGGTCCAGTCGAAAATAGTCCCTCTCCTCAACAACCTTCCCCGAGTTTTCCTTCTCCGCGGCCAGCAGCTCGGCTTGCTCGCGGAACATCTCCTCAGATCGCTCCAGAGCAGCCTTCAACTTACGAGAGCCGGCAGCGAGGGAAGATTTCTCCAGCTCCAGTTCCCTGACGCGGTCAGAAGAGTCCGACCCCTCCTCAGCAAGGACAACAGCCATCTCGACCATCTTAACCATCCCGACCATACTGGCGGCCAAATGTTTTCTCCGACTTTCTTTGTTTAGCCGCCTGATGGTCTCAGCCTCCTCGGCACTTACTGTCAAGGGAAACCCCTCGAATAAGCCTTCCTCTTTAAAGCAGGGGGCAAGCCAAAGGCCCTCACCGCGACAGACTCGTCGCCGACTTCCGACTGGCTCTCTACCCGGTTTCTCTTCCTTGTTATCAGCTCAGTGGGCTGTTCGACGTTAGGGGAGTCCGGGGACCCGCTAGAAGCATCACCTGAACTGGTCGGCGGGCCCATCCTTGTTTCCTGTGGAGCTCGCACCAACCTTCTATTGACTTTCTTGTCCTGAGTCAGTTTTAAGAGCCTCTCCCTTCGTCCGGACATATTGCCTGCAAAGAAGAAAACTCGGGTTAGTTACGAGCAAGTAACAAACAAAGAAACTAGAACAAAACTATAAGACAGAAAGCAACCTAGTAAGTCCACGGCCTTCCCGTAGGACTGGCACTCGACAAGCGCCTTGGTATCTATAAGACGGGCCTCGAAGGTCGGGTAACCTTCCTCGTCAAGAATGTCTTTCCCCTCCCTCGTGACCCACCGGGCAGGGAAGAAACTGTCGACATACTTGCAAAGGGTACCGTAGGCTTCCTCATCCTCGGCACTCATCCCTCCCGTGGGCGTATGGTAGTGCCCGGTACCATGCTCGTAATGGCGCGAGCACCAATGCAACGGGAACTTGGATATATGCCCCAACACCGGGCGACCCTCGTCGTCCATAAGAGGCTCCCTGTTCTCGTCGGCCACTGCGGTCTCCTCTTCGTATATAGAATCCAAAGCAGTTTGGGTGACCGGCCGCACGACATACCATTTGTCCTTGAAACCCCGGACTGAATCCATGTACATCCTAAACAGCCTCTTCGACTGTTTAAGGGAAACCCAACTATGCCTGCCTCGTCGAGACTGACATTGCAAGTGAAAAACTCTGAAGAAGAGAGGAATGGTCGCCCCGATCCTTAAGAAGCGACATGTCAGCTCGAACGCCCGAAGAAAGGCGATCAAATTGGGGTGAAGTTACGAGGGGGCCAAATCCAGATGGCAGAATACCCCGACCTAGAAATCACTGAAGGGGAGCTTAAGGCCGAGGTCCTTGAACGCGATTTCATACATGGGAAAACCATACTCAGAGAACTCCGAACAGATCCGCGCGTCGAGAGACGGCCTTGTGACAACAAAGTTCTTCTGGAAGCCTGGTTGACTACCGTCGTGTTCGACGATAGTGTAGGCGCTCCGACTACGCCAACTATATGCTGAGGCAATCCCTCGGGGCTCGGCGCCCACCCAATCCAGCAAAGGATCATCAACGGTATCAACTAGAGTTACATTCTCCTCGGCACTCTGGTCCTCGACCTCATTGCGCCTTGAAGACTCTGGTTCGTCATCCATTTACCTGCAAAACACAGGAAACTGGTGAAATTCGAGAGCAAATCCATATGCTCGCCATAACTAACGGGAAGTAGGGCACGACAAGCCAAGACACACTCCGCGCGCGTTAAAACGTTGAGGACTCGAACAAGATCCTGGTTTCGCCTCCCCGACGCTATGGTGCCACGACGAGTTGTCCTACATACTTCCTAATGGGCCAACATCCCGGCCAGCCATGGGTACGCCGACCTAAACTACGAATGTGACGGGCAATATCATGAATTCTAAACTTAGAACTATGAGTTTACCAGACAGTATCATAGAATTATGCGCCCAAAACCATGAAGGTCTCGGGCAGCATCGCGAGTCACATACCTAAAGCTATGGGTTTACCGGGCACAAACATGAATGTATCGGGCGCTAATCCTAGATGTGGGTTTCTAACATCCAAATAACGGAAAAATTACCTACAACGAAGAAAAATAGGAGGGATAAACACTTACTTGGAAGTTAAGAAGAAGATACGACAGCAATGGAGAGAATCAACGGAGGAAGGTACGGTAATCTTGCAAATTTGTAGAGAAACAGCGGCGGCAAAAGCAGAGGAAGAAGGAGAAGCGCAAAGAGGAAAAACGAATTATGGGACCCAAGGACCCTATTTATAGGGATGACGTGGAATACGAAACGTCACCCCGGGGAACCACGAACTTCCCCTCCTCGACGTCTACTCCCCTAGGAAATGATGGCCCTACTCTCGCTAGGGTGGCGTCACAGTTCCCAAGGGTTGCCTCGTGTACCCAACGAACACAGCTCGTGAGGAATCCCTCGAGCACGCATCGACAAGGATTACGCCACGAACGCAACTCATGAGAAACTTCTCGAGCAGTCACGGGGAAGCAAATATCCTGGGCCGGGCATCAGACCCCGTGGCAAAGGCGAGCTGAGGTCAAGTCATAACTCCTGATCCAGGAGCCACGACTTGGAGGGCTCCTGTTCTGGACTGGGCCCACCCTGGCCCAAAAGCAAGAACGAAGGCCCAATCCAAGCAACTCTTCGAGGAGTGCGCGCATGAGGATTCTTGCCAGCGCGCCCGACCAGAAACTGCAGTCGTGCCCGCCGTTTCCCGCGAACATGGTGTCCTCGACCATGGGAACTCCAACTCGAGGACAACTCGAGCACCCGCCTCGTAGGGCAGACTCTGACCGCTACCAAATCATCTAAACTCCGGAAAGACCACGTCTTCGTCCCTCCTCATTTCTCGCAGAGCATCACCAGGAAGGAGACCACGTGTGGGTCCCCACTACACACATAGAACATGGCAGTTCCTTTATTGGGCCAATTCTGGTCGACCCAATGAAGGGACCTTGGCCCCGCGCTGGGGGCTATAAATACCCTCTGTTCTTAGAGGGTCAGGTATTCATATCTTACCCATACATACGCTTTTTTATCTGCTCATTCCGTCACTCATTTTAGCATCGGAGTGCCTTGCAGGTACCTCCCCCATCTCACTTAACTTCTGCTCAGAGCCAGTCGTGACGGTCCAAGTCTGATCAGGTAAGATCAAAAACCTTAGAGTATGTTTGAATTGGTGGTATATGATGAAATGAAGTGGTAAATAATATGATTCTATTGCTTGGATTTGTAAATAATAGATGAAGTGAAATAGAACATAATGAAATTCATTACATCTCATTCCATCAAATTCTCCATTTTCCCCATCCAATTTGTGGTATCCGACCTTCAAACCTTCAAACCGTTTTGGAATGTCCGAATGAACATCTCTTAGTTCGAGTGTATGACGTTTGTCTCGTAAAACGGGCGAGATACTCCCTCAACAACTTATAGGGCCCTTAATAAACGTTGAACAAGCTTGTGGTTGACATCTTCATGTGCTTGCTCGCTGAAAACAAATGAATTAATTTCTTCAGCAAATCTTGATAACTAGTACTCCCTCTGTCCCAAATTATAAGAGAAATTTACTTTTCATATTCATTAAATGATTAATGTATCTGGTCTATATATAGAACATATACATTAATTATTCAATGAATCTAAAAAGTGATTTTCTCTTATAATTTGGGACGGAGGGAGTAAGTGACAAGGATGATAAGTTCATGTACCACCTCAATGTGACATCCTTGAAGGTGAGACAAAGTATCTTGCTCTTCAAGGAGTCATTTTCATTAATGATAACTGATCGTAACTGACCAGAACGAATCGTCAAAGCCTACAAGCTATGAGTTGAGCAACAACTGAAGATGAGATGTGGGATACCTGCAAGACACTCTGATGCTAAAGTAAGATTCAGGGAGAGTGCTAGTAAGCATGAGAGTATGTGAGTTAGAATGATTCAATACCCGACCCTCTTAAGTGAGAGGATATTTATAGCCCCTAGCGCTGGGCCAAGATCTCCAATATTGAGCCATGATGAGGCCCAACAATGAAGACAGCCAGGGCTTACGTGTGTATGGAGTCCAGCACGTGGCCTCTTTCTTGGTCAACTATTCCGAGAGAACAGGTGTTGGACTCATGATTTCCGGAGGGAAGTTATGATGATAATGATACAGACACGTGAGGAGTTGTCCAACGATCCCCAACTCGGGTTTCTTGTCTTTGGCCCTCATGCAAGGGTGTTGGATTGGGCGTCCCCAACGGTGGGGCAAGTGTTTGCCCAGTCCAGATCAAAAGCCCCCCAAGTTATTGACCTTAGGTGAAAGAGTGATGACTTATGTTCAGTTTCATGGTCGGGAAGAATTTGTTTGAGAAGCTCGACGCAACCCTCTAACGGGGACAAGTTGTTTCCCTGCGTTGGAGACAACTTGTTTAACCGTGTCGGAGACCTCGTAAATACTCAAGTTGTGAGGTCAACCAGGTCAATTGTTTGCCCGGCGCCCGTCGGGGTCATATAAACCTCGGGGAACTTCCTCGGACTCCATTTCAACATGCCCATCCTCAAGGTGTCGCTATGATGTCGAGCGTCATTTCATCCTTGTGAAGTGGAACATGATGAAAATGCATGTATGCATGTTTTAGCCATAGTGTCGAGCATTTTGTCGTGTGAGACTTCTTCATCGTGCTCGAGCATGACATTTCGTATGGAAGTCGGGGACATGTTCGTCTTTTGAGAATGGGCACATGGCTGGTGTTGCGCCACGTGGCTGTTATTTTGGAGTGCCATCTTTTCATGGGGAGTCCAAAAGGCCCAGACTAATGATGAATTTTCATGAAAACCCCATGGGGTGTGAGCCACCTATAAAAAGGAGACCCCAGGGTTTCATTTATTATTTCTCAAGTTTTCTTCAGCAATCTTCCTTTCCCGCGCGTGAATCCTCTCCTCTCAACTTCTCTTTAAAGTTCTTCAAGGCATTCTTATCCAAGTAAGTTATATTCTCCTGACAACATGTTTTCTTTAGAATTTTTAGATTAAACGCTTAGTTTTCATCTTGATTGGAAGAATCTTGGATGAACATTCATGGGTTCTGCGATGAACACCCATGAATGCCCATTGAAGTTCATGATAAATAGATGATCTTCATGATGTCAGTGTCATTTTCCCCGAATAATGGGGGTTGATTTGGGCACCTTGCTCGTTTGACTAGATGCTCCCCAATAAAAATGTGGTTTGTTCTAGTGTGTAGTCGAGGGCTTGGGTCAAAGTCCATTGCTCGATGTCTTTATCTCCCTTTCACTTGATTTGCGGTGGAAGGGTGAATTTGATGATGTTAAATTCATTGTTTTCCCCTACTTTTCAGGTATAATGGCACATCCAGTTGGGGAGGATGTCTTTCCCGTCAACCATGAAGATGAAGTCAACATCCAGGAGGACCCTTTGGCCTGGGTCGCACCTGAGCCTAGAAATAAGAGGTCATCCTTTTCGCACGATGCAACTGACGGGTTCAACTGTCTGGAAGTTTGAGCTGAGGGGACCCTCGCCAATTGGATTCTCCAAATTCCTCATCGTAATAGGAGGATATGCTCGACATATCCGGGAAAGCGTTTCCCCATGTACGAATTTGCATTTAAAGAGGCAGGGATGCGTTTTCCCTTCAATGACTTTCAAGTGGGGGTTTTCCAGCGGCTACAATTGGCATCCTCCCAACTTCACCCAAATACGCTCGCGTTCATGCGAGCATTCAAGCTCGTCTGTCAATATCTATAAATAGGCGTTGCGCTGCCCCTCTTATTCCATATCTTCCACTTACAAAGGCAGTCCATTGGAGGGGGGCAAGCATGGGTGTCTTTCAAACAATCTGGGAAACTCTTTCAGACTTATTTGGAGTCTGTTCGTCATTTCAAGGAGAGGTACTTTGTCGTGAAGTCTCTGATGGAGGCGATCGTAGATTCCCTATACAACCGCATGGAAGAGATGGAGGATGGACGATCAATTGCCCGGCTAGTGGCCAAATTTCCGCTTGAATGATAATGGAAACATTTTGAGAAAAAGCCTGAATATTATGCTTTAAAGCCTGAGTACTTGGACGCCCAGAACCAGCTCTCCTATGAGAAGCTGGTGGCCTATATTAAGAGTTTCTCCCGAGCGAGGTGTGTGGATGTGAACAACAACCTCCTCTTTGACGACAACAGGGAGTATCTCCTCGTTAGTAGGTTTATCAACACGAAGGCTTTGCTCGAATGTTCTTCAGACGAGGAGGCCATGAGGCTTTTAGGTAGGGGATGTGGCCGCGATCTTATTTTTGTTTGGCCTTTATGCGGGGATATGCCCGCGATATTGTCTTTGTTTTTCTCGTGACTGACAATTTCCTTTTGATTGCAGGTCAGATGGCGTCCCTCTCCGAGCGTCTATTAAAGCTAAGATCCAAGAAAGCCTCCACCTCGGGGCCAAAGAACAGGGTCTCCCAACTCCAAGAGCAGGTCAAATTCGTTGTCTGTGCAAGCGGTTCCCCTTCTTCCTCAAAGACATAGGTCCCCCCAGCGATCCCGCAACAAAGAGGAAGCGCGTGGAAGATGCCGAGCGCGTCGTGCCCAAAAGTGATAAGGGGTCTGGGGGAGTCTTCGTGTTGCCTCCCTGTTACCTAAACTGTGACATCTTTAGCGGGGAGAGCTCTTTAGGTATTCACAAGGAAGATAGGGGGCGATCCTGTCCAAAGATAAGGAAACCCGACGAAAGAATTTTTTGGAGGATGTGGCCGCTGTGAAGAGGGTGCTTGAGACGGCCTTAACGTTAAATAATGAGGTCACGGGATCTTAGGCCGCCCTAGACAAGGCGCATGCCAAGATTCATAAGCTGAAGGGCATAAATGAGAACCTGAAGGGCGACATCCTCAACCATGAGACAAAGTTTGAGGCCCAGGTTCAACTCCTCAAGGATCTGAACGAGCTGTGGCCCCAACTCGATGCTGCGACTAAAGAAAATGAGCGCTTGGTCGCCAGGATAAAGGAGTTGGAAGGGATCATGGCCTCGATTGAAGAAGAGACTGATGTGGAAAAAGCCATGGAGACCAGGGGAGATCTAATCACGCGTATCCGGGTGCTTGAACAAGATGTCGTGGACACCCTCAGTTATGGATTCAACATAGTCGTGGAGCAGCAAATATTTTTGAACCCTGGGGTTGATTTGATGGTCAAAGGCGTGGGCCGTTTAATCAAGTGGTTGATGGAACAATCTTTTATCCTCCCGATGATAGTCCCGCGGGGGATATCGACGGGGAGGACGAGATCTGGAATTTTTTGGGCCTGCGTGTCTGTTTTTGTTAGCTTGTATTTTTGGCCTTTGTGCCTGTATTTTTAATTATTTAAACAGCGCTGGCCTTCGTGGTCGGCATTTTATGAATGCTTTCATTTTTCCTTTATGTCTATTTATCTAAAAATACTTTCTTATCGTTGTGCTTGACTTGCTTATTATATGAAAGTTGGTGTTTCTATGGTTGGATATTTGTGCTCGACCTTGGTTGTAGTCGACACATACCGGATGTGTCGAGGGACCAAAGTAGGGATCCACAAAACGAGCTCAAGATCACAGTTGGGATCTTGAGCTCGTGGTGTGAACTATCCATCGCGAGCTAGGTGTTCTGCCTGTTGGGTACTTCGACAACAAAACTCGATTGAGGTGTCCCTGTCGGGCTAAGGTCCTGCTCGAGAAATGAACAAGAACCCGCCTTTCGTTAATGTTTGGAGGCCATGTCCATACCTTGACATGCCTGCATGGTCGAGATCGTCCCGTCGTTGGTTGGAGAGGATTGGTCGACTGCTAATGCCCATAGTCGGATAAGGACTTAGCTGTAATATTATTTTAGTTTCGTAGCGTACCATGGTCGAGGTAGTGGTTCTCCATTTAAGTGTTTGAGGTAGTATGCCTTGGTTCCCGTAGCTTTGTGGACGCGGTACGGTCCCTCCCAATTCACGGCTAGCTTCCCCTCACAGGAATATTTCTGATTCCTCCGCAAAACTAGGCTGTCGGGCTGGAACTCACGCTTTATTACTTTGTTGTCATGGCGAAGGGATATCTACTGTTTTAGCGTGGCCTCGTGAAGAGCTTCTCCCGATCAGATTTCCTCGACTAGGTCGAGCTCTTCCCTTAGGGCCTGTTCATTTAGTTCCTCGTATAGAGGAACTTCAGTTTATCTGGATGGCTCCATGATTTATACAGGGATGACAGCCTCAGTTCCATAGGTTAGTCGGAATAGGGTCTCTCCCGTCGTTGAGTGGGGTCGTTCGATATGCCCATAGGACGCTATGCAGTTCTTTGACCCACCCCTTTTTTGCCTCGCCCAACTTGCACTTGATTCCTAGAAGGATGACTCTGTTCGTGGCCTCGGCTTGCCTGTTGGTTTGGGGGTGTTCGACTGTGGTGAAGTGCTGCTTGGTGCCGAGTTTGGCGACGAAGTTTTGGAAACCTTGATCAGTGAACTGTGTCTCGTTGTCAGTGATGAGCGCTTGTGGTATCTTAAATCGAGCAAGCATGTTTCAGTTGTAGAAATGGAGGATGTTGTGTGACGTGATTTTAGCCAGAGCTTCGACTTCTATCCATTTCGTGAAATAGTCGACGACCCTGATCAAGAAATTTTTTTGATACGTCCCTTGCACGAAAGGTCTGAGGATGTCTATTTCCTACCAGGAAAGCGGCCACAGGGAGGACAATGTTTTGAGCTCGTACGAAGGTGTGAGGTGCATATATGCGTGCCTCTGACACTTGTTGTATCTCTTGACGTTCTCTTTTGCATCTTGCTGCATGGTCGGCCAGTAATAGCCTGCTCACAGCTCCTTTCGTGCCAGGGACCTTCCGCCCATGTGTTCGGCGTTGATTCCTTCATGGATTTCCTGTAGTATCTCGGGAGTTGTGGATTCCTCAACACATTTTAGGAGCGGGATGGTGAGTCCTTGACAGTAAAGTTTGTGTTCGAGTACCACATACGAACATGCTCGTCGTTTGGTCGACTGCCTCTCTTTGGTCAACGGGCAGTTCCTCCTTTGTCAGAAAGTTGAACGTCGGGGTCATCTAACATGAGCTGTCCCCGATGGAATTTACCTCGGGTGGCATAGTGGACTTTTCAATGCTTGGGCAAGAAAGGGATTCTTAGATGACAAATTTGTTCCCGTTTTTCTTCTCTGTGCTCGCGAGCTTTGAAAGTATGTCGGCCCGTGTGTTATGTTCGTATGGTACGCGTTTGATTTCTGCCCAGTCGAACCTCTTTATCCGTTCTATGACTAGGCTCAGGTATTCGACGAGGCTGTTGTTCTTATCCTGGTATCCCCCTTGTACTTGTGATGCGACGAGTTGGGAGTCCGTGAAAATTTGTATTTCTCGGGCATCCAAATCCTCAGCCAGCCTTAATCCCGCGAGCGAGGCCTCGTATTCAGCCTGATTGTTCAACATTGGAAAAGAAAGGGTGAGGGAGTGTTCGACCACTATGCCTTCCTCGTTCTTGAGGAGGATTCCCGCACCGCTCTCTGTCGAGCTGGAAGCTCCATCCATAAAGATGGTCCACTTATGCTTTTTCCCTATGGGGGGATTGTGAGTGGTCATCTCTGCGACAAAGTCGGCCAGTGCTTGGGCTTTGAGGGCCTTCCTGCTCTCGTACTGGATGTCGAACTCCGAGAGCTCCAAGGACCATTTTAGCATTCGACCTGCCATGTCTGGTCGGCATAGGAGCTGTCTTACGGGTTGGTCTGTTAGTACGATGGTCGTGTGTACCAGAAAGTAATGTCTAAGTCTCCTCGCTACATTGACGAGGGTCAACACCACTTTCTCAATCTGTTAGTACCTAACCTCGGGTCCTTGTAGCGCTTTTCTCGTGAAATACACTGGCTTTTTCCCGTTTGGAGTTTCACGAACGAGGGCCACACTTACAGCCAGTTCTCAGACCGCGACAACACGGGCAGTCGCGAGAGGCTTTGCTTGAGATGAAGGAGGGCTTGCTCGCATTCCTCGGTCCACTCGAAAGCTGCCTCTTTGCACAGAAGTTTGAAAAATGGTAGAGCGTGTTACATGGATTTTGCCACAAAACGAGAGAGCGAGGTGAGCATACCGTTTAGGACTTGTATGGATTTCTTCGAGCTAGGTGTAGGAAGCTCAGAGAATGCCTGACACTTGTTGGGGTTTGCTTCAATTCCCCGTTCAGTCAGATAGAAACTGAGGAATTTTCCCGCCTTAACCCTGAAGGTGTATTTCTCGGGGTTAAATCTCATTTTGCATTGTCGCGCTTGGGCAAAGACTCTTTTGAGGTGGGCAGCGTGATCAATATCTATTCGAGATTTGACGATCATGTTGTCCATGTACACTTCGAGCATATCACTGATCTTGTCACGAAAGACTTTG
This sequence comes from Vicia faba, assembly GCA_948472305.1. Classification (NCBI taxonomy): domain Eukaryota; kingdom Viridiplantae; phylum Streptophyta; class Magnoliopsida; order Fabales; family Fabaceae; genus Vicia; species Vicia faba. The sequence continues at coordinate 1,347,677,865 of OX451735.1, forward strand.
TTCATCATCCTTTGGTATGTTTCCCTGACGTTCTTTAGACCGAAGGGCATTACATTGTAGTAGTAGTTGCCCTAGCTGGTCATGAAAGCGGTGCAATGCTTGTCACTCATCGCCATTGGGATTTGGTTATAGACCGAGTAGGAGTCCATAAATGATTAAAAAAATCATCTGACCGAGTTATCGACCAACATGTCAATATTAGGTAAAGGAAAAGCATCTTTGGGATATGCCCGATTAAGATCAGTATAATCAACACACATTCTCTATTTTCCATTATTCTTTTTAACGAGTACAACGTTTGAGAGCCAGGTTGAATACCGGGCCTCAGAAATAAAATTGTCCTCTAGGAGGTCTTTTACAGCATTTTCAGCAGCCTCCGCTTTCTTGGGAGACTGCCAACGTCTATGTTGCACTACTTCCCTAATGTCTGGATCAACGACCAATTGGTGACAGGAGGCCTCAGGGTCGAGTCCGAACATCTCCGCAGCGCTTCATGCAAACAAGTCTGTGTTCTCCTGCAAGCAATCTTTGATCTTCTTCTTTACCAAGTCGGGAATCTGGTTTCGATTATCACGCCTTTGTGAGGGTCTTCACCGAGGGGGACGAAATCGAAGTCTCCATTTGGGATTGGTTGGAGGAGTTCCTGTTCACCGTTGGGGACTTCATCCTTGTCGAAGCGGGTGTCGGGCGAGATTGAGTCGACCTTTGGCGGAGCTCTTTATTCCTTTGTCCGAGTAGGCTGCGATTCAGTTCGAGCAGTAGTAACTCTTTTGGCAGGTCGGGCTCTGGTGTCGACCATGCCCTACCCCTTGGAGGCCGCGTGAAAACATATTCTAGCAGCTAATATGTCTCCATGGATGGTGGCGACGCGCCCTCTCCCGGTGTAGAATTTCATCTTCAGGTGGACAGTGGAGGGCACAAAGGTCAATTCCTCCAGCATCGGTCTCCATAGGATGCAGTTGTAGAGAGATGAGAAATTGATGACTAGAAATCACACCTTGATCTGCCGGGAGGAGGTTTCTTCCCCGAAGGTAATGAAAAGCTCAACGTATCCCCATGGTTTGGAGTTCGAGCCATTGAATCCCTGCAGGTCGGACCCCACGTATGGTGAAAGGTGGGCGTTGTCGAGCTACAAGGTTCGAAACAGATGGCTATACATGATGTCGACGGAACTCTTCTCGTCGACCAAGATGCGGTGTACGTCGAAATTATCCATTCTTGACCTCACCAGCAGAGGGATGCTCGAGTTAGGGGATCCTCCTAGCAACTCCTCGAGGTAGAAGGTGATTGGTTCTGATTTTCCCTTGACCCTCTCGAGTGTCAGCGGTTGAGTCAGGGCTGCATCGACCAACTCTTCGAGCTTCCTTTTCATAGAGTTTATGGAGAGGTCATTGAATTCCCCACCGGTTATAACCATGGCGGAGGGGAATTTCTCCCACCTGTTGTGCAAGGGAAGAGGTTCTTTCTCGTATCTGTCGGGGATGTAGAAGTCCTCTGTCCTTGTCACAGAGAAAGCTATCTGGATGGGGGCCACCTCATCTGACAGTCGAGTTTCTTCCTCGGCCTCCTTTGTCTCGCGGGTATCTCAACGAGGGGCATCATTACATTGGTACTACCCGAGTCTGCCACCCTTGATGAGGGTTTCAATGGCGTCCTTGAGGTGGATGTAGTCTTCAGTCAGGTGTCCTTGACTCTGATGATACTGACAGTATTTTCTCCTGTCAGCTCCGAGTTTAGCAGGGGCAAATCGAGGACATCTGACGCCGCTGTCCTTGAAGTTGGTATTTGAGCACTCCACCAAGATGTGCTCACGGGAAGCGATTAGTAGAGTGTATTCGGTGAATCGCCCTATGAGTCCCCTGTGATCGCGAGGATCACATGGTTTATCATCCCTTCGCTTCTCACCCGTTCGTCAAGGAGTACCTACATCCTGGTGTCACAGGGTGTTGGTCGGTCCGTGATTCCTCGGTTCACGGGCTTTATTGTCCGCTTCCGGATCCTCATAATCCATATAGGCCCTAGTGTTGTACCCTAAAATTTTCCCTCCCATATTTCTCAAAACATTGCAAGAAAAATCTCCAAGTTGCTAAAGGTTGCTCAAGAGTTGGTCAGACAAGCTCTCTCCTAAGGCAGTCTACCCCAAATTAGGGTTTTGTGTTGCATCAAGATACATGATTCCAAATGACCTCAAGTTCTCACAAATGTCCTAATATGTTCTCAAGATCATCCATGACAAATTTCAAGCCTTGCCGAGGAAGTTTGCTCAGTCAATTGCTCAAAAGGTCCAAAATCGACTGTGCGAGGGCAAAAGTCAACTGTGACCTACAAACAGTCAAACTTCAAGATTTTTTGTCAACATTCTCATTTTGAAGGATATTTCATCATTTTATCAAGGGTTTATCATGATTCATCAAGGATTGCTCAAAATTCATCAAGATTCAAAAGTTGCTAAATTAGGGTTTTGTAGGAAAAGTCAACTCAACTTTGACCAAGCGTAACTTTCTCATACTTTATGATAAATGACCCATCCAAAGATCATTTTGAATAGGATGCAATTCACTAAAATCCATCTTCATACCCCAAGATCAAAAAATGCACTCACAAGAAGTTATGAATTTGGACATTATAGGTCATTTTGAAAAGTCAACAAAAACACCTTTTTTTGTCAAAGCTTCTAACTTCAGCATGGAATATCAAAATGAGATGAGACCAAAAGGGTTGATTAGAGGACATCTCAAGATTTCTAAAAAGTCAAAGAACAACTCCAAAAGTTTAAAATTGAAGAAGTTATGCATTGTTGAAGTTGAACCTTTTTGCAAAATTGCCAAAAGTCAACAATCCCCAAAACTTCAAATTTTGCCAAATGGGCCCATTATTTTTCACTTGTTTTGAGTTTGCATTATAGTCCACGTGCTCTAGCCTTGGCCATGTATCCATATCATTTTTTTATTAATTATTTTGATTTTATTTGAATTAATTTGATTTAAATCAAAATAAATCAAATAAAAATCCAAAGGCATTGATAACAAAGATTTTATGTTGATTTCAGGTTCCATTATGCAGCTGGCCATCATCAAATTCGTATCAAATCAATTGTGTGCAAAAAAAGATTGAAATCAAGAAAGTTTAGAAAGCTTTTATGGAAGAATCAAATCAAATATGCAATCATCAATGTGGGAAGATTTGAACAAAAAATGTTACCCTAATCCAATGTGTAATACATAAGCAAGCTACAGGCACAAAAAGAAGGGTTGGAAATCACTGGTAGAGGCAGAACAAGAGTTGAAAAAATCACAAAAAATCTTGAGATCGAAATCAAGGTTGGAGGCATTTTCAAGGCCTGAGACGTATCCCAATCGCTTCATGGCAATTCTCACAAGCTAACCCGATCCAGGCAACGCGTTTCCAGACCCTCTAGTGCACTGTAAGTCCTCCGTAACATAGCCACATTCTTGATTTCGATTCGCATTATTCTGGCATCCTTTGAACAAAATAATTGCATATTTGTGATCACAAGAACATTTGCAAGCTTTTGGTATTAACGAATTTCATTTATATGATCTGTAACAAGAATCACCATAGTTAGGGTTCTTGGAGTTTTTTTGGGGTTTTCTGTTTCAGGTACAATCGGTCCATATGAAGGACATGGTTGTGATCAGGAGGTCATGACGAGTTCAACCATGTTCTTGGAATGTATTTATATGGCCTGAGGGAGATTTTGGAAGGAAACTGTGTCCTTTGCTGCAGATAAAAATTTGCAGGTAAAGTTACAATGTTGGGAGGACAGGGATGAACTCGTGTGATCCGTTCATTGGGCCATTCAAATGTTTTGCGCGCTTTTTTATTTCTGACCATATATTTTGTTTTTCATATATCATGTTATGTTTGTATTATCATTACAAATGAAGCAACACAGCCCAACGGACACCACGTTGGCATTAAGGCATCCAAAGGCTGGAGGTCAGGGGTTCGAGCCCTGCCTCCAGCAATTTGTATTTTCTCATTATTTTTCAGGAGATCATGTACGCGCAGGGGCAAGATCCACACCATATTCCCTCACTAATCCAAGTGCCAGATGGCCAATGGCCAGATCTGATGGTCAGTGATTGGAGGTCTATCAAAGAGCCAGTTAACGCGCCTGCACATGATCCCAAAAGTCCACATGGGTCAGCATCAATTGGGCCAATAAGTTGCTATCTACACCTCCAAATTCCAGGCCCAATACCTTCTTTCTCTTGCATTTTTTTTAATTAATTTATTTACTTTATTTTTATTTATTTAATTTCTAACCAATAACATTTTTTTTCTTTTTATTTAAAAATCACAAAAATATCATTTTGCCCAATTAAAATTAAGAACTTTATTTTTCTTTAATAAATATTAATTAACTAATTAGGTTTTTAATTTTAGGAAACTTTAATTTATTTTGTAAATGAATAAAATTAATTAGAATTAATTAGGTTTTAACTACTAATTTAATTATTTTATTTTCTTTCTTAAATTAATAAAAATTCCAAAAATATGTCACTAATTATTTTTTCCATTAATTTATTTAATAATTAATTTAGCTTTTAATTTTAGAATTTAATTTCTTTTCTTAAATAAAAACAACAAAAAGATGGCATTATCTTTTAAAAGGGTCAAAACCCTAATTCGCGTTCGATTTAACTTCGCGTCGCGCTCTATTTATTTTTACCGCTTTATTATATTTTATTTTCTAAGGGTTGCTTTTGGCGATGTAAATACCCGATGCCTTGTAATTTAATTTCCGCACTTTTAATTCCGCAAATTATAACTGCTAGATGTTTGATAATATGGTTTGTATGACAAGACTGGATGTTTAATCTAAAAATCAAATTAGATCACCCTTAACATGTGCAAAGATAAAAATAACTAAAAACGACACACTCGCACATGCACACTCTTAGGGTACACCCCACTTGGTTGCCTTCGTACACGGTCATTGAGTATAGGTCGTTTTAGAGGTTGTCCTCTTGTCTAAAAGAGCATAGTCGCCTCAAAATGGTTGTCTCAGATATTGTTGCCTCAAACAAATGATCTAAGACATTAGGGTTACCGCTAAGGCGTCCTAACATTGCTTTAGTGACCGTATGTCCCTCATTCGAATTGATCCTTAAACTCCAACGACGGTGCTACCTACTCACTAATAGTGGGATAGCATTGTCTAAAGGAAATTAGCATAGAACGATTCCTTTTTCGAGTAGGTAGATAGTTCTTAGATACTTGCTCATCCAAAACAAAACTTTTTCACACTTACACTCCTTTTCAAACAAAGTTTTAAAAAACGCTTCATCACACTCTTGAGGACAGAAGCAAGAGTTAAATCGAAGTTAAAAACAAAAACTTTTCAAACCCACAAGCACAAAGAAAACATTTTGAAAATGATGAGCAAGTACCTAAGATCCCGTGGATAACCAGGGATAGAAAGGGTGCTAATACCTTCCCTTTTTATAATCTACCCCCGTACTTAGAAATATCTCGAAAAAGGAATTTTTCAGTGCTTTTTTCCTTTCCTTGTTGGATAAAATAAAAGTCGGTGGCGACTCTTGCTTACCGCGACATTTTGCAAAAACAAACGCAAAACGCAAACCAGCATTCCAAAAAACAGTCAGTTCTTCCCACCGTATCACAAAACTGGCGACTCTGCTGGAGAGCTAATAAGTGGGGTGTACCTTAGGAATAGTTCATAATGTTTTCAATTGCTTGACTTGTATGCTTTACCTTTGTGGGTTTGAATCGGAGTTACTATAGATCCTAACCCGGATCTGAGGGATACCCTTTAGGTAAGTAGCAATAAACTGTGAGGGAACTGTACGGCGTAAACCGATACGGTTGAAGCAGTAGCTACATCGGTGTGGCACTTTAGTTTGTACCGATATCCCTTGTGGCGCAACGAGGAGAATATGGGTCTTCTAAGGGGTCATTAAGCACCAAATGACCTTAGCACCTATAATTGACCAACTTGGCCATAGAACAGTAGCAGTATGCTACACTCATTGAGACCAAACTCTCGTGATGATTCTGGCTGCAAGAAAAGGTTGCCAAACTTGAATTATGACCGATCGAGGGTGGTCAGTGATATTGAGATCCTCTAGAACTCGATTACTATTACTAGGACAGGTTTGAACCAACTAAACTGAAAGAGGGTAATACCTAAACTCCTTGCAATCCTGAAATCTAAGGGCTATCGGTGACTTGTTTGCCCTTACCATGTTTGCTATCCGTGAATACTTGTGGTGTGTTTCTATCATAACATCATGCATCATAACATTGCATGCATCTTGCATCAAGACTAACCTATTTCAAAGACAGAGGGGATTCATCTTTGTTCTGTTTTGTAGGTCGAAACACTATTCAGATCAGCTTTGTACAAATTCCTACTCAGCTCAGAGATTTGGTTTCTAAGATTCTGGATACTTCCTCTTTTGTCAGAAGACATGGAAACCTCCTTGGTTTGGTCACTTCCAAATTAGATGAACAAATGATGAGTGTTTTGTGCCAGTTATTTGATCCACTATACCACTGCTTCACTTTCCCGGACTATCAGTTAGTCCCTACTCTGGAGGAATTCTCTGATCTGCTTGGTATCTCCATTTTAGAGCAGACCCCGTTTACAGGTTGGGAGAAAGTCCTTAGGCCGGAAGAGATTGCTTCAGCCCTCCATCTGACAAAGGCTGAGGTAATGTCTAATTAGGAGACTCGAAGTGGGACAAAAGGCTTCTTGGCTAAATTCTTGGTTGATCAAGCTAATCAGTTCTGGGACAGTCTAGACTTTCAGGCATTTGAAGACATTTTGACTCTTCTCATTTATGGTTTGGTGTTGTTTCCTAATTCAGATTCCTTTGCTGACGTGAATGCGGTGAAGATCTTCATTTCCCGTAATCTGGTGCCCACTCTCTTAGGTGACATTCTGCACTCTCTTTATGCCCGTACTGCTCGGAAACGGGGAACACTTATGTATTGTGCACCATTGCTGGCGAGGTGGTTTATTTCTCACCTCTCCAAATCAGTTTTGAAGAACAAGGAAGGCATGGGATGGGCCTACAGAATTATGTCTCTCTCTCACAATGACATCATTTGGAGTACTAAGGACATGGAAGAAGTGGCTATTATTGATCGCTGTGGGGAATACCCTAATGTTCCACTACTTGGAGTTCGAGGAGGGGTCACCTATAATCCTTGTCTGGCCTTGCGTCAATTTGGGCGAGCTATGAGGGAAGGACCTCATGAGTTGCTGATGCCAAGCATTGTATTTGACTTCCAAGGGGATAGTGACGAGCATCTCCGCAGGTTCATACGAGCTTGGGATAGGGTGCACCGGTCTGATCCACATGAGTTAGGGATGAAGACCTCTCTTCCGATGGAACCGTATCTCCGATGGGTTTGCATACGTGCTCAAAAGCTGGGAATGCCGTACGAAGCTATCTTGCCTGTGATTGTTGAGGTTGCTGATGAAGAAGGGGTTCCTCCTACCATCCTCCATCCATACATGCCTACTGCCATTGGGGCATTAAAGAGGTCTTGGATGCAGCTAAGAGAATAGCGGGATACTTACAGAGAAAAGTATCACGAGCAGGAGCGGAAGATTCTAAAGCTTACAAGGCAGCTGGAGAATGAGAAGGTCCTCAACGACTATGTCATCACCAAAGGGAAACGACCATGGGAGTGCTGATGTCTTTTGATTATTTCTAGTTTTGATTTACTTTCCAGTTTTCTTTCTTGTAACACCTTAAGGGCATTTGTCAAACATTGTTTCAGATTTATCTAATAAAAGTGTGTTTAATTTTGGTTTACGAATTTGAATCTCTCGACGTCTTTGAAATCATATCATACACATATCATTCCCATGCACCTCATCACATGTACCCATTACAGGTTTTTCATCTTCTTCGTTGTTTATTTCAGCACATCATGTCTGCTGAAACATCAACTGATCAAGCTATCAAGGCTCTACAAGCTCAAAACGCTCAATTTCAGGAAATGTTCATGAATTTGTCTAAGGGTCAGCAAGATCTGAAGACTCTTATCTTGAAGGAGAAGAAGAAGAAGAAGAAGAAGACGGTCCTCCTGAACATGGGTCGTAGATTTGGTAACAATTTGCGAGATGAAGTCAATTTATCCCACTCATCTGGAGGGGGAGAAAACCAAGAAGAAAGGAGGGATCCTAGCCCTATGGTATCTGACAACGAGACTGACTTTGACGAAGACCAGTATCCTCCGGCTGAGGATAAGTATAAACAACTTGAAGACCGGTTAAGTGCGATGGAGATTCAGAAGGTCCTTGGGTTGGACTTTGGTGATCTGGGTTTGTCATCTGGGGTGGTGATTCCCCACAAGTTTAAAGCACCAATCTTTGTTAAATACAACGGGGTTTCTTGTCCGAAATTGCACCTCCGCTCGTATGTTAGAAAGATTCAGCCATACACTGTTGATAAAAACCTCTGGATCCACTTCTTTCAAGATAGTCTTTCAGGGACTCAACTTGAATGGTTTTACCAACTGGAAGGAGCTAGTATCCGTAATTGCGAAGACCTTGCTGCTACTTTCTACAAGCAGTACCAATACAATGCCGACCTCGCTCCCACCCGTACCCAACTTCAGGGTATGTCTATGGGTGCGAGCGAAGGTTTCAAAGACTACGCTCAGAAATGGAGGGACCTTGCTAGAAGAGTACAACCCCCGCTCGCTGACAGGGAGTTAGTAGATATGTTTCTGGGGACCTTGTCTGGTCCGTATTTCAACCATCTGATTGGAAGTTCATCGTCCAGGTTTACTGAGCTGATTATGACCGGGGAAAGAATTGAGGCCGGTATCAAGAATGGTAAAATACAGAAGGGTGCTTCATCAAGTACCGAAAAGAAGCCTTTTAAGAAGGAGTCCAGTGCAGTTTACAGTTCAAAGAGCCATAATAGACCTGAACGCCGCCAAGCTGTTAATGAGGTTGTTATATCAAGACCAACTGTTGCCACACAACACAACAATCAGCCAAGGGCCGAGAGGCCGCGAAGACAGTTCACTCAGCTCAACATGACTTTGTCTCAGATTTTGCCACAATTATTGAAGACCAACTTGGTGATTCCGAAGGAGGCCCCGAAGAATCCTAATACAACATCACCCATGTACAACCCGAACGCCCGCTGTGCTTTTCATTCTGATAGCCCGGGGCATGATATGAATGATTGCTGGGTCCTGAAGAATAAAGTATAGGAATTGATTGATGCTAAAGAGATTGATTTCAAAGCGCCAGAAAGGCCTAATGTTGTGACTGCTCCTATGCCCAAGCATGGAGTGAATTTTGTAGAGGAAGACTCGTTTGTGGTTTCTGTGAAAGACATTGTTACTCCATTGATGACTGTGAAGAAGAACCTTCTGTTAGCCGGTTTATTTCTGGGTTGTGGCGAAGGTTGCCATCTGTGTGCCATCCTACCTACTGGTTACCATCTTTTGAAGTCAAGTGTCCAATGCCTGATGGATAATAAAGAAATTATGTTTGAGAAGACTTTTGTTCCTTTGGTTCCTACTGAAGAAGTTGCTATAATCACCATTTTCGACAATTCTTCCAAGGCTTCCTCGAGAAAGCCTGTTAGAATTACATTTGTTCCGAGAATTTCTCCCTTGATCATTACTGTTCCTGAGCCTATCCCCTATACGTCAGATAAAGCTGTCCTATGGCACTACGGGGCTGACGTATATTATCACGGAGTTAAGCAAGACTTGAGTGCTGAAGAGGCTGATACTGACGTCAGCAATATTGTTGGACCTGCCAAAGTCACCCGCAGCAGAAGACTTTTCTCCCCCGAGATCTCTCCACCAACTATTCGGAAGCCTATTGTTATTATACCTTCCAGTACGCCTGTTACTGTCCCTGTTCAAGTTCCAATCCTTACCCCTGTTGCCGAGTCATCTGATACTCGGGGCAAAGGGACCACTGATGAGCCTGCCCGGATGGAGGCACCGAAGAGGATTACTGTTGAAGCCTCTAGACAAGAGATGGAAGAAATTTTGAAGATCATCAAAAAGAGAGACTACAATGTAGTCGAACAACTGGGGCAAACCCCGTCCAAAATCTCTATGTTGTCTCTGTTGCTATGCTCAGAAGCCCATGCCAAGGCTCTGATTGCTTTCCTGAAAACTGCGCACGTGCCGCAGGAGACATCAGCTGATCAATTTAAAGATTGCGTGGCTAGTCTGACTGCTGATAACGGGTTGGGTTTCTCCGACGCAGACTTGATTGCTAAGGGGAAGAATCACAATGATGCCATGCATGTCTCCATTGAATGTATGGGCACTACTCTAGCTCATGTATTGGTAGATATTGGATCTTCATTGAACGTTTTTCCTAAGAAAGCACTAGATCGGTTAGACTGTGAAGGGTTGGAGCTGAAGCCAAGTAACATTGTTGTTAGGGCCTTTGAAGGGTCCAAGAGGATGGTACATGGAGAAGTGGATATTCCAGTTAAGGTTGGTTCTCAGATCTTCGCATCTACTTTTTATGTGATGGACATTCGGCCATCTTATTCTTGTTTGCTAGGTCGCCCGTGGATCCACAAAGTTGGGGCAGTCACCTCTACACTTCACCAGATGCTGAAATACCCAGTGAAGGGGAAAATTGTTACGGTACGAGGAGAAGAGGAATACATGGTGAGCCACCTTAACTCTTTCCGATATGTAGAGATGGATGGGGAGTTCATTGAGACACCGTTTCAACATTTTGAAGAAGTGCCCCAGACACTGGTATCAACTGAAATTATTAATGAAGATCCTCGAATGAAGATGGATTCCTTCAAGGATGCCCGGGATGTTTTTGAGAAAGGTGGGTGTGCGAATTGGAGCCAACTCCCCGACTTTGCACATAAGACTAACAAGTTTGGTTTGGGTTTCACTGCAGAAGCTCAAAGGGTCGTTCGGAGTGCACGGATCGGAAGACCTCCCCTGTTTATCAGCAATTCAGGAGTAAATGCCATTGAAGACGACGTTGAAGAATCTGAGTTTGACAGTTGGATTTATCCTACTACTGATGGTGGCCTGAGCAATTGGACAACAAAGGACTTCGTCCCAATTTTTTTATTACCCAGTAATGAGACTTTTTGTTTTGAATTTGTAATAGACAATTTTTAAAACTTTACGGCCCAGTGCCTTACCCGAGACACCGTGGCTTTGTTTGTGAGGGCTTTATGTGTGTCATTTCCATATATCATTAATAAAAGCATTGGACGTTTTCTTGCATTTCAAATTTTGCGCTCCTTGTTTTTCTTTTCTATATTGCAAAACAACTATTTTACACACACTCACATATACAGGTCTACATCCACTCTGGATCCCACTGATAACGACTATGCTACTGCCGGTTATGACTTCGAAAGCCCAATCAACTTAGCCGAAGGCAAAGGTGAAGATGATTGCGAAGTACCTGGGGAACTTGCTAGATTGTTATTTCAAGAAGAGAGGGCTATACAGCCGCATGAAGAGCCAATGGAAACGGTAAATCTTGGTACAAAGATAGATAAGAAAGATGTCAAGGTCGGTGCAAATCTAGAAGCTAGTGTTAAGCAACAGTTGATTCAGATGCTGCGTGACTACGTTGAGATCTTTGCTTGGTCTTATGAAGATATGCCTGGGTTAGATACCGATATTGTGGTTCACCAATTTTCTACCAAGGAAGACTGTCCTCTAGTGAAACAGAAGGTCCGCCGAATGCTCCCAGAGATGTCTGAGAAAATCAAGGCCGAGGTTATGAAACAGTTTGAAGCCGGTTTTCTAGCAGTTACTTCTTACCCACAGTGGGTTGCCAACGTGGTTCCTGTGCCGAAGAAGGATGGTAAAGTTCAAATGTGTGTTGACTATAGGAATATGAACAGGGCAAGCCCCAAGGATGATTTCCCTCTGCCTCATATCGACGTTCTGGTTGACAACACCGCATAACATAAGGTCTTCTCCTTTATGGATGGTTTCTCCGATTATAATCAGATTAAAATGGCTCCCGAAGACATGGAGAAGACAACCTTTGTTACTCAATGGGGTACCTATTGCTACAAAGTCATGCCTTTTGGATTGAAGAATGATGGGGAAACTTATCAGCGTGCCATGGTCGCCTTGTTCCACGACATGATCCATCATGAGATTGAGGTATATGTCGACGACATGATTGCAAGATCCCAGAACGAGGAAGAACACCTTGAACACCTTCAGAAGTTATTTGACAGGTTGAAGTTGTACAAGCTGAGGTTAAACCCGAACAAGTGCACCTTCGGGGTGAGATCTGGTAAGCTGTTGGGTTTCGTCATAAGTGATAAAGGTATTCAAGTGGATCCCGTAAAGGTGAAGGCTATACAGGAAATGCCAGCTCCCTGAACTGAAAAAGAAGTCAGAGGCTTTATGGGATGTCTGAACTACATTGCCCGATTCATCTCACACCTGACTGCTACTTGTGAGTCAATCTTCAAGCTTCTGAAGAAAGATCAAGTGGTAAGATGGAACGATGAATGTCAGGCCGCTTTCGAAAGAATTAAAGAGTATCTCCAAGAGCCACCCATTCTGATGCCGCCAGTTGAAGGGAGACCTCTGATCTTATACTTGACAGTACTCGACAATTCGATGGGGTGTGTGCTGGGACAGCATGACGAGTCTGGCCGAAAAGAGCATGCTATTTACTACGTTAGCAAAAAGTTTACCAACTGCAAGACCCGATACTCGTTGCTTGAGAAAACTTGTTGCGCTTTGGCATGGGCTGCTCGCTGGCTGAGATAGTATATGCTGACTCGCACTACTCTATTGATATCAAAGATGGATCCTATCAAGTATATCTTTGAGAAGCCTGCCTTGTCCGGAAGAATAGCAAGATGGCAGATGATTTTGACTGAGTGTGACATGCAGTACACGACCCAAAAGGCAATCAAGGGAAGTGTGTTGGCAGATCATTTGGCCCATCAGGTAGTGGATGATTACCAGTCTATGAACTTTGAATTCCCGGATGAGAACATTATGCTGGTAACTGACTATGAGACACCTGGACCGGATGAAGGACCTGAGGAGGAATCCCGATGGTCTATGTACTTTGATGGAGCTTCGAACGCTTTGGGTAATGGCATTGGCACCATGATCATATCTCCTGAAGGCTCTCATACCCCGAGGGTGCATCTGTTAATGATAAGAAGTTTCTGAGGAGGTTCGCGGTGAAGTTTTTCATCAGTAATGACATCCTTTACAAGCGTAACCATGATTCAACCTTACTGCGATGTGTCGATAAGAACAAAGCAGAAAGGATCATGATAGAGTTGCATGAAGGTACTTTCGGAACTCATTTCAGTGGACACACCATGGCAAAGAAAATCCTACGGGCAGGATATTATTGGTCCATAATGGAAGCCGACTGTTATCAGCATTCTCGGACCTGTCACAAGTGCCAAGTCTATGCTGATAAGGTGCATATACCTCCAGTACCTCTGAACGTCTTGAAGGCTCCATGGCATTTTGCAATGTGGGGCATTGAAATGATCGGCGAGATCAGACCTGTGGCATCTAACAGACATTGTTTCATCCTGGTGGAGATTGATTACTTTACGAAGTGGGTTGAAGCAACTTCCTTTTCTATAGTAACCAAGAACATCGTGGCACAGTTCATTCGGCACAACCTGATCTGTCGATATGGTATACCAGAAAGGATTACAGATAATGGTACCAATCTCAACAATAAGATGATCGCCGAGCTCTGCAAGCAGTTCAAGATACAGCATCACAACTCTTCTCCCTACCGACCAAAGATGAATGGGGCCGTAGAAGCGGCTAATAAGAACATTAAGAAGATTGTGCAAAAGATGATAGTGACGTACAAAGATTGGCACGAGATGTTACCATTTGCTCTTCATGGGTACCGTACCTCAGCGCGGACGTCAACAGGAGTAACACCCTATTCCTTGGTTTATGGCATGGAGGCTGTCTTGCCCATTGAAGTTCAGATACCCTCTCTTCGGATTATGAAGGATGCAGGTTTGAGTGAAGATGACTGAATTAGGACCCGGCTTGATCAGCTAAACTTAATTGACGAAAAGAGACTTACTGCTATTTGTCATGGTCAAACATACCAAAAGCGGATGATCAAGGCATTTAACAAGAAAGTCAGACGACAAGAGTATCAAGTTGGGGAACTGGTTATCAAGCGCATCATACTACCACAAGGTGATCCCAGGGGCAAATGGACCCCTACTTACGAAGGGCCATTTGTGGTTAAGAACATTTTCTCAGGAGGAGCGATGATTCTAACCACCATGGATGGTGACGACCTTCCTCACCCCGTCAATGCAGACATAGTGAAAAAATACTACGCATAATCAAAGACCCGCTAGGTTGACTGGCCTAGGCAAGAATAAGGGCTTCCCGGCGAACCAAAAGGGTTCGGGAAAAAATAAGGGATGAAAATAAAAAAAATCTGTACACCCGGCAAGTCGAAAACCTGAAAAGGAGGATTGGGCAAAAAAGGGTATCCCGGTGGAATGAAAACCCGAAAGGGAGGTCCAGGCAAAAATTAGGGATCAAAGCGTAACACTATTTCTCATTGGATCATCTTACAACCAAACTTCGGTATCAACTATCAAGCTCGGACGATACTAAACAATCTGATCTACCTTCAACCAAGTAGCAAAGTGATGAGATGCTCGAGGACATAAGGACAATAGCAGAGTTGGAACCCAGTGGGATTATTCACATAGCTGTTTTCTTTGCATTTTCACAAATTGTGTAAATTCTATTGTTCGGCGGCGTTCTCTTACTAGGACGTCAACCTCTTGTACAAAAACGCCTATTTACAGGCCAAACTTCAAAATCAATACAATTCATTTTCGGAGAAATTTCAAACTATTTTTCCTGTTTCTGTTTTGTTTTGCAAAGAACGTCTAATGTTCATTTTTGATATATGCATTTGACATTAATTGCTGCTCCTGAATATTTACGTGCAAAACAAAAGAAGATTACTTGTAATATCAGAAACAGGGGCAAACAAGAATTGTCCAAACCGTACAGTTGCTCTGTCTACCAGGTACAAAGGTAGATTCAGCTAAAGAATATTGCTAAGGTGCATTCACTCCCCGCAGAGTAAGAAAAGACAGTAATGTTAGCTCTCCCCAACTGAGACTTGCAACTGTGAATGAATCAGTAATATTCTCCCCAAGTAGAGTTTATTTACCATCAGCATCGAAAAGTCTTAATATTCCCCGGCAGAATACAAAATATCCCATGTGGAGTTTGAAAATTCTCCCCAGCGCAGTCTGAAAAAGCTCCCCAGTAGACTCTGGCAGATTGTCCCCAGTAGTGCCTAAAAGTTTATCCCCAGTAAAGTCGCAACTGAAAGATCATCCCCAATGGAGTTCTTTCCTTTCACAAACAGAATTCAATCCCCAACAGGATTCAGTATCACCAGTAACGGTAATTCATCCCCAACGGAATTTATCAACAGAATCCTCTACAGAGCATCTCTTCCCCACAGAGTAATCTCCTCATCAGTTTATTCCCCAACAGAGTTATCCTCTCCTGCAGGTTTATTCTCATAATCATCTTCATTCGCTATCCCCAGCAGAGACGAAGAATTCAGCTCTTTTCTCCAGCAGCTATCCGGGATTTATTTTCCCCAGCTAAAAACATCACATTTTCATACATCATGACACATGCATATACGCATCATACAACACAATCTCATTTATTTTGAGAACATCATTTGCCTGATACATATCATGCATTACATACAACTAACCTTTATCTTTCAGGAAAGATGCGGTGAAATTCTCACAAAATTCAAAGCTATGAAGCTTTTACCTCCGTTGAATTACAGACAGGTTCCTAAATCTCAGCAGAGAGTTTTCTCATTTGAATTACAGGCGAGTTTCTTAAATCTTGATGAAGATGTTTCCCCAAGTCGAATTACTGACAAGTTCTTAAAACTCAGCAGAGATGTTTTCTCAGTTGAAGTACAGACAAGGTCCTAAATCTCGACAAAGTTTTCCTCCGTCGAATTACAGACGAGTTCCTAAATCTCAGCAGAGTTTTCTCAGTTGAATTACGGGCAGGTTCTTAAATCTCGATGAAGATGTTTCCCTCCAGTCGAATTACTGATAAGTTCTTAAAACTCAGAAGAGATGTTTTCTCCGTCGAATTACAGACAAGGTCCTAAATCTCGACAAGTTCCTCCGTCGAATTACAGACGAGTTCCTAAATCTCAGCAGAGTTTTCTCAGTTGAATTACTGGAAAGTTCTTAAATCTCGATGAAGATGTTTCCCAAAGTCGAATTACTGACAATTTCTTAAAACTCAACAGAGATGTTGAAGTACAGACAAGGTCCTAAATCTCGACAAAGTTCCTCCGTCGAATTACAGACGAGTGCCTAAATCTCAACAGAGTTTTCTCAGTTGAATTACGGGCAAGTTCTTAAATCTCGATGAATATGTTTCCCAAAGTTGAATTACTGACAAGTTCTTAAATCTCAACAAAGTTTTCTCAGTTGAATTACAGACAAGGTCCTAAATCTCGACGAAGTTCCTCCATTGAATTACAGACAGGTTCCTAAATCTCAGTAGAGAAGTTTTCTCAGTTGAATTACGGGCGAGTTCTTAAATCTTGATGAAGATCTTCCCCCCGGTTGAATTACGGACAAGTTCATAAAACTCAACAGAGATGTTCTCTCAGTTGAAGTACAGGCAAGTTCCTAAATCTCAACAAAAACCAGACTTCCCCAGCGGAATCTTCCTCAACAGCAAGTATGCAAGCTATCACTAAGGAATCTCTTATGCGATCGATACTCCTTCAGATGGAATCTTTAAGCCTATCCTCCCGGCAGAAATCTCCAAATGGCATCTGTAAGCCCATTCCCGACATCACAAGGCTGATACCACTTTATGCGGGTGCAAATTTCTGGGCACTCTAGTGTTCAATCATCTTCCACCTTCGGATCACGAAAGGCATGAAAGCCAATCTACATCCTCAGGTTTAAGAATATTGAACAGGGGCAGCTGTTGTACCCTAAAATTTTCCCTCCCTTATTTCTCAAAACATTGCAAGAAAAATCTCCAAGTTGCTCAAGGTTGCTCAAGAGTTGGTCAGACAAGCTCTCTCCTAAGGTAATCTACCCCAAATTAGGGTTTTGTGTTGCATCAAGATCCTTGAGTCCAAATGACCTCAAGTGCTAACCAATGTCCTAATATGTTCTCAAGATCATCCATGACAAATTTCAAGCCTTGCAGAGGAAGTTTGCTCAGTCAATTGCTCAAAAGGTCCAAAATCGACTGTGCTAGGGCAAAAGTCAACTGTGACCTACAAACAGTCAAACTTCAAGATTTTTTGTCAACATTCTCATTTTTAAGGATATTTCATCATTTTATCAATGGTTGATCATGATTCATCAAGGATTGCTCAAAATTCATCAAGATTCAAAAGTTGCTAAATTAGGGTTTTGTAGGAAAAGTCAACTCAACTTTGACCAAGCATAACTTTCTCATAATTTATGAGAAATGACCCATATAAAGCTCATTTTGAATAGGATGCAATTACCTAAAATCCATATTCATACCCCAAGATCAAAATATGCACTCACAAGAAGTTATGAATTTGGACATTATAGGTCATTTTGAAAAGTCAACAAACACACCTTTTTTGTCAAAGCTTCTAACTTGAGCATGGAATAT
Organism: Vicia faba; assembly: GCA_948472305.1. Lineage (NCBI taxonomy): Eukaryota > Viridiplantae > Streptophyta > Magnoliopsida > Fabales > Fabaceae > Vicia > Vicia faba. Next base: position 1,347,695,553 of record OX451735.1, read on the forward strand.
CAAAATGATATGAGACCAAAAGGGTTGATTAGAGGACATCTCAAGCTTTCTAAAAAGTCCAAGAACACCTCCAAAAGTTCAAAATTGAAGAAGTTACACATTGTTGAAGTTGGACCTTTTTGCAAAATTGCCAAAAGTCAACTATCCCCAAAACTTCAAATTTTGCCAAATGGGCCCATTCTTTTTCACTTGTTTTGAGTTTTCATTGTAGCCCACGCGCTCCAGCCTTGACCATGTGTCCATATCATTTTTTTATTAATTATTTTGATTTTATTTGATTTAAATCAAAATAAATCAAATAAAAATCCAAAGGCATTGATAACAAAGATTTTATGTTGATTTCAGGTTCCATTATGCAGCTGGCCATCATCAAATTCGTATCAAATCAATTGTGTGCAAAAAAAGATTGAAATCAAGCAAGTTTGGAAAGCTTTTATGGAAGAATCAAATCAAATATGCAATCATCAATGTGGGAAGATTTGAACAACAAATGTTACCCTAATCCAATGTCTAATACATAAGTAAGCTACAGGCACGAAAAGAAGGGTTAGAAATCACTGGTAGAGGCAGAACAAGAGTTGAAAAAATCACAAAAAAGCTTGAGATCAAAATCAAGGTTGGAGGCATTTTCAAGGCCTGAGACGTATCCCAATCGCTTCCTGGCAATTCTCACAAGCTAACCCGATCCAGACAACGCGTTTCCAGACCCCCTAGTGCACTATAAGTCCTTTGTAACATAGCCATATTCTTAATTTCGATTCGTATTATTCTGGCATCCTTTGAACAAAATAATTGCATATTTGTGATCACAAGAACATTTGCAAGCTTTTGGTATTAACGGATTTCATTTATATGATCTGTAACAAGAATCACCATAGTTAGGGTTCTTGGAGTTTCTTTGGGGTTTTCTGTTTCAGGTACAATTGGTCCATATGAAGGACATTGTTGTGATCAGGAGGTCATGACGAGTTCAACCATGTTCTTGGAATGTATTTATATGGCCTGAGGGAGATTTTGGAAGGAAACTGCGTCCTTTGCTGCGGATAAAAATCTGCAGGTAAAGTTACAGTGTTGGGAGGACAGGGATGAACTCGTGTGATCCGTTCATTGGGCCATTCAAATGTTTTGCGCGCTTTTTTATTTCTGACCATATATTTTGTTTTTCATATATCATGTTATGTTTGTATTATCATTACAAATGAAGCAACACAGCCCATCGGACACCACATTGGCATTAAGGCATCCAAAGGCTGGAGGTCAGGGGTTCGAGCCCTGCCTCCAGCAATTTGTATTTTCTCATTATTTTTCAGGAGATCATGTACGCGCAGGGGCAAGATCCACACCACATTCCCTCACCAATCCAAGTTCCAGATGGCCAATGGCCAGATCTGATGGTCAGTGATTGGAGGTCCACCAAAGAGCCAGTCAACGCGCCTGCACAGGATCCCAAAAGTCCACATGGGTCAGCATCAATTGGGCCAATAAGTTGCTATATACACCTCCAAATTCCAGGCCCAATCCCTTCTTTCTCTTGCATTTTTTTAATTAATTTATTTACTTTATTTTTATTTAATTAATTTCTAACCAATAACAATTTTTTTCTTTTTATTTAAAAATCACAAAAATATAATTTTGCCCAATTAAAATTAAGAACTTTATTTTTCTTTAATAAATTTTAATTAACTAATTAGGTTTTTAATTTTAGAAAACTTTAATTTATTTTGTAAATGAATAAAATTAATTAGAATTAATTAGGTTTTAACTACTAATTTAATTATTTTATTTTCTTAAATTAATAAAAATTCCAAAAATATGTCACTAATTATTTTTTCCATTAATTTATTTAATAATTAATTTAGCTTTTAATTTTAGAATTTAATTTAATTTCTTAAATAAAAACAACAAAAAGATGGCATTTTCTTTCAAAAGGGCTTGTGATCGGTGGGAATGAGAACTGACTGTTTTGGAATGCTGGTTCGCGTTTTGCATTTGTTTTTGCAAAATGTCGCGGTAAGCAAGAGTCGCCACCGTCTTTTATTTTATCCAACAAGGAAATGACAAAAGCACAGAAAAATTCCTTTTTGAGATATTTCTCGGGTTCAGGAGGTAGATTATAGAAAGGGAAGGTGTTAGCACCCTTTCTATCCGTGGTTATCCACGGGCTCTTAGGTACTTGCTCATTATGTTTTCAAAAGTTTGCTTTTCTTTGTGTTTGTGGGTTTGAAAAGAGTTTTTTGTTTGAAAGAAGTGTGAGTGCGAAAAGTTTTGTTTTGTTTTAAAAGGAGCAAGTACTTAAGAACCATCTACCTACTCAAAAAAGGATTAATCTGTACAAGTGTCATTTAGATAATGCTATCCCACTATTGAGGAGTAGGTAGCATCGTCGTTGGAGTTCTCGGGTCAATTCGATTAAGGGACGTGTGGTCACTAAAGCAATGTTAGGACGCCTTAGCGGTAACCCTAATATCCTAGATCATTTTTTCCGAGGCAACCGTTTCGAGGCAACTTATGATCTTTGGACAAGAGGGCGACCTCTAAAACTTCCTATACTCAATGACCACGTTCGAGGCAACCAAGTGAGGTGTACCCTAAGAGTGGCATGTGCAAGTGTGTTATTTCGGTTAATTTTTATCTGAACATGTTAATGGCGAGCTATGTTGATTTTAGGTTAAAGATTGATCTTGTCATGCATTGCCTATTTATCAAACATCTAACAGTTAATATTGTGCGGAAATTAAATTGCGAGAAATTAAATCTAAGCTATTACAAGGCGTCGGGTATTTACATCGCCAAAGACAAACCCTTTAATTTAAATTGCAGAAAGTGAATAAAAGCAATAAATAATTAAAAGTCCTAATTAAAAAATTATTACATACCGGAAGCAATTACATTATTGGATAAAAGATGAAACGCGTGCGAGAAAATTAAATCGGCGCATTTTTAGGGTTTTGACCCTTTTTTATTAAAGAAAGCATATTTTTTGTTATTTTGAATTAAAATGGAAATTAAATCTAAGTTAATTAATTAGCTAATAAAAAGAGATATTTTTGGATTTTTTAATATTTAAGGAAATAAAAATAAAATGATTAAAATTGTTAAAACCTAATATTCTAATTAATTTTAATTTATTGCAAAAAATGTTAAAACTATACCTAAATAAATTATGTTAATATTTATTTACAAAAATAAAATAATGAAATTAGTTTTAATAAATAAAAATATTATATTTTTTTGTTTTCTGATTTTATTAGAAAAATATTAATTATTTTGGTTAGTAATTAATTAAAAATAATAAAAATAAAACAAGTAAGTGAATAAAAAATAACGAAAAGAAAATAGAGTAAACCAAGGGGTATTGGGCCCAAAGAGGGGGTTTGAATGGCAATTGTCTGGCCCAAAACGTTGGCCTGCTTTGACTTTTCCAGTTCTCTACGCGCTTGTTAACTTGGACATATGGTAGTCCTTCACTCATGGTCACTGGATTAGATCTGAAGCCACTTGGACAATATCTGGATGAGGGCGTATGATGGGCCCTACTTTGAGCGCTGCATGAAATTGTCTGAAACAAAATAACACAAATGTTTTTGGGGGACCTGGGATTCGAACCCATGTCCCAAGGGACTTTGATACGCCTCCCCTGCCAACTCAACTGGCTTGTTCAATTGTTAATGAAATACATAATAAATATTATATTGAAAACATAACGCTATGCCTAAAAAATAAAAATAAAATGGCGCAAGTTTTGAATGGACCAATGGGAAGAAGACACATCTTCGTCTTCCCCATAAATCCCTGGTTTGTTTCCTGCGGATTTGGATCCGCAACAAAATTCGTGGCTCAACCCCAGAATCATCCCTAGGCCATAGAAACGACTTTTGGGACCATCACTTTACTCGTCTCTCTTCCCTGAACTCAACCATGTCCATGGTTTGCCTTAATTTCACCTGTAATTGAAACGCCTAAAAGCAAAGCAAGAAAACCCTAGGTTCGGGCATTACAATACAGGCCATGAAAATGAAATTAAATATTACAAAACTCTTAGAAATCATACAAGGAACAAGAATATGCTAATATTTTGTCCAAAAGATGCAAGAATGATGAGTTACGTTTTCGTGCACAGGGCCATATTCGCGAGTACTTACAGCGTGTTTCAAGTGGTCTCAAGGCCTGATTTTGGTTGCTATAGCTTCAGGGGATGGAAGTCAAGCACACTGCGTTGAGTTTTGGTCTTGAAAACGTCCCTAATGTGGATTTCGATCTTCACTTTTTCAAGCTTTTTCTCAAAGTTTGTTTTTGCCGTTTCTGCAGTTCTTAGGGCGTGTTCTTGATGTGTATGGCTTGTGTATGTAATAAGGACTGCATTAGGTTAAAAACTTGGGCCTTAATCCATGAGCATTGAAGAATCAAGATTTGATTTGATCACCATTGATAAAGTTTCCAAAACTATGCCAAATCTAATTTTTGTGCACAAAAATGCTTGATACGAATTTGATTTGGTGAATCATGATAATTGAAAGCTGCAATGATCAAAAAGATATCATTCTATCCATTTTTAGATTTTATTTGAATTAATATTGATTTAAAATGAATTAAATTAATAAAAATAAAATAAAATAGAAAAATAAATGATTGGTCATGAAATTAAAGATGGGACACATGTGTGGTGTGATAAGACCAAATCAAGTGGAAAAAAGTGGGTCTTTTTGTCAAAAATTGGAGTTTTGAGGATAGTTGACTTTTGGCAATTTTGGAAAAATGCCCAACTTCAACAATGCATAACTTCTTCAATTTTGAGCTTTTAGAAGTGTTCTTGGACTTTTTTAGAAACCTTGAGATGTCCTCTAATCAACCAATTTGGTCTCATCTCATTTTGATATTCCATGCTCAAGTTATAAGCTTTGGCAAAAAAGGTGTTTTTGTTGACTTTCAAAAATGATCTATAATGTCCAAATTTGTAACTTTTTGTGAGAGCATTTCTTGATCTTGGGGTGTGAAGATGGATTGTATGAAATTGAATCCTCTTAAAAATGAGCTTTGGATGGGTCATTTCTCATAAATTATGAGAAAGTTATGCTTGGTCAACGTTGAGTTGACTTTTCTTACAAAACCCTAATTTAGCAACATTTGAATCTTGATGAATCTTGAGCAATCCTTGATGAATCATGATCAACCCTTGATCAAATGATGAATTATACTTCAAAATGATAATGTTGACAAAAAATCTTGAGGTTTGACTGTATTTGGGTCACAATTGACTTTTTCCCTAGCACAGTCGATTTTTGGACCTCTTGAGCAATTGACTGACCAAACTTCCTCTGTAAGGCTTGAAATTTGACATGGATGAACTTAAGAACATGTTAGGACATTGGGGAGCACTTGAGGTCATTTGGGTGTAAGGAACTTGATGCAACACAAAACCCTAATTTCAATTGACTGCCTTAGGAGGTGATTTGACTATCTAACTCTTGAGCCATCTTGAACAACTTGGAGATGATTCTTGACATGTCTTAAGAAATATGGGAGGGAAAATTTTGGGGTACAACAGGGTCAAAACCCTAATTCGCATTCGATTTAACTTCGCGTCACGCTCTATTTATTTTTACCCATATTGATGTATCTGTTTCCAGTTTGTAATAGTTAAATAGGACATTTAATTATATTACCGCTTTATTTTATTTTATTTTCAAAGGGTTTCTTTTGGCGATGTAAATACCCGAAGCCTTGTAATTTAATTTTCGCACTTTTAATTCCGCAAATTATAACTGCTAGATGTTTGATAATAGGGTTTGCATGACAAGACTGAATGTTTAATCTTAAAATCAAATTAGATCACCCTTAACATGTGCAAAGATAAAAATAACTAAAAACGACACACTCGCACATGCACACTCTTAGGGTACACCCCACTTGGTTTCCTTCGTACACGATCATTGAGTATATGTTGTTTTAGAGGTCGTCCTCTTTCCTAAAAGATCATAGTCGCCTCGAAATGGTTGCCTCGGATATTGTTGCCTCAAACAAATGATCTAAGACATTAGGGTTACCGCTAAGACGTCCTAACATTGCTTTAGTGACCGTATGTCCCTCATTCGAATTGACCCTTAAACTCCAACGACGGTGCTACCTACTCACTAATAGTGGGATAGCATTGTCTAAAGGAAATTAGCATAGAACAATTCCTTTTTCGTGTAGGTAGATAGTTCTTAGATACTTGCTCATCCAAAACAAAACTTTTTCACACTTACGCTCCTTTTCAAACAAAGTTTTCAAAAACACTTCATTACAGTCTTGAGGACAGAAGCAAGAGTTAAATCAAAGTTAAAAACAAAAACTTTTTCAAACCCACAAGCACAAAGAAAACATTTTGAAAATGATGAGCAAGTACCTAAGAGCCCGTGGATAACCACGGATAGAAAGGGTGCTAATACCTTCCCTTTCTATAATCTACCCCCCGTACTCAGAAATATCTCGAAAAAGGAATTTTTCTGTGCTTTTTTCCTTTTCTTGTTGGATAAAATAAAATTCGGTGGCAACTCTTGCTTACTGCGACATTTTGCAAAAACAAACGCAAAACGCAAATCAGCATTCTAAAAAACAGTCAGTTCTTCCCACCGTATCACACCTAGATTTTTCGAGCAGAGCATCAAATGTCCGGGGTAGTTCGATGCCAATGGCCTTCCTGAACTCAGTGCTCGGGAGGAGTCCTCTCTCGAGGAAATATCTTTTCATGTGATCGGTACACGAGACCTGGATGGCCTCGCGGTTGAACCAATCAATGTACTCCCTGAGGGTTTCGTCGCTTTTTTGGACGATAGCCTCAAGGGCGGCCTTAGTCTTCAAATGTCGACGAGACGCTGTGAACGAGCTGATGAAATGGGTGTTGAGGTTTCTCCAGGAGGTGATGGATCCTGGGGCGAGATTTTTGTACCAGCCCATTACTGTTTTCCTCAAGGCCGTGGGGAACAATCAGCATATGATTGATCCCCCGATGTTGTGATAGTGGAGCATAGCCTTGAACCCGTCAATATGGTCGACAGGGTCTGTGATTCCGTCATATTCCTTCAGTTGGGGAGGCTTCTTCATTCCCTGGGAATGGGAGCCTCCATGATTGCTTGTGATAGGGGACCACAAGGGTCGTCTTTGTCGCTCCTGTAGGGAGAGTGGGAAGGAGACCAATTGTAATAGCGGTCGTAGTGATGGCCTTGGCCTCGGGGAGGATTTCTTGGTCGAGGATACGTTTCTCCGTTGTCTCTGTTTTTGTTTTTAGGGGATCGTTGTTCTTCGCGCAGGGGGAGGGTGAGGTCGCGTCTTCCGGTAGCTTCGGGCAGTGGTCTCTCCAAAGTGGGGCGTCTCCCAGTTTGTTGGGGAGAGCGGCTTTGTGATATGTCTCATCTATGTCTCCACAGGGGAGACTGAGGATGATCTTCGTTCTGACGGGGAGGTGGAGTGTCAGGTCTTCTGTGACTTCTAGGGGCTCGACGAGAATCCTCGAGCACCCTTAATTGTTCACCTTGCGAGAAGATTAAATAATTTATTTGTTTAATGGCCGCGAACAGAGTCCTGGTCGTGGCGTCAGCGTCCGCGAGGACGGGGACCTCCTGGAAAATGTTCCACTCATAGTTCTGGGGTGGATGGTCATCCTCGTGTGGCTGAGAGCGGGATGATGAAGAGGCGTTCATGTTGTCTCTATAGTTCTGCACGAGATTGACCATGTCGATGTCATCATTGTTATTGTTGTCCATGTTGTCGACGACGTTGTTGTTGGGGTCGGCGAGGTGGGCGTTTAAGTTGTTGTTGGCAACTGAGTCGGCCATGACAATCACAGAGTTTGATGGTTGCTTTAGTCTTAGGTAACTGAAAGACAGAGAAGCTTGGATCCCACAGACGGTGCCACTGAACGTAGCTGACCAGAATGAATCATCAAAGCCTACGAGCTATGAGTTGAGCAGAAGCTGAAGATGAGATGGAGAGGGGGTGCCTGCAAGACACTTCGATGCTAAAGTAAGATTCAGGGAGAGTGCTAGAAAGTATGAGAGTATGTGAGTTAGAATGATTCAACATCTGACCCTCTCAAGTGAGAGGGTATTTATAGCCCCCAACGCTTGGCCAAGGTCCCTAATATTGGGCCACGATGAGGCCCAACAATGAAGACTTTCAGGGCTTACGTGTGTATGGAGTCCAGCACGTAGTCTCCTCCCTGTTCAACTGTTTCCAGAGAGTAGGTTCTGGACCCGTGATTCCCGGAAGACAGTTATGGTGACAATGATACAGATACGTGGGTCACGTTCCCCAATGGACACGTGGGGAGTTGCCCAATGATCCCCAACTTGGGCTGCTTGTCTTTGAGTCTTATGCAAGGGTGTTGGATTGGGCCTCCCCAATGGTGGGGAAAGCGTTGGCCCAATCCATATCAATAACCATCTGGGTGTTGATGGAGACGACATGCTCATGAGGATTGCTCTTCTGTTAAACTTCGTCACTGAAGGGTGTAATGAGTTGATCATGCCTTTAAGATGTTGAGCACCGACGATTAGTAAAGGGGATACCAACCCAAAAGTTCTTGATAACCCAGGTATAAAGGTAGAAATATTCGTTTTCCACTCATTGTGGCTGCCACATGCAGGTCTTCTAGTCTTACACGCATAACTCCAATATCATGTCGACTTCATTCTCAATATGGAGTCTTACCATACAACTTGTACCTAATCATCTTCAAGACAGATTGAAGCAATGTTTATAACATCTTCACAAAAGGCAATCCACTCCCCGAACTACCACTAGACGAACTCTGGTAACTATCGAAAAGCTCAACTCTACAAACTTTCAATTTACTTTCTTCGTACCCCATTTTGAGGTTTTCAAGCACTGAGTCCATAACTCGAACCTCTCGACATTGTGCTGGGGATCTATGACCCTCATATAAGAATTACACTATCGAATAAACACCATAAATAAGAAATGAAAAACACGGAGAAATAGAGAGTTCCGTTAGGGACTGTTTGGGAGTTGGTTTTTGAAGGATTTTGGAGGGAAAGACTTTGGAGGGTTGCGTCTATATCTTGTAATGTGTGTGATATTTTTTAAAATTTTTAAAAACAATATGATTTTATATGCTAATGTAGTATATTGTTTTTTAACCTTTTTAAAAATATTGCACACATTTCAAGAAATAGATGCAACTCTCCAAAGTCTTCTCCTCCAAAAACCAACTCCCAAACAACCCCTTAAACTTCGTCACTGAGGGGTGTTTAAAAATTTCTCCTACAATCCCCTCAAATTTCGTCAAAAAGAAGTTGGAGATCTTAGACTTCAATTTCTTTTGGGAGGTCGACCTCCTTTGTCGATACTAAAGGTTGATAATGTTCTCTTCTAAAGCTTAATTATGAGGGCGTAATTCTTTCATAGCAACTCATGGACGTAAGTTTTCCCCTTTGAATGATACTTTTAGGCCTTGCTACTTGAACACCTCATGGGCCGAGCCATGTGTATTAAGCAAAATGGACCTTGGCGGCGACTAAGTCAACTTCGAGCGCTTAGACCCATTTTGAGCGACTAAGTCAACTTCGGACATTCAAGCTTATTTCGGACGCTCATATCTAGTCTCATTCACGTCTAAGATAGTAGAGTATGCTTCCTTAATAGGTTAGTTGTTGGTTGTTATCATTTTCTTCACTCTCAAGGCACCGTTAAGAGTCTCATATTAAATGAAAATATGTAGAAGTTTATTTTATAAAATTGAATTAGAATTTATTTATAATCTATTGGTTCTTCCATTACCGAATCATTCTGATCACATTCTAAATCACTGTCAAGGAATGCATTAGTTGTTATCCACATTCATTGATTGAAACCAAACAAGGGGAGCATGTGGCGTGATTTTAGGAATTTATGTGATCATGACATAGTTGCTTAGTATGTGGTGTGTTTGAAACTTTGAGGATTATTGACACACCACAACATTATTAGGGGGCCATGGATGATGATGACTTTTTGTAGACACTAGTGGTTTTCTCACCAATTTAATAAACATTTTTCATTTGTTTTCTTTAACTTTTATCTGCCGACATAAACTCAGTTGTACCATAAAACAAAAAAACACCAAGACTTGTGACATGTAAAATCAAACTTGCTTGTCTTCTCTTCTCACTTTCTACCCTTGATGATCTTTTCCCTCCTCACAACATGCTAACTATGTTTTTTTTTAGCTTTGATAATTCTTGTGTTATTGTATGTGATGTAATGTAAGTGTTAATATTTTCCTATTTTCAGGAAGTGGATATCAGTGTTTGTTGAAGAATGTTTTTCAAGTAAACCAACTTGTGTCGTTGTACCTTCTTCTACTCTTCAAATTCAAACAACAACTACCAACAAAAATCCTTCAAACACAATACAAAAACCTCAACAAAACCAATCTTATTTACTAAATTTTGTTGTTCCTGGAAAACCAAGAAGCAAAAGAAGAAGACTTTCATCTCTAAGAACAAAAATTTGGTCACATTCACATACTCCTCTTCTAAAACAAACATATTGATTAGCCGAAAGCAAACTCATTAACTCAGAAGTCTCTACAGTTACGCACAGAGATGATAATTCGGTTTATCAGAATGACAATAAAAATGATGCTATACATTCAAATTTTTGGATGCTCTAGTAGGAAAAATCTAAGGAGATGCTATACATAAAAATAGATTCTAAAAAAATATGAAGAGATTATCAAACTGGAAGGAAAGATACTAACTATACGCGGAAGAGTTGTCATGTTAAATTCTGTGCTCAACCGTTTACCAATTTACTTTTTGTCTTTCTACAAAGCTAATTGCTTGAAGAGTATGGTAAGCTTTCCAATAGGGCTTGGATCCATCCCCCATGATCTGATCATTTACCACATGTAGAACAACAGTGGAGGAACGTGGATGATGGAGGAAAATCGTCTTTCCATTATTTGGGGAAAGAGTTTTTTTTGCCACGTTCTTGATGGTGGGATGATGCAAACTGCTACTAGTTAAGTCCATGGAGTCTATTTAAAGGCCCGAATCTTCAAGGTCAATGGACATACACAGATTCTAGGGAGAAAAATAGAGTCTCTCGATCATTGTATGTTTTGCAAGTATAATTGACGTCTATTATGAGGCTCAGGTAAAGCTAACATATGTTAAACTTATATTCACTTTAGAAACTGCCTCAACCATCGATCTTACGATGGTACAAACACGAGGCGATATGTCAAACGATAGTAATTCCGCCTAAAATCACTGAACTATAGTAGAAATGCAAGTTGTTGTGGAAAAGTTACGCCGCCACAATCAAGTTTGAGAGGACAACATTGTCAGCCTCTAGAATAACAAGCAGGAGGCCAATATGGCAGAGGAAATCAAAATCCTGAAAACTTAGCCTATTTTAGAGAATTTCGGGGTCCCGCCAAAAGCTTTTAAACCTCGTCACTGACGAAGTTTGACGGTAGGAGTGAACCTTATGAGCAACCTTATGAGTATGATGCCTCTAATAACACTCAAATGAATATCATCAACGCCAACAACTCCTTCAAGGGAAGTTACTCTCTAGCACATTTAAAGATGATGCACTAAGGTGCTACATGAATCTGAAGGTGTGAGGGGGGGGGGGGGGGGGGGGGGGGGTGTTTAAATTGGGTTTCACCAAATAAAATCTTTTTGTTGGTAATAGACCAAGTTAACTTAGAACATAAAAATAAATGAACACAATTATTTTTATCCTGGTTCGCTGTTAACTAAGCTACTCCAGTCCGCTCCCTCAAGGATGATTTCGTCTTCAATAAGGACTTAATTCACTATAACAAACTGATTACATATAACTCATAATAAGTCAGATCAACCTCATTGGCACTCTCAATAAGTCAGTCAATCCTTATTGCAAAATCCACTCAAGTCACAACATGAGTTTTCTTGAGATCAGACCTTCACTCGGTTACTTAAGGAATCAATCAACAACGATTGAATACTTTTAGTGTATTACATATTGCTTCTTTTAAGCAGATTACAAAAACGTTTCAGTACAAAGAAAAACACCTAAGTGTTTTACAACAAGATATGAGCAACAAATCCTTGCCTATTTACAAAACTATACACATAATATTTCTCTAAAGAGTTGCACAACGCTTTGGTGTAGTTTTGCTTGAGCTTGATTTAATCTGATAGATTTTGTGTAATGTTGACTCTTACTTTTCAGGTAGGTCAGAACTTCAGATGTCCTATGACATGTTGGGACATCTGACTTGACTTAAACAACACAAGCAAGGTATAAACAATAAAAACAGTACTGAAAAACATAAACAACACATAGAAATTATTAACCCAGTTCAGAGAAACTCTCCTACTCTGAGGGCATACCAAGCCATGGACAAGTCCACTATGAAAGTATCAATTCATAGACCATATAACAAACATACCAGTTTACGATCTATTCACTTACTCACTACCCGTTCTATACTTCCATCTAAGACTCACCTAGATATGAGGCCCTCCTCAATCCCTCATCAATCACAGAGAGCAATTAGACACAAATAAAAATACACACTTCCATGACAGAAAAATAGAAGACACACTCCATGACAATACTTAGTCAAGACCTAAAGCTAAATTCCACCGTTTACAACTTTACTCCTAATTAAGAACACAACTTGGAGTTACTTAAAAATTTCCTCCAAGAACAATAATCAACTATGTTCTTAAAAGCTTAAGAGTGATAAAAGAACCTTGGAATTCAAGGAACATAATACAACTCACGTGTTGACTGGATTACACAACAAACTCTTCTAGAAAGTGGTACAAACTCAGCCCTAATGATTTCATTTTTTCAATTCTTGGCTGGTGTATTTTTTTAGGTTGCAGTGCTTTTATTTATAACTTATCTCCCAACTGGATTTGGGCTTCAAATCACAGTATATCAACTATTACAAATCAGCAAAAGATTCTGCTACAAAATAGGTCTTCAATCAAATCTTTCCTAAAAAGTCTCCTTATTTAGAAAGTCAATATTCTTAAATATTCTTCTTAACCTACAAATTAGTGCCACATAATATTGCATAATATTCCCTGAATATTTCACATCTGTTAAATCATAACAGAATCCAAATTTTTAGCTCAACTCATGCGCGATGTCGTATGACCCTGCATAAGACATCTTATCTGACATGTTGCTCCAAATGTTGAAACACTTCAACTCAACATGTCCCAACCTAAAATAAGATTTCTTGTTCCACCTGTTCTTCATAGCAAGTAATCACATCCTATTTAACATATTGTTGTTATATTTATTTTACTAAAATTAATGCCAATCCTAAAAATAGAGAATTAACAATCTCCTCTTTTGATAAATTTTGACTAAAACAAATAAACATATTACATCCTAGATTACCGCAATAAACAAAAATTCCAAATCTTGAACATTAGTCTTCACTAACTACTGAACACAACAACATATCAACATGGAGTTAGTCTTCACAAGCACAATGGTGTTAGGACATCATATTCGACATCATCTTAATAGAAAATCCATTGCAGCAAGAATTTCAACACCAAAGAGCAACAACCTCAGTAGAAAGTCCTGAAGTCATTTGGTGCACACGAGAAAAAAGATAGATAACACTCCCCTTCAAACCAGGGACCATCCCTTGTCACAGAAGACCAATGGTGACATAAGAGATCTCTCAATCACTTTTTTTATTAGCAGCCACCAGTTGACCTAGACAAATCAAGCACCATCCCTTGTAACTCAAAACACAGGTCACAATTGTGTTCATAACTCATATCACAGGTCACAAAACCAAGGCACAAGCCACAAGATAGAATAACTTGTCCGACATTTGTGTACAACATCTAAAAATACAGACTCCAGACTACTGATCATCTGAGAAACACACCGTTTCTCCCCCTTTTTCTCCAAAAATTGACAAAGAAAGCCTTCACAACACCAGACCCAGGCACAACTCACCTAGACCCGAACAAAACCCATAACAATTATGGATACACCAAACACTCCACGGCGAAAGAGGACAGTAGAAACCTCTATAAATAGATGAGCATTTACTTAGGAATTAACGATCTTTGAATGAAATAAATTTCTTGGTCAAAGGAAACGTTAATTGAGGAGTAAACTACTGCTAAAATCAATGTGCACCGTCCAAAATAACTTGAATGACTTAACTATTTCTAGATTGTTTCTGCTTAAAAGAAATAGTCCCAATACATGCACATGCACTTCAACCACACTTTATACACTCCCTTTTGGAACGTCTTTGATCACACCAACCACATAACTCCTTTGTTGATCACACAGGAAACATGTCCCAAATAATTTCCTGGCATCCAGTCAGACATTATCTTCTTTCTCTAGAAAGCACAAACCCATGACCAACAAAACTTCAACGATCAGTACAAAAATGCTTCACAAAATTATCCAATTGTTGGCTCCTAAATTCGACACCTTTGTTTCAATTGATGACAGCCATTAAAAGCTGAAAGATGCTTTCGACTGGCTAAGCCTGTCGAAGTGCCCGTCGAAAGATGGCCGAATCCTTAGAAGATTTCTTCCAAGGAAGAAGGCTGATTGCCTTCGACGTCGAAGGAGTTTTCGTCGAAGACGTCTCTTGACGAACGTGTTCGATGGTCCAGAGTGGAGCAGTTTGAAATTCAAAGCTTTGGAGGGAAAACGGTTTCCAGCAGTTACTACGTGCGAACGTGCAAGGATCTGGAGCGTCGAGCATGGAGAACGTGACAAGTGGCTTGATCTCGAAGCAGTGTAACTGCCCGACGGTTACTTGGAATGTTTTTGTATAAATAGGAGTAGACGTGTAGTTTCTCGCGTGTGTTCACAATAGATACATAGTCACTCATTTAGATTCAAGTACCCAGTGTGAGCGAACGAATTGTTGAGAAATGTATGTGTGAAACACCAATTTATTAATTCAAGTCATTTACTTTTCCAGTATTTTACATGCTTTTTCCCTTTAAGATTCCTGTCGAACCTTTACATTCAAGCCTCGTTTATTTTACCAAGCCTTTTCCTTTATGCAATTTACTTTAAACAATTTACTTAAAGCCTTATCCACATTAATTAAACTTCAAAATCAACCTATGTCCATAGGATCAATCTGATCGATCCTGCGAGTAACCAAATAAGTAACCATTTGGAGGATCAGCGGTTGTTTACCAAATCCCCAGGTAAACAAATTGGCACACCTGGTGGGACTGTGTGTTGATTGTTGAAAAATCTCATCTTTTCGAGTTGTATGTTATTGAGGAGTGGTAGAATATACACCAACGATAATAATACTGCCAGAAGAAGGGAAGAGATGGCGAATCCGCCAAACAACAATGAAATCCCACAAACGAGTGTGGGAGCAACGGTTAATATGACCGTTAGTGAAGCGACGAATGTTGGTTCGATGCCAGCAGTGTCAGTCACAACCACGGGGCCAATAACTTCGTTAACAGGCCCCAGAATGACTTTGGGAACTCCCCCTCCAAGGGGAAATACTGGCCCAAGGCCAGTGGTTCCCCCAGGATTTATTCCATTCTATGGTATGCCAACTTCTGAATTGGCAAGCCTGACGAATGCTGCGTCCACTTATTCAGACCCTTTCGTGAGTGCCACTTCGCCACTCCAAGGTTCTGGAGTAGGCATGGCGAATAGAAATAGGACCCAACTCTTAGGAGGAACGTCCCAAGTAGCCCATGGCCTTACAAATGCCTCGACAGCAGTCTTGAGGCAACAGATGGACGAAAGCAACCATGATATGGTGCAAATGTTGGCACAAACTTTGAGTACAGTGCTAAATCCTCTAATACAAAATACTACTCAGTCGAATCAGCAAGTTACAGCGCAAATGACGCGTTTGGCTGACTTCTTTGGAGTACCCCCACCTATTCGACAGCCCCAAAGGGCGCAAATAAGAGGAAATCAGGGGATATTTGTAGAGGAAGAAACCACCATTAATCAGGCCCAACAGCCTGTAGAACAACCTGTCGAAGAACCTAGGGTAATAGCCCCAGAGGTTAGGTTAGTTAACAGAAACCAAAATGCTGACGAAGTGGTTCAGCATGTCCAATACCAAAACATGGGGTTGGAAAACAATCTGGCAACCATGATCGAAAGGATCATGACTCAGAATGGAATGAACATGGGCTTTCGAAGGCCCAACTTTACATCTCCATTGTCAGAATATGTGTTACAAACTGACTTACCCCCTAGAACCAAAGTCCCCAAATTTACTAAGTTCTCTGGGGACACGACAGAGTCTACTGTCGAGCATGTGGCTAGGTATTTGATCGAAGCAGGAGACATTTCGAATAATGAAAACCTAAGAATCAAATACTTCCCAAGTTCCTTAACCAAGAACGCTTTTACTTGGTTTACAACTCTCCCCCCCAATTCGATCCACCATTGGACCCAATTGGAAAGATTGTTCCATGAACAATTCTATATGGGGCAAACCAAGATAAGCCTGAAAGAACTGGCGAGTGTGAAGAGACGTTTCACTGAACCTATAGACGAATATCTGAATAGGTTTAGGTTGCTTAAGGCGAGATGTTTTACACAAGTGCCAGAACATGAGCTGGTCGAAATGGCCGCAGGCGGTTTAGACTATTCCATTAGGAAGAAGCTAGATACCCAGTACCTAAGAGACATGGCCCAACTGGCCGATAGAGTTCGACAAGTCGAACGCCTTAAAGCTGAAAAAGCTAAGGCAACAAAAACTCACAAGAGAGAGAGAATAGCTTACGTTGAGATGGATGACGAAGAGCTAGAATCCTTCGACGATACTTTAGCTGTCGAGGAAGGAGAAGTCGATTTAGCAGAACTGAAACAAGGGCCTCCATACTCTTGTAAACAGTTAGTCCCCTCAAATGGGAAAAATCCCATTGGTCCAGACAAGACCAATGATAGGTTCCCAAAAAAGACTTATAGTTTTGACATCACAAAATGTGATGAAATATTCGACTTGCTAGTTAAAGATGGCCAAATGATAGTACCCCCTGGGGTAAAAGTGCCTCCTCTTGATCAAAGAAAGAAGAGAGGTTTTTGCAAATATCATAATTTTCTGGGCCATAAAACTTCTCAATGTTTTCTTTTCAGGAATCTTGTACAAGACGCTATTGAGGAAGGGAGATTAAAGTTTGCTGACAAATCCCCCATGGCTGTCGACTCCAATCCAATGAAGGCTGAAGCCCACTATGCAGAACCCTCTGAGGTGAACATGATAGAGGCTACCAAGATCCAGTCGAAGAAGCCAGGCATTAACATGGTCGAAGTCTCTAAGGACCACATCAACATGCCAATTTTTGGCAGTTTTTCTGGAAACTTATCCAGGAAGACAATTGAGGCTGTCCAGAAAGCGGTCGAAGATCCAAAGTCGAAGACTGCTGAAGTACAAACAACTGGACCAAGGCCCAGTTCCCACTTGGCCACTGTTCAAGGCCAGACGGAGAAACTGGAGACACAAATGAAACAACTAACTCTTGCTACTAAGGATACCATGAACATCAACATGGTTGAACTTTCTGACCCTAAAGCTTCAGAAGAAGCCATAAGGCAAGAGCAGGCAAATAAAACGGCTTTCCCTAAGGAAAACGAAAACTTGGCAGATTTTTTACAAAGATGCCAGAAGAAGAAATCAGAGGTCATGCTATGTCCAAGATGTAGTTCTATCTTTGATAAAAAAGCTGCTGAGCACATCCAAGGAGTGAGAGCAGCGAACAAGAGAAGGGAGAATTCTGACCTTCGACATGATCCCAGAAGGGGTTCTAATCAAGACAAGAGGCCCTCGACTTTTAGGCCTCCAACAAATGTACCAGTAGACACTTGGTACAAAACATCTGGCCGGAAAAGGCCAAGTGAAGACAAATGGCATTCTTTCGAAGTGCCAAGAGGTTCCTCTTTAATCCAGAAGAAAGATCCTCAAGTTGCTGCACCCAAGGTTGCTCAAGTGTCCAGCAACTACAAGGGAAAAAATCCTATGTCGAGATCCCAATGGAGGAGGTATCAAAGAAGGCGAAAAGCTGAAAGAGAGTCCGCCAACGAACCTAAGGCTGAAACTAGTTCGAATGTGCCTCAAAGGAAACAAAGAAAGCCTCTTGAGAGAGAACCAGTTACCAATAGGCTAGTTTGGCCTAACCAGAGCGAAGTCGAAGACGAAGATGATGCTGAGTCCGACGATACCCTGGACATAATGGTGAACGTTGTTTCAATGCTGCCTAGGGAATTCAATCGACAAGTAGAAGTCGAAACCAGTGACTGGGAGATGGAACAAGAAATGGCCAGACACAGGCCAGTGTGCTATTTTGTCATGGACAATGGCACTACAGAAGAACAAAATGGCTTCTTCGAGCCACCCACAGAGGCGATGAAGAATCACCTCAAACCTTTGTTCATAAGGGCTAAGCTCGAAGAGACCACTGTGAACAAGATATTGGTCGACTGTGGGGCCACTATCAATATTATCCCTCATTCTGTGCTAATAAAGATTGGCAAAAGGGATGAAGAAATAAAACCTCACAATATGGTCCTGTCCAACTATGAGGGAGGCATTGGGACCACCATGGGAGTGATCCAGCTCGACATAAAAGTTGGGTCGATCCTTCGACCAACAATGTTCATGGTCATTTCAGCCAAACCTAACTACAACCTTTTGTTAGGTCGTGAGTGGATACATGGTGTAGGTGCTGTGCCTTCATCGATGCATCAAAGACTGCTTCTATGGCGCCCAGATGGGTTGGTCGAAAACATAGAGGCTGATCAGAGTTACTACCTTGGCGAAGTAAACCACTTGGGTGTAACAGATTTCGACAAAAACTTGGCTCACATAGGGCCATGTCCAGCTCCTGATTTCGATATGGCGCCAGCGCCAAACACCTTTTGTTCCCTATACCTGCATCCTGAGCATGGTTTCCAATGGGACAGAGAGGACGTGTCACACATAGAATTCAGCGGGCTAACTGGTATCCAACCAACTGGTTGGGGAAGTGAATTCAGTGATAATGACTGAGTCACAATCTCTGAAGCGAATTTCGGCCTATGTGGCTGAAACCAAGATGATAACGGCTCTCGAAGCCGAAGTAAAATACATGGCCACCAAGGCCGCCAATGACCAAGCACTACCTTCTGCAGGTCCTGGAAAAGATTTCGACCCAGAGCCACCAGATATAGGTCCTGGAAAAGATTTCGACCCAGAGCCACCAGATATAGGTCCTGGAAAAGATTTTGACCCAGAACCTCCTGATATCTCGACAGAAGGAATGCAGGAACAGAGGCTCGACGCGATCTATGACGATGAGCCTCTGGGCTTCGAAAAGGATCCCTTGGCGAACAACATTAAGATGTTAGCACAAGACCCTTTAGAAGAAATCAACTTAGGCGAAGGATCAGAGAATAGGCCAACCTACATCAGCGCCAAAATTGATCCAGAACTTAGGTTAGAAGTAATCCAATTGCTGAAAGAGTTTAAAGACTGTTTTGCATGGGATTATGACGAAATGCCTGGTCTCGACAGAGGATTGGTAGAACTTCAGTTGCCAATCAAACCTGGAAAGAAGCCAATCAAGCAAAATCCAAGACGCTTCGCTCCAGAAATCTTGTCGAAGATCAAAACGGAGGTCGAAAGACTTCTGAAATGCAAATTCATCCGTGTTACAAGGTATGTCGAATGGATTGCAAATATTGTGCCAGTAATTAAGAAAAATGGCACATTAAGGGTATGCATAGATTTCAGAGATCTGAATGCTGCCACCCCCAAAGATGAATATCCAATGCCTGTGGCGGAAATGCTAGTCGATTCTGCCGCTGGCTACGAATACCTGAGTATGCTCGATGGTTATTCAGGATATAATCAAATTTTCATTGCTGAAGAGGATGTGTCGAAAACAGCTTTTCGATGTCCTGGGGCCTTAGGCACTTACGAATGGGTAGTGATGCCTTTTGGCCTAAAGAACGCTGGGGCAACGTACCAGCGAGCAATGAATACTATCTTCCATGATTTTATTAACACGTTTATGCAAGTTTATATTGATGATATTGTTATAAAATCTGTTTCCAGGAAGAGTCACATTGACCACCTTCGACAATCATTCGAAAGAATGAGAGAACATGGTCTGAAGATGAACCCTTTGAAGTGTGCGTTCTGTGTAAAAGCTGGAGATTTCTTGGGCTTCGTTGTCCACAAGAAAGGGATCGAAATCAATCAGAACAAGACGAAGGCAATTTTGGAAGCGAAAGCGCCATCGAATAAGAAGGAATTGCAATCTCTCTTAGGCAAGATAAATTTCTTGAGAAGGTTTATATCTAACCTAAGTGGGAAAGCTCAGGCCTTTTCACCCTTGCTTCGACTGAATAAGGAGGGGTTCGAATGGGGGCAAGAGCAACAAGAAGCCTTCGACAAAATCAAAGGGTACCTCACTAAGCCACCTATTTTGGTGCCTCCTTGTAGCAATAGGAGTATGAGATTGTACATAGCTGCATCTGACAAAACTCTGGGAAGTATGTTAGCCCAAGAGGATGAGAATGGAGTCGAAAGACCCATTTATTATCTCAGTCGAGTTTTGAATGATGCAGAAACTAGATATAGCGAAGTTGAAAAATTGTGTCTATGTCTGTATTTTTCTTGTACAAAGCTCAAACAATATATAAAACCAGTTGATGTTTATGTTTCGTCTCATTTTGATGTTTTCAAATATATGTTGTCGAAACCTATCTTGCATAGTCGAATTGGCAAGTGGGCATTAGCATTGACTGAATACTCCTTGACCTTTATGCCTCTTAAGGCAGTAAAAGGACAAGTGGTTGCAGACTTCATAGTCGACCACTCTATTCAAGTCGAGAATATTAATTATGTGGAGATAGAACCTTGGAAATTCTACTTCGATGGTTCCAGCCATAAAAATGGAACAGGAGTAGGAGTCTTACTTATTTCTCCAGATAAAATTCCAACAACATTCAAGTACCAAATCGAAGGTTCTTGTTCGAACAATGAGGCTGAGTATGAAGCTCTAATTACTGGCCTTGAAATATTGTTGGAATTGGGGGCAACTCGAGTCGAAATAATGGGAGACTCAGAGTTAGTCATCAAGCAAGTCACAAAGGAGTATAAATGCATAAGAGAAAATCTCATTATGTACTTTGTGATTGCAAATCGTTTATTGAAACAATTTGAAAGTGTCAATATTCGACACATACCCAGAGTCGAAAATCAAATAGCCAATGACTTGGCACAGATTGCATCTGGGTATAAAATTTCAAAAACGAGATTACAAAGAGCAATCGAAGTTCGAGAGAAGATAAGAGCGACTTGTCTATCACCAACAGACTTGGAATCAACAAGGTTAGGATACGCTGATCACTCAAACTTCGAGATTTCGTTCATTGACAATTTGTCAGACCAGGATTGGAGGAAACCCATTGTGGACTATCTTCAAAATCCAGGAGCTCCGACAGAACGAAAAACAAAATACAGGGCGTTGAGTTTTGTACTCATGGGTAATGAGTTATTCAAGAAGACGCCTGAAGGGGTGTTGCTGAAATGTTTAAGTGAAACTGAAGCATACATAGCCCTTTCGACTACGCATGCTGGGGCATGTGGGGCTCACCAAGCAGGCCATAAGATGAAATGGTTGTTGTTTCGACAAGGACTATATTGGCCCACTATGCTGAAAGATTGTGTTGAGTTCGCCAAAGGTTGCCAAGAGTGTCAAGTTCATACAGGCATCCAGCACGTACCAGCAAGCGAACTTCACTCGATAGTGAAGCCTTGGCCCTTTCGAGGATGGGCGTTGGATCTTATTGGAGAGATTCGACCAGCATCATCAAAGAGTCAGAAATACATATTGGTAGGCATTGATTATTTTACTAAGTGGATCGAAGCTGTCCCTTTAGTCAATGTAGACCAAGAAAATGTCATTGAATTTATTCAAAAGAACATTATATTTAGGTATGGAATCCCTGAGACAATAACAACTGATCAAGGTTCAGTTTTCACTGGTCGAAAGATGCAGGAATTTGCTCAGGAAACAGGTTTCAAACTCTTAACATCCACGCCTTACTATGCACAGGCGAATGGTCAAGTCGAAGCAGCTAATAAAGTGGTAATTGGCTTGATAAAGAAGCATGTTGGGAAGAAACCAAAGAATTGGCATAAGACGTTAGACCAGATTTTATGGGCTTGTCGAACGTCCCCAAAAGAAGCCACTGGTACAACACCATATAGGCTAACTTTTGGCCATGATGCAGTATTGCCAGCAGAAATTTGTCTTCAATCTGCAAGAGTTCAGAGGCATTATGATATTCCTTCTGAGGTTTATTGGAACATGATGTTAGATGAATTGGTGGATTTAGACGAAGAGAGATTACACGCTCTCGACTTGCTCAGGCTTCAGAAGAAAAGAGTCGAAGACTCTTATAATAGAAAGGTAAAACCTAAGGCATTTTTGCCTGAAGATTTAGTTTGGAAGGTAATTCTTCCCATGGATCGACGGGATCGAAGCATGGGGAAATGGTCACCCAAATGGGAAGGACCCTTCAGAGTTATCCAAACTTTTTCTGGTGGAGCCTATGAAGTCGAAGAGATAAGTGGTGATAAAAGACTCTTGAGAGTAAATGGTAAATATTTGAAAAAATACAAGCCTATACTTCAAGAGATAAAAATAAAATAATAAACTGAATTAACCATAGAAATGCCAAAATGGAAATGTTTATTAATTTCTGCCAAAATGGCAATTGTTGTCGAAAGTGATTACAGAAGATGATTACAAAAGAGAATCAAAAAGAAAGAGAATTCTTAAGTCGAAGATACTTGGCATGCTGCAAATCCAACCTCTTCTTGCACCAAGATTTTTCTTGCTCCAGTTTGGCAATTTGAGCGTCGAGGCTTTGGGCCCTCTCAGCGAACTCCAGGCCTTGCTTGACCTCAGTCTGGCTCTCAGCGTCTGGGATGGTCGAAAGAATTTCCTCCTGGAGCACAGTGTTGGCGTTTATCTTCGCCTCTATCTCTGCAATTTGTGCTCGGAAGGAGACATTCTCTCGCTCAATAGCATCGAACCTTTCCTGTGCAGACGCTTTTTGTTTCGACAACTCGGCAATTCGAGAAGTCGAACTTGAGACAGCAGTCCACGCAGATAGGCTCTTGCCATGCAACGTTTCGAGCTGACTGTTGAAAGTTCGTTGGCGCCGGTAATCCGCTGAGACTTGGTCAATCATAGAATGTAATTCCATGATTAAGTCTGAGATTTCTGGGGCTACAGCATCGAAATCAACAGCATTCAAAACCTCTTTTAAGCAAGATGGAGCAGTGGGGTCTCCCTCTAAAGCCTTCATTAAATCTCTCTTGAAGAACTGGGCCTTGACCTTCGCCAACGCATCATCAAGAGGAGAAGTCTCAGTAGATTTCCCTGACAGAGTAGGAATTTCTTGACTAGTGTCAGAAGAACTCTTACTCTCGACGATTGCATTGAGGTAGCTGATAGGGTCAGTTCGTTTCAAGATTTCCAAGTCTTCTTTCGACCTATGCTTTGAGGAGGTGACCCTTGCCATAGCATTATCTTGGACTGGAGGCTGTTGAATGCTGAGTGCCTCGTTTGGTTGTTCTTCGACTTGAACTGAGGCGGTACTAGCGTCGACTCGTGGTTCTTCGTTAACTTCACCTTGGGGTCTTTCGCCAGCGTCATTCTGTGGTTCTTCGCTGGCGTCATCCTGGTGTTCTTCGCCAGTACCACCTTCATGTTCTTCGACAACAGCATCTTGATTCTCTTCGCCATTGCCTTGGTCTCTTCCTTCAGGATTCTCTTCTGACGACAAGACCACCACAGGAACCTTTTCTGGCTGTGTTTCCTCCGCCATAGGTTCTTCAGTTGTCTTCTCCACTGTTTCAGCATTGGCCTCATGCTCAGTGTGGGCTTCGTCATTGCCCAAATCTTGCACCTGAGGCCTGCTGAGGTCAGCAGATTCCAGAGTTTCTGAAGTCCTTGGTGGGGAACTTCCAGTAGTTTCCTGAAAAAGAGGAAGAGGACAAATCTTCAGATGTCGAAAGAGATATAATCAAATACTGGTATTTATGCCTAAGTTATAAGAAGGGTCCAATAGATTACCTGTGGATTGGCTTCAGCCCCAGGGCTGGAATTATCACTTTCGACAGGCTGGGTGACTAGAGCGTTCAGTTCCTCCTCAGTTGGTTCTTCGATGACCACTGCAGGTGGCCTAGGCTTCCTCACACCAACTTTTATTCTGACGGTTCGACCTTCAGGAGCTGGAGTAGGAACAGAAGCGTCCTTTGTTAACTTTCGCCTCTTTAAGGGGGAAGGAGGAGAATCACTTTCTTCATCACTCCCCGATTCGATCACAAATGCTGCCCTTTTCTTGGGCGAAGGGGCCTATAAAACCAATAGGGATTCGATTGAATAATTACGTCGAAAATAAAAAACCGAAAGCCAGAATGAAAATAAAGAAAATCTGGTTACCGATGCAGGAGGCCTCCTCGAAGAGCCTTCCCCCTGTTGGTTGCCTGTTGTCTTCGCCGGCGCTATAGTCTTCGCCGGCGGTGGAGGTTTTGTCGAAGGGACCCCTCCTTGTGGGCCTCCTGTAGCCTTCTTGACCAAGGGTTTTCGAACAACTGGAAGCGAAAAGGAAAGTTAACAAGCTAACAGTCGAAGAGAAAGATAAAAAGTAATGTGAGAGTATGAACTTACATTTCTTTACTTTGTCAAATACGAGGACAAAAGACTTCTGCAACTCTGCTGTGAAGTCCTTCTCGTCGAAGAAGTACTCAGCGTAATAGCTTCTCCACCATTCTTCAAAAGATGGCGAACAAAGGAAGTTAAGCTGGTAGTTGAACAGCGAGAGGATGGTTCGACCAGCATATCTCCCAATATGCCTGGTAGCAGCTTCTTCTGTATAATCGTTGCAGAAGTACAACATTGACTTCTCTCTTGGAAAAATGGGAGAAGGCAAGGTTTGGATGATACCAAACTGGCGAGATACCAGGTTTGGTTGATAGGCCAGCAGACTCAGATGAGTCTTAGAACTTTTAAATCGAAGAGGCATAATCCTTGGAGTAAGGAATGCCTCCCACAGTATGGTGTGCTCATCAACATTGGGACCACTCGACTCCTTGGGATGTGGCCTTGTGAACCAAGCTGGCCCCACCTTTCGCTGAGCGAATGGAGCCATAGTCGAAACAAATTCCTTCCTTCGAGCGAACATCAGCACGAAGTTAGTGAAGGTTTGTTGGAACTCTAGCCCATCTTCCACAGGTGTCAGTAGAGCCAGCCTAATCCCTTCGATACGTCTATTAGCTATCGCTGGGGCTTGTTCATTTATCTGAGTCTTCTTGGGTAAGAAAGACTCGAAAGTGGCGTTAAGCCACAGTTGAAGTAACCAGAAAGGCCCAGCGAGTAGCAGACTGTTCCTATCTTCGATATGCTTCAAAAGAGTAACCCCATTGCTGATGGAGTCATAAAGACTGGCCAGAATTAGTTCTGCCAGACAGATGTTCTGACGGTGATGCAGTTGGGTGGCCAGAGTGACCATCTTTTTGGTCACTTGCAGGGACTTCGAACAGAACACGAAGCGAGTTAGCCATAAGGCTAGAAACGCTATGTGTTCAACGTCGGACACTGTGTCTGTCGACTTGTCATGAAAGTGGTTGATAAAGGTGGTGAATGTTGGCTTCGTCTCAGAAAAGCCAATTTGGTCCTCCGACATCTCTTCCGGGTCGAAGTAATCTCCGGTTGGTCGAAGTCCAGTGATGGCTGCTACGTCGAAGAGTGTGGGAGTTAACATCCCACATGGAAGGTGAAAGGTGAAGTGAGAGTTATCCCAGAACAGCATCGAAGCTATAAGCATCTCTGGGGAGTAGTTTAAACCTGTCTTCGACAGCATTATTAGGTCAAAGATGCCCATCTCCTTCCAGACTGGAGTTTGATGTTTTTCCAGCTTTGTTAGCCAAGCAACATAGTCCTGGGTGAGATTAGGGCAAGACCTAAAAACTCTAACACTTCTGTTGAAGAAACGAAGGTCGATCTTCTCGTGTGTGGGGTCTTCGTTGTCTTCTGGATCCTTCTTAGCACAAGCTACTGGCTTGAGTTTCTCGACAATGGGAAAGTAGCTCTTGATCTTCAGAGCTTCAGAGATGCTGGGGTTCATGGGTCCAGCCATTGCGAAGATTTGGTTGGAGTATCCAACCGGAATCATCAAGTGACGCGAGTAAGCGTCGCGAACGGAGATATCAGATGGTTCAGGGACCCTTCGTTTCCCTGTAGCGTTCACTACCGGAGCGGTTACAAAAACCTTGGGCTTAGCAAGTTGTTCAGTTGGTGCGTTAGTCTTGGGGGCAGTTGAAGCAGAAGCCATTGTTGAGGATGAAGATGAAGTTGGAAAAGGAAGAGTTTTTCTGCAAAGAGAAACAAGTTTGCAAGAAAGCAAGGGAGTTTGAGAGATTGTTTGCGTGAAAAGTCCCACAATGGGATATTCACTACTATTTATAGTAGTGGGAGAAATTCCCAATAACGAGGGCATTAAATGTCATTTAATGCTGCAGGGAGTAGTGGGACGCGTGGCAGCATCCTGTTGTTTTGGCCGTTTCTGCAGAAACAGAGAGACGCAGCGTGCGTCCTCGTTTTTTGAATTTGTCATAATGACAAATTATGAAGTGATGTTTTGGTTCTGCACGCCGTACTGACAGTGACGTCCTAGGATCAAATCAATGATGGTTTCTTGGGATTGCCAATAGTTGGTAAAAAGCAACAAAAAGTGCACAAGTTAACTTGTGACTCAGCGTGGACAAACAGGTGTCGAATGGCGTTTTCAAAGAATGCCTTTTTCTTTCAAGAGTCGAAATAAGGCATTCTTGGGGGGCAATTTGTTGGCTCCTAAATTCGACACCTTTGTTTCAATTGATGACAGCCATTAAAAGCTGAAAGATGCTTTCGACTGGCTAAGCCTGTCGAAGTGCCCGTCGAAAGATGGCCGAATCCTTAGAAGATTTCTTCCAAGGAAGAAGGCTGATTGCCTTCGACGTCGAAGGAGTTTTCGTCGAAGACGTCTCTTGACGAACGTGTTCGATGGTCCAGAGTGGAGCAGTTTGAAATTCAAAGCTTTGGAGGGAAAACGGTTTCCAGCAGTTACTACGTGCGAACGTGCAAGGATCTGGAGCGTCGAGCATGGAGAACGTGACAAGTGGCTTGATCTCGAAGCAGTGTAACTGCCCGACGGTTA
This sequence comes from Vicia faba, assembly GCA_948472305.1. Classification (NCBI taxonomy): domain Eukaryota; kingdom Viridiplantae; phylum Streptophyta; class Magnoliopsida; order Fabales; family Fabaceae; genus Vicia; species Vicia faba. Next base: position 1,347,722,784 of record OX451735.1, read on the forward strand.
CTTGGAATGTTTTTGTATAAATAGGAGTAGACGTGTAGTTTCTCGCGTGTGTTCACAATAGATACATAGTCACTCATTTAGATTCAAGTACCCAGTGTGAGCGAACGAATTGTTGAGAAATGTATGTGTGAAACACCAATTTATTAATTCAAGTCATTTACTTTTCCAGTATTTTACATGCTTTTTCCCTTTAAGATTCCTGTCGAACCTTTACATTCAAGCCTCGTTTATTTTACCAAGCCTTTTCCTTTATGCAATTTACTTTAAACAATTTACTTAAAGCCTTATCCACATTAATTAAACTTCAAAATCAACCTATGTCCATAGGATCAATCTGATCGATCCTGCGAGTAACCAAATAAGTAACCATTTGGAGGATCAGCGGTTGTTTACCAAATCCCCAGGTAAACACCAATTAGGCTCTGAAGCATAAACACAATGCCTTCAACTAGAATCTAAGTGTACTCCTTTCACTTAGACTTAGTGACACACACCAAAACATCAGAATATCATATATGTGACATCTCTCAACGACAAAGACCCTCAGAGAGTCCCTCCAAAATCTGGAGAGAAAAATAAATTCTCCCAGACACAACTATTGACCACTAGAAAGATATGTGTGCTTCTGATTTAATCACCCAGCTTTTTGAGAATAAATCCAAGCACCTTGGCTATTCACACATAAGATACACCTGATTTGGAATTTCTCATATATTCCAGAATAAATGTCTTAGCTTGCTTGCTACACAAGTTCAAGATTACCACCATCTTTTACTTCTAGTAGAAGAAACCACCACCTCAACATCATTCTGATCAGAAGAAGAACACCTCTGAAAACATTCACTTCAGACCTCAGTATCTGATAACCTTATTCTACCCTTACATCCACTAGTAGTTGTTGATACTAATGAAGTCTTCAAAAATAGTAGTCATGTAATCACCTGGCATACTATTGTAAACATGATCAAAATCTACACATTCTAATCCACATAGTCAAAACTGCCACTTCTGACAATCATGCTTGAGCATTCAACAACATGATGTTATAACATCATTTGGGACTTCAACTTCTCATCACATACCTCAAACACTCTGGTTCTTAAAAGCATCATCCATATGACTTATTGTTGTACCCCAAAATTTTCCCTCCCATATTCTTCAAGAAATTGCCAAGCCAAGTCACAAAATTCCCCAAGGGTTGCACAGTGCAAGGGCCTCCTAAACAGTCAAAATTAGGGTTTTGAGTCTGATCAAGAAAAGGAAGTGTTCAAAGGCCTAATCAAGTCTCATATGCTTACAAACATGGTCAAGCATCCTCATATCAAGTTTCAAGGCATTCAGCTCAAGATTGCACAGTCAAAACCCTAAATTGCACTACAGTCAACTGTAGGGGCAAAATGGTCATTTGACAGTCAAAAGTTCAAATTTTTGGTCAACATATCATTTTGAAGCCACAAACATCATTTGATCAATGCTTGATCATGATTCTCAAAGTTTGGCTCAGAAAATCATCAAGATGCAAAAGTCTCCTTATTTGGACAGCTGAAAAAGTCAACTGAAATTGACCAGGGCATAACTTTCACATGGATTATCAGAAAAATTCCATCCAAAGCTCATTTTGAAGAGAAAGCCATTTCCTACAACTCATCTTCATACTTCAAGTCCAAGAAATGCTCTCACAAAAAGTTATCAATTTCAACATTATAGGTCATTTTCAAAAGTCAACAAAAAGGGACTTTAAGTCAAAGGCCATAACTTGAGATTGGAAAATCAAAATGACATGGGACCAAAGGCATTGGTTAAAGGACTCAAAGACCTTTCCAAAATGTCCAAGAACATGAGAAAAGCTTAAAAATTGAGCAAGTTATGCCTTGTAGAAGTTGGGAAATTTTTGTGAAATGGCAAAAGTCAACTATCCTTGAAACTTCAATTTTTGACAAAAGGGCCCACTTTCTTCCACTTGATTCAGCCTTGTCATGCCACACACGTGTCCCATGATTAATTTCAAGATCAAACATTGATTTTTCTATTTTATTTAATTTTTGATAATTTAATTCATTTTAAATCTTTAAAAATTCAAATAAAATTTAAAAATCAATGGAATAGTCTCATTTGAATTGGAATAGCTTCCATATATCATGTTCCAGCTCACAAACTCATGCTAGGGTTAAGTTATACACCAAGTCTTGGTTTTGCTTAAAAAAAGGGAAAGTTGGTTAATGGTGAAAAACCTAGGACTAGTTCTCTCATGGGCATGGATCAAGGCCAGCTAATGACCTAATTCCCTTCCCTCATAAGTGCTGAGTCAAAACCTAATGCCCACACACAAAATGCTGCGCTAGAGACCAATTTGCAAACTTGAAAAATTGCCATAAAACTCAAAAACTGAAATCATTGCTGGAGGTGGATTCAAGGCACGACATTCATTCCAAAAGCTTCCTTGTGGTTCACTGATCATATTCCAATTCATAACGCTCATCAAAAGGCAAGGAATCAGTGTACAGAACTCAGCATATGTCGTGAAAAACTCACAATCGTATTCTTAAATTTAAGCATTTTCATAACATTTTCTGCATGGATTCTTATTCCTCCTGCAATTCTAAAGCTAACTGATACATTTAATTGCGTTTTCCTGTGTTATGTACAAAGATGCCATTGTAGCTTTTTAGGGTTTGCAGGTTTTCGAATTAGGGCTTTTCATCCAAGGCAAAATTAGGACTCGTGAGTAATATCATTGGCATGAGCGTGTTCAGACGAAGAAGAATCCATACTCGCGCCTAATTTATGTTTAGAGACGGCGTAATCGCTATTTTCTATAAACCGGCCTAAGAGAACACACATAAAACCGTGGCCTTTGTTTTTGATATTTGCAGGAACGAAGAAGAAGACCTCGTGGCCAACAACCATTGGTTCTTTTTGAATTGCGCGCGTTTTTCAGATAACCAACCAATTTTCTTTTATATTGATTAGTAGCTATTATATATTAAAAGTAATTGAAGTGGTTCAGTGGCGCAGGAAGTGATCAGTAATGCTAGTGACCTGGGTTCGAGTCCCAGGTCTGTACAATATTTCATGTTATTTTTCAATTCCAACTCCTATGCAGCGCCAGTGATAATACACACCATACATCCTCAAAGATCAACCAGCCACGCGTCCTGGAGATCAAATCAAGGGCATAGATCAGAGGTGTACCATAAGCCTTAGTCCAAGGTCCCATACGTAGCCTGGAAAAGTCAACGAATCTCAAGCTTATTGGGCCCAAATTACTGGATCCATACCTCACAATTGGGGCCTGAACCCCCCCTGGTTTGCCTTCTCCATATTTTTCTTATTTTATTTTTAATTGCTATTATATTTTCTTTTTTTTCTTTAATTGATTGTTTTTTTTACCAAATACAAAAAATACCTTAAAAAACTCAGAAAAGGATAAAAAATATAATGATTATTTATTTTGATATTTTCTTGTAAATAAATTAACATGTAATAAATATTAGTTTAATTAGGTTTATCTTGATTCTTTTCATAATAAAACATAAAAAATATAGAATTTAGGCTTAATTTTTATCCTTTTTAATTTTTCCTTTTATCATAATATTATTTATTTATTTATTTTTATAATTAAATTGTACATAAAAATTAGGGTTTCATTTAGTTAAAAATTTCAACATTTTCTTAATAACTAAAATCCAAAAATATAGCATTAGGTTTAATGACTTTTTATTCCTTTTAATTTTCCTTTTTTTTTGCCATAATATTAGTGATTTATTTATTTTCATAATTAAACTTGTAAACTAATTAGGGTTGCATTTAGGTTAAATTTTAATACTTTCATAATAAACTTAAAAATAATTAGAACTAGGTTTAACATTTCATTTTGGTTTTTAATTAATTCTTTTTTTATTAAATCTCAAAAAACACAAAAATACTAAAAAACATTTTCTTTTAATTCTTAATTTTAATTCCTTATTAATAATATTTTGCAAAAGGGTCCAACGCCCTCGTTCGTAATTTATTTTATTCGCACATTTGTTTTATTTCGCTTAATTCATTATGTATCTCTCCCGAAGCATTGTAACTTAAACTTCTCGCACTTTTATTTCTTTTGCTTTATTTACTTTCCGTCAAATCGGGTCCGGTTTAATTTTGGCGATGTGGACCCGCGCCATTTGTAATAGTTTAGAATTTACTTTTCCCGCAAATATTAACTGTTAACAAAGCATGCAAGAATGAATGGATAAAATAAAATCAAGCGTAGATCACAATGAACATGACAAGACAAATATCAATGAAAACGACACACGAATCGCACACACCACCCCTAGGGTACGCCTCACTGTTGCCTTGCCTCGAAAGGTGATCGTCGAGTAGAGGACGTCTTAGTAAGTCCTCATGATCCGGGAACCTGGCATGAGGGTAGCTTCTAAGGTGTCTTCCTATTGCTCCGGTGATCACCATGTCCCTACAAACTCGAATTGACCCGAACACCTCCAACGGTGGTGCTACCTACCTCTCAATGGTGGGATGGCACTACTTTAAAGGACTTTTACACAGACGAATTCCTTAGGGTAGGTAGGTTCTCAAGGATACTTGCTCTAATTTCAAACAAAAATACTTTTCACACCAACACATTTTCAAAAGCTTTCAAAACAAACTTTTCAAACACTCTGACGTACGAGTCGAACTGAAATTTTTCAAAGAAACTTTGTTAACCCACATTGAAAAGCAAGCAAACATTTTTGAAAACACATTGAGCAAGTATCTAAGAGCCCATGGATAACCATGGATAGAAAGGGTGCTAACACCTTCCCTTTCTATAATCTACCTCCCGAACCGAGAGCAATCTCTTTAAGGAATTTTTCTGTGCTTTTGTCCTTTCCATTTGGAGAAAATAAAAGACGGTGGCGACTCTTGCTTCCGCGACATTTCGCGAACCAGCGTTAAACAGTCAGTTCCAGATCCACCGATCACACTTATTATTTGCATAAAAGTCCTAGACACCAGAGGATCTCCAATGACACACCTTCAACAGCCAATTCAGGTTGTCACACACCAGAGCACCATAGAGATAAATAAACTCTCAATAATTAGAAGCTTCCTATCTCAAGTTACTCAACACATCCACATAGAGAAGAATAAATTCTATATACTCCTTCTGAATCATAAGGTTCAGACAGCAGACTTGCATCAACACATCAGACAAATACTCAGCTCCCGTCAAAGTATTCACCATCAGTCACATGCACAACCTCAAAAGAGAGCAGACAAATACTCAGCTCCCGTATGAGTATTTTCAATAGTCAGATAAGGTTACCTTCTCACACAAGGTAGGAAATTTAGTCTGACATTCTTCTTCCCCACACCTCTAAAACCAGCCGATTCTTCTTCATGACAACCATTCACACCAAAAACTACTTTAAATTAGGCCAGTGGCTTGATCTTATACTCCACCATAAACAAATCCAAAAACTTCCTTGGCTGAAGAAGCAAAGAACAGAAATGATGTTTCAACACCAGTTCCGACATCAGTATAAATCATATGGGTTTAAGCATTTACTATGGCTTTGGAGACAACATCCATAAAAATTCATATAAAACTCCTGCAAGGGACACAAGAGAATCAACCATTAGTAGCTAATCAACCTTCAAGACCAGATCAAAATACATGCAGTGCATGCACACCTCAAGAAAATTTCTTCTCATGAGCACAGTGTCCAGACCTCCTATCTGACTTTGAGGTGTTTAGATGCCATTCTTCTATACCTAAAGAGGAGATTCCCTCTAACAGGTATCGGGAGCAGATTACTACAAAAGGCATTGACTAATCATTATACACCACAAGCTGACTGTTCAGACTAAGTCTGCTTTTCCCAATTCTTCAACGCACAAGGATGCCCTTCAATCCTTGTAAAAATAAATGTTCCATCATGTGAGGCCACCACATAATAAAACCCATGTCTGAGGGTAAATTTCCCAAATAGAAAGAACCATGATCCTTTGGTTCCAAAACTAACTCCTCCTCCTTACTCCAGACAAATATGAAATGCTCATCCTAGGTGATTCAGATGACACTTCAATAGTGCAGACACCAATCAACCACTTAGCTCCAATATAGACAATCCCTTGGATGTATCTTCAATTGAAAAACAAGAGTTCCATGCTCTTATAGATTTGATAGTGATATCAAGTTTGAGCAAACAACCTTCATCTCATATGTAACACCCTCTAAAAACCCCGAATAAATTTTCGCAATTATTAAAATCATAATTTCAGAGTACATGTATAATCGAGGATGCTACAATTCTCATTAAATAACACAAATTCCTGTCATGCATAATCTTAGTAGTAACTCATACATGTTTACACAGCGGAATAATTTATTTAATAAAATCAATGTTATAATATTTTCAAAATCATCAGGGATTAACACCTGGAAACTGTCAACATCATATTATAACAAAACATAAGGAATTAAACGAGTCTGACTAAAACAGCTCGACAAACAAACGTTCCCGGAGTTAGAACTATCAGAGCATGACCCGGACAATACTAAAACGAAAATAAACTAGAAACGACAAGCCTTCGCCAAGCACCTGAACGAAGCTCCTCAATCTGAAATATTCAACAGTAAGGGTGAGCATCTCAATTATACATTTGATTATGCGTTCATAACAATCAATTCAGGAAACCATAAGCATCACCCAACAATTAGCATATTTCATAGTTTACAAAAAACCTTTGCAATTCATACGACCATAATATATTGCTTTTCATATTTGCAATTAACATCAAACATCGTCAACCATTTAGCAACCATACGTGCATACAAACAATCAAATACAACATTGGAAAAATCATCCATTCATGTTATATTCAAGGTAATGCAACACACCCATGCATGTGGTACCACTTCACCGCCCCATTAAATCTCTGGTCACGGATAACTCACCGTTCCATTATATCGCGGACACGGCTACCACCTCAACGTTCCATTAAATCGCGGACACGTATATTGGCCACCATGTTAATTCCACACAATGGGAATTAACAAATGCAACATGATATGTAAAGTATGTAACACTCAGCATACTATGAACATCAATCAACATATCATGCGACATCAACAACATCAATCATAACAAGATACGGATAGCATGTAATCACTCAGCATATTATTTAAACATCAATCATATCAAGTCATATCATAATTCATGCTCGATAACATTATCCAAAAGCATGGCAATAAAATCCAAAATCAAGCACTGAAAACAAAGTTCAGAAAATTAACACAGTAGCCTCAACACGGGTGCCCGTGTTGTGCAACACGGCCCGTGTTGTGCAACACAGAAGAGCAACACGGGTGCCCGTGTTGTGCAACACGGCCCGTGTTGCTGAGCGCGTACAGAATTTTCCTGTACCTGCAGCAGCTCAGAAACAGCAGCCAAACGCGGAAAAATGCCGGCTAAACGCGCATTTCGGTACCTAACGACATCGAGTTTGTATAGTTCAAAACAACACCTCAATTTCCTAATTACCAACAATCATTATAGTAACCTTAACAGTGATTACTCGTCCTTTTCAGGGAATTTCTGACAACATTAAGGTTATCCCTAAACCTCTAAGGTAAATTCATGATCATGCAGATATACTCCCAATCCACCATTTGGAACCTAAAATTCCTAATCGATTCATAAAAATTGGGAACCTAACCCTTTTCTAACAAGGTTCAATCCTAAGGGTATCGATTCCTAGTAACATATAACAATTGGGGTTTTTCCCTACGATTACCCAAATCAACTGTACATAAACCCATAAACAAAGGTAAATCGAGTAATAGCCCCCCTTACCTTATCAATTAGCAGCTTTGAACTTTTTGAGCGATGGTCTTCGTTCTCCGTACCTTCAGAGCTCTGCTTCCCAAAATCCCAACTTCTGTGTTATCGTGAATAATGAGAAAAATAACTTGAGTTCCAAAACATATCTTTACTTCTTTTGCACCCCCACTCTTTACTAACAACATCTAAGCCCAATAACTTAAAAACTCAGCATTTTCTTATTTCTTTTATTTTCCTCCATATTTCAAAATAAATAATTCCTTTTTATTTTATTAATTCTAATAAAATAATTTCCCAAATTTAAATAAATCAAATAATTAAAACTGGGGTGTTACAACTCTCCCCCACTAAAAGAGTTTTCGTCCTCGGAAACATACCTTAGACGAACAGTTCCGGATAAGCCTCTTTCATTTGGCTCTCCAGTTCCCAAGTAACATTTCCATCTGCTGGACCTCCCCAAGCAACCTTCACTAATGTTATCTCTTTACCCCTTAACTGTTTCACTTCCTGATCTTCTATCCTCATAGGCAATGTTTCTACTGTCAGGTTATCTCTCACCTGTACATCATCTATTTGGATTACATGAGATGGGTCTGGAATGTATCTCCTCAACTGAGAAACATGAAAAACATCGTGCAAATTCGCAAGTCTCGGAGGTAAAGCAATACGATAAGCAACTTCCCCAATTCTTTCCGTAATCTGAAACGGACCAATAAAACGCGGAGTCAACTTCTTAGATTTCAACGCTCGACCAATACCTGTCATCGGAGTAACTCTCATAAACACATGATCTCCAGCACTGAATTCTAAATTCTTTCTCCCCTTATCATGATAACTTTTCTGACGACTCTGAGAAACTCTCATCTTCTCTTGAATCAATTTGATCTTTTCAGTAGTCTGCTGAACAATTTCTGGCCCAATTACTGAACTCTCTCCCGATTCATACAAACACAAAGGCGTTCTACACTGTCTACCATACAATGCCTCAAACGGAGCCATACCAATACTAGAATGGTAACTATTGTTATAAGTAAATTCAATCAATGGCAAATAGCTATCCCAAGCTCCACCCTTCTCTAAAACACAAGCACGCAATAAATCTTCTAATGATTGAATCGTCCTCTCCGTCTGTCCATCAGTCTGAGGATGGTAAGCTGAACTCAACCTCAATTTAGTACCCAAAGCCTTCTGCAATCCTTCCCAAAATTTTGAAGTGAATCTCGGATCTCTATCTGACACAATACTAGAAGGAACTCCATGCAAACTCACTATTTTCTCAACATATAACTGTGCCAATATCTCCATTGAGTAATCCATTCGCACCGGTATAAAATGAGCAGACTTAGTCAACCTATCCACCACGACCCATATTGCTTCACAATTCATAGGAGTCCTCGGCAACCCAGATACGAAATCCATAGAAATACTATCCCACTTCCATTCTGGAATAAACATTGGTTGCATAAATCCAGACGGCTTCTGATGTTCAATCTTCGATTTCTGACAGATTAAACATGTATACACAAATTCAGCTATTTCCTTTTTCATTCCCGGCCACCAAAACAATTTCTTCAAATCATGATACATTTTCGTGGCACCCGGATGAATACTCATCCCACTGCGATGTCCTTCCTCTAATATACCCTTCTTGATTTCTGCAACATCCGGAACACAAACTCTATCGCCAAATCTCATAACATCATTTTCATCAATTCTAAACTCACCACCTTGACCTTGGTTGATCAATGTCAATTTATCAACCAAATTAACATCAGATTTCTTCCCGATCCTGATCTCTTCTAGAATACCACTAGTAAGTTTCAACATACCCAAACGAACACACTTCGGAGTACTTTCACAAATTAAACTCAAATCTCGGAATTGTTCAATTAAATCCAATTCACGAACCATCATCATAGACATATGCAAGGATTTCCTGCTCAAAGCGTCTGCAACCACATTTGCCTTACCAGGATGGTAATTCAAACCAAAATCATAATCTTTGAGAAATTCCAACCACCTTTTTTGCCTCATATTGAGCTCTTTCTGATCGAAAAGATACTTCAAACTCTTATGATCACTATACACTTCAAATCTCGAACCATACAGATAATGTCTCCACAGTTTCAAGACAAACACAACTGCTGCCAACTCTAAGTCATGAGTAGGATAGTTCCTTTCATGAACCTTCAACTGTCTCGAAGCATACCCAACTACCTGTTGATTCTGCATTAAAACACCACCTAATCCCATCAGAGATGCATCACAATAAACCACAAAAGATTCCACCGGATTCGGAAAAATCAGAATAGGAGCACTAGTCAATCTCCGCTTCAATTCTTGGAAACCTTTCTCACAATCAGAATCCCAAATAAACGCTTGTCCTTTACGAGTCAATTTCGTCAACGGCAATGCTAACTTTGAGAATCCTTCGATAAACTTTCTGTAATAACCTGCAAGACCAAGAAAACTTCTGATTTCAGAAACAGTCTTCGGCGCTTCCCAATGAGATACTGCTTCTACTTTTGTAGGATCCACTGCAATACCATTCTTAGAAATCACATGTCCAAGAAAACTAACTTCATTCAGCCAGAACTCACATTTGGACAACTTTGCATACAACTTCTTATCTTTCAACAACTCTAACACAATTCTGAGATGTTCCGCATGTTCTTCGTCATTCTTGGAATAAATCAGAATGTCATCGATAAAAACCACAACAAACTTATCCAGATACGGATGAAAAATCCTGTTCATATATTCCATGAAAACACCAGGTGCATTAGTAACCCCGAACGGCATAACAGAATATTCATAATGCCCATACCTTGTTCGAAAAGCAGTCTTTTGAACATCTTCCGCTTTCACACGAATCTGATGATATCCAGATCTCAAGTCAATCTTACTGAATACACTGGCTCCAATTAGCTGATCCATTAAATCATCAATCCTCGGTAATGGATACCGATTCTTAATGGTTACTTTGTTCAATTGCCTGTAATCGACACACAGTCTCATAGAACCTTCTTTCTTCTTAACCAACAATACCGGAGCACCCCAAGGTGAAACACTTGGACGAATAAACTTCTTCTCCAGTAAATCTTCCAACTGACTCTTCAATTCAGCCAACTCAGACGCAGACATACGATATGGCGCCATCGACACCGGTCTCGTACCAGGAATCAAATCTATAGAGAATTCCACCTCTCTCTCAGGAGGTAACTCACCAACATCATCCGGAAAGACTTTTGGAAAATCACACATCACTGGCAATTCGCCACTCCTGACCTTTCCTGTTGCATCTAATGAAGCAAGTAACATAAACACATTAGCACCGTCCTCCATTGCTTCTTGTACCTGCCTAGCAGTCATAGTCAAGTTCTCGACACCAACTGCTTCTGGAAAAATCACCGTCTTAGCAAAGCAGTTCAGATGAACCTGGTTGAATTCTAACCAGTTCATCCCAAGGATAATATCAATTTGTTCAAGCGGTAGGCACACTAAATCCATACCGAAACCTCTACCAAAAATCTCAATAGGACAATTCCTACATACAAGTGAAGTTGTCACTGAACCCGATGCAGGAGTATCAACAACCATGCTACCTCGCATACCAGATATGTCCAGTTTCAACCTCTCAGCACAATCCAAAGAAATGAAAGAATGAGTTGCACCAGTATCAATAATTGCAACTAAAGGTGTGCCATGAATAAAACACGTACCTTTAATCAATCGATCCTCTGGAGTAGTCTCAGATCCAGACAAAGCGAACACTTTTCCACCTGACTGATCCTTCCTAGGCTTAGGACACTGCGGACGAATGTAACCTTCTTCGCCACAATTGTAACAAGTAACAGACTTCCCTTTGCAATCAATAGACAAATGACCAGCCTTTCCACATTTATAGCACTTCTTCTCATCACTCTTGCAATCTCGAATGTGGTGACCAGACTCACCACACCTATAGCATCTGATAGGAGCCTTAGAATCTCCCCCACTAGGCCTTTTCCAACCGCCTGATCTCTGGTTATCTCTACCATATGGCTTGCCACAGTCCATATGTTGCTTTCCCTTTTTATCAACAACCCCACGAGAGTGAGACGACCTATTCTTGGTAATATCTTCTTCCAAGATTCTGCTACAATCCACCAGATCAGAAAATCTACGAATACGCTGGTACCTAATTCCCTGCTTAATCTCATCTCGGAGACCATTCTCAAATTTGATACATTTAGAGAATTCTCCAGCCTCATCATTGTTGTAGTGTGCATAATACTTTGCCAGCTCAGTGAACTTAGTAGCATATTCACTAACAGTCAGATTGCCCTGCTTAAGCTCCAAAAACTCAATTTCCTTTCTTCCCCGAACATCTTCAGGAAAGTACCTCCTCAGAAAAGCCCTTCTGAAGTTAGCCCAAGTCAGTGCCTCTCCATCCTGAACCATTTCAGTCCTTGTGGCAACCCACCAGTCGTCGGCCTCTTCTGCCAACATATGCGTACCATATCTGACTTTCAGATCTTCAGCACAATCAATCACACGGAAAATCCTTTCGATTTCCTTCAGCCACTTCTGAGCACCTTCAGGGTCATGTGTACCTTTGAACAACGGAGGATTGTTCCTTTGGAAATTTCCCAATTGCCTATCAGCACCTATCACGCCTCCAGTTGGGTTTCCAGCAAGTACACCAGCTAACATCCCCAAAGCCTCAGCTAGTGCAGCATCATTTCGTCCGTTACCTCTTCCAGCCATATTCCTGAGAATTAAAACATACTCCACATCAGAATACAGTATCGACAGTGTTGCCTTACATTAATCGCATACAAAAGGAATGACTGACTCAAGACTCTGGTCGCAACGACCGACTATGCTCTGATACCACTATTGTAACACCCTCTAAAAACCCCGAATAAATTTTCGCAATTATTAAAATCATAATTTCAGAGTACATGTATAATCGAGGATGCTACAATTCTCATTAAATAACACAAATTCCTGTCATGCATAATCTTAGTAGTAACTCATACATGTTTACACAGCGGAATAATTTATTTAATAAAATCAATGTTATAATATTTTCAAAATCATCAGGGATTAACACCTGGAAACTGTCAACATCATATTATAACAAAACATAAGGAATTAAACGAGTCTGACTAAAACAGCTCGACAAACAAACGTTCCCGGAGTTACAACTATCAGAGCATGACCCGGACAATACTAAAACGAAAATAAACTAGAAACGACAAGCCTTCGCCAAGCACCTGAACGAAGCTCCTCAATCTGAAATATTCAACAGTAAGGGTGAGCATCTCAATTATACATTTGATTATGCGTTCATAACAATCAATTCAGGAAACCATAAGCATCACCCAACAATTAGCATATTTCATAGTTTACAAAAAACCTTTGCAATTCATACGACCATAATATATTGCTTTTCATATTTGCAATTAACATCAAACATCGTCAACCATTTAGCAACCATACGTGCATACAAACAATCAAATACAACATTGGAAAAATCATCCATTCATGTTATATTCAAGGTAATGCAACACACCCATGCATGTGGTACCACTTCACCGCCCCATTAAATCTCGGGTCACGGATAACTCACCGTTCCATTATATCGCGGACACGGCTACCACCTCAACGTTCCATTAAATCGCGGACACGTATATTGGCCACCATGTTAATTCCACACAATGGGAATTAACAAATGCAACATGATATGTAAAGTATGTAACACTCAGCATACTATGAACATCAATCAACATATCATGCGACATCAACAACATCAATCATAACAAGATACGGATAGCATGTAATCACTCAGCATACTATTTAAACATCAATCATATCAAGTCATATCATAATTCATGCTCGATAACATTATCCAAAAGCATGGCAATAAAATCCAAAATCAAGCACTGAAAACAAAGTTCAGAAAATTAACACAGTAGCCTCAACACGGGTGCCCGTGTTGTGCAACACGGCCCGTGTTGTGCAACACAGAAGAGCAACACGGGTGCCCGTGTTGTGCAACACGGCCCGTGTTGCTGAGCGCGTACAGAATTTTCCTGTACCTGCAGCAGCTCAGAAACAGCAGCCAAACGCGGAAAAATGCCGGCTAAACGCGCATTTCGGTACCTAACGACATCGAGTTTGTATAGTTCAAAACAACACCTCAATTTCCTAATTACCAACAATCATTATAGTAACCTTAACAGTGATTACTCGTCCTTTTCAGGGAATTTCTGACAACATTAAGGTTATCCCTAAACCTCTAAGGTAAATTCATGATCATGCAGATATACTCCCAATCCACCATTTGGAACCTAAAATTCCTAATCGATTCATAAAAATTGGGAACCTAACCCTTTTCTAACAAGGTTCAATCCTAAGGGTATCGATTCCTAGTAACATCTAACAATTGGGGTTTTTCCCTACGATTACCCAAATCAACCGTACATAAACCCATAAACAAAGGTAAATCGAGTAATAGCCCCCCTTACCTTATCAATTAGCAGCTTTGAACTTTTTGAGCGATGGTCTTCGTTCTTCGTACCTTCAGAGCTCTGCTTCCCAAAATCCCAACTTCTGTGTTATCGTGAATAATGAGAAAAATAACTTGAGTTCCAAAACATATCTTTACTTCTTTTGCACCCCCACTCTTTACTAACAACATCTAAGCCCAATAACTTAAAAACTCAGCATTTTCTTATTTCTTTTATTTTCCTCCATATTTCAAAATAAATAATTCCTTTTTATTTTATTAATTCTAATAAAATAATTTCCCAAATTTAAATAAATCAAATAATTGAAACTGGGGTGTTACATCGTACATGAAGAACACCAACCAGACAAGTTGAGAAAAAGAAATTCTTAATACACAGATGTCAAGACATTACGTCAGACATATCTTCAAGTTCTTCCAGCTTTAGATTAAGGACTCCCCATTATTAACTGATGAGAACTCCTAAAGGAATTATAAATTCTCCCCTTCAATAGTTTCACATCCTGTGGTTGGTACACATAAATTACTCCCTTTAAGCTGAATCTGTTTTATGGCCATAAACAAGATTCCATAAATCTGGCTCCTTTGATCAGAAGGATCCTACACATATTAGAGAGAATGTCCTTGACATTTTACATTTATGTCAAAGGAACCTGGATGAGATAACACAACTCTACTGGATACTAGAGCTCAACCTATGCACTTCTACTAACTTAGATTATAAATAAACTAAACCAAGAAGTAACCAATTTGGTTGATCAACATTCAACCAGCCTACCAATCTAAGACATGTTTTCTGGATAAAACATCTTAGATACACAACCCAGATGCCTCCTCTTCCAAATCAGGAGTAGGTTCCAAACATATGTGATCACATATTTGTTTATCACCCAGAGCATTAACTTTTCAACAAGAATCTACATACCCGCTGACATGATGTCCCGACATCTAGTAAGACATATGTTCCCTTCTTCTAGAACACATAACTGAGTTTGGTTCTGAAATAATTACTGCTTCCAGAGAATTAAAATATCCCTTAATCACCTTCAAGGTCTTCAAAATATGTCCAAGATATTACTACACCAACAACAACAAGACTCAGAGTCACTTTCCTAATTGGGTCAAGACTTAAGAATACTCTTTTAGAAACAAAAAAAATAGCTCTACCATTTCTTCAATAGTCTATCAAATAAATGGCAGGTGTTGTACCCCAAAATTTGCCCTCTCTTTTTCACAAGAAATCACAGCTTCGGGTTTTCCCTGATTTTTTTTCCAGATTGGTTCAAGAATCGGTCAAATAGACTTTCCTTATCAGTCTATCCAAAATTAGGGTTCCCATTGATTTTGAATCAGTCAAACAGATTTTTAGGGTTTCTTTTGATTTGTTTGAGTTTGGCTCAGGGTTTGATCAAGCATACGTTTCTTTGACAGTAAATCCAAAATTAGGGTTTGCACACGCATTCTCAGAAGAATTGGAATCCACAGCATTTCATTTGACTGTCACACTACTTTGACGCTTGATCAAGATTTCTGTTTGTTTCTCAAAGCCTAAACACATGGGATAGAAGCTGAGGCTTCTGATTGAAAGTTTGAAGCTTTAGTTTGATCAGTGAGGTAAAAGGCGTATGGACGTTTGTTTGTTTAACTGTGCAATGCATTTGGTTATTTGGAATGCCGGGCGTATTGTTGGTTAATGCAAGGTTGCAAGACTGCAAAGTTTGTTGATATTTATTTTATCTGAGTTAAAATTATTGGGGGTGTACTTCCAGTTATTTTAATTCAAGAAACTTAAATAAGTTAAATCGACAGTGCGAAAGAAATAAAGAAATATCTGACAAAAGATTTTATTTATTTTAATTGTTGTTACAAGTGTTATTTGAATACAGTAAATTTATTTACAGTGTTTAATAATGTTTATTACAATGATTAAAAATAAAACTATCTTCTAAGCCTCTTGAAGTCTTCATACTTATCTGATCCCCAACTGGTATTTACCTGCAAAGACAAACAAAAGAGAAGTCAATACAGTTAAATTGAAAAGTATGCTCAGACAGACAATTAAAAACTCATCATTAAAGATTGTTGGCCGGAATCAGATTTTTTGGTTTTCATCATGTTTTGCTCATCCTCTTTGCAAATCACAAGAAGATTTCTCTTCTTGGTTCACAAAGAGGAAAAGTAAAATTATTTGTTGCAAGCATATAAATCAATTAAATAGAAGGCACAAGGCAGCATATAATACAAGGGACAAACTGCACAAATTCAAACTGAACAAGCTAAGCTGCAATGTCAAACAAAGCAAACTAAGTTACACAAGCTGTCAAAGAAGCTGTCAAAGAAGCTGTTAACAAACTGTCAAAACAGAAAAGCTGTCAACAAGCTGTCAAAAGTGTCAAATGCAGGAAATATGGAAGTACAAAACGCAGAGCAAAACCAAGTTGCAAGCAAGCAATTTTTCATCATTTTCCAGGCCAACAACTTTTCAGAATAAAAAAGATATTAAGCAATAAAATATGCTTTCTTTATGGAGAGAAAAAGAGAGTAAAGTAAAAAAGGTTTGCAGTTTGGCAGGCTAAAGGGAGAGATAAATATAACAAGACAGGGCAGTTCACAGGGAGGAGAACATAAGGCAAGATACCACAAAAACTGTAAACACAAACCACAAGCAAGCCTGCATAACACAGCCTGCCTGTACCAGAAACCTGTGTTCAAACACAAGCAAGCCTGCATAACACAGCCTGCCTGTACCAGAAACCTTTTCCAAAACCTGCATAAAATCTCCAAACAAACTGGAAACACAGGCAAGCCTGCATAACACAGCCTGCCTGTACCAAAAACCTGTTTCAGAACCTGCATCAAAATTTCAAAACAACAACAAGCCTTGAGGCCTGTTTCCAATAAACCTGTTTCCTCCAAACCTACCTCAAACCTGCCTATAACATCAAGCCTGCATAACCTTCAACAAAAAAGACCAGTTCAAACACAAATAACAACAAGTATTCTCAAAACAGAGTCTCATCACCAAATCCACCAATAATACTAACAAGCGCCTCAGAACCAAGTTCATCATAGGCAAAACCATCAACATCAGAAAAAACCAACAAAATTCAAGAGAGGAAGAGAGTCAGAATCTAACAAACAAGCATCTCAGAAAGACATCATCATTGACAAAAAAGAGAGGAAGAGAGTCAGAAGCTAATTAGCAAGCATTCTCAGAACAAAGTCCTCACAAAATCAACAACAACAACAATAAGCAAAGTTCATCACAGGGTCAACATCATCAAACAACCAAACAACAACTATTGCAAGCATCTCAGAATTAAACTCATCATGGAAAACTAACAAAACCCACAAAGAGGAAGAAGTTAGAAGTGAAAAGAACAACAATAGCAGAATCTCAGAATGAATTCATCATTGAAAGGCAACAGAAAGAAAGTCAACAACAAGCATTTCAGAAATACAAAATCATCATCAAAAGATATCCAACATTCAGAAGAAGAAGAGAGGAACTCAGCATTCTAGGGTTTTCAGAAATCTCATCACTAAACATTCAAAGAGAAAGATACGAGGTACCAGAAAAGCTAGCATCACCATATCGCTCCCTCGCCCGGCCACCTGAGAAGCGCCGCCGTCCAACACTCCATCTCCTCTCCAAAACTAAACCCAAAGGTATTAATTCCCCTTCTTATTGTTTTACACCTCACACAAACGAAAATAACACAAAGATCAATAGCGTGCAAAGAGTAAAAACTTGAAAACCCTAAAACATGTTAGAACGAAGTATTACTTGTTAATCGTCGCCTTGTACAATCACGGGGAGGAGAGATTGGAGGTGGCGCTCTGGCAACTAGAGAGTTGGAAAGGATATGCAGAAACTCCGGTTAAGAACGATGAAGAGGCAAAGAAGATGAGAGGAGAGCGGCGCCGTTTCAAACTGCAAGCTTAAGTCTGAACAAAACACAAACAAACCCTAAAAAACTTTGTCATGCCATTGGGCTTTCGCCCCTTGTACAAACCCCCTAAGCCCATAATTCTGGCGTGTATACCCCCCTCTTGTCCTCTTTCAATATACATTTTGGGCCAATCATTTTCCTCACAGCCCATTTAATTTCTTAACCTTTTTATACAAATTAATCTTTTTTTTATCACCTTATTTCCTTTTTTCATAACCTATTTTGTTAAGTAAAAAATAATATAATAACTTTTTGTACAAAATTTTCTTAATAGCTTTTAATATTTATTACATTTAAAAGTTTGTAAATAATAGATTTTTTTTATCTTAAAACTTTTTGTTAATAAATCTTTTTATATAAATTCCTAAATAACATTAACAAAATACATAAAAATAGGATGTATTAAGTTAATTAATTTTCTCTTTAAAACCCCTTTTTGTTTATATAACACTAACAAAAATACAAAAAATAATAAAAATACTTATTTTGCATTAGGTTAATATTTTGATCATTTGTAAATAATCATATGCATTTCACAATACTTTTGATTCTCTTTGATTCTTATACCTTGCTATATTTTTACATTGAGAATGCGACGATTCGATTTGGTTGTAAATAATATTTGGACATTACTATTCTGATAAGACTCATCCCCATTTGTAAACATTTGTACCCCCATCCCCGGATACTTATTTGTAATAGCTTAGACTTTAAATTCCCGTAATTTATCGCTTTCCATATACTGTATAGTAATTAGGGTTTGCATGCGAAGATTCAAAATCAACCGCTAGATGACATAATACAAGATAAATGCATGAAAATCAATACACAATTCACACTTGCACCTCTAGGGTAACCTCGCTTGTTGCCTCGAAAAAATGCAATCATGTCCCTCGAGTATGAGACACTCTAGCAAATGTCCCTTCTATAAACAAAGATCATAGTCCCTCGATGACCCTCGATGTTGCCTTTGATAAAACGATCTCGTCCCTTACAAAATTGCTAGAGCGTCTCACAAAGTTGCCTTCAATGATTGTATACGATGACCCGCGCCTGTCCCGTTAACATCCTAACACAAGGTTGTTCACCAAATACAATGGTGAAACAACACTGTTAAAAGGGTTAAAAACATAAGAAAGATCTTTGAGTAAATTAGGGTAGATAACTCTTAGTTGCTTGATCAAATTTGCAAAAACATCCTTGCTACTTTTCAAAAACACACTTCACAACACAATTTCAAAATCCAACTTTCAAAACATTGAAAACCTTTTCAAAAGACAAAAACACCTTTGTATACATTCAAACAAGAATCATTACAAAGGTTGCCACAACAATGGCCTCTTTTCAAAACATCTTTCAAAACCACACACAAAGCACCATTTCAAACAATTGAAAATGCAAAGCAAGTGATCTAAGCAAGTAACTAAGAGCCCATGGATAACCATGGATAGAAAGGGTGCTAATACCTTCCCTTTCTATAATCTACTCCCCGAACCCAAGAAAACATCTCAAAGGTCTTTCCTGTGCTTTTTGACCTTTCCTTAGGATAAAATAAAAAGTCGGTGGCGACTCTTGCTAAACCGAAACATTTGCGAACACAAACGCAAAACCCAAATCAGTTCTCCCACCGTACCACAGAACTGGCGACTCTGTGTGGGATTTTCTAAAAGTGGGGTTACCTTAGGGTTTTTAGATCACCTTTACATGTTTGCTTTGATTGCTTTGATTGCTTTACTTTTTGGGTTCCTTGTTTGGGTTTGTTGTAAATCCTACACCCGGATTTGGGGGCACCTTTTTAGGTAAATAGCAATGAACTTCGAGGGAACTGTGCGGGGTATACCGACATGGTTGAAGCAGTAGCTATGTTAGTGTGACATATTTGTGAGTACCGGTAGCCCTTGAGTAGTCAAGGAGAATACAGGGCCGCTGAGCGATGTCATGAAGCACTAACAAACTCTTAGAACCTTACTTGACCATCTTGGCCTTTTTAGGGGTAGTGAGATGACCGACTTTGGTGCAGTCCGAAGTTGGTAGATACTCGATACTACACTCATTGAGGATTGTTTTCGTGGGATATTTTGGTCGCCAGTTAAGTGGCTAAACCAAAACAATGAACATAGAAAATAATCCAGTGATATTGAGCTCCTTAGAACCCGATTTATATTTTAGGACAGGATGAGCCAACTAACTTCAAGAGGGTATTTACCTACAAACCCCATGCAAGCCTAAACCTAAGGACTTGTTTGCTTTGTGTGAATATGATTGTCTGTATATACACTTGCTTACTTTTGCATACATGTACATAACATCATGACATCATACCATATCATTTACAATAACCATTTCAAGGATCTCGAGGGTCTTTTTGATGCAGGGTAGCGTTGAACCAGACGTTTACCAAAGGTTAAGAGGTTTCATTTTACTCTAAACAAACGCCGTCAAAGATCAAGTGCAACAACTTGAATCAGGGGCTATGACCCACTTGACATGGTGAGCTTGATTCTCGTGGAAAGACATCCACCATTACAAGGTTCTCCAATCAAAGATGTTGATCGAAGTTCAACCTCTAACATTTTCTTGTGTTTACCCCAAGAGATTCTTGAAAACATTGCATACATATATCATACATATCACTGCATAACAGGTCTCCCAATACAAGTCTCTCATGTTCTCGCTTTTTATTTCAGCAATGGCTTTCCAACCAGACAACCGAGATCTCCGGGCTCAAAATGCCCAACTTCAAGAAATGTTCTTGAACCTATCCCAGGGGCAAGAAGAGATAAAAGCTCTCCTCACAAGGGGCCTGGTCCTAGGGAATCCAGGAGGCATCAGGAATGATCAGTTGGAAGGACTACAAATTGAGTTGGCAACAATGAAGATCCAGATGATGGGACAACTGGTGGGCCAGATGGCTCTCATTCAAGACTTAGCTCAAAGACAAGAAGAGCTCAGGGTCCTCGTCAACAAGCTGCTTTGGGACAACCAAGTGGGGCAAACACCTAAGGTTGAAGATCAAGTCATCATTCAACCCCCTTCGAGACAATAAGACAAGGGAAAAGCTCCTCAACTTGCTTCAGGGTCACAAGCCCAACAACAACCTCGTCAGCGTCAACAGGGTAGTCAGCGTAAGAAAAATACGTCTGGAAGACATTTCTCTGAGACTGACATACCATCATCTCTGATACTGAAACGCTTGTTGGAGGTCAACCTGCTTACTTTAAGGGATCCTATTATGAAACCCAATACCTCTACTCCTAGCTATCACCCCGACGCGTTTTGTGTATACCACTCCCATAGTCCTGGACATGACACCGATGACTGTTGGGCTTTGAAAAACAAGATCCAAGATTTGATCGACGAGGGAGTGTTGGAATTCATGCCGGATGGTGAGATGAAAATCTTCTGCTAAGGGTTTTCCATTTGAAATGACAAAGCTCGAACTGAGAGACTTTTGTTCCATTTGAATTTTCAAGTTGTAATTTATTTTGTTATTTAAACAATTATCTGTTGATGTCAAACTCTATTTCATTAATGCATTGAATATGTTTGTCTTGAATTCATCCATTCGTTTTCACTATTCTTGTGCTTTCTTTATGATATTTAACTCTTGATAAAAAGCTACAAGCCTTTAGAGGGAGGATGACGAAATAATACCGTAATCTCATACAGTATGCTTTTGAACAAACCTTGCTGACGATGTACAGGCGTTTCTTTCAAATCCTAAACACTGGAGTTATAAGGAAGATAATCCCTAGTCAACCCCTTCGAGCCAAAGAAGTAGGAGTTTTCTGTTTTAAAACAAATTGAAACCTTTGATTTAAACCTGGGGCAGGGTAGTCACTCAGTTAATTAAAAAAAGATGCGCCTTTGAAGTCGCAAACTCTCAGTTCGTAATACAACGAATGACATCAAAAACATTCCTTTGGAACCAAAAGACAGTGATGGTTCTTTATCTCATAGGCAGTCATTATCTCTCAAAAGAGAAAAGTCCACTGAGTCAAAACCTACAAAGGAGGCTTAAGAAAGCTGGGGCATACCGCTGACTGTGATCTCAAAAACAGGAACAGTCAGGCAAAAGTTAGGGATAACGAATAAAAAAAAAGGGTCATTACCAATCCTCAACAACATGAAAAATGTTGCAAAAATAATGACTGCCTTCCATAAAATTCAACTGGTGTGAACCATCACCAAAATGTCGTTCCAAACTCGAATAGAGTGCGACGCACAATTAACTGAGTTTAGGATTGAAGGACATCACGAAGAGCAGGTGGGTACAAATATACTTTGAGCCTTTATCCTTTGTTTCTAAAACCATGAACCAAGCCACGTTACAACCCTTCAAAAGTCCTAATTGAAGCATGGGTTAGTTCGAAAGCATATTGTTACAAAAGGTATCCTGACTCCTGTAAGGCTTTGCTCCAAATCTTGTGTTGAATTTGTCTTATAAAAAGTTTTCTGCTAAAAAACGCATTTTTCAAAACTTCGAGACAAGCATAAACTTTGCATTATTTGAATATCGTTGTTTGCACATGGTTTACTTGTTTAACAGCGAAGAAATTCATACAGTGAATGTTCGGAGGAACGAAAGCTCTCTCGGTGAGTAAAATCACTTCAAGTGGGATGACACTTCCGTTACAAAAAATCTCCTATCAACAAAAGGGGATCTTATATGGTATTGTCCAGTAAACATGGGACGGTCCAGTCAAGGTTTCAACAGATCTTTCAAAGTTCAGTTAACCTGGGGCAGTCCAGTCAAGATTTCAACAAATTTTTCAAAATTCAGTTAACCTGGGGCAGTCCAGTCAAGATTTCAACAAATCTTTCAAAATTCAGTTAACCTGGGGCAGTCCAGTCAAGGTTTCAATAGATCTTTCAAAGTTCAGTTAACCTGGGGCAGTCCAGTCAAGATTTCAACAAATCTCCCAATTGCAGGATAACCTGGGGCAAGTCTCCCTCACCATCACTTGGGGCATTTAAACGTCAATCTCATCAAAGGGTTAGGTGCAGTCCAAGTGTCCTGACAATATCACAAACATCTGATACTAGGAGCAGTGATGAAACCTCTCCAAAATCTTTCTGAAAAGAAATTCAAGCGTCCTCGAGAAGTTCATCATCTCTCTAGCAGACCAGCGGTCATGGGTTTATTTCCCCAACATTTGTCAAGGATTTATTCTCCAAAACAAATTACATTTCAAGTTGAAAGGTCGTTCAAAATTTCCTTCATCACCTGCTGGAAGTTACGATCATCATCAAAAATTCCTTCATCACCTGCTGGAATTCAAGGTCGTTCAAAATTTCCTTCATCACCTGCTGGAAGTTACGATCATCATCAAAATTCCTTCATCACCTGCTAGAATTCAAGGTCGTTCAAATTTCCTTCATCACCTGCTGGAAGTTACGATCATCATCAAAATTCCTTCATCACCTGCTGGAATGCAAGGTCGTACAAAATTTCCTTCATCACCTGCTGGAAGTTACGATCATCATCAAAATTCCTTCATCACCTGCTGGAATTCAAGGTCGTTCAAAATTTCCTTCATCACCTGTTGGAAGTTACGGTCGTCATCAAAAATTCCTTCATCACCTGTTGGAAGTTACAGCCACCAACAGAATAACGGACAACTGAAGCTCCTAAAAATCTGTTTCTCTCAAGAATGAAGACTCTCATCCTTGAAACCTCAGAAGATTGGTATACTCCCAATTTCTGACCCTTAACAGAATGAAGACTCTCATCCTTGAAACCTCAGAAGATTGGTATACTCCCAATTTTTGACCCTTAACAGAATGAAGACTCTCATCCTTGAAACCTCAGAAGATTGGTATACTCCCAATTTCTGACCCTTAACAGAATGAAGACTCTCATCCTTGAAACCTTAGAAGATTGGTATACTCCCAAT
This sequence comes from Vicia faba, assembly GCA_948472305.1. Taxonomy (NCBI): domain Eukaryota; kingdom Viridiplantae; phylum Streptophyta; class Magnoliopsida; order Fabales; family Fabaceae; genus Vicia; species Vicia faba. Next base: position 1,347,746,983 of record OX451735.1, read on the forward strand.
TTCTGACCGTTAACAGAATGAAGACTCTCATCCTTGAAACCTCAGAAGATTGGTATACTCCCAATTTCTGACCCTTAACAGAATGAAGACTCTCATCCTTGAAACTTCAGAAGATTGGTATACTCCCAATTTCTGACCCTTAACAGAATGAAGACTCTCATCCTTGAAACCTCAGAAGATTGGTATACTCCCAATTTCTGACCCTTAATAGAATGAAGATTCTCATCCTTAAAACCCCAAGAGATTGGCATACACCCAATCTTATGACCCAAGACCTAAATGAAGATTCTCATTTTGGCTTCCCTAGTAGATTGGCATACACCCAACATCCTGATATCCCCGACAGAATGAAGATTCTCATTTCTCAAAGTGGTATAACATCTGAATTTCTGATTTCCCCAACAAAGTGAAGAATCTCATTCTTAAATTGGCATACGACCTAAACCTGAACTTCTTCCAGACATGAATAAGCTTTTCCCAGAATCCTGAGTTTTACTCTCCAACAGGATAACTACTTTTCAACAGTATGGCTATTCCCCACATAATTCTTATTCCCCATCAGCAGTTAAGGATTTACTTTCCCTGGCAGCAGTCAAAGATTCCGTTATCTCCCGATGGCAGGATTTATCTTCCTTAGCAAGACAGCTCATCAGCCTACATGCGCATACATCACGTTCATAAATCATGAGCATTGACAAAACACACATATTGCATCATACATTTCATGCAACATAACTTTGTGTTTCAACTAACATTTTACCTTTTTCAGCAAAAAGGTCGACAACAACTTTTTTAAGTTCCAGATTAACACCTGTAACAAACCAGGACCACTATCTACTTGACCATCATGAAGCAACCCTACACTGGTTCCTTCTCAAATTCAAATGCAGTTTTACACGGACTCATCATCAGGCAACCCTACACCGGTTCCTTCTCAAATTCAGATGCAGTTTTACACGGACTCATCATCAGGCAACCCTACACCGGTTCCTTCTCAAATTCAGATGCAGTTTTACATGGACTCATCATCAGGCAACCCTACACCGGTTCCTTCTCAATTCCAGATGCAGTTTTACACGGACTCATCATGAAGCAACCCTACACCGGTTCCTTCTCAATTCCAGATGCAGTCTTACACGGACTCATCATAAAGCAACTCTACACAGGTTCCTTTTCAGGAAATTTCGAATGAAGTTCTGCACGGACTGATCACTATTCAAACTCAAGATTTCTGAAAACAGTTTACGGATTCTCCAAACATGGATGTCAATCTATTGCTTATTCAGACCCCCAGTTCAGAGATATTCCAAACATGGATACCTTTCTGACACTCACCCACTCACCTACAACATTCTTGGATGGCATCTTTTAAGCCCATCTCCAGTAAGACTTCTTTCACACCTCCAGATGGCATCTTTAAGCCCATCTCCGACAAGATTCTGTCGCATCTCTAAATGGCATCTTTAAGCCCATTCCCTCAACTACGCTTTGACGAGTGCAAATTTTTTGGGCACTCTAGTGTCCAATCATTCTTTTACCTTCGAGTCGCGAACGACATAACTGCCAATCTAACTCTTCAGGTTCAAGAAGATTGAACAGGGGCAACTGTTGTACCCCAAAATTTTCCCTCTCTTTTTCACAAGAAATCACAACTTCCGGTTTTCCCTGATTTTTTTTCCAGATTGGTTCAAGAATCGGTCAAACAGACTTTCCTTATCAGTCTATCCAAAATTAGGGTTCCCATTGATTTTGAATCAGTCAAACAGATTTTTAGGGTTTCTTTTGATTTGTTTGAGTTTGGCTCAGGGTTTGATCAAGCAGACGTTTCTTTGATAGTAAATCCAAAATTAGGGTTTGCACACGCATTCTCAGAAGAATTGGAATCCACAACATTTCATTTGACTGTCACACTGCTTTGACGCTTGTTCAAGATTTCTGTTTGTTTCTCAAAGCCTAAACACATGGGATAGAAGCTGAGGCTTCTGATTGAAAGTTTGAAGCTTTAGTTTGACCAGTGAGGTAAAAGGCGTATGGACGTTTGTTTGTTTAACTGTGCAATGCATTTGGTTATTTGGAATGCCAGGCGTATTGTTGGTTAATGCAAGGTTGCAAGACTGCAAAGTTTGTTGATATTTATTTTATCTGAGTTAAAATTATTGGGGTGTACTTCCAGTTATTTTAATTCAAGAAACTTAAATAAGTTAAATCGACAGTGCGGAAGAAATAAAGAAATATCTGACAAAAGATTTTATTTATTTTAATTGTTGTTACAAGTGTTATTTGAATACAGTAAATTTATTTACAGTGTTTAATAATGTTTATTACAATGATTAAAAATAAAACTATCTTCTAAGCCTCTTGAAGTCTTCATACTTCTCTGATCCCCAACTGGTATTTACCTGCAAAGACAAACAAAAGAGAAGTCAATACAGTTAAATTGAAAAGTATGCTCAGACAGACAATTAAAAACTCATCATTAAAGATTGTTGGCCGGAATCAGATTTTTTGATTTTCATCATGTTTTGCTCATCCTCTTTGCAAATCACAAGAAGATTTCTCTTCTTGGTTCACAAAGAGGAAAAGTAAAATTATTTGTTGCAAGCATATAAATCAATTAAATAGAAGGCACAAGGCAGCATATAATACAAGGGACAAACTGCACAAATTCAAACTGAACAAGCTAAGCTGCAATGTCAAACAAAGCAAACTAAGTTACACAAGCTGTCAAAGAAGCTGTCAACAAACTGTCAAAACAGAAAAGCTGTCAACAAGATGTCAAAAGTGTCAAATGCAGGAAATATGGAAGTACAAAACGCAGAGCAAAACCAAGTTGCAAGCAAGCAATTTTTCATCATTTTCTAGGCCAACAACTTTTCAGAATAAAAAAGATATTAAGCAATAAAATATGCTTTCTTTATGGAGAGAAAAAGAGAGTAAAGTAAAAAAGGTTTGCAGTTTGGCAGGCTAAAGGGAGAGATAAATATAACAAGACAGGGCAGTTCACAGGGAGGAGAACATAAGGCAAGATACCATAAAAACTGTAAACACAAACCACAAGCAAGCCTGCATAACACAACCTTCCTGTACCAGAAACCTGTGTTCAAACACAAGCAAGCCTGCATAACACAGCCTGCCTATACCAGAAACCTTTTCCGAAACCTGCATAAAATCTCCAAACAAACTGGAAACACAGGCAAGCCTGCATAACACAACCTGCCTGTACCAGAAACCTGTTTCAGAACCTGCATCAAAATTTCAAAACAAAAACAAGCCTTGAGGCCTGTTTCCAATAAACCTGTTTCCTCCAAACCTACCTCAAACCTGCCTATAACATTAAGCCTGCATAAACTTCAACAAAAAAGACCAGTTCAAAAACAAATAATAACAAGTATTCTCAAAACAGAGTCTCATCACCAAATCCACCAATAATACTAACAAGCGCCTCAGAACCAAGTTCATCATAGGCAAAACCATCAACATCAGAAAAATCCAACAAAATTCAAGAGAGGAAGAGAGTCAGAAGCTAACAAACAAGCATCTCAGAAAGACATCATCATTGACAAAAAAGAGAGGAAGAGAGTCAGAAGCTAATTAGCAAGCATTCTCAGAACAAAGTCCTCACAGAATCAACAACAACAACAATAAGCAAAGTTCATCACAAGGTCAACATCATCAAACAACCAAACAACAACTATTGCAAGCATCTCATAATTAAACTCATCATGGAAAACTAACAAAACCCACAAAGAGGAAGAAGTTAGAAGTGAAAAGAACAACAATAGCAGAATCTCAGAACGAATTCATCATTGAAAGGCAACAGAAAGGAAGTCAACAACAAGCATTTCAGAAATACAAAATCATCATCAAAAGATATCCAACATTCAGAAGAAGAAGAGAGGAACTCAACATTCTAGGGTTTTCAGAAATCTCATCACTAAACATTCAAAGAGAAAGATACGAGGTACCAGAAAAGCTAGCATCACCATATCGCTCCCTCGCCCGGCCACCTGAGAAGCGCCGCCGTCCAACCCTCTGTCTCCTCTCCAAAACTAAACCCAAAGGTATTAATTCCCCTTCTTACTGTTTTACACCTCACACAAACGAAAATAACACAAAGATCAATAGCATGCAAAGAGTAAAAACTTGAAAACCCTAAAACACGTTAGAACGAAGTATTACCTGTTAATCGTCGCCTTGTACAATCACGTGGAGGAGAGATTGGAGGTGGCGCTCTGGAAACTGGAGAGTTGGAAAGGATATGCAGAAACTCTGGTTAAGAATGATGAAGAGGCGAAGAAGACGAGAGGAGAGCGGCGCCGTTTCAAACAGCAAGCTTAAGTCTGAACAAAACACAAACAAACCCTAAAAAACTTTGTCAATGCCATTGGGCTTTCTCCCTTTGTACAAAACCCCTAAGCCCATAATTCTGGCGTGTATACCCCCCTCTTGTCCTCTTTCAATATACATTTTGGGCCAATCATTTTCCTCACAGCCCATTTAATTTCTTAACCTTTTTATACAAATCAATCTTTTTTTTATCACCTTATTTCCTTTTTTCATAACCTATTTTGTTAAGTAAAAAATAATATATTAACTTTTTGTACAAAATTTTCTTAATAGCTTTTAATATTTATTACATTTAAAAGTTTGTAAATAATAGATTTTATTTATCTTAAAACTTTTTGTTTAATAAATCTTTTTATATAAATTCCTAAATAACATTAACAAAATACATAAAAATAGGATGTATTAAGTTAATTAATTTTCTCTTTAAAACCCCTTTTTGTTTATATAACACTAACAAAAATACAAAAAATAATAAAAATACTTATTTTGCATTAGGTTAATATTTTGATCATTTGTAAATAATCATATGCATTTCACAATACTTTTGATTCTCTTTGATTCTTATACCTTGATATATTTTTACATTGAGAATGCGACGATTCGATTTGGTTGTAAATAATATTTGGACATTACTATTCTGATAAGACTCATCCCCATTTGTAAACATTTGTACCCCCATCCCCGGATACTTATTTGTAATAGCTTAGACTTTAAATTCCCGCAATTCATCGCTTTCCATATACTGTATAGTAATTAGGGTTTGTATGCGAAGATTCAAAATCAATCGCTAGATGACCTAATACAAGATAAATGCATGAAAATCAATACACAATTCACACTTGCACCTCTAGGGTAACCTCGCTTGTTGCCTCGAAAAAATGCAATCATGTCCCTCGAGTATGAGACACTCTAGCAAATGTCCCTTCGATAAACAAAGACAGTAGTCCCTCGATGACCCTCGATGTTGCCTTTGATAAAACGATCTCGTCCCTTACAAAATTGCTAGAGCGTCTCACAAAGTTGCCTTCAATGATTGTATACGATGACCCGCGCCTGTCCCGTTAACATCCTAACATAAGGTTGTTCACCAAATACAATGGTGAAACAACACTGTTAAAAGGGTTAAAAACATAAGAAAGATCTTTGAGTAAAATAGGGTAGATAACTCTTAGTTTCTTGATCAAATTTGCAAAAACATCCTTGCTACTTTTCAAAAACACACTTCACAACACAATTTCAAAATCCTACTTTCAAAACATTGAAAACCTTTTCAAAAGACAAAAACACCTTTGTATACATTCAAACAAGAATCATTACAAAGGTTGCCACAACAATGGCCTCTTTTCAAAACATCTTTCAAAACCACACACAAAGCACAATTTCAAACAATTGAAAATGCAAAGCAAGTGATCTAAGCAAGTAACTAAGAGCCCATGGATAACCATGGATAGAAAGGGTGCTAATACCTTCCCTTTCTATAATCTACTCCCTTAACCCAAGAAAACATCTCAATGGTCTTTCCTGTGCTTTTTGACCTTTCCTTAGGATAAAATAAAAAGTCGGTGGTGACTCTTGCTAAACCGAAATATTTGCGAACACAAACGCAAAACCCAAGTCAGTTCTCCCACCGTACCACAGCAGTTTTCTTAAAAAATACATTAACCACACACTAAAGTGATTTTATGAGTGGACTTGAGAAAAAAGACTCAAGTATCGTTGGCAATTTTAAAAAGTTGGTTGAAGCAGTCTTGCACATATCCCATCACCATAGGATAAACCCGCTGAGGAGACAAAACCTTAAAGCCATGCCGACCAAGGTTATGACAGATACCATGCAGCAGAAAAAACCCACCAAACCTCCTCAATATTCATCAGGCACAACATAAAACCTTACACACAACCACCACAATCCAGGTGCAAATAAAACAACCTAAGTTTGAAAAATAAATCAAACCTTAACACAACAGTTCACCACCAAAGCTACAAGGCTGATAACATCACAGACAGGTCCAATACACACCCTGTCATGAATAGTCCATCCTCCACTTCAAGGGACCATTCAAAAAATAATATGAATTATTCAAGTTCAAACAAATTTTCAGTAATAACCTCCTTCCTTGTCCATGACCAGAAAGTATCTTCCCTAGGATCTCACCCAGAAATAGAACAGGATGCCTACTGTGATACCAATTGAATTTTTGGTAGGTTAGAACTTCAGATGTCCTATGACATGTTGGGACATCTGATCTGACTTAAACAACATATGCAAGGTATAAAAAATAAAAACAGTATTGAAAAGCATAAATAACACACATAAATTGTTAACCCAGTTCAGAGCAACTCTTATACTCTGGGAGCATACCAAGCCAGGGACAAGTCTACTATGATAGTATCAATTCATAGACCGTACAACAAACATACCAGTTTATGATCTATTCACTTAATCAATACCCATGTTGTACTTCTATCTAAGACTCACCTAGATATGAGGCCCTCCTCAATCCCTCATCAATCACAGACAATGATTGGACACAAACAGGAAGACACACCTTCATGAAAGAAAAACATAAGACACACTTCCATGACAATACTCAGTCGAGACCTAAAGCTAAACTCCTCCATTTACAACTTTACTCCTAACTAAAAACACAACTTGTAGTTTCTTAAAAGCTTCCTCCAAGAACAATAATCAACTTTGGGCTTAAAAGCTTAAGAGTGATAACAGAACCTTGCAATTCAAGGAACACAATCCAACTCACATGTCGAGTGGATTACACAACCAACTCTCCTAGAAAGTGGTACATACTCAGCCCCAATGATTACATCTTTTCAATTCTCGGCTGGTGGTTTCTTAGGTTACAATGCTTATATTTATAACCTATCTCCCAACTAGATTTGGGCTTCAAATCACAGCATATCAGCTGTTACAAATAAACAGAAGATTATGCTATAAAATTGGTCTTTAATCAAATCTTTCCTAAAAAGTCTCCTTATTTAGAAAGTCAATATTCTTTAATATTCTTCTTGATTCTTCTTGACCTACAAATTAGCACCACATAATATTGCATAATATTGCTAGAATATCCTGCATCTGTTAAATCATAACAGAATCCAACTGTTCAGCTCAGCTCAGGCGCAATGTCGTATGACCATGCATAGGACATCTTATCCGACATGTTGCTCTAGATGTTGAAACACTTCAACTTAACATGTCCCAACATAAAATAGGACTTATTGCTCCACTTGTTCTTCATAGCAAGTAATTATATCCAATTTAACATATTGCTGCTATATTTGTTTTACTAAAATTAATGCCAATCCTAAAAGTAGAGAATTAACAATCAAAATCTTAAGGCCATATTTAGAAACACTTCTTGTTATTACAATCTTCCCATTTTTTATGATGACAAAACCATGTATTTTTCTAGAACAATTTATACAGGGTAATTACCGTAACCTATAAATTCAGAGTTAAGCTCACAACTCCCCCTGAATCAGTTAACCCCAAAATTTCATTTATGCTTGTTTAGAGTCTCCCCCTGAGCCCAATACTCATAAAATAAATTTTGAGTTTTCAGAACATAGAGATAGAGAAGTAACATTTCCCTACAACAACTCATTAGAGTCTGATTACATCACCTGGTCTTCATCTCAGAACCTGGTTACTATCAGCACTTAATGAAGAATCAAAACTTGATTTTGAGCCTAATTAAATAATGCCACACATCATGTATCAGCACTTCTATTTCTTGATTCTGATATCACCACCAAAACACTATACTTTTAGAGAAGTTCACTACTTCTTAAGTATCAATGTTTGACATGATATTTTCCAATATTATACATTTAGACAGTTCACAACTTCTGAATAGATTATACGTTACAGAACCATACGTATTAGAGCACAACTTCTGAGTGGCATCTCTATATGAGAGCATGCATCAGAATGTTGACTTGACTTCCTTTTAGGAGAGCACAACTTCTGAAGCTTTAAGTCTAAATTCCATACTTGTAGAAAGTTCATAACTTCTTAATACTATAATATAAAGCAAGATTACCTTACTTTCAGTAAGTTTATAACTTCTGAATTGTGTTTGGTACATCTGTTTGAATATTCATAAATTCATAAATTATGCAACTTCTTATGTATGAAATTAGAGTTGAGTTCACCCATAAGGTTCTCAACCTTAGACATCAGGATCTTCATATTTATCCTGTCTTTAGAATACTCAGTGAACTTATTCAAAGTTCCTGGATTAAAACATCAAACAAGCAGTTAGTAGCAACATAATTTTATATGTTTGAGTTAAAGATTCTAAGAATAAATATTATCAAAATCATTTTACTTTCTCCCCCTTTGTCAGAAATCAAAATGAGCTTTAAGGAAAAATCAACAAAAGAAGCAAATTTCATTGATGGAAAGTGAAGGAGTACAAACTCGGTAAAACCACTAAAACAAGCATAGAAGAATAACACATGTGACACCTAGCTAGTTTCGTCTTCTAGAATACTCCCTCCGTCCCAAAATGTAAGAGAAAAAAAGTAAAAACACACTTATTAATAAAAGTAAAAACATAATCATTTGACTTGTGCTTTTTTGAAATAAAGTGCTTAGAAAGATGTAAAAACAATTCTAATTGGTTGTTGGTTATAGAAATGATGAAAGAGAAGATAAATTAAATGAAATTTACATATAATTTTACCTTTAAGAGATGAAAAATGATTTTTTATCTTATATTTTGGGACAAGAAAAATGTGTTTTTTCTCTTATGTTTTAGGAAGGAGGGAGTAGCACTTCTTTCATCAGCAAACGTGAAATCGGGTCCCATTATAACCCTACGAACTATACCAATTATTTCTACTTTCAAGAGTAGTTCAATTAGAACTAGTCCATAAGAAATGTAGGATTTAGTAAGAGCCCTTGAAGAGGTTACATAATCCTTCAGATGATTGAATATAGTTTGAGGCAAATTAATTTTGACACGATTCAACAAGCAGTAGAGAAAGATCTGATCCTCGTGAAATAGAAAGTTCTTAGCAATACCACATGGTCGAAAGTTTTTCAAGATTAGACGAAACTAAACTTTAGCTAGGGGTAGAAGCGTTTCTGGTTTAGTAGGTTCATATCTAACAGAGGTGTCAAAGAGTGAAGGGAGTTTACTGCAAATTGATGGATGAACTTGTTATATGGTAATCCTAGAATTTGGACAGTTGATGGCTTCAACAATAGCAAAGAGAGTTATGGTAAAAGGAAGGCCAAAAATGTTGGAGTTAATGCAACTATTATTGTTGCTCACAGAGGCATATAGCCAGGAATATTTCAACAGATTTGGATATATAGGACCTCAAAGCAATTCATAGTATCTTGCCCAGTCTTGAATATGATGGTTAAGTAGTAAGTGATGGTTTCCATCTTTGAGCCGAGACCACTTGAGTTGCTTTTAATTGATGACTTCTAAAAGATTGTTATTACCAAGGAAAGTTCAAAGAGACATGATGAAGAAAAGGCGGAAGATGAGTTTAGGCACTGAGAGATAACAATGAAATGGGTGAGAGGTATAAAAAAAGAAAATAAGACTGACGGGATGAATGATGTAAATTAAAGAAGCGCATCACGCAAAAGATATGTCAAGGACATACTGACAAGACAAGATAAAATATTACTGACATAGGGTAAAGCAAGTTGATTTATATATATTCCCAAGAATATTATGTCTCTCAAGATGTCACCAAAAGTACAAGGTTAAACGCTTCTACCCCTAACTAAACTTTAGCAATACCACATTGTATTTTCTTTATTTTTTATAACATAGACCAAGGTTTGCAGTATTTTTCAGATATCTAAAAATCCCTTTGACAGCAGTCAGATGAGATTCTCCAGGGTCTGATTGAAATCTAGCACATAATCATACACTACATAAAATATCAAGTCTATAGGCAGTCAAATATAGTAGGGAACCTATCATACCTCTATACAGCTCCTGACCAACCTTGCCGCTTACTTCATCCTTATCTAGGACATACGTAGGATGCAAAAGAGTCTTTTCTATTTTGCATTCAGTTAGATTGAACTTATTCATAAGTTCTTTGGTGTATTTTATTTGATGAATGGAGGTTTGATCTGTTCCTTGATTGATTTGAATTCCCAGAAAAAACTTGAGTTCTCCCATTAAGCTCATTTCAAACTCAGCCTGCATAGACTTAGAAAAATCCTCGCACATAGTGGCATTAGCAGAACCAAATATAATATCATTAACATATATTTGAACTACTAAGATATCATTTTTGAAAGTTTTACAGAATAGAGTGGTGTCAACCTTTCATATATTGAAGTTGTTTTCTAAAATTTTCTTAATCTTTTATACCATACAAGGATTTTTTAAGTTTGAAAACAAAATCAGGATTTTCATTATCTTCAAAACCAGGAGGTTGGTGCACATAAACTTCTTCAGTTATGTAACCATTCAAGAAGGAATTTTTAACATCCATCTGATATAAAATGATGTTGTGATTAGAAGCCAAAGAAATTAATAGACGAATAGATTCTAACCTTGCAAGTGGTATAAAGGTTTCTATATAGTTTATTCCCTATTGTTGACTATATCCTTGTGCAACCAGTCGGGCTTTTTTTCTTACCACTTCACCTTTCTCATCGAGCTTGTTTCGAAAAACCCATCTTGTTCCAATCACATGAATTCCTTTGGGACTTGGTACTAGATCCTAGACATCATTGATTAGGAATTGTTCAGGTTCTTCTTCCATGACTTGGACCCAAGATTGATCAAGAAGAGCTTCATCGGTAGAGGCAGGTTCTACCATCGATACTAAACTCAGAAGTATTTCTTTAGAGGGTTTAAAGTGAGATATGGTTTGGACTGGTTCTGTATTGTCTCCCAAATGTAGTTCCTCACAATGTGACATACTTTGTCTTAGCTTCTTCAGAGGAGTCTGAGAATTAGAAGCTTCTGATTGAGCATTTTCTGAATCTTTTACTTCTTGAACTTCAACAGTATTTTCTTTACCTTCTAATTCTTAATAGGTGATTTCCACATCTGCAAGCTTATCAACCAGCTTTGACTTTCTAAATTCAAGCTTATCATCAAATCTAACATGAATTGATCCTCAACAATGAGTGTTTCAGTGTTATATACTCCGTAGCCTTTTGAGTGTTCATAATATCCTAACATGATACAACTTTGAGCTTTTGAATCAAACTTGTTTAGATTTTCTTTACTATTCAAGATAAAACAATAGCATCCAAACTGATAAAAATATTAAATGTTGGGTTTCTTGTTCTTCCACAATTCATAAGGAGTCTTTCCAAGAATAGATCTAATAGAGACTATGTTTTGGATATAACACGTTGTGTTTACAGCCTCTGCCGAGAAGTACTTTCCATATTGGTTTCATTAATCATAGCCCTTGCCATTTCTTACAAAGTTCTATTCTTCCTCTCAACAACTCCATCTTGTTGTGGAGTTCTTGGACAGGAGAAATCATGGGAAGTTCCATTTTTATCAAATAGTTTTTCAAAATATTTTTTTTTCAAATTCTCCACCATGACCACTTCTAACCTTGACAAATTTGAGATTCGTCTCATTTTAAACTTGAGCACAGAAGGTAGTAAACACAAAATGTGACTCATCCTTGTGTCTGAGAAACTTCACCCATGTTCATCTGCTGTAGTCATCTACAATGACTAATCCATACATCTTTCCATTGGTTGATACAATTTCACTAGCCCAAACAAATCAATGTGAAGAAGTTCCAATGGCCTTGAGGTGGAAACAAACTTTTTTTCTTTGAAAGAGGTTTTTGAAAACTTGCCTTTCTGGCATGCTTCGCAAAGAGCATCTGAAGTAAACTTCAGTTTTTGCAGGCCTCTAACAAGGTCAAGTTTGTTCAATTGAGAGATTCTTCTCAGGCTAACATGACCTAAACATATGTGCCACGTCCATTTCTCTTCATTAACAGACATAAGAAATTTTACATTATATTCTTTAAGGTCAGAAAGTCTGATCTTATAAGTGTTGTTTCTTCCCTTTCCATTGAAAAGGACAAAGCCATCTTTTTGACTAACAGCTTTATAAGAATCTTGATTAAAGATTATATCATAACCATTATCACTTAATTGACTAATAGATAATAAGTTATACTTTAATACTTCAACAAGTAAAACATTAGTTATAGAGAGAAGAGAACCATTACATATTGTTCCCGAGCCTATGATCCCTCCTTTTTGATATCCTATGAAACCTACGACACCTCCATGATTAAGATCCAGGCTTATGGACATATGCCTTTTTCCTATCATGTGTCGTGAGAAGCCAAAGTCCAGAAATCCTGATTGGTGTTTTAATTGAGCTTCCAAAGATGTCTCTTTGCAGAAGATATTTTCTGTTTCTGAATCAACTTCATCCTCTTGAGAGATTACTTTGTTGAATGTTCTAACATGAGCCATCAACATCATGTTAGCATGTTCTCCTTTTGAGTCTAAGTCATCCCTTGTTACCATTTGCTTTTTCTTCTCGCCTTTGAGGGCTTTCTTCTTTGGCATGTCTTTTAGAAACTTAGGACATTCATGCTTGTAGCGTCCTGACTTATTGCAATCATAACAAGTGACTTCGTTGCCACTAGACTTTCTTTGATTAGAAGTTGATTTGAAGCGACCTCCAATACTTCTTGAACTTCTAAGCCTTTTTCTTTGATTTTTATTCTAGAGACGATTAACCCTTCTAGATAGAAGAGACAATTCATCTTCTTTATCATCAAGATCTTCTTCTGAATCCTCTACCTCTTCTGCTTGAAGAGCTTTAGACTTCTCAGATTTCTTGATGGACTTGAGCGTAACATATTTTGACTTTCTTTGGGGTTTATCTTGTTCTAGCTCAATCTCATGGCTTCTCAAAGAACTTATCAGTTCTTCTAGAGAAGTGTTGTTCAAATCCTTTGAAAGCTTGGGTGCAGTTACCATAAGCCTCTATTTAGATGGCAAGCTTATGATAATCTTCTTCACATGATCTATAGTTGAATAGACTTTGTTTAGAAATCTCAGTCCTTCGACCAAGGTTTTAAATCTTGGGAACATGACTTCAACGCTTTCATTATCCTCCATCTTTAAGACTTCATACTTCTGAATCAACTCCAACACCTTAGTTTCTTTGAATTGATCATTTCCTTCGCGATTAATTTTAAGAGACTCTGTTAGGACGTACGGTCACTAAAGCAATGTTAGGACGTCTTAGTAGTAACCCTAATGTCTTAGATCAATTATTCGAGGAAACAATGTCTGAGGCAACCTTTCCGAGGCAACTTTGATCTTTGGACAAAAGGAAGACCACTAAAGCATCCTATACTCAATGACCGTTTATCGAAGGCAACCAAGTGGGACTGTACCCTAGGAATGCGCATGTGCGAGTGATTCAATTTCAGATTATTTATCTTTGCACATGTTTAGGGTTATCTAACTGTTTTAAAATTAGTCATACATTCTTGTCATGCAAACCCTAATTATTCATACATCTAACAGTTAATATTTTGCGGAATTTAAAGTGAGGAGATTAAACTACGCTATTACAAGGCTTCAGGTATTTACATAGCCAAAAACAAACCCTTTGAAATTAAAGCGATAAATGTAAAAGTCCTAATTAAAACTATTACAAACTGTGAGCAGATACAATAATTGGGATAAGAATAAAATAAAGCGCGCGAGAAAAATTATATCGACGAGAAATTAGGGTTTTGACCCCTCTAACCTAATTAAAAGAAAAAAATGTTTTTGTTGTTTTTAATATTTTTTAAGAAAAAGATTAGGTTTTTGAAATTAAATGCTAAATTAATTAGTTATTAAATTAATTAGTGAAAATAATTAAATGACCTATTTTTGGTTTTTTTGGTTATTTTAGGAAAAGATAAAAAATCAAATTAGTAATAAAACCTATTTATTCTAATTAATTTTAATTATTTGCAAAAATAAATTAAAGTTATCTAATTTAATCAAACCTAATTAAATTAATTAATTTGTTGATGAAAAAATAATACCTAAGTCTAATTGGTGAAAAATACTATTTTTGTGATTTTTTGATAAAAAGAAAATTAATTTTGGTTAGTAAATAAATTAAAAAATTAAAAGAAGATAAATATAAAAGAATTAGAGAAAAACAAATTGGGCCTGCAATGTGGGGGTGCAAAGAGCAATTTCCTGGGCCCAAAGCAAAGAAATCCGTTTGACTTTGAGATTCTATACTGCGCGCTTGACTTGGCTCATGATGCACATTCAGATGATGGCCATCGGATTTGGCCATCTGACACTTGGCTGGCTAGATTGGGAGGATGTATGGTAGTCATTTGCCTCATGTACGTATTGAATTGCCTGCAAGAAAATATGAAAAATAACAAATGCTGGAGGCAGGGGTCGAACCCATGACCTCTAGCCTTCCAATGCTTTTAGAGCGTTCCTGGCTACCACTGGGACATCTGTCCTTGTTGTTATGATATTGAAAAACAATAAATAAATAATAAAAAGGCGTTTTATATCAAATCCGCGCGCAAAATTCCAATGGCCAAATCATGGGAAGACACGTCTTCATCTCCCTCCTTGCACCGTCGCTAAAGGTTTGATAGCCTATACCTATGGACAATGTCTGTCGCTACAGCCCTGTCAATTCTCAAAATCACGTACACGTGATATAAATGACCACCAAGGCCATGGTTAAAACTGTCTCATCCTTCTGAACACAATGGTACCTTTTATCAAGGCCAATTTTCCCTGCATACAAAGACCCTGATTCGAAGCTTTGAACCCTAACAATGGTGAAATTTGCTACAGGCTATATAAATGAAATTGAATGATACAGAAAGCTTGCTTATGTTCCATAGATCAAGAATATGTGGTTAATTCGTCCTAACAAAGCCTAAATCATGCTGTTTGAATTCAAGATTTCATGAGTTTCGTGATGGACTTACAATGCGATTCGGGGCTTGAAAAGCTTGGTTCTTGATCGCTTTAGCTTGCTGAGAGTCCCAGGAGTCGATTGGGATCGTTCAAAGGTCCTAAAACCGCCTCCAAATGGGATTTCGATCTTACACTTTTCTTGATTTTTCTCCATATTTTGTTCTTGCTCATACGCCTGTCTCCAACCTAGTTTATGGTCTGCATTGCTTCTATATGTACCAAGGAGTGAATTAGGTTTAAAAGAATGCATCCAATCTTCCTCCATCAATGACTTTTGATTTGATTTGATTCACCTTTAAAACCTTTCCAAACATGGCCTAAATCCAATCTTTTTGTGCACACATGCCTTTACACGAGTTTGAATGACTTGCTAGCTGTAATTGGAACCTGAAACAAGCACAAAATCACTTACTTTCAATATTTTGGATTTTATTTGATTTGTTTTAATTTAAATTGAATTAATTCAAATAAATATCAAAATAAATAATAAAAATAAGATATGTACAAGTGGCAAAGGCTAGAGATTGTGGACTATGTTGCCAACTCAAAACAAGTGAAAAAGATTGGGCCCATTTGGCAAAATTTGAAGTTTTAAGGATAGTTGACTTTTGGCAATTTTGCAAAAAAGGTCAACTTCACCAATGCATAACTTCCTCAATTTTTACTATTTGGAGGTGTTCTTGGAATTTTTGGAAAGATTTAGATGTCCTCTAATCAAACCTTTTGGTATCATCTCAATTTGATATTCCATGCTCATGTATGGAGCTTTGACAAAAAAGGTGTTTTTGTTGACTTTTCAAAGTGACCTATAATATCCAAATTCATAACTTCTTGTGAGGGAATATTTTGATTTGGGAGATGAAGATGGATTGTAGGGAATGTCATCCTCTTCAAAATGAGCTTTGGATGGGTCATTTATCATAAAGTATGTGAAAGTTATGCTTGGTCAAAGTTGAGTTGAGTTTTCCTACAAAACCTAAATTTAGCAACTTTTGGTTCTTGATGAATTATGAGCAATCCTTGATGAATCATGATCAAACCTTGATAAAATGATGGATAATACTTCAAAATGAGGATGTTGACCAAAAATATTTAAGTTTGACTGTATGTAGGCCACAGTTGACTTTTGCCCTAACATAGTCGATTTTCAGGCCTTTGAGCAATTGACTGAGCAAACTTCCTTTACAAGGCTTGAAACTTGACATGGATGATCTTGAGAACATATTAGGACATTTCTGAGCATTTATGATCACTTGGATTCAAGTATATTGATGCAACATGAAACCCTAATTTGATGTAGACTGCCTTAGGAGAGAGCTTGTCTGGCCAACCCTTGGACTACCTTGAGCAACTTGAGGATCTTTCTTGAAATGTTTTGAGAAATATGGGAGGGCAAATTTTGGGGTACAACAGCTGCCCCTGTTCAATCTTCTTAAACGTGAAGATTTAGATTGGCTTGTCTGCCTTTCGTGATCTGAAGGTGGAAGATGATTGAATACTAAAGTGCCCAGAAATTTGCACTACCATGAAGTGGTAATTGTCTTGCGATATTGGGAATGGGCTTACAGATGCCATTTGGAAATTGCTGACGAGAGATGGGATTAAAGATGCCATCCGAAGGAGTGTCGATCGCATACGAGATTCCTTAGCGAGAGCTTGTATACCTGTCGTTGAGGAAGATTCCGCTGGGGAAGGATGATCTTTGTTGAAAGAAGCAGAATTTTAGGAGCTTCGTCGTCCGTTATTCTGTTGGTAAGTCGTCTCATGTTTGAATTTTAGGAACTTCGGTCATCCGTATTCTACCGTGGAATCATCTCTGCTGACATTTAGGAACTTCAGTCATCCGTTATTCAACTGAGGAAAATATATTTGTTGACATTTAGGAACTTCAGTCATCCTTTATTCAACCGGGGAATCATCTCTGCTGACATTTAGGAACTTCAGTCATCCGTTATTCAACTGAGGAAAACATCTTTGTTGACATTTAGGAACTTCAGCCATCCGTTATTCAACCGAGGAATCATCTCTGCTGACATTTAGGAACTTCAGTCATCCGTTATTCAACTGAGGAAAACATCTTTGTTGATATTTAGGAACTTCAGTCATCCGTTATTCAACTGAGGAAAAGACTTCATAGCTTGAATTTTCTGAGAATTTAATTGTATCTTTCCTGAAAGGTAAATGTTAGCTGTATGTAATGCATGATATGTATCAGGTAATGATGTTCTCAAAATAAATGAGATTGTGTTGTATGATGCGTATATGCATGTCATGATGTATGGAAATGTGATGTTTTTAGCTGGGGAAAATAAATCCCGGATTGCTGCTGGAGAAAAGAGAAAAGAAACCTGGATAGTAGGGCTTATAAGAAGGAACCTAGGTAAGGTTGCTTCGTGAGGAGTTTGTATAAAACTGCATCTAAATCGAGCAGGAACCTGGGTAAGGTTGCTTCAGGATGAGTCTAGGTGAAACTACATCGGGAAAGAGAAGGAACCTAGGTAAGGTTGCTCCAGGATGAGTCTAGGTGAAACTTCATCGGGAAAGAGAAGGAACCTAGGTAAGGTTGCTCCAGGATAAGTCTAGGTGAAACTTCATTGGGAAAGAGAAGGAACCTAGGTAAGGTTTCTCCAGGAGGAGTCTAGGTGAAACTTCATCGGGAAAGAGAAAGAACCTAGGTAAGGTTGCTCCAGGATGAGTCTAGGTGAAACTACATCTAAACTGAGAAGGAACCTAGGTAAGGTTTCTCCATGATGGGTTTAGGTAAAACTAGATCTGAACTGAGAAGGAACCTAGGTAAGGTTGCTCCATGATGGGTTTAGGTAAAACTACATCTGAACTGAGAAGGAACCTAGGTAAGGTTGCTTCATGTGGAGTTTAGGTAAAACTACATCTGAACCGAGAAGAAACCTAGGTAAGGCTGCTTCAGGATGAGTCTGGGTGAAACTACATCGGGACCGGGAAGAAACCTAGGTAAGGTTGCTTCGGGATAAGTCTGGGTGAAACTTCAGGAGGAACCTGGGTAAGGTCACCTTGTGATAAGTTAAGTTCGTGTAAAACTTCAGGAGGAACCTAGGTAAGGTTACTTCGTGACGAACCCATGTAAAGTCTGTTTAGTTTCCGGAGTTAATCTTGAACTTGCAGGAAGTTTGTTGATGATAACCATCTTTCCTGAAAAGGTACATGATTAATCGTATATGATGCATGACATGCATTGTATGATGATGTTCTCAAAATAAATGAAATTATGTTGTATGCAATATGTATGCGCATGTCATGATATATGAACATGAAATACTATTGTGGTACGTCCGAGTTCGGGAAAATAAATCCCCGACTTTTGTTGGAGAATAAAGAGTTTCGCTCGCTGGAGATAAAGACTGAAGATGATTGGGAGAATAATCCTGCAGGAGAGAATAACTCTGATGGGGAATAGACTGACGAGGAAATGACTCTATGGGGAGTACATACTCTGCTAGAAGATCTGCTGATTTGGAGAAATAACCTCAGCCGAGGATGAATTACCGTTGTTGGCGATAATGAAACTCTGTTGGAAATTGAGTTTCTGTTTGTGAAAGTAATGAACTCCGCTGGGGATGATTTTCCGATGGCGACTTCACTGGGGATAATCTTTTAGACTCTACTGGGGATAATCTTCTAGACTCCACTGGGGACAAATAAAATCTGCTTGGGGAGAATCTTACCGACCCATTCATGGTTGCGAGCCTCAGCTGGGGAGAATTAACACCATTGTCCTTTTCTTACTCTGCGAGGAGTGGATGTTACTGGGACGCATGTCGGGGATATGACGATGGCTTTGCATCGAGACTTTTTTGCCCCTGTATCTGCGAGAAGGTGCCTGCGGAGGCCTTGTGGATCAAGTATTATCCCAACCTATGAAGTGCTTGGTAATTGCGATTGAAATGACAAATATTCTTCTGGTAGGTAAGTGACGAGATGACGGGACATAGTCGTACGCTTTAATCCCTAACTTTTGCCTGGACTGTCTTTTCAGATTTTCAGTCCACCGGGATACCCTTTTTTGCCCAAGCCGCCCTTTCGGGTTTTCGACTTGCCGGGTGTATAAATCTTCTTTTGTTTTTATCCCTAATTTTTGCCCGAACCCTTTTGGTTTGTCGGGATGCCCTTATTTTTGCCTAGGCCTGTCAACCTAGCGGGTCTTTGTTCATGCGCAGTATTTTCTGACTATGTCCACGCTCTCAGGGTGTAGGGAGTTGTCACTGTCGGTAGTGTTGTGTTGCCATACTAACAGAAGATGTTTGATCATGCAAGATTCGTTGCTGGAACTCATGCCCAATGCCCCAAGTGATTCAGATGGAGATTTTCCCTGGCTATATGGCCTCTTTGAGAGATTCCTTGAATCTTGACTTGACTGCCCCAGATGATTGACAAGGACCATGTCGTGCCCCTCGGTTGGAAGTATTTTTTTACTTGAGGTGACCCTTTTTATTGAAAAGGTTTTTGTTCACTAGATATTCGTCGTGCAAATTTCTCTGCTGTTTAGCAAATAGTCATATGCAAACAATGTTATTTTAAGAACGCAAAGCTTATGTCTGTTTTGAAGTTTTTTGAAAATGCAGTTTTCAATAAAACAAGCGAATTTTTGTAAAATGTGATGTCAACTCAGGATTTACAGCAAGCCCTACAGGAGTCAGGATACCTTTTGTAATAGTATGCTTTTCAAACTAGGACTTTTAAGGGTTATGACGTGGTCTAGTTCACGGTTCAAGAAACAAAGGATAAAGGCTCAAAATTTATTTTTACCCACCCGCTCTTCATGATGTTCTTCGATCCTAAACTCGGTTAATTATGCATTTAGATCCCGTTTGAGTCTTTTCTCTGATATTCCAGTGATGGTTCGGATACTGCCAATTTATTTTGAACATGTAGTCATTTTTGTTGAGAGTTTGTAGGATCTCTTTCTTTTTGATTTTATTATCCCTGTCTTTTGCCTGAACTGTTTCTTTTGTGATTACAGTCAGCGGGATGCCCCAGTTTTTGTAAGTCTCCTTTATAGGTTTTGACTTAGTGGGCTTTTATTTCGAGAGATAGTGACTGCCTGTTTTGACGATGCTGTACCCCAAAATTTTCCCTCCCATATTCCTCAAGATATGTCAAGAATCATCTCCAAATGGTTCAAGATTGCTCAAGAGTTAGACAGTCAAACCATCTCCTAAGAAGTAGACAACTGAAATTAGGGTTTTGGTTCTTTCAAGGAATTTGGGGTTATCAATGGTTCAATCAAGTCTCATAGGCCTATATGCATTCTCAAGCACCTACATGCCAAGTTTCAAGACTCATAGGGCCAATTTGCACAGTCAAAAACTCCATTTGATCTACAGTCAACTGCAAGGGCAAAATGGTCATTTTGCAATCAAAAGTCAGATTTCTTGTCACCATTCTCATTTTGAAGGATAATTCATCATTTGATCAAGGGTTGATCATGATTCATCAAGGATTGCTCAAAATTCATCAAGATTCAAAAGTTGCTAAATTAGGGTTTTGCAGGAAAAGTCAACTCAACTTTGACCAAGCATAACATTCTCTTACTTTATGAGAAATGACCCATCCAAATCTCATTTTAAAGAGGATGCAATTCCCTACAATCCATCTTCATACCCCAAGATCAGAAAATGCACTCACAAGAAGTTACAAACTTGGACATTATAGGTCATTTTTGAAAGTCAACAAAAACACCTTTTGTTCCAAAGCTTATAACTTGAGAATGGAATATCAAAATGAGATGAGACCAAAAGGGTTGTCTAGAGGACATCTCAAGGTTTCTAAAAAGTCCAAGAACACCTCCAAAAGTTCAAAATTGAGCAAGTTGTGCATTGGAGAAGTTGGTAAGTTTTCATGAATTTGCAAAAGTCAACTATCCTCAAAACTCCAATTTTTGACAAAAGGGCCCACTTTTTTCCACTTGATTTAGTCTTGTCATGCCGCACACGTGTCCCATGCTTGATTTCATGACCAACCATTTATTTTTCTATTTTATTTAATTTTTATTGATTTAATTCATTTTAAATCTATAATAATTCAAATAAAATCTAAAAATCAATGGAATAGTATCTTTGTGATTTGTACAGCTTGCAAACCTCATGTGACAACCAACCAATTCGTGCTAAGGCTTATTTGTGCACAAAATCTTAGATTTGGCCATATTTGGAAAGGTTAACAATGGTGATAAAGTCAAAACCTAATTCTTGAATATACATGGATTAAAGCCCAACTTTTGACCTAAAATATTTGCCTTATACATAAGCAAGCCACACAAACCTAATTCATGACCTAAGAATTGCTGAAACGGCCAGAACGAATTGCAAAAAATCCTTTAAAAAGTGTGAGATCAAGAACGATATTGGAGGCATTTTCAAACGAAAAGAAGAACGTAACTCTCTAGCCTGATATCCTGTGAAGCAAAAGCGATCAAAACCAGGCCTTTTCATCACCTACAGCGCACTGTAAGTCGTCATGAATGGACCTCTGAACATGGAATCGTGATCTTCTATTCTTGCACTTTTTCTTCAAAACATTAGCATATTCATGTTTATTGTTCGATTTCTAACATAACTGCAATAGTCAATTTTGTTTTTATGCCCTGTATCGTGATGCCCGATTCTAGGGTTTATATGCTTGCTTTTTAGGTGTTTTTGATGCAGGGAAAATTGGCCACAATAATTGGTATAGGAGTGATCAGGAGATGGAGACGAGATCAGCCATGGCCTTAGATGGCATTTTCATAGCCTAGGGTGGATTTTAGAGATGAGCCACGGATTTTGACGCGGAGTCAAATCCGCAGGAAAAAAATACAGGGTTTGGGGGAAGAAGACGACCACACGTCGTCTCCCATTGGTCTATTTTGAATTAACACGTGTTTTATTTTTTTCTTCAGGCATAAGCGTTTGTTTGCTACATATTAATTCTTGTATATTATATTTACAAAAGAAGCGAATGGCTCAGTGGCTAGGGCGAACGTCCAATGGCTAACGGGATCTGGGTTCGAATCCCAGGTCCCCCAAAACCTTGTTATTTTTCTTCCACAGGTATTCACGTGCAGATTTCAAAAGGAAGTCCACCATACACCTCAAATCTCAGTGCGCCAGATGTCTCCAAACCCAAATCTAATGGCCAGAATGGGGTCCTCACCATAGTCTCCAGTCAACAAACGTGTGGACAATTCAGAAAGTCAACAAGGCTGGAATGTTAATGGTCCAAGAATTGCAAAATACACCTCCAAAGTTGGCCCAAACCCCCCTTGAGTTTGCATTTTTATTATTTTCTTTCATTATTTATTTGCTTGATTTATTTTTATTATTTTTAATTAATTACTAACTAAAATAATTTATTTTTACTAATAAAAATCAGGAAACCTCAAAAACATTATTTTTATTAAATTCATCACTTTCATTATTTTTGTAAATAAATAAATAATTAATTAATTTAGTTTTCATTAGGTTAATTTTAACTTTTTTTGCAATAATTTAAAATTAATTAGAATATTAGGGTTCTTAATAACTTTTAACCATTTTTAATTTATTTCCTTAAAAATATAAAATCTCAAAAGTATTTTATTTTAATTAATTAATTCCATTTTTTATTTAGACTTAATTCTTAAATTCCAAAAATAACAAAAATCTCTTTCTTTCCTAAAAAGGGTCAAAACCCTAAAAACTCTCCGATTCAATTTTTCTCGCGCGTGTGATTTTTGATCCAATTATGTAATTGCTCCGAGGATGTAATAGTTTTAATTAGGACCTTTTTATCGCTTTCGTTTATTTTCTGCATTTAATTTTTTCAAGGGTTTGTTTTTGGCGATGTAAATAACCGACGCCTTGTAATAGCTTAGTTTTATTTTCCGCAACTATTAACTGCTAGATGTATGCTAACTAGGCTATGCATGACAAGATATACCTTTAAAATTAAAATCAACCATAGCTCACCATAACATGTACAAAGATAACATAACTGAAAATTGACACACTCGCACATGCCACTCTTAGGGTACACCTCACTTGGTTGCCTCGACGTGGTCATTGAGTATAGGAAGTTTTAGAGGTCACCCTCCTGTCTAAAGATCAAAGTTGCCTCGAAACGGTTGCCTCGATAAAAAATGATCTAAGACATTAGGGTTACCGCTAAGGCGTCCTACCATTGCTTTAGTGACCACATGTCCCTTAATCGAATTGACCGGAAAACTCCAACTACGGTGCTACCTACTTCTCAATAGTGGGATAGCACTGTCTAAAGGACATTTACACAGTTTAATTCCTTTTGAGTAGGTAGAGGTTCTTAGGTACTTTCTCTTTTCAAAACAAAACAAATTTTTCACACTTACACTTTTCAAAACAAAGCTTTCAACAAACACTTCATACACTCTTGAGGACAGAAACAAGAGTTAAATCGAAGTTTTCAAACAAAACCTTTTTTTCAAAACCCACGAACACAGAAAAGCAAAACCTTTTGAAAACATAATGAGCAAGTAACTAAGAGCCCGTGGATAACCACAGATAGAAAGGGTGCTAACACCTTCCCTTTCTATAATCTACCTCCCGAACCTGAGAAACATCTCGAAAAGGAATTTTGCTGTGCTTTTGTCCTTTCCTTGTTGGATTAAATAAAAGACGGTGGCGACTCTTGCTTATCGCGACATTTTGCGAAAACAAACGCAAACGCGAACCAGCATTCCAAAACAGTCAGTTCTATTTCCACCGATCGCAGAACTGGCGACTCTGCTGGGGAATTTCTATAAGTGAGGTGTACCTTAGGATTAAATCACTTGTGTTTTCAATTGTATGCTTTGTATGCTTTAAAATTTGTGGGCTTGTATCAGAGTTTTATAGATCCTAACCCGGATCTGGGGGTACCCTTTTTTAGGTAAGTAGCAATAAACTATGAGGGATCTGTCTGGCGTAGACCGACACAGATGAAACAGTAGCTACGTTGGTGTGACACCTTGGTCTGTACCGATATCCCTTGTGTTGGAACGAGGTGAATATGGGTCTTCTGAGGAGTCATTAAGCACCAACTGACCTTAGAACCTTAAATTGACCAACTTGGCCATAGAACAGTAGCAGTATGCTACGCTCATTGAGACTAAACTCTCGCGATGGTTCCAGCCGCAAGAAAAGGTTGCTAAACTGGAATTATGACCGATTGAGGGTAGTCAGTGATATTGAGATCCTCTAGAACCCGGTTACTATTTATAGGACAGGTTTTGAGCCAACTAACTTCAAGAGGGTAATACCTAAACTCCATGCTAGCCTAAAATCTAAGGGCTCTTTGTGTGACTTGTGTGCTTTCAAACTTGAACTACTTGCACATTCTTGTTATCTGACAGCATGAGTTCCTTGCAGGTTTTGTTTACAGTCCTTATCCAACAATTTGGATTTATTACAGGGCTTACTTACATCACCTCACACTTTTGCTTAAACGCATATCATACACATCATAACATCATACCATAGCATTTCCTTAACCATTTCAAGGATCTCAAGGGTTTGTGATGCAGGTCATGATGAACCAAATGTCTAGCAAGGGGCAAAGGGGATTTATTTTCCTCTAGCCAAGGTTGTGTGGAGATCAAAACATGATAAATTGGGTCAGGGGCTATGACCCACTCGATATGGTGAGCTTGACTCTTGAAGAAGGACTCTCAGCAACATGAAGTTCCTTCAATTGAGCTACCAGATTCAGATTCTAACAATTTCCTGTTTACCCCGCGAGATCCTGGAAAACATTGCATACATACATACCATTGCATAACAGGTCACCCTTTACAGGTCTCTCATGTTCTCGCTGTTTATTTCAGCAATGGCTCTCCAACAAGACAACCAGGATCTTCATACTCAAGAGACTCAGTTCAGGGAAATCTTCCTAAACCTATCCAAGGGGCAGGAAGAGTTGAGAACACTCCTCATGGGGAATTTGGTCAAGAAAAGTCCTGAAGACAATAAGGACGAACGGCTGAAACATCTGCAAGCTGAGGTAGATGCAATGAGAACCCAGATGCTAGGGCTGATGGCTCTTATCCAAGACTTAGCTCGGGAGCAACAAGAGTTGAGAACCATGATCAACCAGCTTCATCAAGACATATACAACAGTATGGAGAAAATAGTCAAGGTTGAGGATCAAGTCATTAATCAGCCTCCAAGAAGACAAGAGTTTGGTATGGTGAAGAATGGACCTCTCCAACTTGCTACTACCTCAAGGGTTCAACAACAACCTTGCCATAAACAACGAGTTAATCAGAGGCTGTTTACCAAGCTCAACATGCCGCTGTCCCAAGCTTTGCAACACCTGTTGAGATTGAATCTGGTGACATTGGTAGGACCTCATCCGAATCCTAAGACTTCTTCACCCAACTACAATCCTGATGCAAGGTGTGCATACCATTCTAACAGTCCGGGGCATGATACTGACGACTGTTGGAAGTTGAAGTACAAAATTCAAAACCTGATTGATGAAAGAGCATTGGAATTCACACAATATGGTCAGACTGAGTTCTTCTACCATCCCTCCAAGGTTCACCATTTGAAGTGACAAGTCCTGAGACGAGAAGACTTTTTTGTTCATTAGAATTTTAAATTTGTAATTTTCTTTTGATTGTTCAAACATTTATTCATGTCAAACTTTGTTACTTTATCAATGCATTGCATATGTCTGTTTTGAATCAATCCATTCGTATTCACTATATTCAAATTGCTTTCATATTTGTGATAATTAACTCTCGATTAAAAAAATTCTAAGCCTTTTGAGGGAGGATGACGAAAACGATACCACGATCTTTACAGTATGATTTTGAATAGACCCCGCTGATAAGGTACAGGCATTATTTCAAATCCTAAATAGTGGAGTTATAAGGAAGATAATCCCTAGTCAACCCCTTTGAGCCAAAGAAGTTGGAGTTTTTCTTTTCATAAATTAAAACCCTTAATTATAACCCGGGGCAGGGTAGTTCTCTCAGTTGATCCAGGTGTACAATGAATGGCATCAAAGGAGTCCTTCCAAAACAAGAGACAGTGATGGTTCCGAATAATCGTAAGGACATGCAGTCATTATCTCTCAGAAATAAAAGCCCATTAAGTCAAAACCTATGAAGGAGACTTACAAAACTGGGGCATCCCGCTGACTGTAAATACAAAAGAAACAGTTCAGGCAAAAAGACAGGGATAATAAAATCGAAAAGAAAGAGGTCCTACAAACCCTCAACAAAAAAGAAATGACTGCCTATTCAAAATAAACTGTCAGTATCCGAACCATCACTGGTATATCAGAGCAAAGACTCAAACAGGATCTAACGCACGATTAGCTGAGTTTAGGATCGAAGAACATCACAAAGAACGGGTGGGTACAAATAAAATTTGAGCCTTTATCCTTTGTTTCTTAAACCGTGAACCAGGCCACGTTATAACCCTTAAAAGTCCTAGCTGAAGCATGGGTTAGTTCGAAAGCATACTGTTACAAAAGGTATCCTGACTCCTGTAGGGCTTGCTGTAAAATCCTGAGTTGACATCACATTTTACAAAAATTCAATTGTTTTATTGAAAACTGCATTTTCAAAAAACTTCAAGACATACATAAGCTTTGCATTCTTAAAATAACATTGTTTGCATATGGATATTTATTCAAACAGCAGAGAAATTCGCACGACGAATATCTAGTGAACAAAAAAACCTTCTCAATAAAAAGAGTCACCTCAAGTGGAAAAAACACTTCCAACCAAGGGGCAGACATGATCATTTTCCATCATCTGGGGCAGTCAAGTCAAGATTCAAGGAATCCCTCAAGAGGCCAAATAGCCAGGGGCAAATCTCCGCCCGAGTCACTTGGGGCATTGGACATGAATTCTAGCAATGAATCTTGCATGATCAAACATCTTCTGGTGGTATGGAAACACAATACTACCGACAGTGACAACTCCCTGCACTCTGAGAACGTGGACATAGTCAAAAAATACTATGCATAATCAAAGACCCGCTAGGTCGACTGGCCTAGGCAAAAATAAGGGCTTCCCGGCGAACCAAAAGGGTTCGGGCAAAAAAATAAGGGATGAAAATAAAAAATCTGTACACCCGGCAAGTCGAAAACCTGAAAAGGCGGCTTGGGCAAAAAAAGGGTATCCCGATGGACTGAAAACCCGAAAGGGCGGTCCAGGCAAAAATTAGGGATCAAAGCGTACGACTATGTCCCGTCATCTCGTCACTTGCCTACCAGAAGAAGATTTGTCAATCGGCAGTTATCAAGCACCTCATAGGCCTTCTTCTCCCGCAGAAACTGGGGCAATAAGAATTGTCCAAACTGTACAGTCGCTCTGTCCACCAGGTACAAGGTAGATTCAACTGAAGAATATGACCAAGATACCTTCACTCCCCGCAGAGTAAGATAGTAATGGAAGCTCTCCCTACTGAGACCTGCAACCATGGACGAATCAGCAATACTCTCCCCCAAGCAGAGATTAGTCTACCGTCAGTCCCGAAAAGGCTTGGTATTCCCAGAAGGTCTTAATATTCCCCAATGGAGTATAAGAATATTCCCCAGCAAGCGTAAAGAGTATCCCCGACAGTCTTAATATTCCTCGATAGAGTATGAGAATGTTCCCCGGTGGAATACAAGATACCCCCAGTGGAGCCATTTCCCCAGCGCAGTCTAAAAAGCTTCTCCGCCAGAGTTGAATCATCTTCCCCAGTAGATTCTGGAAGCTTGTCCCCTGCAGAATACAAATGCATCTTCTCAGCCAAATTCAGAGGTTATCCCCACAAGAGTCTAACTGGGTTATCCTCAGCGAGTTGCAACTGAAAGGTCATCCCCAGCGAAGTTATTTCTATCCCCAGCGAAATTCATTATCAAAATCCCCAACAGAACTTATCAACGGAATCCCCAGCGGAGTTATCATTGAAATCCCAGCAAAGCATCTCTTCCCACAGAGTAATTTCCCATAGCGTAATCTCTTCACCAGGGTTATTCCCCAACGGAGTTATCTTCTCCTACAAGTTTATTCTTGCAACCCTCTTTGTGCATCATCCCCAACGGAGACGAAGAACTCAACACTATTCTCCAGCAGCTCCGGGATTTATTTTCCCCAGCTAAAAACATCACATATTCATACATCATGACATGCATACGCATCATACAACACAAATCTCATTTATTTTGAGAACATCATGACATCATGCATTTCATACATCATGACATTGCATACAACTAATGTTTTACCTTTTTCAGGAAAAGGTCAATCAAAAGATGGCTACCATTAACCTTTCTTAAGTTCCAGATGAATACCTGTAACAAGCCAGGAAAAATTCTGTGGACAACCGATTGTAGATCAATACCTGTAACAAGCCAGGAAAGTTATCTACATGAAGAGATCGAAGATCAACACCTGTAACAAGCCAGGAAGACCATCTTTTTTTCTCAGGCCAGAGATCAATACCTGTAACCAGCCAGGACAACTATCTCGTCGGCCAACTTTTTCAAGTCCCAGTTTAATACCTGTAACAAGCCAGGAAAACATCTGTGGACGACTGATTGTAGGTTAATACCTGTAACAAGCCAGGAAAGTTATCTACATGAAGAGATTGAAAATTAATACCTGTAACAAGCCAGGAAAACTATTTTTCTTTCTCAGGTCAGAGATTAATACCTGAAACCAGCCAGGACAACTATCTCATCGTCCAACCTTTTCAAGTTCCAGATTAATACCTATAACAAGCCAGGAAAATATCTGTGGAAAATTGATTGTAGATTAATACCTGTAACAAGCCAGGAAAATTATCTACACGAAGAGATTGTAGGTTAATACCTGTAACAAGCCAGGAAAACCACCTACACAAAGAGATTGAAGACTAACACCTGTAACAAGCCAGGAAGATCTTCAGTTCTCAGGTCAGAGATTAATACCTGAAACCAGCCAGGACAACTATCTCATTGACCAACCTTTTCAAGTTCCAGATTAATACCTGTAACAAGCCAGGAAAACATCTGCGGACGACTGATTGTAGGTTAATACCTGAAACCAGCCAGGAAAACCACCTACACGAAGAGATTTAAAGTTAATACCTGTAATAAGCCAGGAAAACTATTTTTCTTTCTCAGGTCAGAGATCAATACCTGTAACTAGCCAGGACAACTATCTCATCGGCCAATCTTTCCAAGTCCGAGTTTAATACCTGTAACAAGCCAGGAAAATTCTGTGGACGACTGGTTGTAGGTTAATACCTGTAACAAGCCAGGAAAACCATCTACACAAAGAGATTAAAGATGAACACCTGTAACAAGCCAGGAAGGTCTTCATTTCTCAGGTCATAGATTAATACTTGAAACAAGCCAGGAAAACTATTTTTCTTTCTCAGGTCAGAGATCAATACCGGTAACCAGCCAGGACAACCATCTCATCGGCCAACCTTTTCAAGTTCCAGATTAATACCTGTAACAAGCCAGGAAAATTATATG
This sequence comes from Vicia faba, assembly GCA_948472305.1. Lineage (NCBI taxonomy): Eukaryota > Viridiplantae > Streptophyta > Magnoliopsida > Fabales > Fabaceae > Vicia > Vicia faba. The sequence goes on from OX451735.1 coordinate 1,347,776,753, forward strand.
GACGGCGGATTGTAGGTTAATACCTGAAACTAGACAGGACAATTATCTACTTGACCATCATGAAGCAACCCTACACCGGTTCCTTCTCTCTTTCAGATGAAGTTTCACACAGACTCATCATCAGGCAACCCTACACGGGTTTCTTCTCTTTCGGATGCAGTTTTAGACGGACTCATCATCAGGCTACCCTACACAGGTTCCTTCTTTCAACTTACAAAGTTACAATTCAACAAACAATATCCATATGGCATCTATAAGCCCATCCTCCTACCAACAATCTCCAAATGGCATCTGTAAGCCCATTCCCGACATCACATTGCTGATACTACACCATGCGAGTGCAAATTTCTGGGCACTTTAGTGTTCAATCATCTTCCACCTTCGGATCACGAAAGGCACGCAAGCCAATCTACATCCTCAGGTTTAAGAAGATTGAACTGGGGCAACTGTTGTACCCCAAAATTTTCCCTCCCATATTCCTCAAGATATGTCAAGAATCATCTCCAAATGGTTCAAGATTGCTCAAGAGTTAGACAGTCAAACCATCTCCTAAGCAGTAGACAGCTGAAATTAGGGTTTTGGTTCTTTCAAGGAATTTTGGGTTCTCAATGGTTCAATCAAGTCTCATAGGCCTATATGCATTCTCAAGCACCTACATGCCAAGTTTCAAGACTCACAGGGCCAATTTGCACAGTCAAAAGCTCCATTTGATCTACAGTCAACTACAAGGGCAAAATGGTCATTTTGCAATCAAAAGTCAGATTTTTTTGTCAACATTCTCATTTTGAAGGATAATTCATCATTTGATCAAGGGTTGATCATGATTCATCAAGGATTGCTCAAAATTCATAAAGATTCAAAAGTTGCTAAATTAGGGTTTTGTAGGAAAAGTCAACTCAACTTTGACCAAGCATAACTTTCTCATACTTTATGAGAAATGACCCATCCAAAGCTCATTTTAAATAGGATTCAATTCCCTACAATCCATATTCATACCCCAAGATCAGACAATGCACTCACAAGAAGTTACAAACTTGGACATTATAGGTCATTTTTGAAAGTCAACAAAAACACCTTTTGTGCCAAAGCTTATAACTTGAGAATGGAAGATCCAAATGAGATGAGACCAAACGGGTTGATTAGAGGACATCTCAAGGTTTCTAAAAAGTCAAAGAACACCTCCAAAAATTCAAAATTGAGCAAGTTGTGCATTGGAGAAGTTGGGAAATGTTCATGAATTTGCAAAAGTCAACTATCCTCAAAACTCCAATTTTTGACAAAAGGGCCCACTTTTTTCCACTTGATTTAGTCTTGTCATTCCACACACGTGTCTCATGCTTGATTTCATGACCAAACATTTATTTTTCTATTTTATTTATTTTTTATTGATTTAATTCATTTTAAATCTATAATAATTCAAATAAAATCTAAAAATCAATGGAATAGTATCTTTGTGATTTGTACAGCTTGCAAACCTTATGTGACAACCAACCAATTCGTTCTAAGGCTTATTTGTGCACAAAATCTTAGATTTGGCCATATTTGGAAAGGTTAACAATGGTGATAAAGTCAAAACCTAATTCTTGAATATACATGGATTAAAGCCAAACTCTTGACCTAAAATCATTGCCTTATACATAAGAAAGCCACACAAACCTAATTCACGACCTAAGAATTGCTGAAATGGCCAGAACGAATTCCAAAAAATCCTTAAAAAAGTGTGAGATCAAGAACGATATTGGAGGCATTTTCAGACGAAAAGAAGAACGTAACTCTCTAGCCTGATATCCTGTGAAGAAAAAGCGATCAAAACCAGGCCTTTTCATCACCTACAGTGCACTGTAAGTCGTCACGAATGGACCTATGAACATGGAATCGTGATCTTCTATTCTTGCACTTTTTCTTCAAAACATTAGCATATTCATGTTTATTGTTTGATTTCTAACATAACTGCAATAGTCAATTTTGTTTTTATGCCCTGTATCGTGATGCCCGATTCTAGGGTTCATATGCTTGCTTTTTAGGTGTTTTTGATGCAGGGAAAATTGGCCACAATAATTGGTATAGGAGTGATCAGGAGATGGAGACGAGATAAGCCATGGCCTTAGATGGCATTTTCATAGCCTAGGGTGGATTTTAGAGATGAGCCATGGATTTTGACGCGGAGTCAAATCTGCAGGAAAAAAATACAGGGTTTGGGGGAAGAAGACGACCACACGTCGCTCTCCCATTGGTCTATTTTGAATTAACGTGCGTTTTATTTTTTTTCCAGGCATAAGCGTTTGTTTGCTACATATTAATTCTTGTATATTATATTTACAAAAGAAGCGAATGGCTCAGTGGCTAGGGCGAACGTCCAATGGCTAACGGGACCTGGGTTCGAATCCCAGTTCCCCCAAAACCTTGTTATTTTTCTTCCACAGGTATTCACGTGCAGATTTCAAAAGGAAGTCCACCATACACCTCAAATCTCAGTGCGCCAGATGTTTCCAAACCCAAATCCAATGGCCAGAATGGGGTCCTCACCATAGTCTCCAGTCAACAAACGTGTGGACAATTCAGAAAGTCAACAAGGCTGGAATGTTAATGGGCCAATAATTGCAAAATACACCTCCAAAGTTGGCCCAAACCCCCCTTGAGTTTGCATTTTTATTATTTTCTTTCATTATTTATTTGCTTGATTTATTTTTATTATTTTTAATTAATTACTAACTAAAATAATTTATTTTTCCTAATAAAAATCAGGAAACCTCAAAAACATTATTTTTATTAAATTCATCACTTTCATTATTTTTGTAAATAAATAAATAATTAATTAATTTAGTTTTCATTAGGTTAATTTTAACTTTTTTTGCAATAATTTAAAATTAATTAGAATATTAGGGTTCTTAATAACTTTTAACCATTTTTAATTTATTTCCTTAAAAATATAAAATCTCAAAAATATTTTCTTTTAATTAATTAATTCCATTTTTTATTTAGACTTAATTCTTAAATTCAAAAAATAACAAAAATCTCTTTCTTTCCTAAAAAGGGTCAAAACCCTAAAAACTCTCCGATTCAATTTTTCTCGCGCGTGTGATTTTTGATCCATATTTTGATCCAATTATGTAATTGCTCCGAGGATGTAATAGTTTTAATTAGGACCTTTTTATCGCTTTCGTTTATTTTCCGCATTTAATTTTTTCAAGGGTTTGTTTTTGGCGATGTAAATACCCGACGCCTTGTAATAGCTTAGTTTTATTTTCCCAACTATTAACTGCTAGATGTATGCTAACTAGGCTATGCATGACAAGATCTACCTTTAAAATTAAAATCAACCATAGCTCACCATAACATGTACAAAGATAACATAACTGAAAATTGACACACTCGCACATGCCACTCTTAGGGTACGCCTCACTTGGTTGCCTCGACGTGGTCATTGAGTATAGGAAGTTTTAGAGGTCGCCCTCCTGTCTAAAGATCAAAGTTGCCTCGAAACGGTTGCCTCGATAAAAAATGATATAAGACATTAGGCTTACCGCTAAGGCGTCATACCATTGCTTTAGTGACCACATGTCCCTTAATCGAATTGACCCGAAAACTCCAATGACGGTGCTACCTACTTCTTAATAGTGGGATAGCACTGTCTAAAGGACATTTACACAGTTTAATTCCTTTTGAGTAGGTAGAGGTTCTTAGGTACTTGCTCTTTTCAAAACAAAACAAATTTTTCACACTTACACTTTTCAAAACAAAGCTTTCAACAAACACTTCATACACTCTTGAGGACAGAAACAAGAGTTAAATTGAAGTTTTCAAACAAAACCTTTTTTTCAAAACCCACGAACACAGAAAAGCAAAACCTTTTGGAAACATAATGAGCAAGTACCTAAGAGCCTGTGGATAACCACAGATAGAAAGGGTACTAACACCTTCCCTTTCTATAATCTACCTCCCGAACCCGAGAAACATCTCAAAAAGGAATTTTGCTGTGCTTTTGTCCTTTCCTTGTTGGATTAAATAAAATACGGTGGCGACTCTTGCTTACCGCGACATTTTGCAAAAACAAACGCAAACGCGAACCAGCATTCCAAAACAGTCAGTTCTATTTCCACCGATCGCATACGATTATAGGGAACCATCACCGTCTTTCATTTTGGAAGGACTTCTTTGATGTCATTCATCGTGCACCCTAATTAACTGAGAAAACTACCTTGCCCCCAGGTTATGATTAAGGGTTTTAATTTGTGTGGAAAGAAAAACTCCTACTTCTTTGGCTCGAAGGGGTTGGCGAGGGATTATCTTCCTTATAACTCCACTGTTTAGGATTTGAAACAACGCCTGTACATCGTCAGCAGGGTCTGTTCAAAATCATACTGTAGAGATTTTTGATATCATTTTCGTCATCCTCCCTCTAAAGGCTCAGAATTTTTTAATCGAGAGTTGAACTTCACAAAAAGGAAATATGAAGCAATTTAAGCATAGTGAAAACAATTAATTCAAAACAGACACGTGTAATGCATTAATGAAATAAAAAAGTTTGACATGACAATAATTGTTTGAATAGGCAAAGAAAAATACAACTTCAGAATTCAAATGAACAAAAATGCTTTCAATCCTAGCCATGTTTTGGCAAGGGAGCAGTGATCACACTAGGAGTCTCAGGAGGGTCAAATTCGATCTCCTTGGCGTCAATCATATTTTGAATCTTGTATTTTGACGCCCAACAATTGTTAGTATCATGCCCCGGGCTACCAGAATGATAAGCACACCTTGCATCTGGGTTGTAGTTAGGAGAAGAAGTCTTAGGGTTCGAATGAGGGTTTATCACCGTAATCAGATTCATCTTCAACATGTGCTGCAAATCTTGTGACAATGGCATGTTGATTTGGGTGAACTCCCTTTGAAGTCTTTCCCCCCTTGGCTGATTATTTCATTGTCGTGGTCGTTGTGTGCGTGCCGAATTAGAGATCAACACTGCCCCCACAGATTGGTGGTAGTCTGCCTTGCCATGCCTCTTCTGGCCGTGCACAGCATTGGCTTCCCTCTTGCCACCAAATGACTTCTTCTCTGTACTCGAAGAGGTATCCTTCTGGATTTTACCATTCAGGATCCTAGCTTCTACTCTTTCTCCAGTCAGAATCAGTTTGGTGAAACCCACTAACGAGCTGCCGATCAAATAATTGAAATAGGGACTAGACAAAGTCCCAAGAAACATATCCACCAAATCCCTATCAGACAGAGGGGGTTGGACTCTTCCAGCAAGATCTCTCCACTTTTGAGCGTAGTCCTTAAAGCCTTCGCCTGTACCCATAGACATACCCTGAAGCTGAGTTCACATGGGAGCAAGGTCGACATTATACTAGTATTGCTTGTAAAAAGCAGCAGCAAGGTCCTCCCAGTTGCGGACGTTAGCTCCTTCCAGTTGACAGAACCGTTCAAGTTGAGTCCCTAACAGACTATCTTGAAAGAAATGAACCCAAAGATTTCTATCAGTAGTATAGGGTTGAATCTTTCTAACGTATGAGCGGAGGTGTAGCTTTGGGCAGGATACCCTGTCATACTGAGCAAAGACAGGAGCTTTAAACTTGTGAGGGATCACCACCCCAGATGCCAATCCCAGATCTCCAAAGTCCAACCCAGGTATCTTCTGAATTTCCATTGCACTGAGCCGGTCTTCAAGTTGCTTATATCTATCCTCAGCAGGAGGATACTGGTCTTCATCAAAATCAGTGTCATTGTCAGAAACCACAGGGCTAAGACCCTTTCTTTCCTCTTGATTCCCTCCAGATGAATGGGACAAATCAGTCTCTTGTCGCAACCTATTCCCAAACCTGTGACCCATATTCAGGAGGACCACCTTCTTCTTCTTTTTCTTCTTCTCCTTCAAGATGAGAGACTTCAAATCTTGCTTCCCCTTGGCTAAGTTCAGGAACAACTCATGGAATTGAGCATTCTGAGCTTGAAGAGCCTTAATAGATTGATCAGTAGGTGTTTCAGAAGACATGATTGCTGAAATAAACAGCAGAGAATATAAGAGACCTGTACTATAAGACCTGTTATGTAATGATATGTATGATATATGTATGCAATGTTTTCAAGGATCTCACGGGATAAACAAGAAACTTGTTAGAATTTGAATTTTGTAGTTTTGATTGAAGAAACTTCGTGTCGTCAAGAGTCCTCCTTCAAGAGTCAAGCTCATCATATCGAGTGGGTCATAGCCACTGACTCAAGCCATCGTGTTTTGATCTCTAGACGACATTGGCTAGAGGAAAATAAATCCCCTTTGGCCCCTTGCTAGACGTTTGATTTACCATAACCTGCATCACAAACCCTTGAGATCCTTGAAATGGTTAAGGAAATGTTATGGTATGATGTTATGATGTGTATGCTATGCGTTTAAGCAAAAGTGTGAGGTGATGTAAACAAGTGAATCTGGCAAGAAATCCAAGTTATTGGATAAGGACCGTGTGATCGGTGGGAATAGAACTGACTGTTTTTTAGCTGGTTTCGCGAAATGTCGCGGTAAGCAAGAGTCGCCACCGTCTTTTATGTTCTCCAACATGGAAAGGACAAAAGCACAGCAAAATTCCTTATTCGAGAATGTTTCTCGGTTCGGGAGGTAGATTTATAGAAAGGGAAGGTGTTAGCACCCTTTCTATCCATGGTTTCGTTTGAAAAAAGGTTTCGTTTGAAAAATTTCTAAGTAACTCTTGTATCTGTCCTCAAGAGTGTGTGAAAAATATGTTTGAAAACTTTTGAAAGTGTAGGTGTGAAAAGTTGTTTTGTTTGTTTGAAAAGAGCAAGTACCCATGAGAATCTACCTACTCTAAGGAATTAGGCTGTGTAAGAGTCCTTTAGATAGTGCTATCCCACCATTGAGGGGTAGGTAGCACCATTGTTGGAGGTGTTCGGGTCAATTCGATTATAGGGACATGCGTGGTCACCAAAGCAATGGTAGGACACCTTAGAAGTAACCCTAATGTCCTAGATCCTTTTATCCGAGGCAACCTGTTTCGAGGCAACTGGATCTTTTGGACAGGAGGGCGACCTCTAAGACACCCTATACTTGATGACCACGCTCGAGGCAACCAGTGAGGCGTACCCTAGGGGTGGTATGTGCATGTACGTTGTGTTTCAGTTAAGGTTATCTTGTACATGTTATTTGTGAGCTACAGATTGATTTTATTTACATACATTCTTTCATGCATTGTTAACAGTTAGGAGTGCGGAAAGTAAATTGCGGAAAGATAAATCTAACTATTACAAGGCGCGGGTCTATACATCGCCAAAAAACAAAAACCCGTTTTGGTAAAGTGCGAGAAATTAAATAAAGCGGTAAAATTCCTAATTAACTATTACATATCTGGAGACAGTTACATAAATAATCAAAATAAAATAAATGCGCGCGAATAAAAATTTAATCGGGAACGTCCTAAGGGTTTTGACCCTTTTGAGAAAGAAATTGAATTTTGTCTTTTTTTAATGAAATGGAATTAAAACTAATTATTTAATTTATTAAAAGAAAAATGTTTTTGTATTTTTTATGTTTTTAATGAAATAAAAATAAAGGAATTAAAATTAAAAGTTAATAAAAATCTAATTCTAAATTTATTTTAGTTATTAAGAAAAAAGGGTTAAAGTTGCCTAATTAAAACTAATTTAATTTATTAGTATTTATTTACAAAAATAACATGAAATTAATAATAATAATAATATTAGTTCTTTTTTTGGATTTTTTATGAAAATATTAATTATGTTAATAATATTAATAATTAATAAAAAAAAGGAGTTATAAAAGAAAAGAAAAAATAAAAAGATAAAAAGAAATAACAAAACCAAGGGGAGGGGGGGGGGGGGGGGGGTTGGGCCAGATTGGAGGTGTTAATGGAATTGTGAGGCCCATGAACCTTCAAGCCCCTTTTGACTTTCCTGATTGCCTACGTCTGTGTTGACTCATGAGCACCATGGTCTGCATTCTTTGGCCATCAGATCTGTAGGACTGGACACATGGCACGCTGATTGCTTGAGACATATGGTAGACTTTCGCTGGAATGCTGCATGGGAATATGTTAGAGAAAAAAATGAAACAAGCATTTGGGGGACCTGGGAAAAATTACAACGCGGTATGATGGACCTTAGGACGTGGCAAGGGTTGCTTTAGCTTCAGAGTATGGAAAAGAAGAGAGTCACGTTCTCCTTTTGGCCTGAAAATGCTTGCAACACTCCTTTTGATCTCACACTTTTTTTTGACACTTTTTGGATTTTGCTCTGGCCGTTTGTGCACACTCTAGGTCGTGCTTGAGGTCTGCAAGGCTTGCACATATGTGTATGAATGATAATCAAGTGACATTAGGAGCCTTTAACCATTGCAATTAAGTTTTTGGATTTCCTCTTTACCACCATTAAAGGAATTTGCCATGTTTGTTCAAATTTGAATTTTTATGCTTAATTCAGCTTGGCACGAATTTGGTATGTGAAATATGCTTCATCAAGGTCATTCAAACCACAAGATATCACTTAACTAAATATGGGAAGAAGATTCCAAGGACAAGCAAGAAGGAATTTAGAATTTGCTACGTCATCTGGTGAGAAAGACAATCAAGATGGGAAAGGCAAGGAAGCAGTTGTTAAGCTGGATTCAGAAGAGGAAGAGGAAGAAGAATATTATTCTGAAGAACAATACCCTCCGATCTACGACAAGTATAAGCATCTAGAAGAACGGTTAAGTGCAATGGAAATCCAAAAAGTTCCTGGATTGGACTTTGAGGAGTTGGGATTAGTATTGGGGATTGTCATTCCTCCAAAATTCAAAGCACCGGTGTTTGCCAAATACGATGGAGTTTCATGTCCCAAAATGCATCTCCGGTCCTATGTGAGGAAAATCCAGCCTCATACCGCTGACAAGGTTTTATGGGTACACTTCTTCCAAGACAGTCTGTCTGGAACTTAACTTGATTGGTTTTATCAGTTAGAAAGAGCCAATGTTCATAACTGGGAGGATCTGGCCATTGCCTTTTACAAATAATACCAATATAACACTGATCTTGGGCCCACTCGTACTCAAATCCAGAGTATGGCCATGGTTTCAAGTGAGGTCTTCAAAGACTATGTGCAAAAATGGAGGGACTTAGCAGGAAGGGTCCAACCTCCCCTATCTGAAAGAGAATTAATATACATGTTCTTGGGCACCTTGTCCGGTCCTTTCTTCAACCACTTAATTGGGAGTTCATCAGCAGGTTTTACCGAATTGATATTGACTGGAGATAGGGTGGAAGCCAGGATAAAGAATGGGAAAATTCAAAAAGATGCATCATCTGCTGCTGTAAGGAAACCCTTCATTGGAAAGAAAGAAGTGGTTGCTGTATATCCTCAGAGAAATCAAGATAGGATTGAACACTGTCCAATGGCGAGGGCTGTCATGATTGCTAAACCAACGCCTTCTCAGCAAAGAAGCAACCAGCCAAGAATGGAAAGACCAGTCAGACAGTTCACCCTAATTAATATGACACTATCTCAAGTATTGCCACATTTGTTAAGATCCAATCTAGTGACTTTGAAAGAAGCTCCAAAGAATCCTAATACAACCTCTCCTCACTATCATCCTAATTCCCACTGTGCATACCATTCTGAGAGTCCTGGCCATGACACTAACAATTGGTTGACTCTAAAGAACAAAGTACAAGATCTTCTTGAAGCCAAAGAGATTGAATTCGACACGCCAGAAATACCCAATGTTATCACTGCCCCTATGCCCAAGCACAACCGTGATGTCAATGCCGTTGAGGATGATATGTTTGTTACTTTGATTGATAAACTTGTGACCCCACTCTTGGCTATCAAAAATAACTTGTTAAATTTCGGTGTATTCCCAGGCTGTGATGAAATCTGTCATTTCTGTTTGTCCTCGCCAACCAATAGTCCTTTGTTAAAAGCAGGCGCTCAATGCCTAATAGATAACAAGGAGATTTTGTTCGAGAAGACTTCTATTCTAATGGTTTCTTATAATGATGTTTCCATTGTGACCATATCCGACAATTCTTCCAAGGTCTCCACCAAAAGACCCGTTAGAATTACATCAGTTCTCAAAGTAGCTCATTTGATAATTACAATTCGTGGACCAATCCCGTATTCTTCAGACAAAACCGTCCCATGGAATTATGGAGGTGATGTCTACTACCACGGTATCAAGCAAGATTGGCCAGCTGCTGAAGATCCAAACTTGTTGCTTATAAATAGAATCATTATTTGTGAGCTAAGGGACAAGTTTTAGCACCCTGAAACACTCCCAAATTCCCTCTATCCAGAAATTGCACAAAAAAAATCCATTGGTACACAGTTTTGACCTTAAACTTGTATCTCTCATTTCCCTCGTGTGTTTTCCCTCAAATTCATTCCTAAAGCTTCCTTACATCAAACACAACTCATCCCCATACTTATTCCAGAACTGTAACACCATTTACCATAACCTCCATGACCAAAAAACAGAGTCTGCAACTTAACTTCTCCGGGATATTTCAGCCACTCTCAACTCAAGCAAACCATTGCATTAGCTTCCTAAGGACTTGAGGAAGCTAGCCTGATCATCCACACTTCCTGAAACAAGCTCAAATCCATTTCACAATTTCCAGTTTTGAGGTATTTTTCTTTAACTTCTATCTTCATATTTAGGCATTGTTAGGCTTGCATTTGTGAAGATAAAATATAGACATCATTGCCCTGAAACTATACATGTCCATAGATTTCATTTATATTTTAAGCTTAGAGAATTTTAGGTTTGAATCTCTGAAAAAGTTAGGTCAGAATTTGGTACTTTTAGAAATTCTCATTCATCTTTGATTTATAGCTTATGATATTTATATGGTTGGATTCATATGGAAAAATGGAGCAACTTTCATGTTTGTATCTTTCATTTTTGTTGAGAAATAAGCAAGTTACAGGATCCATGGCTGGAGGTTGAAGATGAAGTCATTTTCAGGACTTGGCTTGTGTTATGTATTATTTGTTTTGCTTATGTTAACGAATGTATATCCACCCCAGTGGTAGAAGCGCGCGCATGTAACCAGAGGGAACTGGGTTCGAGCCCTAGTGGTACCCTTTTGATTTTTTTTTCATATTTTTCCTATTCTGACTTTTTGCAGGCTATTCATACCCCTGGCCCAGTTTTTATTTTCTTTTCTTATTTTCATTTTATTTATTTTCTTAATTATTTTTCTAATGCTAAAAAATCATAAAAAGTATAAAAACATTTGATTTATATTTGGACATAGTTTATTTATTTTTTCCCACACAAATTTTTTTATTTTATCATACCTTATTTATTTCACTAAATATTTTATAAATTTAATTAAAGACTAGGGTTTTAGTTTATTTCTCTCATAATAAAAAATGCTCTCTTATATATATAAAAAGACCAAAAATAATTTTATAATACTATAAATTATTTTCAAGACAAAAATACAAAAAATACTTTTCTTAAACTTAATTTCTTTTTAATCAATTAATAGATTTAGGGTTTCACTTAAAATCTTTTCTTAGTAAATTTAGGTTTTAATTTTAATTAATTATTTTCTTTTAATTAATTAGGTTAAAACAAATTCCATTTTCCTAAAAAAAATCCAAACAAAAATATCCATTTTCTTCACATTTGCATTCTTGTATATTTATTCATTATGTACATTATTTATTTCAATTCTTGTATAAATTCAATATGGTTGTAATAGATTAATTAGGTTTATTTTCTTGCAATCTCCATTTATAATGTGTACACCCCTCCCACAAGTATTGTAATAGAGTAGTAATTTTTAATTCCGCAATTTATCGCTTTATATACTATTGCTAGTAATTAGGGTTTGTATGGAAAGACTAAAACCAATGCTTAGAAAAATCTAATCAAAAGAAAAAATCAAGCATGAAAAACAATACACTTTCAAACAAGCACCCTTAGGGTAAATCTACTTGGTTGCCTTTACAAAATGGCCATATTACGCATGTGAGGTATCTTAGCAAAAACAAGCAAAATATAAGATCACAGTCCCTCGATGACGCTATCTATGTTGCCTTTCAAATGATCTTAGTCCCTAAAAGAGAATGCTAAGATACCTTGCAACATTTCTAATCATGGTTATACGGTGACCCACGTCCGTCCCGTTTACATCCAAAGATAGGGTTACTTACCAAATCAATGGTAAGATAACAATGTCAAAGGAAAAAGAAAATGAACATGAAAGATTTTTTGAGTAGGTAGAATGCTCCTAATTACTTTCTCAATTTTCAAAACATCCTTGCTATTTTCAAAACAAACACCTACACTTTCAAAACCTCTTACAAACTTGAAAATATTTTCAAAAGATCAAACATCTTTGTACATTCTTACGAACGAGAATCATTACAAAGATTGCCTAAACGATGGCCTCTTTACAAAATACTTTCAAAAACCACACAAAACACAATTTCAAACAAAAGAAAGTGATCTAGCAAGTAACTAAGAGCCCATAGAAAACCATGGATGAAAAGGATGCTAATACCTTCCCTTTTCATAATCTACCCCCCGAACTCAAGAAATAATCTCAAAGGTCTTTCCTGTGCTTTTTCACCTTTCCTTTTGGATAAAAGAAAAGTCGGTGGTGACTCTTGCTAATCGCAACATTTGCGATCAAACGCAACACCTTCAAGTCAGTTCTACCACCGTATCACACTATCCCCCGAAATCAAGAAAATATCTCAAAGGTCTTTCCTGTTCTTTTCACCCTTTCCTTATTGGATGAAAGAAAAGTCGGTGGCGACTCTTTCTATCTGCAACAATTGCGATAAAACACAAAAAACCCAAGTCAGTTCTCCCACCGTATTACATTAAGCCTTAAACTCTTCCATCTCTTTATTTTTATGAAATCTCTGCTATTTCTTTGGCCTTAACTGCCTCATCTCTGTTGCACTTCATCATTTCAGGCCTGGGACTTTAGGACACAAATTCGAATCTAACAAAATCCCGCCACAGATCTACATAAGATAATTGGAGAAAAAGGTTTTAACATTGAGAAAATTCGAATCCGAGAAGACAGTCATAATGTAGAGTAACCCATTTGTCAAAGCCCTTACAAATTGTGAAGAATCTATCTTGCCCCAATTTTACTACTACTGCCTCTTGCTTTACTGGTTAATCATTTTCTTTTTTGTTTAAGTTTTTGTTGAATCTAAATCGTGTGTTTGTTTATTATTGGTAGAACCAAGTGTATTTCTCTAGTTTCTTAATCGTGCAATTGTTGTGTAATTGTTTCTCTCTGCTCCATTATCGTCTCTGATTCTTCTCCATTCTTTGCTAATTTCCGTTCCTCTCTGTTCAGTTCTAATGATTGGTGTGTTACGTATGTATATACACGGCAATGGAAAGTAAATGCAGGGAGTGAAGTAGGGTTTTTGATTCAGGTTACGAATCCAATTGAATTTGGTGAGTTTAAATTGGTTAGCATGTGTACAGATCTGGTTACGGGTTTTCAATTTCATGGTATGTTCTTGTTCTATTTTTTTGTTTGTGACATAAGAAGAAAACGTGGTTAGCTGGGGAAGAAAGAATGAGATGGAGTGTGTTGAAGGGGTTGAGGTGAACAAAATAGGAAGCGGGATGCTGGCGGAAGGTGTCGCGGAAACAGGGAGGGAGTATCCGGTGGGTTGATGGCTAAGATGAAGAGGGGTGAAGAGGACGAAGGGGATCGAGGTTAGCTTGTAAGATTTTGCATTAGAATTTTTGACTTGTATACAATTCTTAAGTGTGGGTATTCCATGGAGGTTTAAATACATACATCTATAACCTTTTGTTTTGCATTTTGTAGAAGACATGAAGGCTGACTATATGGTTACTTGGGATAAAGATCAATTTTTCGTGATTCAAGGAGTCAAACTCGAAATAAAAACAATGCGCTATCCACAACTATATCATATTATTATAGAAGTGAAGCTCCCAGGCGCCAGGTCAACAACACTCGCCATAGTCCAGATAAAGTTCACTCAAGGATTCAGGGAATAAGGATTCAACTTTTGTTTTATTTTGGATACAAACTCAATATTATTGTTATGGACTGAACTCAAATGTAGACTCTAAAAAGTTCACTGACTTGGGCATTCGAGGATGTACTCAAGCTCGCGAGGTTGGATAGTTAGGATTATTCTAGATTGAAGAAACCGAGTTCGAAGGTTTTATTTTGGCTGAGGAGGGTTTAGTTTCCTGATAAAACTATTACATTTGAGTTATTGTGGTTGATGTTGTGGGGGATGTATTGTTTTGTAAGGAGGCAATGTGGTTGAGCAAATATAATGTATAGTTTCTATAATTTCTATTATTCTAATATTTCAAATCTGTTTTTCTTGTTTATTATTACTATTATTCTAACATTTCTACATACCAACACATTGTAGAAATTCAAAAAACTACAGCAAAGGAATAAGATAAATCAAACATCGTATGGAAAAATTGGTGCAGAAGAAGATTAAAACATGGACATATGAGAAAGTTATGCAGAAGTAAATAGGGAGGAAGAAAAAATAACTATCAGAGTCTCTCTGATGGAGCTTCAAAACAATAAGTTTTCCCTCTTTTCTGTTTTCCTCTTGCTGAGTTTTTTCTGGTTGTCTCTCCTTCAATTTTTCTGTGTGTGTCTTTAAATTTTTCTGTTGTTCCCCTTGAATTTTTCTCTTGTGTTTTTTCTGTCCATGAAGGGGCTTTTTATAGTGAAAGAACAAAGCATTTAGGGGAGAAAATAGTAAGACATTTGAACTATTTTGACAAACTGTTTTGATACTTTGTTCATGCAATTTTCTTTAGCCATATTGATGCAAATTCTGAGTTGTTTTTATGCAGGGCAGCAGGTTGTTGCAGACTGGTTTACAGTAGATTTGTTTGCATTTTCATAGCAGTTTTGGCAGCATTTGGGACTGTTGTAGTCTTGCTGTTTTTTGGACTATTTGTAGCATTTTTACAACACTTTTTTGGGACTATTTTGCTGTATTTTATGGGACTGTCTTGCTGCTGTTTTGGACAGCAAAATACCATAACAAATTGGACTTTTATTGTATTGCAACAAGGCTGAAAAATATGGGTAGCAACATGATATTGGGCTTGAATTTTAAGACATTAGGAATAATAGTTTGTACATCTTGCAATTCCTTGTAACTTTGTAGTAATAAATCCAAATAAAATTGTAACATGAATGGATACTCATTCTTCAATATAATTCTCAATTACTTTGTAATTGTAAATGTTTGAATCTTTATGAACTTTGAATCTTGATATTTGTCTTGATGAAATTCAAAATCTTCCATTTAAATTTCGAAAGGAATGATTGATGCTTGAATGAATTCTTGAATAATGAATGAACAAAAATGCGAGACTTAAGACTTCAATCTTGCATTTTGTAATAGAGATCCAAATAAATTTCATGAATTGATCTTAATAAAATTGTAACCATCATGTAATTATTCTTATGATGAATGACAAGTTTGAATCAAATTTCTTTTTCCAATATCTTCTTGAATAAATGCTTCATGTGAATTCAAATGACCATGGTATGAATCCATCAAAATAGTCACACAAAAATAATCTTGAATAAATATTAATGAGTTGAACGATTATTCTTGAATGAGTCCTTTTCGATAACTTCTATTTAATTAACACTTGAATTCACATGATTGAAATTCCAAGTATTAAAAATAAATTCTTCCAAAGCGATCCTGAATTTAATCATCCCGCTCTAACGAAATTCACCCGCGTCATGTAAGTATAAGAAATCGAACCATGCTTAAAGGCTTCGAATAATCACTAGAAAATGGATTTGAGGCAAAATGTTATCACATTGAGAAATTGGCACAGTGAACCGAACTTAGAGATTCAGAAACTCTTAAATCATGATAGACGTCCCATAAAGTCCTCTCATGGATTTCTAAACACAATTGTCTTCAACTCTTAAAGAAAACTTGCAGATGACTTTTGGTCGAAGCGTTTGAAATTGACTTGCATAGCTTGACCTTTCTTGTATTTCAAGGCAAGGTGATACACATATAAACCAGTGATCACGGAACCTGGGCTGTTCTTTCTGAAGAATTTCGGAGACACTTGAGGCCATCTGTTAGAACAGAGCATGGAAATGAACACACGATTCTCTGAAAGTTCCCTTGATGAATCAGTCCTCGAGAATCAATGATGAATCGTACTTCTGGATTGAGAGACTCCAAAACCCTAATTAAGGCGTGACGTCTGATGCTTTTTATTTAGATATGTTTTTTTCACATGAAATCAAAGAAATAAAAAAAATTCACTTCGTGCTTGATTAGAAGTTAGTCATGCATGAGATAAAATGCTCACAACACTCGATAATCTCTACACGTGTAATGCTCGAAGGTGAAACGTTCGAAACCTACCATATTTGCGACCTTGATGTATATAACAAAAAAAATGCAAAATGGCTATGGGATCTTAGACCAAAAATTGGGGTATGACAGCCGCCCCTATTTAAGTTTCTTCTATCCGAAGATATGAAGATTGAAATCTTCGTCTCGACGAGATTGAAGGTACATAAACATAGAATACACAATTTTTGTCCCTAATATACCGCCATTGTGTTTATGATATGAATGTAATATTTGAATTTTGTGGAGAATGATGCAACATGAGACAAACTAATGCTGGAGAAACTAAGCATATGATAAAATAACCCACATGGGAAAAGATTATACTCAACTGGAGAAACAGAGCCATTGACTTCGAATGATAGACTCTTATCGGGGAATAACTTTGAGAGAAAACAATTTTCTGACCCTAACAAAGAAGACGCCTTGCATAGGCCACGATAAATAGATGGCTACTGACCTAAGATGAAGCTGAGTTTATAACTAAGGGTCGAAGGTAAACAAAAGATATACCAACTTTTACTGATAATGAACTACCGATTTTACTGAAGCTAGAGATTTCATAACAAACTTCTTTGCAGGTACTTTTCCAGAGAGATACCATTTACTGCTGAAATAACACAAGCTGCTCAAATAAAGAGGCTGCCACTTGTTGTCTTCAAAAGATATCTATAACACACAAGCTGCTCATGAAGAGACCACCGCTTGTTGTTCTTCAAAAGATGTCAATAACGCACAAGTTGCTCATGAAGAGACCGCCACTTGTTGTTTTCCAAAGATGTCAATAACATACAAGCTGCTCTTGAAGAGACCGCCACTTGTTGTTTTCTAAAGATATCTATAACGCACAAGTTTCTCATGAAGAGACTGCCGCTTATTGTTCTTCAAAAGATGTCAATAACACACAAGCTTCTCATGAAGAGACCACCGCTTGTCGTTTTCCAAAGATGTCAATAACACACAAGCTGCTCATGAAGAGACTGCCATTTATTATTTTCCAAAGATATCTATAACACACAAGCTGCTCATGAAGAGACGCTTCTTGTTGTTCTTCAAAAGATGTCAATAACATATAAGTTTCTCATGAAGAGACTGCCGCTTGTCGTTTTCCAAAGATGTCAATAACACACAAGCTACTCATGAAGAGACTGCCACTTGCTGTTACATCGATATTCCATAAGGATATTGTGATAACACTACTAGGGAAGAAAGTTCTTCTTCCACGGGTAACTATGAATAAGTCTTTCTTGAGGAGACCAAGCATTTAAATGCGTAAAATAAGTGCGCTCTTCATCTAGGTTTCACATCCCAGAGAAAACCACGGGGTAGCCTATGCAAGAGACAAAGCTCAATCCAGGAATAAACCAGAGAGAAAACAATCAAACAAGACTCCATACAATGAGGAAACAACTCAATTGGGGATTCATCCTATCCAAAGATGGAAAAGGAAGGCTAAAGCATAATTCTTCCATGAGGATTAGCTCAGTTGGGGAATTAGAAAGGAGGCACATTTTCTGCCTAAGTTGACATTCTATTTGGAAAGAGCAAATACGTTGTTCGAATAGACATAACCAAGGCATATGAACTCAAAAACATCGACAAATACAAATGTGCGTGCATGATGCAAGTGTAAATGAATAAATGAATGTCATGTATATGCTGAAAAAATAGATAGAGGAAATAAATTGAAGATGATATGATATCACAAAACAAATAGATACTCGACCAATCTCGAGGAGATGGGAAAATAACTAGAGATAGACAAAAAAGCAACGTCAGAGTGTATCCTATTACAAGGCTTAAGTCTCTATGGGGAGGAAGATATTCAAATTTCAATCTTATAACATCAATAAACCACTGACATGATAACAAAATGTACTTCACTTCGGTTAGAGAGAAAAATCTCGCTCAACTAGAGATAACTGAATCAAGGCTTAACCAGGATTGCTGGCGAGTCACAAGCTTAGCACTCTACTGGGAACGCAAAATTACACAACCAACACCTCACGATGATTTTGAAAGAAGAAACCACTATTCATCATGCAAGGATGGACTACTGTATTGTTTTTCATTTTAAAGCTTAACCATTCTCGGAGCAACTGTTAATATTCCTACCAATATTTACGACACATTTCAAGATAGGAATAATCTAATTAATTTTGTTTCAAAAATTGCTATAAAAACTGGAAATTTTCCCAATAAAAACACAAAAAAGATAAATACTCAAATTTCATAAATAGGATGGTAGTCTGCTAATGACACGACTCCTAAGGTTTACAAAAATTTGGAAAATAGTACATGAAAGAAAAAGGCTACAAAAACAACGACCACTATTCTCCCTAACAACTTTGAATTCCAAGATGTGCTCAAATTTGTCGTGGCTGGTCTGATCAAAAGCCTGCTTAAGCTGCCCCTTCGGGTTTTCAACTTAGAGAGTTGTCATCTCAATCTTAGGCGAAGTACTTCTTAACTGCATCAACATTCACGGAGCGTGGGAGCTCCTCACCATCCATATTTGTAAGAATCATGGCACCTCCAGAAAATACCTTCTTGACAACATACGGTCCTTCATAATTTGGAGCCCATTTTCCCCTAGAATCAGGTTGGAAAGATAATATATTCTTGAGCACAAGATCACCTTCTCTGAATTCGCGTGGCCAAACCTTCTTATCAAATGCCTTCTTCATTCTCTATTGATATAGTTGGTCGTGACACAACGATGTCATTCTCTTTTCTTCAATTAAGTTCAATTGATCATATCTACTTTGACACCATTCAGCCTCATAAAGCTTAGCTTCCATCAAAACTCTCATAGACAGGATCTCAACCTCCACGGGGAGTACTGCTTCCATGCCATATACTATAGAAAATGGAGTTGCACATATTGAAGTTCAAACTGAAGTATGGTACCCATGTAGAGCAAACAGGAACATCTCATGCAAATATTTGTAAGTTACTACCATCTTCTGGGTAATCTTCTTGATGTTCTTATTAGCAGCTTCAACAACCCCATTCATCTTTGGTCTGTAGGGTGAATAATTATGATGTTTGATCTTGAACTCTTCACAAAGATCTCTCATCTTCTTGTTATTCAAATTCGAACCATTATCAATGATGATCTTGCTCGGGATGTTGTATCGACAAATGATCTAATTCTTGATAATTCTGACTACCACCTGTCTAGTTACATTATCATATGATGTTGCTTCCACTGATTTTGTAAAGTAGTCAATGGCCACTAAGATAAAACGATGAACATTCAAATCCTTGGGTTTAATCATTCCAATCATATCAATGCCCCACATAGAGAAAGGCCAAGGTGAAGAGATAACATTGAGGAGGGTCGGTGGCACGTGTATCTTGTCCGCATGAATTTGGAACTTATGGAATTTCTTCACATATTTGCAGCAATCAGATTCCATCGTCATCCAATAGTAACCCTCTCTCAACATCTTTTTAGCCATTGCATGTCCATTGGCATGAGTGCAAAAGGATCCTTCATGTACTTCTTGCATCAACATGTCTGATTCGTGTCTATCCATGCATCTGAGAAAAACCATGTCATAATTCCTCTTATATAATACTTCTTTATTGAGGAAGAAACTACTTACCAATCTCCTCAACTTCTTCCTATCTTTATTGGATGCCCCAGGTGGGTACTCTTGAGTTTGAAGAACACATTTAATGACATAGAACCATGGTTTATTGTCAGTGACCTCTTCTGTTAAGAACACATGAGCGGGTTTGTCGAAGCGCATAATTTTGATTGAAGGCATGTCGTTCCAATCATTCACTTGTAACATAGAAGACAAAGTAGCTAAGGTATCAGTCATTTGGTTCTCATCTCTAAGGATATGATGTAATTCTACTTTGTTGAAGAAAGTTAACAATCTCCTAGCATAATCTCTGTAAAGGATCAAACCAGGATGATGAGTCTCCCATTCTCCTTTAATTTGATTGATTACTAAAGCTGAGTCTCCATATATGTCGAGAATCTTGATTCTTAGATCCACCGCTTCTTCGAGACCTATAATACATGCTTCATATTCAGCCATGTTGTTCGTATAGTCAAACTTCAACCTCGCAGTGAACGGGATATGAGTACCTCGAGGAGTGATGATGATTGCCCTAATTCCATTTCCATAAGCATTTACAGCCCCGTTAAATATCAAACCCCAACGGGAATTTAGATCAGGTCCTTCTCCAGGTAATGGATCTTCACAATCTTTGGCTTTCAAGTACATAACATCTTTATCTGGGAAGTCAAACTTGATGGATTGATAATCGTCAATTGGTTGGTGAGCCAAATGATAGGCTATAACACTTCCTTTGATTGCTTTCTGAGTGTGATACTCAATGTCATATTCAGATAATAACATCTTCTAACAGGCTATTCTTCTAGACAAGGAAGGCTTCTTGAGGATATACTTGATCAGATCCATTTTGGAGATCAACCAAGTAGTGTGGTTAATCATATATTGGCATAGACAGCGAGCAGCCCAAGCTAAAGCACAACAGGTTTTATCAAGCTTTGAGTATCGAGACTCACAATTTGTGAACTTCTTACTCAGGTAATATATGGCATGTTCTTTTCTTATAGTCTCATATTGTTGACCAAGCACACATCCCATGGAATCTTCCAATATGGTCAGATACATAATCAAAGGTCTTCCTTCCACTGGAGGAATCAATATGGGAGGCTTAAGTAAATATTCTTTGATGATATCAAAATCTTTCTAACAATTTTCTATCCATACACATTGATTGGGTGTGTATGTATAGCCTAAATATAGTACTGCAAGTGCACAGCCTATCGAAGTAATATATAAGATTATCGAACCACAGAGACCAATTGTCAATCTATCAACTCTATTGCTAAGGTGCTTATCTAAGGTGAACAAGAATATTGATGTGAGTGCAGTGCAACAAAGTAAATGAGCGAAGTAAATAACAGTTTAAAAGACAGGTTGGAATGTAAATCATGTAATCAGATATTGGTCCGGTCATTTGTAGATGAAACTACTTATGGGGCAGTATTTTCTATTGATAGCAAAGAATCAATTTAACGGGAACTTGTAGCTTTTGACCACTAAGAACCGAATTTACTCTTTAAATTAAATTCCTTTATTGTCACATATAAAGGGTGCCTTCCGCGTTAAAGAGGTAAACCTATTTTTAAGAAATTGATAGTTTTGACTTAACAGAAAAGTAATTTTACTCGGAAAGATTAACTTAAAGAGACTTTTGGCTTTTGACCAAGAGTCAGATTTCAAACCTACAAACGCGTCCGAAAATAGTTTCAAAATCGTTTTCTAAAAAGGTCAATGATTCCTATTTAACCAATCGACGACTTTCGCTCTTTTCGTTTAGTTAAATAATAATCAAGTCGTATCATTAGTTTGGACGGCTTTCGATCTTACCCAATAAACATTTAAACATAATTGACTTAAGTTAAAAGCAAAACATCCCCAGAGTATTTTCACTAGCATGATAATTGGAACACGACCATGATGACAATCATTACATCCAAACCTTTATAGTTTAGCCAGACATAATAAGTGCGAGTCTATAAAACGTGTAGACTATGGTAAGAGCATTTAGAGTCTATAAAACGTGTAGACTATGGTAAGAGCATTTAGAGTCTATAAAACGTGTAGACTATGGTAAGAGCATTTAGAGTCTATAAAACGTGTAGACTATGGTAAGAGCATTTAGAGTCTATAAAACGTGTAGACTATGGTAAGAGCATTTAGAGTCTATAAAACGTGTAGACTATGGTAAGAGCAATTATAAGTAAAGAAATGCAATAAAATAGAACCTTGCTCCAGTCGGAGACTTGAATCTGATACAAATCTACGGAATGGTAAGGCTGGTATGATGAACTTCAACCAAAGTGCTCCAAGACTCGATTACAACTCAATCTACACCGCAATAACTCCCCGATGTGAAGAGATTATTACTTTACAGAAACTGATAGTATATGGCTTAAGATTGTACTAAGCTTGGATGAAACTAAAGAATGAAAATCGAAAACTATTTATAGAGGATCCTTGAGATGCGTAAAGACCAGCATGCCCCTTAACTTCTTTTGAGCGGGAAGCTTTTTGTGAAGGCCGCGGGTGCGGTGGCAGTGGCCGCGGGCGCGGTGGCTGGAACTGCCACATCATGGGAACGTGGCAGTTGATCTCTGGGTGAAAGTGGGCCACGTCATCGCGTTCCCTGTAGCCAGCGCGGCGCTGAACACCATAAGTGCAGAATATCTTGAAAAACCCTAATTTCTTGGCGTTTTGGCTCGTTTCTTCACAGAAGGCTCTGAAATGACAAGAATCCTGAAAACAAAGGAAAAAGGAACATAATACGAGAAAATGATAATAAAAACTAAGGAAAACATGTGATATTTGAGTCAGAAACATAGTGCGATTTAGTGCGATCAAATCCTCCCACGCTTAGACCTTTGCTTGTCCTCAAGCAACAACTCTTAGAAGTAGATGAAAGAAAATTATGGTGTATACTGGTTTTGGGCAAAGAGGGCTTCTAAGTTCGAGTAAGGGTGTGTTGTCAGGCACTAGCTATCTGAACCAAGGGTATCGTAATTACACTACTCGCAGAAATGCGGACATAAACCTCATAAGTATACATATCGATCCTAATATCCTTACTATGCTAAGACTTCTTTTTGTACGAGGTCCTTTTTCATTCAGGCGTAATCACATTAAGCCCGTTATCCGTACATAATCATTGTGTAGTGACCGGTTAGTGACTCTGATCTCAAGTGATGGGATTCTGGTACAAGAGTTGGTTTAACCCCCTTTTTATTTTACCCATTTGCAGTTGCGGGGGATCGGACCGTAGTCCGACCTACCAAGTCCAGCACCAGATACCTCTGGACCAACTACAACGGATGTGCCTTATATATATTTTTTTCTTTGTTTTTTATTTATTAGTGCTTACAACTTTCTTGAGTTGAGTAATCTTTGTGAGGATCACCCAACTCGTAGTCGTATTCATACTTTATTTTATAAACTTTTAAGGCAAAATAGAGATCATCCACTTATTTTCATCGATCCTACACTTAGAGCATGCTTAGACCGGAGCTGACTGCTAAGATAAACTACTTGAAGACCTATTTGTACAGTTTTATTCAAAATCATAGCATATTGGGAAGAAAGGATCTAATCTAAATTTTCAATAAGGCTTACGGTGTTAAAACGATAACGAATTTTTCAAAAAGTTAGTGCCCAAGAAATAGACCCTATCTAGGACCTGTCTCATAGCCCAAATCCTTAAAAACAACCACAATTCTTTGAAAAAGATTTTGTAAAAATTTTGTAAGGCTAAAAAGTGGGGGAGATGAAAGGGTACACTACGCAGAAAGACTCGCCTATCACATGCATTTTATTAACTACGAATATAACATACCTAAAAGGAAAAATGCGGAAGGGAAATAAAAGCGATAAATGCGGAAGGGAAATAAAAGCGAAAAAATGCGGAAGGGAAATAAAAGCGATAAATGCTCCTCCCACACTTAAATCGGACATTGTCCTCAATGTTCCAAAATAAGGTAGGAGGAGGTACCTGAAAACGCTAGTGGGGGCCACTAGGACCTTCACCATCCTGGTTGGTACAACCGGAACGGCGGCTACGACTGCGACTGCGGCTCTCTCGGTCCAAAACTAGCTGCTCCATTCTCTCTGTCAAGGCGGCATTTGCCGCTTGTAGCTCTTGGGTCCTACCAATGAGGGTGCCTTAGGTTGCCTCCATCAATTGGAAGTGACGAGCGTATGTGGTCTGGGTTAGGTGCTGTTCTCTTTGGAAAGCCAGCTGACTTTCCATAATAGTGCGCAGAGAGCTAGCATTTTGCTCTTGGGATGCTTGCATGAAGGCCATGTTATCGGTCGGCTGTTGCTGCAAAGTAGCAAGGAGGGTGTCCCTCTGGGCCTCTCGGGCCATATGCTCACGCCACATGTCCTCAGTGACATGGAAACTAGGAGCTGTACCTGCATGTGGGTTAGAAGTAGATGGTGTCGTGTGTGGTGGTGAAAAGTGGGGTGGTTCTTCCGTTTGGAAATCGTACTCATCATCAGTGTTGTTACCCTCATTTAAAGGTAGATTTGGGGGCAACGGACCAATAAAAGTAGGAGCGTTGAGATCGTAGGTCCAGTTACGCTCAAATCTGATATCAGTATGACGGGTGCAAGGAATAACAACACTGGGTACAGCGGCACCTCCAACCATGAGGAAGTAACCACCTTCCCTCCTCGTCTTGCATAAACGCATATCCCTTAAAAATTTAAGATTTGCAATACGAGGAGGAAGTGGCTCAAGGGTGGCAAGTTCTGTATCCAATCCTATGGCACGGGCAATAGTAGTAATCAGTCCACCAAAGGAAATCGGCCCACCTATTCTTAAAACATGGTGCATGTGGGCAATCATAAATGGGACTGGATTAACTTTGGTGTCTGTGAGGCAGCTCTGCATGATAATTAATTCTTTAGCATTCACCTTGTTTGGGTTTTCTCGAGAAAAGATGGTGGATGCTAAAAGAAATCTAAAAACACGAAGGGCAGGATTGTGGATGTGAGAAGCAAGTAGGCCATCAAAAGATGTTGCATTTTGTTTAGTAATCCTGGCCCAAAATGCTTCAAATGCCCAATCCGTGTCTAAAGGTGCTTCACAAACGGCACCCTCCCCATAAGGCCATCCTAACATGGCAGCTAGACCGTCAGTGGAGTAGTCATATTCAACATTAAACATTCTAAATTTGACTCCACCTACGGTGCTAGCAGTGTTGGGAGAGACGTTATAAATTAAAGAACTCAAAAATTCGAACGTCAGCCTAGGGTAGGTTGGTGCTTGAGTAGCAAAAATATCATGCATGCCTATTTTGTCGAGAAGGAAAAATACACTATGGTATATGCCTAATGAATATAGACAGTTTTCATCGATATACCTGGTAGAGTGTATTGGTGTTGTCAGCAATTTCTCAAGCCGCTTTTGTTGTCTTTCTCCGGGTTGGCCGTCTCGCAAAATGTAGCCGTGATACTCCATAGGATTTTCTTGTGGATGAATATAAAGAGAAATAATGGGATGTAGAAGTATTGAAGGTGTGAGGAAGAAAATGAAATAGTGGGGGTATTTATAGGTAGTGAAGAAAAATGGTGGTTGATGAATATTTATGATGGGAATAATGGGAATAAATGTAGTGGGGTAGGTATGGATAATAGAGGAAGTTATGGGGGGTTAAGAATGGAAGAAAATGGGATTGGAAGTGGAAAAAGAGGCAAAATGGGGGGAAAACCGAGCCACTAGCCGTTAGGTGACCGTTACGTCACCGCGGGCGCGGTAGGGCTCACCGCGGGCGCGGTCAGGGCGGGCCAAGTTGGGCCGGTCTTGCTTCCTTTCCATTGGGCTTTTCCTTCCTTGCCATTAGCTTCAATTTTTTTGGAGGTGTACCTATTTTTCTTACGAACGTGCATATATGTATGTGAATACATATATACATGTATATTTATTTATATCAAAATTTTCACTATGGTGACCAGAAAAACAAAAACATTAGTAAAGGAAAGGTAGATATAGAGAAAAAAAAAACACATATGCATATATATATATATATAGGTACGGACATCGGGTCACCAAAATAGTTATTAATAATGCAGGAAACAGATAATGCAAATAAAAATGAGTCTGAAAAGGAAATCAACATAATACTAAAAATACTGGAACTAGGGATCTTGTGAATAACACAGATCTATCGCCAACCGGTAGGATGCTCTGCAGGAGTGTCTGGGCCACGTAGCTCAGTCAGCTGGCGTCGAATCTCTGCCACCTCGTGAGCTAATTCATCTAACTCACCAGCAAAGGTAACATCATTCAGTTCCAACTGTAAATGAAGGTCAGCCACCTTATTGCGGAGAGTGGCTATCTCAGTGCGCATAGCAGTCAACAGAGTGCGAATATCAGGTTCCTGCAAGCTGAGGTTATTAGTAAGAACAGTAGTGTGTGTAACCTCGGGTCGGGATGTGTGATCTGGAGTAGAGTCCTCGGGAGCAGGAGTGTATTCAGGAGTAAGATCTTCGGAAGCAGGAGTGTATTCTGGAGTGGGATCTTCGGAAGCAGGAGTATATTCTGGGGCATACTCTGATATCTCACCCCAACCTTCTACGGAATAGTTCCAATTAGCAGGGTTGGAAACACAAGTCATCTGAGGGTCTGGCAGTGTGAAGGTGTAAACTGTCTGGTCATCGATGAGCAACCTGTACTGATATGGGTGGAAAGAGGCCCTCCTCATGAGCCCACGATCCATGCAAAAGTCTAAATCCAGGAAAGTATATCCATAGTATGGGGTCAGCTGTGCTATCATACTGTCCAAACCCAAAGCAGAAGCTATCTGTGTCACATTCCCTCCGGAATGAATGAGTCCTACAGCGGATCGAGCAGTCTGCTCGAGGCTCTCTATCAGAAAACCTCCACTAGCTATAGGTCTGGACTGACTGGCACAGTATAGGAAAAGGATCTCCTCAGCGGTGACTAAGTGGTCACAGTAACTCCTCCCAAAGAAAGTGTGGCACAGAATCATCTCGAAGTATCGGAAAGCCGGGTTATGGATCTTCCTGGACAGCTGGGTAGAGGGGTCAAGGCTGGCTCTATCAGTAATGTCCTGCCAAAATTTATCAATATCTCTGTCCATATAGTAACTCAATGGAAACTCAGTGATAGCGGTCGGTCCAGTTTGGAAACCAAGCAAATCCCCAAATTCTTTGATGGTCAGGGTATACTCGGTACCAAACAATCTGAAACTTAGACATCCTCGCTCATCTCCTTCACCCACCCGTGGGTTATAATCCACAGAGCTAAGAAACTCCAGAGTAAGGTTCCTGTAGGTTTTGTGGACATCATCAGCATAAGAATCCCAGCCAAGTTGGTTGCACAGATACCTAATACTTGGCTCAATCCCGAGTGCCTCCATGCAGCTCTGATCGGGGTACCTAGTGGGTACCATAGGTCTAGCAGATAAGGTAGCAAATCGGGCTTTTTGTGCTTCATCCCTGAAAGTCACAACCATACCATCGGGGTAATGCATCCTGAAAATATAAACACAAGAAATTAGTCCAGATAAAACATATATAAATTAATAAAATAAAATAAAATAAAATTAAGAATAAACCATGGGTTGCCTCCCATGCAGCGCTTGTTTAACGTCTTTAGCTTGACGATTAGATCTTACTTTATGTGGGTATTGGTGGGTCTATAAGAATATGACTAGAGTAGTCAACAGGCAAATCGCCTCCTTTGTATAGCTTCAGTCTTTGTCCATTTACCACAAATGGAGCGCATGAATTGTTTTTGATTTCTACTGCTCCAGACTTTAGAACTTTTGACACTTCAAATGGACCTGTCCATCTTGAACGAAGCTTACCAGGAAAAAGTCGTAACCTTGAGTTAAATAGGAGAACAGGGTCACCAATGTTGAAATCTTTCTTGATGATTTTTTTATCATGCCACATCTTGGTTCTTTCCTTATATATGATGGCATTCTCATAGGCATTCAAGCGAAGCTCTTCCAGCTTGTGAATGTCCAGGATACGTTTTTCTCCGGCTTTTAGGTAATCTAGATTCAAGGATTTAATGGCCCAATAGGCTTTATGTTCTAGTTCGAAGGGTAAATGACAGGACTTTCCATAAACCAATTGATAAGGAGTTGTTCCAATAGGGGTTTTATAAGCCGTTCTATAGGCCCATAAGGCGTCTTTAAGTTTTCCAGACCAGTCTTTTCTGGATAATGATACGGTTTTCTCTAGGATCTGCTTAATCTCCCTATTCAATACTTCTACTTGGCCACTGGTTTGCGGGTGATATGGTGTTGCTACTCTATGTTTTACTCCGTATTTGCTTAGAAGCTTGTCAAATATCTTGGATATAAAATGCGATCCTCCATCACTTATGACTAACCTCGGGGTTCCAAACCTAGGAAAAATAATATTCTTAAACAGTTTGATAACTACCTTGGTATCGTTTGTGGGTGATGCAACAGCTTCTATCCACTTTGAGACATAATCGACAGCTACTAGGATATACTTGTTACCCATTGAGGAAGGAAAAGGTCCCATGAAATCTATACCCCAGACATCAAATATTTCCACTTCTTGGATGTTACTTAAAGGCATTTCATCACGTCTTGAGATGTTCCCAGTGCGTTGGCATCGGTCACATTTTGTAATGTAAGTGTGGACATCGCGCCATACAGTAGGCCAATAAAAACCTGCTTGAAATATTTTGGCGCATGTTTTAGATGTGCTTGCATGTCCACCATAAGGTGCAGCATGACAATGTTTAATGACGTTGCCTACTTCTTCTTCCGGCACACATCGTCTGAATATATTATCTATTCCTCTTTTGAATAGGAGGGGTTCATCCCAAAAGAAGTGTTTAACATCACTAAAAAACTTCTTCTTCTGTTGGTAGCTTAAGTCAGGGGGTATGATATCAGCGGCCAGATAATTCACAATATCTGCGTACCATGGTATGTTGTTCAAGGATGAGATTTCCTCATAGGTCTCTTCTTCAGTTGAGTTTATCCCAGCTATTAATCTTTCATAAGTAGAGTGATCGTCTATAGGTATAAGTTCAGGTTTAAGGTGTTCTAACCTAGAGAGATGATCAGCTACTAAGTTTTCAGCTCCTTTTTTATCCTTAATGTCCAAGTCAAATTCTTGGAGTAAAAGAACCCATCTGAGCAATCTAGGCTTAGCATCTTTCTTACTTAACAAGTACCAGATTGCTGCATGATCTGTGTATACTATTATTTTTGCTCCCACCAAATAAGATCGAAATTTATCAATAGCAAAAACTACGGCGAGCAATTCCTTTTCTGTGGTTGTATAATTTAGCTGGGCAGCGTCTAGTGTTCTACTAGCGTAGTAAATTGCATGCAGTTTCTTGTCTTTTCTTTGCCCTAGTACAGCTCCTACAGCGAAATCACTAGCATCGCATATGATTTCAAAGGGTTGTGTCCAATCAGGTGGTCTTATGATAGGTGCTGAAATAAGAGCTTGCTTTAAAACTTCAAAGGCCTCAAGACATTTTTGGTCGAATTCAAACTCGACATCCTTCATCAATAAGTTAGTTAAAGGTTTTGTTATCCCGGAAAAATTCTTGATGAAACGTCGGTAGAACCCGGCATGTCCTAGAAAACTTCTTACTTCCCTAACGGTCTTAGGTGGGTTTAGGTTTTCTATAACTTCTATCTTGGCCTTATCGACTTCTATACCTCTTTCAGAAATAATGTGTCCCAAGACTATCCCTTCATTTACCATAAAGTGGCACTTTTCCCAATTCAACACAAGGTTTACTTCCACACATCTTTTTAAGATTTTCTCTAAGTTTGAGAGGCAGTTTTTGAAATCAAACCCATACACTGAAAAATCGTCCATAAATACTTCCATAATTCCATCTAGGTAGTCTGCGAAAATTGACATCATACAACGTTGGAAAGTGGCAGGTGCATTACAGAGTCCAAAGGGCATTCGTCTATAAGCGAATGTTCCATAAGGGCAAGTAAATGTGGTTTTTTCTTGGTCCTCTGGGTGAATAGGGATTTGGAAAAACCCCGAATACCCATCAAGATAGCAGAAGTATGAGTGTCTTGCTAGACGTTCAAGCATCTGATCTATAAATGGGAGAGGGAAATGGTCTTTTCTCGTTGCCTTATTCAACTTTCTGTAATCTATACACATACGCCATCCTCCTTCTATTCGTTTTGCCATATGCTCACCTTTCTCATTTTTCAGAACAGTGATACCTCCTTTCTTGGGTACCACGTGGACTGGGCTTACCCATTCACTATCCGAAATTTGGTATATGATACCAGCTTCTAATAACTTAAGAACTTCTTTCCTGACTACATCACTCATGATAGGGTTTATTCTTCTTTGATGTTCTCTTGAGGGTTTTGAATCTTCTTCTAGCATAATCCGATGCATGCATACGGATGGGCTTATACCTTTTAAATCTGAAACTTTATACCTTAAAGCTGAGGGATATTTTCGCAAGGTATCTAAGAGTTGATTTGTTTCTATTTGGTTTAGAGCGGCGCTAATTATAACAGGTTTATTCATCTCCTCATCCAAAAACTCATATCTTAGATTCTTGGGTAGTTCCTTAAGTTCTATAGTGGGTTTCTCAGTATGCGGCATAAGGTCAAGGGTAAGAGCTAAGCATTCGAAAAGGTTGTCGTCAATGTACGGTTCGATACTCTTAAATCCGTCATCCTCTAAAATAGGGGTTGATGGTAATTTGATTAAAGATTCGTTTTGTTCGAGCTCATTTACACATTCGTCAATGACGTCGATGGCATAACACGCATCTCCTATCACTGGTGCCATTAGAAACTTTGATAAAATGAACTCAATCTTTTCATCTCCTACCTCGAAAGTCAGTTTCCCTTTCTTAACATCTATTATAGCTCCGGCGGTCGATAGGAAGGGTCTTCCTAAGAGGATTGGGATGTCTTCATCTTCTTTAATATCCATTACGACGAAGTCGTTCGGAATGTACAACTGACCAATCTTGACAGGTATGTCTTCTAAAATACCCATGGGATATTTGACAGATCTATCAGCTAGTTGTAAGGACATCTTAGTAGGTTGAAGTTCTCCTAATTTTAACCTCTTACAGACGGCCAGAGGCATCAGACTTACGCTTGCTCCTAAGTCTAAAAATGCTTTGTCTATCATATGGTTACCTAGGATGCAAGGGATAGAAAAACTTCCAGGGTCTTTATCTTTCTTGGCGAGTTTATTTTCGGATATAGAATGACATTCTAAAGGCTTGGGATCATCTAGTCGCCGTTCATTGGTCAAAATATCTTTCAAGAACTTAGCATATGATGGTATCTGGGTTATAGCTTCAGTAAAAGGAATCTCTACATGGAGTTTCTCTATTACCTTAATAAACTTTTGGTACTGGTTTTCTACTTTAGTGTTTTTCAGCCTCTGTGGGAATGGAATGGGTGGTTTATAAGGTTGTTGAGTGTTATTCCCTGGTTCTGGTTTTGATTGCTTTTCTGGTTTCTCTGGTTCCTCTACCTGGTCTTTAGGTGTAGCATCTTCCATAGGTTTTTCTGATGTGCTTAAGTTAGGATTTCTAGGCCCTTCATAAGCAGTTCCACTTCTTAAGGTGATAGAATTTGCTTGGCCTTTTGGATTTGGTTGAGTTTGTCCAGGAAATTGTCCTCCAGGTGCAACTTGTACAAAGGTGTTTTGTGCTACTTGGGAAATCTGAGTCTCAAGCATTTTGGTGTGGGTTATTATCTGGTCAAACTTGGTTGCCAGTTGAGTAACCAGTTCGTTCGTGTGAATGTGTTGGTTCATAAACTCCTTATTTTGCTGAGTTTGAGTCTGAATAAAGGTGTCTATGGTTTCTTTAAGGTTTGGTCTTGGGGGCACTATTTGCATAGGTTGGTTTTGTTTTTGCGTTTGGAATCCTTGAGGTCTCGAAGGTCCGGGATTTTGGATAGGGTTATTGTTTTTGTAAGAGAAATTCGGGTGGTTCCTCCATCCAGGATTGTAGGTATTCGAGAAAGGGTTCCCTTGGGTATAGTTAACTTGGTCTGAGCTAGATTCGTTCAAAAGGCTACAGTCAACGGTTTGATGTCCTTGAGTTCCAGAGTTCGCATTCTGATTGGATTGCTGCTACTGTGGTTGGGTTTTGAGACATGTTCTCGACTCTCAAAGCTAGGGCGTCCATCTTGGCATTAATCATGTCCATGCAACTTACCTCTTGCTTTCCTCCATGGCTCTCCTTTTTCTCTACTGTCGCTCGTTCTAATCCCCACTGGGCGTGGTTTTGGGCCATGTCCTCTATTAGGGCACAAGCGTCAGGGTAAGGTTTGTTCATCAACGCTCCGCCAGCGGCAGCGTCTATGGACATCTTTGTGTTGTAATGGAGTCCATTATAGAAGGTATGTATGATTAACCATTGCTCCAGGCCATGGTGCGGACAAGCTCTTAAAAGTTCTTTATATCTCTCCCAGGCATCAAAAAGTGATTCGCCTTGGTTTTGGGTGAAACAAGTGATCAGGTTCCTAAGAACAGCGGTCTTGCTTGGTGGAAAATATCTCGCAAGAAAAGCTCTCCTAAGGTCTTCCCAAGTTGTTATTGAGTTAGTTGGAAGGGCGTCTAACCAGTCGTGGGCTTTACCTCTAAGGGAAAAAGGAAATAGTCTTAAACGGATAGCTTCGGGTGTGGCTCCATTTGCCTTAAGGGTGTCAGCTAACTGGATAAATACCTTTAAATGTTGATTCAGGTTCTCGGTAGCGAGACCAGCGAATTGGTTTTGTTGTACTAATTGTAATAATGAGGGCTTTAGTTCAAAGTTGTTGGTAGTTATAGCAGGGTTTACTATACTAGAACTAGGTTCCTCGTTAGATGGTTGGGCGAATTCCTTGAGCGGTCTTTGGTTACGATCTTCTGCCATAGCTCTTCTTATCTTGCGTATAAAAAGACGGGCACGAGCGTAACGTTCAGGTTCTACTAAAGGATCTATTAGGTTACCGGTGCTACGATTTCTACGCATCTACCGGCTAGAATAGCCTTAGTCTAAACGGGATAACAATAGGGTACGAAATTTGACGAAGTTGGTCCCCGGCAACGGCGCCAAAAACTTGATTGGGTGTGTATGTATAGCCTAAATATAGTACTGCAAGTGCACAGCCTATCGAAGTAATATATAAGATTATCGAACCACAGAGACCAATTGTCAATCTATCAACTCTATTGCTAAGGTGCTTATCTAAGGTGAACAAGAATATTGATGTGAGTGCAGTGCAACAAAGTAAATGAGCGAAGTAAATAACAGTTTAAAAGACAGGTTGGAATGTAAATCATGTAATCAGATATTGGTCCGGTCATTTGTAGATGAAACTACTTATGGGGCAGTATTTTCTATTGATAGCAAAGAATCAATTTAACGGGAACTTGTAGCTTTTGACCACTAAGAACCGAATTTACTCTTTAAATTAAATTCCTTTATTGTCACATATAAAGGGTGCCTTCCGCGTTAAAGAGGTAAACCTATTTTTAAGAAATTGATAGTTTTGACTTAACAGAAAAGTAATTTTACTCGGAAAGATTAACTTAAAGAGACTTTTGGCTTTTGACCAAGAGTCAGATTTCAAACCTACAAACGCGTCCGAAAATAGTTTCAAAATCGTTTTCTAAAAAGGTCAATGATTCCTATTTAACCAATCGACGGATTTCGCTCTTTTCGTTTAGTTAAATAATAATCAAGTCGTATCATTAGTTTGGACGGCTTTCGATCTTACCCAATAAACATTTAAACATAATTGACTTAAGTTAAAAGCAAAACATCCCCAAAGTATTTTCACTAGCATGATAATTGGAACACGACCATGATGATAATCATTACATCCAAACCTTTATAGTTTAGCCAGACATAATAAGTGCGAGTCTATAAAACGTGTAGACTATGGTAAGAGCATTTAGAGTCTATAAAACGTGTAGACTATGGTAAGAGCATTTAGAGTCTATAAAACGTGTAGACTATGGTAAGAGCATTTAGAGTCTATAAAACGTGTAGACTATGGTAAGAGCATTTAGAGTGTATAAAACGTGTAGACTATGGTAAGAGCATTTAGAGTCTATAAAACGTGTAGACTATGGTAAGAGCAATTATAAGTAAAGAAATGCAATAAAATAGAACCTTGCTCCAGTCGGAGACTTGAATCTGATACAAATCTACGGAATGGTAAGGCTGGTATGATGAACTTCAACCAAAGTGCTCCAAGACTCGATTACAACTCAATCTACACCGCAATAACTCCCCGATGTGAAGAGATTATTACTTTACAGAAACTGATAGTATATGGCTTAAGATTGTACTAAGCTTGGATGAAACTAAAGAATGAAAATCGAAAACTATTTATAGAGGATCCTTGAGATGCGTAAAGACCAGCATGCCCCTTAACTTCTTTTGAGCGGGAAGCTTTTTGTGAAGGCCGCGGGCGCGGTGGCAGTGGCCGCGGGCGTGGTGGCTGGAACTGCCACATCATGGGAACGTGGCAGTTGATCTCTGGGTGAAAGTGGGCCACGTCATCGCGTTCCCTGTAGCCAGCGTGGCGCTGAACGCCATAAGTGCAGAATATCTTGAAAAACCCTAATTTCTTGGCGTTTTGGCTCGTTTCTTCACAGAAGGCTCTGAAATGACAAGAATCCTGAAAACAAAGGAAAAAGGAACATAATACGAGAAAATGATAATAAAAACTAAGGAAAACATGTGATATTTGAGTCAGAAACATAGTGCGATTTAGTGCGATCACACATCCTTGGTTCTTTCGAAGAAGCTTAAAAATCGTCCCACATGTAGTAGTCATATGAGATATAAATCTGGAAATATAGTTCAACCTTCCAAGGAATCCTCTTACTTGCTTTTCCGTCTTGGGTTCGGGCATCTCTCGAATAGCTTTGACTTTATCGAGATCTACCTCAATACCTCGTTGGCTAACAATGAAACCAAGAAGTCTTCCAGAATGAACACCAAAAGTACACTTGTTAGGATTCAGACGGAGTTTGTAATTTCTCAAACGCTGGAATAATTTCAAAAGATGCTCCAAATGATATTCTTTGATCTGCGATTTGTAAATCATATCGTCTACATAAACTTATATCTCTTTATGCATCATATCATGGAACAGAGCAGTCATGGCTCTTTGGCACGTTGCACCAGCATTCTTTAAACTAAACGACATTACTCAATAACAAAATGTTCCCCAAGGTGTAATGAAGGTTGTCTTCTCCATATCTTCAGGTGCCATCTTGATTTGATTGTAACGAGAGAAACCATACATAAAAGAAAAGACTTTGAACTTTGTGGTGTTGTCGACCAATATGTCAATGTGTGGTAATGGGAAATCATCCTTTGGGCTGGCTCTAATCAGATCTCTGTAGTCCACACACATTCGAACCTTGCCATCTTTCTTAGCAACAGGAACTATATTAGCTAACCACTGAGGATAAACTGATGTAACGAGGAAGCCTGTGTTAATTTGTTTTTGAACCTCTTCTTTGATCTTGTCAGCCATATCAGGACGAATCCTTCTCAACTTCTGCTTAATTGGCGGACATTCAGGTCTCAACGGAAATCGGTGCTCCACAATATTGTTACCCAAACCTGGTGTGTCTTGGTAAGACTAAGAAAACACACCTACATACTCTCTGAGAAGCTCCAACTTTCTTTCTTTGACCTCTGGGATAAGAAATGCTCCAATCTTGACATCCTTTTTGTCTTCTTCACTACCCAAATTGTTTATCTCCATGGGCTATTCGAACAGTTGAATAATATTTTCATCATGCTAAAGTAAGTGGTAAATTTCGTCAAGGATCTCTTCACTATCCTCTTCCTCGGCTCCAAACATAGGGAAATCGAAGTTGGGAGGGGGCATATGGTCATTTTTTTCAATGGTTATGTCATGGATTAATCTAAACATATGATTTATGCTTTATTTTAGATATCGATTAATGTGAAATTTGTACAGATATATAAAAATTATATTTCTTTGTTTTTGTTACCATTTTCCAGAAAAGTAAAAAGTAAAAACAATATGGGGGACAAAATAACATTTTTATTCATGATTGGCAATACTTGAAACAAAAGCCCAGACATCTTCTCTTTTGCCTTGGGCAGAGCAAAAGGATTTATTTTTAACATAGCCCGACACAAATACTCTCTCGCCTTGGGCAGAGCGAAAGGTTTTTTCAAAATAGAACAAAGCATTACTCAGAAATGTGCATCACGGAAGGAATATCAATAGCAGTCCATTTCTGGCAAACCACTTCATGCGCTACAAAGTCAGGTAAATCCTCTTCAAAATCATCTTCCATTATAGCATCAACTTCAGGCGAAGTCGGATGGATAAAACCTATGCTTCGGAAAACTTCTTGTATCGGACTGGTAACTGTATCTTTTTTAGCTCTTGCAGACACGAGATGAAAACCAGGACCTTCTCTAAACTTGTTCTTAGGCAAAGTTAACACCTGGCCCCATCCTTCAGCCAAACCACTCTCAACCACTCGTCGCGCATATTCAAGAGAAGAAATAGATTCCCCTTGCTTCTTCACTTCATTATTAGCGACAGATAGAGCTTGGAATTGGGTTCCAATAGCCTCATTGGTATTAATATAGGAAAAATATGACAAGTGGCTTACCACCATAGCCTGTTCTCCACCAATTGTTACCATCTTTTCATTCCTTACAAACTTCAATCTTTGATGGAGTGTGGAAGTGACTGCTCCTGCATCATGGATCTGTGGGCGACCCAATAGGAAACTGTAGGCAGCATGAATATCCATCACTTGGAAATTAATCTGAAAGGTATGGGGACCAATTGTCATGGGGAGATCCACTTCACCGATGATAGTTTTCCTAGAACCATCAATCGCTTTGACAATTACCCCACTAGGCCTCATAGGAGCACCTTGATATGAAAGTCGAGATAATGTAGTTTTGGGCAATACATTTAATGACAAACCTATATCTACCAGCACACTTGACAAAGTATCATTTCCACAACTTATTGAGATATACAAATCCATATTATGGTTCCTTCCCTCTACCAGAAGTTCTTAATCGCTGAAACCAAGATTATTACATGAGGTAATATTACCCACAATTCCGTCAAATTGGTCTACCGTCACATCATGATCTACTAACGCATGATCCAAGTCCTTCATTAAAGCTTCCATATGGGCACCAGAATCTCTTAGTAAAGCAAGCACAAAAATTTTGGAAGGAGTTTTCAATAGTTGGTCCACGATCTTGTATTCATTTCTGTTAATGAGTTTCAAAATCTCATCATCATCAGGATGTGGGTTAGGCCCATTGGATTGGCCTGCCTCGACCCTTGGATCAACATTTATCATTGGAATTTCTGCTGGTATAGGTCTTATAACTTGAACTTCAAGCCTTTTCGATGGTACAGCTGCAAAGATACGGCCACTCCTTGTGACTCTGCTCACATCAACAATATTGACAAAAGATGGCATTGGTGGTATGGGGACTTCTACTCCATTCTCAATCATTGTTGCATTGTATTTGTATGGTATGGCTTTATCTGAGTTGTAAGGCACGGGACCAGGAGGACAGATAACGAAAGGAGCAGCCGAGGGAGTCTGACTATCATAAGCAATCTCTACTGGTTTAGGCATGTTGAAATGTGGCACTATAACATTCACCTCATCATATGGATCTCTGTCATATGTGATGGTAATAACCCTTTGGTATAACAAATTCTGAATATCTTCTTTCACAACAGAACAATCATCTTCTATTGAGCAAAATTCGCAAACGTCATAATCATGTCGATGTTTAAAGAAGGCAAGTCTACTTAATCTTTGATGCATTATGATCAGTGAGTCCCTTATATGCTCAACTTGGTAGACTCGAAACTTTCCAGGACATTCGTGCAGCATATTTACTGATGTTGCCCCATGTTGAGGCAATGGATTAGTTTGAACATTTGGATTAACATCTTTGAAAGACAAAATACCACTCTTGATTAACCTCTGGACGTCTGCCTTCAAAGCAAAGAAATTTTGAATATTATGTCCTGGAGAACCTTGGTGACATGCACAAAATTTATCAGCCTTGTACCAAAGGGAAGTATTATTCGGTGCAATAGGAGGAGGTTTCATTGTTATGATATTATTCCAGATCAAAGCAGGGAATAACTCAGTGTAACTCATTGGGATTGCATCAAACTGTGGTTTTCTCGGCGAACGGTTTTGATTGTTGAATTGAGGAGCCTATTGTCGAGGTTATTGATGAAACTGTCATTGTTGAATTGGAGAGGCTTGATAGGTTAGAGTTACCATTGTTAGGCGGATAGCAAGAATGACTGTCGCAACATGTGAATATTCCCTTCTCGGCCTTCCAGGAAAAATTGCAATAACATCTTGTTCCCTCCTGTTGGGGAAGACACTCCCAAATTTCTTAACACCACTAGATGTACCACCTTCCTTGACTAGACGCCCTTCACGAATTCATTCTTCAAGTTGCATGCCCATGTTCACCATCTCAATGAAATCACTAGGCACACTTGCATTCATTCTCTCATAGAAGAAGGAACCTAATGTTTTCAGAAAAATCTTCGTCATCTCTTTTTCTTCGAGGGGAGGATAGATCTGAGCGGCAATCTCACGCAACCTTTGGCCATACTCTTTAAAATATTCTCTATCCTTATCGGACATAACTCGAAGTTGATCTCGGTCTGGGGCTATGTCAACATTGTACTTATATTGACGAACAAAAGCCTCACTGAGGTCATTGAAGTTGCTGATTCAGGTGCTATCCAAACCCATGTACCATTTCAGTATGGCACCAGTTAAGTTGTCATGGAAGTAGTGAATTAATAGTTTATGATCATCATAGTAGGTGGACATCTTCCTCACGTACATGGTCAAGTGACTTTGCCGACATGAGTCACCTTTGTATTTTTCAAAGTCCGAAACTTTGAACTTAGCTGGAATTTTCACGTTTGGGACCAAACACAAGTTATGAGCATTTTTCCCAAACAAGTCTCTCCCTTTAAGTGCTCTAATTTCCCTTTGCATTTCTTTAAATTGGTCTTGGAACTCTTCCATCCTATCGAAGACGCCTAAACTTTCAGTAGGTTTAGCATGATAAATTGGTTCATTTGTATAGGGAATAGTGTGAACCACGGGAGTAGCAGTAGTCATTACAGGCTGAGGGAAAGATACCATAGGGTGGATCACATGTTGCACATTAGTCATCTCTGGTTGAGGAAAAGACACAACAGGTTGAATCACAGGTTGCACAACAGGCTGGTACCTTTCTGGCGTGAAATTGTAAGGCATACCCCATGGAAAAACTTTCGGAATTTGATGTTGCAGAGGGTTGACTTGAGCCAAAGAGGCTGGAGCAGTGACAATCTTGAACACCATAATAGTTTGAGCCTGAGCTTCAGTGGCCGAAGTCGAAGGCTGATTCTGAGCAACCATCAAGCTTTCCACCAAAGCGGTCAACTTTTCCATTCCAGCACGACGAGTGGTAACCTCCTCACGAAGCTCATGATTTTCTTGCTCTAGATCTTCCATTCTCTTTCGACGATTGGCTCGAGTATTATACTGGTGAAACAACTTGACCATCTATCGGAGTGGAAAAAGAAGTAAGAATAAGACTCTAGAAAACATGTAAGGTCGAATTTCGAATGATGTATGATATGTGATGTAAATGATTATTTATTTTGATAGTTTTTCGAGGAACTTTAAAACTTTGATAACTTTGCACACATCAATGGTAAAGAAATTTGGAACAACAAAACTTGTTTCATTAATAAAAGGCAGAAAATTAAAACTTTGGAACATAAAGCCCTTTTAAAGAGTTTTACAAAACGACATAAGCAATAAAAACTAGGGACTAAGATCATTCAGAATCATCATCAGACGAAAGACCAATTGCGACTTGTAACTTGAGCTTCCTAATCTTCTTCTCATATAAGTCTTCCATCTCTGTCTTCTCGGCTACTAGCTGATCAACAACTTTCTTCCATGGATTAGGAACAAGAGTAACGCCTACCAAATCTTCCTTCTTCCTCTTCTTCTCCTTAGCATACTTCTTGAGAAACGCATCTTTCTGACGAAGCTTCTCATCATGATCAATAAACCAACCGTCTTGAATAAATAGCATATCCTCCTTCTCTTTTAGCTGTTGAGTCAGGACCCTATTTTCGTATTCAGACATACTATATTTTTCCTTCCAAGCATCTCTTTCAGACTCCATTCTAGCCAGATTTTACTGATACTCTTTCATGTTCTCAATAGGAATGGAAGTAGATGACAATGTAGCAACAAGGAATAAAGGTTTCTCGTGATAATAAGGCATCTTGAGAACACAAGCCCTAGAACAAACCCATTGAAGGTAAGGCTCCAAAGAAACAACACCTATATGTCCTAACATGTCTCTTCCCTTTCTATGGATATGGCGCCACGCCCTTTCAATCTCCTCATTAGGTGCTTTGTGATCTTTTCCTTCTTGTAGAAAGAAACCACACAAATGAGTGCTATTTGGCTTGTCCTTCATAGGGTATCCAAACTGGCGGCATGCAAGAATATAATTGTAATAAATTCCTCCCCTCGTACCAATAAGAGGCACGTTGGGAAAAACACCACAACTATCAATGATCTTCACATCATAATAAGCTTGATTGTACCAATCTATGTCGGAATGAGTAAAAGCCGTAATTTTTGGCGCCCATCGTGGCTCCTTCTTGAGATCCCAAAAAACATCAGACCCAGGTAAATGAGAAACATACCACTGGTATAACAATGGTGCACAATAGATAATCATTCCACTTTGGTAAGAATTTCAAAGATGGATGGAATAGAAGGTATCTCCTAGCAGTGTAGGGACCAGATTTCCAATCAAGAAGATTCTAATGGTGTTGATATCCACGAAATTATCGATGTTAGGGAACAAGAACAACCCATAACCAAGTAAAGCAAAAACAACTTCAAAGGCGACAATATCCTTTATCTCGGCGAAGTAACGAGCTTTCTTCAACAAAAACTATGCAGGTAAACCTCATATTCCTCCCTTGGTAGTCATGTTATCTTCTATCTCAGACTTCCTCAAGTGGGTGATTGTTGCTATCTCATGAGATTTGGTTTCCCCTTCTAAACCGGAGAAAGTAACACAGTCGGTGATTGGTAAACCAAGTACATAAGAATACTCTTCCAAAGTGGGAATCAACTGTTAATCAGGAAAAGTGAAGCATCGATACAACAGATCATAGAACTGGACCAACGTAGTAAGGATACCTTCTTTTATCTTGTGCTTCATAATAGAAATAATATATCCATATTTTTTCGAAACTCCTTAGTATTCTCAATCTTGGGAATCAAACTCTTCAACTCTTCAATCTCAGGCTCCTTAAAATTGTAACTCCGAGTGTTTCTCTTTCCAAAATCCATAGTAAAAAGTACTTGAGATGTCTGCAAAAATCATTCTTAAGTTCCTTGAAAAACATGTTTAAAGAATGCTTATGGATGCATGAATGAATGATAATGCAACAATTACACATCAGTTAACAAACATGGGGTTTAAGGGTTTAATGCTTCGAGCATGGAGTCAAATGTAAAGCCCACCCCCAAGGTATGTACTAAAGGTTTAATCACACCTGTAAAACAAGGTTCTAAAGGTTCCCAGAGTCTACGGTCCTCCTTAGGATATGACCAATGTCTAGATTACTCGGTAATTATCAATATTCTCAAGAGAAACTCTTCTGAGCACAACATCGCGTGACAACTACTTCCGGATTACTCCGTTATAATCTCGATGCTACACCTAAGAGGCAAATATGGGTTAAGGGTTCTACAACTCTCAGCTTCTCTAGCTCCCAGGTCTAAAGCAATAACATCTTCCCGATTACTCGGTGAATGAATACTATATTCAAAGGGGCTTCCACTGAGTGGGGGATTTCATGCCTCCTTCTTCGGGATTACTCCCTCAAAGTTTACATGAATATACCATCCGTCATATTCCTAAGTGTAACTTAGTCCGGGTATAAGACTTGTCCTTGGTAAATATCATCAATACCCAAATAACCATACAATATAACATATAAGCAAACAAATAATAATAAAACAGATAAGACAAACTAGGCTTAACCCACTTAGGGATGGACCAGCAAGAGGTCAATCTTTCCCCAGTAGAGACACAAATTTTGTAGCGATAAAAAATGTAACGGGGTAAATCGGAGATCGATCTATTAATAAACTTGACTCACAAAATAAGAGTCGCCACCGCGCTTTATTATTTGCAAGGGAAAAGGTAAAAGAGCGAAATAAAACCCTTAAATATGCAATGTAAAATAGTACTTAAAAGTAATGAAAATACAATGCGTTTTTGAAAGAGATCTAGAGTTCGGGGGTCGGTTATGCAATGGGAAGGTATTAGCACCCAATGCATCTGTGGTACTCCGCAGGAACCTTTTGAACTATCTATTTTTTGAAATTGTTTGTTTTATTAAAATGGTTTGTTTGGTAAAAATGGGTGTGGACGAGATTTTGAAGATACAACGACCTAGTGTCGAAGTTTTGACTTAAAAGGTGTGAGTTTTAAAATTGAGTCTTTTAAGAAAATTAACTTAAGTTTAGCAAAATAGTAAAACAAAAAATGAATGAAGGGGTTCGCTCAATCGGATTTGATGACATCACTACGCCAAAAATAAGTTTTAGTAGCACATAAAAGAAAGCGCTTTTGGAAAAAATCACTGCTGTAGGTTTTAAAAAAATTCGCTTAAAAAGCGCTTTCAAAGGGTGCCTTAAGAAAGCGCTTTTCAAAAGCGCTTCTAAAGGTCACCCTTAGAAAGCGCTTTTTGGGAAGCGCTGCTAAAGCTGGCCTTTCAGAGGGTACCTTAAGAAAGCGCTTTTCAAAACCGCTGCTAAAGGTCAGCCTTAGAAAGCGCTTTTCCAAAGCGCTGCTAAAGTTGGCCTTTAGAAAGCGCTTTTAAAAGCGCTGCTATAGGATATGCTACGAAAGCGCTTTTTGATGTAAAAGCGCTGTTATAGATGACCTTTAGAAAGTGCTTTTAAAATCGCTTTCGTAGGGGTAGTTGGTTGAGATGTTTTAGAGAACAAAATAATTAAAATAAAAATTTAAAACAAAGTTTAAAAGCAGAAAAAATTAGAAATGTTACTTGAGTGAAGATATGGATTCCATGAGTCACACAGCATTACAATGTCCCCAAAGCTACCTTCACATCTATTCCCTTACCTCATCTTACTAACACTTGCATCCATATATCTCTTCTCTTCTCTCATCTCTCTCCACACACCCTCTCCTTCAACCTCATAATCACTTTCAATCTCCAACTGTAACTTCTTCAAAGGCAAATGGGTTTTAGATCCAAATCACACCCCACTCTACGACGACACGTGTCCCTTGCATCGAAACACATGGAATTGCATCAGAAACCAGAGGGAAAATCTGAGCTTGATCAATTCGTGGAAATGGGTTCCACGTGGCTGCCATTTGCCTCGGATCGACCTGTTTCGGTTTCTTGGTGTGATGAGAAATAACAACGTTGGGTTTGTTGGGGATTCGCTCAATGAGAATTTCTTGGTTTCGTTTTTGTGTATTCTTAGGGTTGCTGATGAGGGTGCACAGAAGTGGAAAAAGAAGGGTGCTTGGAGAGGTGCTTATTTTCCCAAATTCAATGTCACTGTTGCTTATCATCATGCGGTTTTGCTCTCCAAATATCAGTAACCTTCTCCTTTACCAATTCTTTTTCTTGTTTCCGATTTCAAAGTTCAGAATTTTGCAAATAGCTTGTATTGGGTTGGTGAAATTTAGGGTCTGTTTGGAAGAACCTACTTAAACAGATTTTGACTTTTAGGGTTCTGGTTTTACTTTGTTTCTTTCTTGTATACTTTTTTAAATGGAAACCTTATGAGCTAATTACTGATTAAACAAAGGTGGTAGCCAAAGCAATCTGAAGCTGGGATACAAGATGGGTCAGAAGGTATTCATCGAGTTGACGTTGATGTTCCTGCAGATGAATGGGCTAAGATTGCAGGTTTCTATGATGTCCTGCTGTTTAATACTGGTCACTGGTAATTCTTTCTAACTTTCCTCCATCTTGAACTTCTAAATCATGCAGTGCCACTTGAAAAATAGTTTGACTTGTATTGTAACTGTCGGTATGCATTGCTAAAAAGTTGAATGAATAAGTAGTTATAGTCTAATATTAATTATGTTTTTATTTAAGGTTGTTATATGACAAATTGATGCGCGGGAATCAATTGTCAAACAGATTCCATTTCGTGTCTTCCTCCCGTGTCAGCGGAGCGACAATTGGTAGGGAACCAGATTCAGTAAGAGAGCACTTAGTCGAAAGATTCATGGCAACTGGCAGTACAGAAAGCTTATATCTTTGGGCGTATAATACTATTCCTACAGGGTTAGATTTTCATTCTAAGTTCATTTTAATATTTGTAATTTTTGCATAGAAAATTTTCTTCTAAACTGTTGTTTTAATTTATAGACCTCACTGGTTGTTGGTTGCTATCGATCCTATAAAAGAAGTGGTCTATTATCTGAATTCGGTTGACGGTGATTGGAAAAATTATCTGGATATGAAGTTAATGATTGATACGTAAGTGAGATTATTCTAAATATTTGTGTGTATTTATATATTTAATTATTTATGTGACATTGTTCTAAATATATATTTTTATTTTGTTAGAGCGATACAAGTATTCCGGTGTCAAAGAGAAGCTCGGGTACGACGGTCTAAATCAAACAACATTAATTGGATCAAAGTGCAGGTATATTAATTTCCACTATTTTGCTTATAATATTTATGCTATTTGATAAAACAATACAACTATATATTCTTATTTGTTTTTCTATGTAGTGTCCTCAACAGCAAAACGGTATAGATTGCAGATACTTCGTTATGCGGTTTATCAAAGAAATCCTTCAACTGAATCAAATAGAGATTCCAGTCACGGTATGGATTTATAACTTAGGATTTGTTTTATTATTTCTCGGATATTTCATATAATTTTTTACTTTTA
Source organism: Vicia faba (assembly GCA_948472305.1). Classification (NCBI taxonomy): domain Eukaryota; kingdom Viridiplantae; phylum Streptophyta; class Magnoliopsida; order Fabales; family Fabaceae; genus Vicia; species Vicia faba. Next base: position 1,347,821,752 of record OX451735.1, read on the forward strand.
AATAAATCATGCATATTATGTTTTGTTATGTAGTACTTCGATGAATACAAATGTGCATATTACATGAAACTTCAGTTGGAAGAAATCAAAGAGGAATTGTGTCAATATTTTATTGAGCAGAGAATCATATAAGGTATGAATACATTATTATGTGAAAAGTGTTATGAATATGTTACATGTGTACATGGATTACCATATTGACTGTGTTATTATGTTAAAACCTCGCAGGACCAGGACCTTAATACATAATTGACCGTGTTTTTATCATACATTAGGACTGGTTTAGTTGTTGTTAGGGTTGATTCTGTAAGACTGATTTTGAGTTACAATGCTGATAACAATGGTTTTTATATATTTTGAGGTACAAAAAAGGTGTATATATATTTTGGATTACAATGGTATACAATGCATTACCGCAGTTTATGAATTACAGGTTATGGCAACTGGTTTATATAAATAATATGTTGCGAACAATGCAGGTATATGAATTATATAAATTATACCTCTAAAAAAACACCCTATGAAAGCACTTTTTCAAGAAAAACGATGCCTTAGGTAACCTATGAAAGCGCTTTTTCACAAAAAGCGCTGTCTAAGGTAAACATATGACAGCGCTTTTCCAGGAAAAAGTGCTTTTCCAGAAAAAAGCGTTGCTAAAAGCCTACCTAAGACAGCGCTTTTCCAGAAAAAAGCGCTGCTAAAAGAAAACTTATGAGAGCGCTTTTCCAGAAAAAAGCGCTGCCTTAGGTAGACCTATGAAAGCGCTTCTTCATAAAAAAGCGTTGTATTAGGTAGACCTACGAAATAGATTTTCATTAAATAATAAGCGCTGCTAAAACCTATAGCAGCGCCACCTACGAAAGCGCTTTTAAAGGAAAAAAAAACGCATTCGTAAGTCTTTTTTGGTGTAGTGCATGTAGTCAACAAAGTTAAAATATTTCCCTTGGAATTGAGACAGACGAAAGATAAAGATTAAACGATCGAGAATAAAGTTAATTAAAATGATAATTGATCAATTAAATAAATAACGAAAATTAAATTATACTACCATGCATTTTCAAACAAAAATTAAATAAAAGATTAGTTTATAAGCATGTATTTAAACAAAAATTAAATAAAAGATTAGCATGTATTGGAATAATTAATAAACAACAAAATTAAATAAAGACTAATTTGATAATATGTTTTTGAATAAACAAAAATTAAATAAAAGATAACAAAAATTAAGTGAAAGATTAATTTAATAAAAAGCATGTTTTTGTATTTTTATGATGAAATAATTATATGAATGAACTAAATTAATATTTATTATATATTAATGAAATTGGGAAATAATAGCTAAATGGACTTAAAAAAACGAAAAAAAGAAGCCCCAACAAGGATAGAACCTGGGTCCTCTTGGACATTGGTGATGTGTTTTGCCAATTAAGCTAAGCTTAATAAGTGTTATAATTATGATTCTATTAATAAATAAGGGAAAATGGTTGAGTGATTGGGCCAACAAGCCCAATAGGACTGACACGGTTAAAAGAAGGATAAGGAAAAGTTAGTGAAACCCTAAAGTAAAGCAAATGTGCCACGCTGCTGGTGTATAGCATGGGGAAGGGAAAAAAGAACTAATTATTATAAACGTTATCTCTTCTCTATGTTGTACCATGAAATAAAAATGAGACTCTCTATTCCCAACGAAATCTCCATCTCCTCAAACAATCTTTTGTTCTTCGTTAAACATATTGTAACCCTCAATCACCAACTTCACCCCTCTGAGTTTTTTTAATGCAATATCGTTTCGATCTTCATCTTTAAACTCCGCCGAACTCCATCATCTTCTTCATCGCGCGTACTTCCTCTCCCTGCCTCAACGAACAACATCATCACCAGTTTCTCACTTCTCTTCTCTGGTAGGTAAGCCTTAAACTCTTCCATCTCTTTCTTTTTATGAAATCTCTGCTATTTCTTTGGTCCTAACTGCCTCATCTCTGTTTCACTCTATCATTTCAGGATTGTGACTTTGGGACACGAATTTGAAGCTAACAAAATCCCGCCATAAATCTACATAAGCTAATTGGAGAAAAAGGTTTTAACATTGAGAAAAATTGAATTCGAGAAGAAGGTCATGATGTACAGTGACCCATCTATCAAAGCCCTTACAAACTGTGAAGAATCTTGCCCCAATTTTACTACTACCGCCTCTTGCTTTGGTGGTTAATCAGTTTATTTTTTGTTTAAGTTTTTGTTAAATCTAAATCGTGTGTTTTTGTATTGTTGGTAGAACCAAGTGTATTTCTCTGGTTTCTTAATCATGCAATTGATGTGTAATTTGTTCTCTCTGCTCCATCATTTCCTCTGATTCTTCTCCATTCTCTACTAATTTTTGTTCCTCTCTGTTCAGTTCTAATGATTGGTGTATTACGTATGTCTATACAAGGAAATGGAAAGTAAACGCAAGGAGTGAAGTAGGGTTTTAGATTCAGGGTACGATTCCGATTGAATTTTGTGAGTTTAAATTGGTTAGCATGTGTTCGGATCTGGTTACGGGTTTTCAATTTCATGGTATGTTATTGTTCTGTTTTTTTGTTTGTGACAGAAGAAGAAAATGTGGTTAACTGGGGAATAAATAATAAGATGTAGTGTGTTAAAGGGGTTGAGGTGAGCAGAACAGGAAGCGGGATACTGGCGGAAGGTGTCGCGGAAACAGGGAGGGAGTATCTGACAGGTTGATGGCTGAGATGAATAGGGGTGAAGAGGATGAAGGGGATCGAGGTTAGCTTGTAAGATTCTGCATTAGAATTTATGACTTGTATATAGTTCTTAAGTGGGGGTATTCCATGGAGGTTTAAATAAAAACATCTATAACCTTTTGTTTTTCATTTTGCAGAAGACATGATTGCTGATTATATGGTTACTTGGGATAAAGATGAATTTTTCGTGATTAAAGGAGTCAAACTCGAGAGAAAAAAAACGCGCTATCCACAACTGTATCAAATCATTATAGAAGTGAAGCTCCCTGGCACCAGGTCTACAACACTCGCCACCGTCCAGATAAAGTTCACTCAAGGAGATTCGGGGAATAAGGATTCAACTTTTGTTTTATTTTGGATATAAACTCAATATTGCTGTTATGGCCTGAACTCAAATTTAGACTCTAAAAACTTCGCTGACTTGGGCCTTCGAGGATGTACTCAAGCTCGCGAGGTTGGATAGTTAGGATTATTCTAGGTTGAAGAAACTGAGTTCGAAGATTTTATTTTGGCTGAGGTGGGTTTGGTTTCCTGATAAAGCTATTACATTTGAGTTGTTGTGGTTGATGTTGTGGGGGATGTACTATTTTGTAAAGAGGAAATATGGTTGAACAAATATAATGTATAGTTTATATAATTTCTATTGTTCTAATATTTCAAATCTATTTTTCTTATTTATTATTACTATTATTCTAACATTTCTATATACCAACACATTATAGAAATTCAAAAAAATAAAGCAAAGGAATAAGATAAATCAAACATCATATGGAAAAAAGTGGTGCAGAAGAAGATTCAAACATGGATATATGAGAAAGTTATGTAGAGGTAAATAAGGAGGAATAAAAAATACCTATCGGAGTCTCTCCGATGGAGCTTCAAAACAGTAAGTTTTCCCTCTTTTCTATTTTCCTCTTGCTGAGTTTTTTTCTGGTTGTCTCTCCTTCAATTTTTCAGTGTGTGTCTTTGAATTTTTCTCTTGTGGTTTTTCTGTCCATGAAGGGGCTTTTTATAGTGAAAGAACAAACTATTTTGACAAACTATTTTTATGGGGGGGGGGGGGGGGACAATAAGACATTTGAACTATTTTGATGCTTTGTTCATGCAATTTTCTTTAGCCATATTGATGCAAATTCTGGGCTGTTTTGATGCAGGGCAGCAGGTTGTTGCAGACTGGTTTACAGTAGATTTGTTTGCAGTTTCATAGCAGTTTTGGCAGCATTTGGGACTGCTGCAGTCTTGCTATTTTTTGGACTGTTTGTAGCATTTTTGAAGCACCTTTTTGGGACTATTATGTTGTATTTTTTGGGATCGTCTTGCTGCTGTTTTGGATAGAAAAATACCACAAAAATTGGACTTTTATTGTATTGCAATAGGGCTGGAAAATATGGGCAGCAACGTGATATTGGGCTGGAATTTTAGGACATTAGGAATTATAGTTTGTACAACTTGTAATTCCTTGTAACTTTTTAGTGATAAAGCCAAATAAAATTGTAACATGAATGGATACTTATACTTCAATATAATTCTCAATTCCTTTGTAATTGTAAATGTTTAAATCTTTATGAACTTTGAATCTTGATATTTGTCTTGATGAAATTCAAAATCTTCCATTTGAATTTGGAAAGGAATGATTGATGCTTGAATGAATTCTTGAATAATGAATGAACAAAAATGCAAGCCTTAAGACTTCAATCTTGCATTTTGTAATAGAGATCCAAATAAATTTCATGAGTTGATCTTAATAAAGCTGTAACCATCATGTAATTATTCTTGTGATGAATGACAAGTTTGAATCAAATTTCTTTTTCCAATATCTTCTTGAATAAATACTTCATTTTAATTCAAATGGCCATGGTGTGAATCCATCAAAATAGTCACACAAAAATAATCTTGATAAATATTAATGAGATGAACGATTATTCTTGAATGAGCCCTTTTAGACAACTTCTATTTAATTAACACTTGAATTCACATGATGAAAATTCCAAATATTAGAAATAAATTCTTACAAAGTGATCTAGAATTTAATCATCCCACTCTAATGAAATTCACCTGTTTCATGTAAGTATAAGAAATAGAACCATGCTTAAATGCTTCGAATAATCACTAGAAAAGGGATTTGAGGCGAAATGTTATCACATTAAGAAATTGGCACAGTAAACTAAACTTAGAGATTCAGAAACTCTTAAATCATGACAAACGTCCCATAAAGTCCTCTCATGGCTTTCTAAACACAGTTCTCTTCAACTCTTAAAGAAAACTTGCAGATGACTTTTGGTCGAAGCATTTGAAATCAACTTGCATAGCTTGATCTTTCTTGTATTTCAAGGCAAGGTGAAACACACGTAAACCAGTGATCACGAAACCTTGACTGTTCTTTCTGAAGAATTTCAGAGACACTTGAGGCCATCTGTTGGAACAGAGCATGGAAATAAAAACGCGATTCTCTGAAAGTTCCCTTGATGAATCAGTCCTCGAGAGTCAATGATCAATCATACTTCTGGCTTGAGAGACTCCAAAACCCTAATTGAGGCGTGAAATATGATGCTCTTGATTTAGATCTATTTTCTGCACAAGAAATAAAAGAAACAAAAAAATGCACTTCGTGCTTGATTAGAAGTTAGTCATGCATGAGATAAAATGCTTACAACACTCGATAATCTCTGCACGCGCAATACTCGAAAGTGAAACATTCGAAACCTACCATATTTGTGACCTTGATGTATATAACAAAAAAAATGCAAAATTCATATGGGATCTTAGGTCAAAATTTGGGGTATGACGCGTGCTTCTGAAGGATAATAGTTGAATTGATCCATCCAGTGTTAGGAGGGTGTATTTGTTATCTGTGAAGAGTTCTCATACTACAGTCTCTCGCTTTTTGTTCCTAATTTTTTCCTGGACCGCCCTTTCGGGTTTTCAATCCACCGGGATACCCATTTTTGCCTAAGCCGCCCTTTCGGGTTTTCGACTTAGCGGGTTATTATTTTTCTCTTTTTTCTTTTTTAGCCCTAACTTTTGCTGCCATTTCGAGTTTTTGACTTAGAGGGTATTTTTATGTATAGTATTTTTTGATCGAGTCTGAATTGATTGGAAGAGGAACGTCTTCCCCATCCATGTCTGTCAAGATTAGAGCACCTCCTGAGAAAGCTTTCTTCACGATGTACGACCCTTCATAGTTGGGAGTCCACTTGCCTCTTGGATCAGAGTGAATTGAGAGAATCTTCCTTATGACCAGATCACCTGTGTGGACCTCTCGAGGTCGAATGCTCTCTTGAGACATTGTTGGTATAACGGACCATGACAAATGGCTTCTAGGTGCTTCTCTTCGATGAGATTGAGTTGGTCGAGCCTTGTTTGGATCCATTCAGCTTCATCAAACTTAGTGTCCATCAGAACCCTTAATGAAGGAATTTCCACTTCGACTGGGAGTACCGCATCTATATCGTAGACTAGTGAAAAAGGAGTTGCCGCAGTGGAAGTACGCATCGAAGTTCAATAGCCGTGTAGAGAAAAGGGCAACATCTCATTCCAATCTTTGTATGTTCTCACCATTTTCTGGACGGTCTTATTTATGTTCTTGTTAGCTGCTTCGACTGCCCCATTCATCTTTGGCAGATAGGGTGATGAATTATGGTGCTCAATATTGAATTCTTCACACATTTCCCTCATCATTTTATTGTTGAGATTTGACCCGTTATTAGTGATGATCTTATTAGGAGTCCCATAACGACATGATTTCTTTCTTGATGAAGTAGGTGACAACTTACTTGGTCACATTCTTGAACGAAACCGCTTCCACCCATTTGGTGAAGTAGTCAATAGCAACGAGAATGAACATGTGTCCATTTGAAGCGCTCGACTCGATCCGTCCAATCATATCAATGCATCATATTGCAAAGGGCCATGGTGAAGTAATTACATTCAAAGGAGCGGGAGGAACATGTATCCTGTCTGTGTAAACTTGACATTTGTGGCACATCTTTTCATACACACAACAACCGCTTTCCATCGTCATCCAGAAATAACCTGCTCCTAGTATTTTCTTGGCCATGGAATATCCACTGGCAGGAGTCCCAAAAGAGCCCTCGTGAATTTCTCGTATGATGGATTCTGATTCGTGTCTATCCACGCGTCTGAGTAGAACCAAATCATAGTTTCTTTTGTACAGAACGTCTCCTGATAGTAAAAACTTGGATGCTAATCTTCTAAGAGTCCGCTTATCACAAATTGTATCACCTTCGGGGTACTCCTGCTTCTCAAGGTATCTTTTGATGTCGAAGTACCACGACTTTTCGCTCAATACGTCTTCAGTTGTGAGACAATGAGAAGGGAAAACATGTGTTGGCTCCTTGTAACGGAGGATTCTTATATTGAGTGCATGATTCAAATAACTGACTTTGAACATTGCTGCTAAAGTGGCCAGAGCATCTTCCAATTGATTTAATTCTCTAGGAATATGCTCAAAGGTGATCTCTTCAAAAGCGGGCAACAAATCTAATATGTAATCCCGACATGGAACTAAATTAGGGTGTCATGTATCCCAATCGCCTAGTACTTGATATATCAGTAAGGCAGAATCCCCATAAACTTCAAGAATCTTGATCTTCAAATCAATGGCTGCTTCAAGACCCATTACACAAGCTTTATATTCTGCAACATTATTCTTGCAATCAAAACATAATGAATCTCAAGGTTATTGGATCAAAGAGATCAAATTAACATACTTGAGCTTGCAAACATAGGTTTGGGCCACAAATGATCATTTATTCGAATCGGGACAAAATTTAGCGATATGTTAAGCAATCGTAAGTGGACTTATGTAGAAGTCGCACCTATTTTGAGGTCGGTCAATAGAAATCTATGCACCATTTGTTTTGAGACATGATATAGAGATCAAGCTCCAATAATACTTAGTGCAATAAGAAAGGGATGAGATGAAAAGGGGTGGGAGAGAATATACAAATCACTTTTGAATTAATATTTAAATCAAACTATTATTAAAATCATTCATCCATTTTTATGGAGTTAGACTCAACACCATGGATCCAATGATGTTAATAAATCTCATGATCAAAAATTTAACCCAAGATCAGCCAGAAAATAATCACAAAATAATATTGCATTTAATATATACATTAAAAGGTTTTTCTAAATGTTTTTAAAATGGAAATAAAAGAGAAAAACACCAACTATATTCAAATTAATCAAGAAATAAAAAGTAAGACTATAGAAAAATCAGAAATGAACTAAAATGATTTTATAAATTTTTTGGTAATTTTTAAAAGTCAGAAACTATTTTTAAATTAAAAGAAATGAGTAAAATAAACCAAAAATGATAAAACAAATAACAAAGTCAGAAATAAAAAATAAATGAGGTCACCAATATTTGTCACAATATCATTGGATCATCCCATATTTTTTCAGAACTTAAAAATGCATAAAAGTATTTTTAAACATTTAAAACAAATCAAATAAAGTGAAAATTTATGAAAAATACCAAAACACAAAATAAAATTGTGAAAAAATAAAAATCAGAAAGAGAAAAATCAAAAATATTTTTCATAATTTTTTTCAGATTTTTTGGACTAAAAATGAATTTTCTATGTTTTTTTTGAAATTTAAAACAATTAAATATAAAAAATCAGAAAAGAAAATAAAAACCAAAAAAATATGGGCCATCTGATCAATGTCAAAATGTGCTAGTAAACAGATCAAGTGGACCTGGCGCGCTGTGCGTGTTATGGACTTTAGTGGATAATGCATTGAATCATTAATTAAATCAGATTTCAAAAAAAAAACAAGTGGTGTGCCATCATTGGTTGGAAGATGACACGTTGGTCATCTTCAACCTCCAGTCAACGCGAATTGCAGGTCTCTCAAATTGTAAAATCAGAAGCTCAGACTTATGCCATTTGCTTCGTGTCTTCAAGAGGAAGACAACCACACCTTCGCGACAAATTTATATAAATTGTAGCTCAAGCAAATTGGAAGGAAAGTTTTAAAAAGGGATTTGAAACTTCGTGGTCAAAATAAGTTTCCAGATGAAAATAAGTGTTGTGACTAGAACCAGGGAAATGAGAGCATCACAATGATATCAAAATTTTCAATGGAAAAAGAATGGAATCAAATGGATGCTTGAGCTGAAAGTTACATGGAGTCAAAGTTGGAAAAAAAGTTGACTTTCCAAACTTAGAAATATTTCAAAGTTTTCTACAAAAGTTACCTATAATGTTTTGCATCCAAACAAGGTCTTCCACTTGAAATTTGCTTTTGACCAAAAAAGATGGAATGAAATATACCTGTTGAATGACATTTTGAAACTTGAACCATTCCAAATCTTCAAAAGTTGAGAGAGTTATGAATTGTTGAAGTTGGAAAAAAAATCATGAAATGACCTATAATCTTTTGTATCCTTAGGGCATCTTCCATCCATTTTCTCATTTTGCATATAAAAGAAAGCATAAAGATCATATCCTAAAGATCATATTGGAAAATGAATGGGCTCAAGGCAATAAAAATGGACCAAGTTATGATCATTTGAAGTCACATATGAGGAATTGGGGGTTCATCTGGAGGACTTGTAATCTTTCTTCATCATCAAGCTTCTTCCACATGAAAACTCCTTGAAACTTTTGAAGTGATTTATTGATAACCCTTGGAAGAGAAGGATTCCTTTGTAATCACTCAAAAATAACAAAATATGAGCAAGATATACTTCTTTGAAGTTCAAAACCCTAGCTCCTAGGTCAAAAAAATGCTTTGAGGAACCTTGACAATTTTGAACAAACTTCTTGTACCAACACAAATGTTTTGTAAATAGAAGTTGTTGAGGATTAAAAATGAGAATTCATAGCCATCAAAACCACTTCCATATGTTGAGAAGTTAGAGAAATATGCACTTGTGATCAATGGGAACAAGGCCTTGTCCAAGCATGAAAACTCCTTCAATCAACCCCTTGTACTTTTGGATCAATCTTGATATCTTGGAATGTAGTGAACAAAAATAACCTTGCCATGCCATTTCATCCAAAACAAGTCCAATGGTGAGGTTTGAACTTCTCAATATTTATTAACTAGGGCATGGAAATAAACTCATGAGCCCATGGAGCAACTTGCTAAGCCTCATTGTCTTTACCTACATTAGTTACAAGCAAGACAAACCAACATTACATTTTATTAATGAAAATAAAAAGCAAGACAAAATATTCATGATCACAATAGAAGACAAGTAAAGGTGCTTGGTGATTCCTCAAAGATCAAAGCTAAAGATAGGGAGGAGAACCAAAAGCCCTAATGTGAATTTGTTGTGATGGAATCAACATGGTATGATGAGGGGATCTTAGGGGAAAAAATTGGGGTACAACAGCTGCCCTTATTTAAGTATCTTCTATCCGGAGATACGAAGGTTAAAAATATTTGTGTCGACGCGATCGAAGATACTTAAATATAAAACAAACCCTATTTTTAGCCCTAAGATGCCATGCAATGCTTATGAGCATGAATGCATATGGGCAACTTCAAAGAGACTCAAAACACCACTGGGGATGTGGCAAAGAGAATAAAAAAACAAAAGAGAAACTCGAACAGGAAAATAAATTACTGGTGGATCAAAAGACCTGACTCAGAGAGGATGGTAAAATGGTCAAAGGATACACCGACTCCTATTGAAGGCGGAACTACCAACGTTCGCTAAAGGTAGAAAGAGGAAAGAAATAACAACACCTATGTTCACTGACAGTGAGCTACCAACGTTCACTAAAGGTAGAAGGAAAAGGAATATAATAGCATTTTCGTTCACTGAAGATGAACTACCAACGTTCACTGAAGGTAGCAAAAAGATGGCTATCACCAACTTTCACTGAAGGTGACCTACCAACTTTCACTGAATGTAGAAAGAGAATATATCATAGAACCGCCATTCACTGAGGATGAACTACCAACATTCACTAAAGGAAGCAAAAAGATAACAATCACCGACTTTCACTGAAGGTGACCTACCAACTTTCACTGAAGGTAGAAAGATAATATATCATAGCACCGCCGTTCATTGACGGTGAACTACCAATGTTCACTGAAGGTAGAAAAAATATAAAATCACCAACTTTCACTGAAGGTTACCAACCAACTTTCACTAAAGGTAGAAAGAGAATATATCATAGCACCGCCGTTCACTGACGATGAACTACCAACGTTCACTAAAGGTAGAAAAAAGATAACAATCACAAACTTTCACTGAAGGTGACCTACCAACTTTCGCTGAAGGTAGAAAGAGAATATATCATAGCACCGCCGTTCACTGACAATGAACTACCAATGTTCACTGAATGTAGCAAAAAGATAACAATCACCAACTTTCACTGAAGGTGGCCTACCAACTTTCACTGAAGGTAGAAAGAGAATATATCATAGCACCGCCGTTCACTGACGATGAACTACCAACATTCACCGAAGGTAGCAAAAAGATAATAAGTTTCCCCAAAATTTTGGCATTTCACCTAGAACGGGTCTCAACTTCTTCTTTAGCCAAAGTATTCTGCCTAGAAAGGGTAATATATAAGTTGTCTCAAATAAAGAGACTACCACTTGCTGTTATGGAGGAATGTAAAAACAAAGACTTTCTGGGGAAAGAAATATGACTTCCTGGGGAAATGCTAATATATTCTTGCTTGAGGAGATAAAGGTCTTCCCGTGCAAAATAAATGAACATTCTCAAACCAATGCTCGAAGCTCGCGGAAATCTAAAGTAATAATATTGCCGAGGATCAAAAATTCAAACCAGAAATAAACTGGAATGAGACAGTCGCCCAAAATACATCCTTTGAGAAATAAACTCAAGAGGGAAACCCAAATCATCCAGACAAAGAGTTGTACAAGAAGGCTGAAGCAAAAATCTTCCACGAGGGATAACTCAGTAGGGAAGTTGAAAGAATATACGCTTTCTGCTTAAGGCCAACACTCTATTGAAGAGAGGAAAACATGACATCTATAAAACAGGGTAACATGTGAACAAAATATTAACGAATGTGAATGAGCGATGATTTCCCAATTTCAGTTATGCATGATGTGTGTATGAATGTATGAGTGTTTACATATGCTGATAAAATAGATATATAACACTGGGAATAAACAGGCAAAACCAACGCGGACACAATCAACACTCGGCCAAATTACATCCAAGATGAACAATCCAAGAAAAAGTAATCGCCAACTAAGGAAACAAAACCTACTGCTGTAATTCAGTAGTAAACAAAACATGGCGACTAAACAACACATATATAGGGATACAACATCCTCTCCCAGGTCTTTACCAGAGAATAACACTCAGACTTCAACGGGAAATAAAATATTTTCAAAAGTACCGCTTCTACTGGGGATTTTGAAAAATCAATTTCAAGTAGAGCAGACGAACATCAAATCATCAAAACATTCGTTGGGGAATTCAGGATCATTTTGAAAGAGGAAACACACAAACTTTGTTAAGGCGTATAATGTTCTATCATCAAGCCATTAACTAGGGATTTCGTGTTGACTTCACTGTGGAGGTTAACACCACATCCTCAAAGGGAAAACCAATATACGTTCTTCACTAGAGAAACCGGAGACCTGTGTTCTTCAAGAGTGATTATTGTACCAACTTCTCTAGAAAGAAATAACCTCTATTAAACAACGAAAACCTTTACTGGAGGAATCTGGGATTGAATCTTCATATCATGCAAACTTGGAAGAGAGGAGAAATGAACTCAAAACCTGACCAGAGATACTGGATTCACAAACCCAATACAGTGAGAACATCCTGAGAAAAAACTTCCCTGTGAAACAAAACTTCTCAAAACAACTGGAGTCTGTCCATTCCTGAGATCACCACTTTTGTTTTTCTCTTGCGTCACAAATTTTAAAGTAAAAGAAAATTGTAAATTATTTTTGAAAATCAATTTTGTTATTTAATCTTTTCGCTTTGAAAGTTATTATCAATAATAAATGGAGTCTTTGCAAGCTAAATAGAATAAGAACTACAAAGAATTGGGTAAAAGCTCAAATTTCATTAATAGAATGGTACTCTGCGAATGGTGAGACTCCATGGATCATTACAAAGTTTGGAAAATGGTAATATATAATCGAAAAGATACATTGAGATACAATGACCACTATCCCCTCTAACAACTTTTGAAATCCCGAGCAACAGATTCTGTTCGAAGTATGATGAGGATCCGAGAAGATTGTTGCTTCAATGATCAAGTCTTGTCTGATGTAGTTACTTGCCAAGAAAGTCCCTAACTTTTGCCTAAGTTTCCCTTGCATGTTTTTAACTTAGCGAGAAATTTATTTTGTTTATGTCTCTAATTTTTGCCTAGACTGCCCTTTCGGGTTTTCGGTCTACCAAGACGCTCTTTTTTGCCTAAGCCGCCCTTTCGGGTTTTCAGCTTAGCGAGCTGTTCTTTTATTTCTTTAGGCGATGTATTTCTTGACTGCATCAGTATTCATGGGACGTGGGAACTCCTCGCTGTTGCACCCCAAAATTTGCCCTCCCATATTCTTCAAAGAAATTGCCAAGTCAAGTCACAAAATTCCCCAAGGGTTATGCAGTTCAACTGTCTCCTATACAGTCAAAACTAGGGTTTGTGTTCTGATCAAGAATTGAAAGTTTTCAAAGGCCCAATCAAGTCTCATATGCCTACAAAGATGGTCAAGTATCTTCATATCAAGTTTCAAGGCATTCAGCTCAAAATTGCACAGTCAAAACCCTAGGTTGCACTACAGTCAACTGTAGGGGCAAAATGGTCATTTGACAGTCAAAAGTTCAAATTTTTGGTCAACATATCATTTTGAAGCCACAAACATCATTTGATCAATGCTTGATCATGATTCTCAAAATTTGGCTCAGAAATCATCAAAGATGCAAAAGTTACTATATTTGGACAGCTGAAAAAGTCAACTGAAATTGACTAGGGCATAACTTTCACATGGATTATCAGAAAATTTCCATCCAAAGCTCATTTTGAAGAGAAAGACATTTCCTACAATTCATCTTCATATTCCAAGTCCAAGAAATGCTCTCACAAAAAGTTATCAATTTCAACATTATAGGTCATTTTCAAAAGTCAACAAAAAGGGACTTTACGTCAAAGGCCATAACTTGAGATTGGTAAATCAAAATTACATGGGACCAAAGGCATTGGTTAGAGGACTCAAAGACCTTTCCAAAATGTCCCAGAACATGTGAAAAGCTTAAATATTGAGCAAGTTATGCCTTGTGGAAGTTGGGAAATTTTTGGGAATTTTGAAAAGTCAACTTTGATTCAAATGGTCTAAAATTGCCAATGGGCCTACTTTTCTTCCATGATTCATCATTCCAAGCCTATGCACGACCATTGGGCCCAAAGGGAAGTATTTTCTCATTTTTTATTTATTTATTTGAATTTATATTAATATTAATTCATTTAAATTATTTAAATATATAGAAAATATCTAACTTGACCTAATGAATCTTTTTGTACACATTTTAGGCTCAATAATTCGTGCCTAAGCCAATTTGGAAAGATTTGGAGCATTGGGATATGATTTGCACAAAATACACATGAAAAGATATGGAAGATCCTTAAGGAAAATCAAATATTGGAATCCTTGAATGCAAGAGATTTTGGCCAGTTTTGTTGACCTAAATTATTCACTACATATGCTTGAATCAAAACCTAATGGCAAAGGACTGAAAACTGCGCAGCAATTGACATTACACAATTGAAAAATTGCTTGAAAAACTCAAAACTGAAATCAACTCTAGAGGTCGATTCAAGCCTCCATTCTTGTCTCAATAGCTTCACTGTGGTTCCCTGAACGTGTGCCAATCCCTAACATCAATTCAAACGCAAAGAATTGGTACATTGACCGTGAACTGAACCCAGAAAATTGCCTAATCGTATTTTGGTTTTGAAGCATGATCATTGCATTTTAATTGTATATTCATGTTCCTTACAAAGTTTTAAAGCTAACCATTGTATTTAATTGGATTTTCATGCTGTATATAAGGTTTTGCCATGGCCAGTTTCTAGGGTTTACAGGCTTGCCCATTTGGGGTTTTTGAGACGAAGCAAAATTGAAGCTCAAGACTATTGCCATTGCACTTAGCACGTCCAGACGAAAAGATTCCAACCCTCGCGCTCAATTTATGAGCGTCGAGGGTCTATTCGCTATTTTTTGATATACGGTCTTAGGCAACGCTATGAAAACCGTTGCCTCATGTTTACGTTTCAGGGAAAAGGAAGAAGAAGGACTCGTGGCAGTGAGGGATACGTGGGTTTGAATTTCGCGCGTCTAACTTATTCACGTGTTATCTTCTTTTATTATATTTATTGCTTACTAATATAATAAACGCGTTGAAGTGCTTCGGTGGTGCAGGTGTCACTTTGCAAAGTCCAAGACCTGGGTTCGAACCCCAGGTCTGTATCATTCTCAACAATATTTTTCCAAAGACGTTCCCATGCAATACTGGTATGAAGACGCATCATATACCCCAGACCAAGCCTTGACACGTCCCCCTGGAGATCAAACCAAAGGCTTAGATTGGAAGAGTACCATGTACCTCAGTCAACGCTTCAGCATACCATTCAAAAAGTCAAACGGACTTAGGATATTTTGGGCCAGAATTTCACAATTGAAACCTCCATATTGGGTCTGAAACCCCCCTGGTTTGCAATTTCTTCCTTTTTTACTTATTTTTATTTTATTGTTAATTGTGATTTTTATTTTAGTCAATTGTCTTAATTTAATTAATTATATTTTACAAAATATGAAAACATCAAAAAATACAGAAAAATCAGAAAAAGGATAAAAGCATAAAAAATATTTATTTTATTTATTTTCTTGTAAATAATTAACATGTAAATAAATTTAGTAAAATAGGTTTTAACTTTAATTCTTTTAATAAATAAAAATCCAAAATATAGAATTAGGTTAATTAACAATTTCAATTCCTTTTAAATTTTCCTTTTTTTTTTATTGCAATATTATTTATTTATTTATTTTATTTTGTATAATTAAATGTATATAAATAACTTAGATTTAAATTAGGTTAAAAATTCAATCTTTTTCGCAATAAATTTAAAAAAAGCATTAGAATTAGGGTTTGACGCTTCTTTTTTAATTTTAATTAATTTCTCCTTCTAAATCTTAAAAAACATAAAATACCAAAAACATTTAATTCTAATTAATTAATTCCTATTAACTTTAATTTCTTATGAAAGGGTCCAACGCCCATACTTTTAATTATTAATTTCGCGCATTTACTTTATTGCTTATTATAATTATGTAATTCTCCCAAAGCGATGTAACAATTTTATTTTTCGCACTTTTAATCGCTTTATTTATTTTCAGTCAAATCGGGTCCGGTTTAATTTTGGCGATGTGGACCCGCGCCATTTGTAATAGTTTAGATTTATTTTCCCGCAAATTCTAACTGTTAAAAAGCATGCAAGAATGAATGTCTTAATTAAAATCAAGCGTAGAACACAAATAAACATGACAAGACAAATATCTGAAAACGACACACGAATCGCACACACCACCCCTAGGGTACGCCTCACTGTTGCCTTGCCTCGAAAGGTGGTCGTCGAGTAGAGGACGTCTTAGTAAGTCCTCATGATCCGGGAACCTGGCATGAGGGTAGCTTCTAAGGTGTCTTCCCATTGCTCTGGTGATCACCACGTCCCTAAAACTCGAATTGACCCGAACACCTCCAACGGTGGTGCTACCTACCTCTCAATGGTGGGATGGCACTACTTTAAAGGACATTTACACAGACGAATTCCTTAGGGTAGGTAGGTTCTCAAGGATACTTTCTCTAATCTCAAAACAAACTCAAAAAGACTTTTCACACCAACACATTTTCAAAAGCTTTCAAAGCAAATTTTTCAAACACTCTGACGTACGAGTCGAACTGAAATTTTTCAAAGAAACTTTTTTAAACCCACATTGAAAAGCAAGCAAACAATTTTGAAAACACATTGAGCAAGTATCTAAGAGCCCATGGATAACCATGGATAGAAAGGGTGCTAACACCTTCCCTTTCTATAACCTACCTCCCGAACCGAGAGCAATCTCTGCAAGGAATTTTTATGTGCTTTTGTCCTTTCCCTTTGGAGAAAATAAAAGACGGTGGCGACTCTTGCTTACCGCGACATTTCGCGAACCAGCGTTAAACAGTCAGTTCCAGATCCACCGGTCACAGAACTGGCGACTCTGCTGGGGACTTAACTTAAAGTGAGGTGTACCTTAGGGTTAGTTCATAACTGTGTTTTCAATTGCTTTCCTTGTTTGCTTTAAATTGTGGGACTGTCTTGGGAGTTCTATAGATCCTAACCCGGATCTGGGGATACCTTCTTAGAAAGTAGCAACAAGGCTGTGAGGGAACTGTGCGGGGTATACCGACATGGTTGAAACAGTCTGCTACGTTGATGTGGCACTTTGGTGTGTACCGGTAACCCTTGAGTTCAGTCAAGGAGAGTACGGGGCCTCCGCGTGGTGTCATGAAGCATCAACAGACCTTAGGAACCTTAATTGAACTATCTTGGCCTCTTTAGGGTAGTGAGATAACTGACTTTGGTGCAGTCCGAGGTTGGTTGATACTCGATACTACACTCAATTGAGGGTTGCTTTCCTGGAATATTTCGGTCGCCAGTTCAGTGGCTAAATCGAAACGATGAACAATGAAAGCAATCCCGTGATATTGGGAACCTTAGAACCCGGTTACTTTGATTAGGACAGGTTGAGCCCACCAACTTCAAGAGGGTACTACCCAGACCCCATGCTGGCCTAAACCCTAAGGGTTTCTCTTGTGTGACTTGTGTGCCTTTGTACTTGCCTACTTGCGTACTTGTTACCTGACACTTGTTTCTTGCAGGTCTTGTTTATAGTCCTTAACTAGGACTCATGACAGGGTTTACCAAATTTCTCGCAGGTGTCGTTTATAGTCCTTAACTGGGACTCATAACAGGGTTTACTAAGATCTCTTGCAGGTTTTGTTTATAGTCCTTAATTGGGACTCATAACAAAGTATACTGAATTTCTTGCAGGTCTTGTCTATAGTCCTTAACTAGGACTCATGACAGGGTTTACCAAATTTCTCGCAGGTGTTGTTTATAGTCCTTAATTGGGACTCATAACAGGGTTTACTAAGATCTCTTGCAGGTTTTGTTTATAGTCCTTAATTGGGACTCATAACAAAGTATACTGAATTTCTTGCAGGGTCTGTTTATAGTCCTTAATTGGGACTCATAACAGGGTTTACCTACATCACCCCATGCATAGCATGACATCATACCATTGCATACATCCTAACCCATTTCAAGGATCTCAAGGGCTTGTGATGCAGGTCATGGTGAATCAATGATCCCAGCAAGGGGCAAAGAGGATTTATTTTCCTCTAGCCAAGGTTGTCAGGGGCTATGACCCACTGGATATGGTGAGCCTTTGACCCTTGATGAAGGACTCTCAACAAAATGAAGTTCTTACAATCAGGCTACCGGTTCCAAATGCTAACAAAGTTTCTCTGTTTACCCCGCGAGGTCCTTGAAAACATTACATGCATGTCATACATCTCATTGCATTGCAGGTATCCCTTTGACAGGTTGCTTACCCTTCTCCGCTGTTTATTTCAGCCGATCATCATGAATCCTGAATCATCAGCCGAGCAGACTATCAAGGACCTCCAGGCTCAGAACGCCCAGTTCCAAGAGCTGATCCTGAATTTGACCCAGGGGCAGCAAGATCTGAAAGCTCTCCTCTTGAAGAAGGAAAAGAAGAAGAAGAGGACTGTTTTGTTCAGCCCTAGACGCAGATATGGGAATACACCGCAGATTGAAACTGAGAGGACAACTCCATCTGTGAGGGAAGGTAGTCATCAGGAGGGAAGGGTTCCCAGTCCAGTGGTCTCCGACAACGAGACAAATTTCAACGACGAACAATACCCTCCTGCCGAAGACAAGTACAAACAGTTGGAGGATAGGCTGAATGCTATGGAGATCCAACAGGTACCTGGGCTGGATTTTGGAGAGCTGGGATTGTCAACTGGTGTGATTATCCCTCGGAAGTTCAAAGCACCATCCTTTACCAAGTATGACGGGGCGTCTTGTCCCAAGTTACATCTCAGGTCCTATGTTCGGAAGATTCAACCATATACGGTGGACAAGAATTTGTGGATCCACTTCTTCCAGGAGAGTCTTTCAGGGACTCATCTCGAATGGTTCTATCAGCTAGATGGGACCAAGGTTCGTAACTGGGAGGAGTTGGCTACTGCTTTCTACAAGCAGTATCAGTATAATGCCGACCTTGCTCCTACGCGTACCCAACTCCAGGGTATGTCGTTAGGATCGAGTGAAGGTTTCAAAGAATATGCGCAGAAATGGAGGGATCTTGCTGGAAGGGTACAACCACCTCTGACTGATCGGGAACTTGTGGACATGTTCTTGGGGACCTTGTCTGGTCCATTTTATAACCACCTGATTGGGAATTCATCTGCTGGATTCACAGATCTTATCTTGACTGGAGAGCGAATAGAAGCTGGCATCCGGTCTGGGAAAATTCAAGAGGCTGCACCTTCTGATAAGAAGCCTCATCATGGAAAGAAAGAATCCAATGCTGTGCACGGTAAAAAGAGCCGTCATGAGGCAGGGGCAATCCAGATCTCCAATCCCGGACCTACTCAACAAGGACAGGGGCAGCCGCGAAAAGAGAAACGACAATATACAAAACTCAACATGTCACTGGATCAAGCACTGCAACAAATGTTGAAGGCAGGGCTGATCACCTTAAGGGCTCCTCTTCGGAATCCGAACACTTCTGCACCCAACTATCATCCCAACGATAGGTGCGCATATCATTCAGATAGCCCGGGGCATACCACAGACAATTGCTGGCCTCTCAAGAATAAGATTCAAGATATGATCGACGCTGGAGAGATTCAGTTTGAAGTGCCAGAGACTCCGAACATAATCACTGCTCCGTTGCCCAATCATTGAAGCCTTTTGTTTATTTGAATTTTTGAGCTGTACTTTTCTTTGCTTATACAAACAATTAATGTCATAGCAAACTCTTTTATTCTATTAATGCATTGCATATGTCTGTTTTGGAAATTAATACAATTATTTTCATTATGTTCAAATATCTTTTCATATTTTTTCTGATGTCAACTCTGGATCTAAAATTCTAAGCCTCTTGAGGGAGGATGACGAAAACGATACCACGATCTTTACAGTATGCTTTTAAACAGACCCCGCTGATGAGGTACATGCATTGTTTCAATTCCTAAACACTGGAGTTATAAGGAAGATAATCCCTCGTCAACCCCTCTGAGCCAAAGAAGTAGGAGTTTTATTTTCGAAAATTGAAACCCTTAATCATAACCTGGGGCAGAGTAGTCTCTCAGTTGATCCAAGTGCATGACGAATGGCACCGAAGAGATCTTTACAAAACAAACAAAGACAGTGATGGTTCAGAACAATCAAAAGGACAGGCAGTCATCATCAAAATTCATAAATGAAAAGCCCAAAAAGTCTAAACCTACAAAGGGGACTTATGAAACTGGGGCATCCCGCTGACTGTAATTCCAAAAAGGAGACAGTTCAGGCAAAAAAAGAAAGGGATAACAAAATCAAGAAAGAGGTCTCACAAACCCTCAACCAAAGCAAAAGATGATTGCCTATTCAAAACAAGTTATCAACATCTGAACCATTATTGGAACATCAAAGAAAAGACTCAAGCAAGGTCTAACGCACGATCAACTGAGTTTAGGTTTGGAGAACATCACGAAGAGCGGGTGGGTACAAATAATTTGAGCCCTTATCCTTTGTTTCTTAAACCGTGAACCAGGCCACATTATAACCCTTAAAAGTCCTAGCTGAAGCATGGTTTAGTTCGAAAGCATACTGTATGAAAGGTATCCTGACTCCTGAAGGCCTACGGTAAATACGAAGTTGACATCACGTTTTACAAACATTCATTTGTTTTTATGAAAGAATGCATTTTCAAAATTTTCGAGACAGACATAAGCTTGGCATTTTTAACATAACTTTGTTTGCATATGACTTTTTGTTTGAACAGCATAGAAATTCGCACAATGAAAGTCTAATGAACAGGAGTATCTCCAATCAAGGGGCATGGCATGACTATTGTCCATCATCTGGGGCAGTTAAGTCAATATCCAGAGAATCTCTCAAAGGCCAAATAGCCTGAGGCAAATCTCCGCCTGAGTCACTGCGGCATTTCAACAACAAATCTCGCCTGATCAAACATCTTCTGGTGACAAAACACTTCTAACAGGGGCAACTCCCTACCTTCTGAGAACGGACATAGTCGAAAAAATACTACGCAAAATCAAAGACCCGCTAGGTCGACACACCTAGGCAAAAATAAGGGCTTCCCGGCGAACTAAAAGGGTTCGGGCAAAATGAAGGGATGAAATGAAAAAAATCTGTACACCCGGCAAGTCGAAAACCTGAAAAGGCGGCTTGGGCAAAAATGGGTATCCCGGTGGACTGAAAACCCGAAAGGGCGGTCTAGGCAAAAGTTAGGGATCAAAGCGTACGACTATGTCCTATCATCTTGTCACCCGCCTACCAGAAGAAGGTTTGACTCTCGACAACTATCAGCATCCCACAAGTGCCTCCCCCACAGAAACAGCGGCAATAAAGAATGGTCTAAGCAATCTGATTGTTCTGTCCTCCAAGGTATCAGGGTAAGCTCCGTTGAAGAACATAGCCAACGCAGTTCAAAACTTCCCCAGGAGAGTCCAATCCAGTTCCCCAGGAAGGTTGGAATCTATCTCCCCAAGCAATAAGCGTACCCCCAGTAGATTCTGGAAGCTTATCCCCTAGCAGGGCACGAACGCGTCGTCCGGCTTGATTTAAAGAGTTATTTCCTTAACAGGATATAACTGGGTTATCCTCAGCCAAAAGCCACGGAAAGAGCGTCGTCGACAGAATCTTCTTACCCCCAGCGAAGTCCATTCATACTTCCAACACAGCAAGTCACTCTCAGCAATTCAGCAAAAGCATCTCCCCACAGAGTATTTCTTCCCAGCATGGTCGCTAGAATATCTTTTTCTCCCCGCAGAATCCTCCCTTCGCCAAGTTTATTCCCCAACAGAGTTATCTTCGTCTATTGGAATTCTTGCAACTATTCTTCAACACCAGCCCAGGATACGACCTCCCGGCACCCGTCAAGGATTTATTTTATTAGACAAACATACATTCATAAAACGTCACATACATCATTATAGCATGCATATGCGTCATACTACACGAATCTCATTGATTTTGAAGACATACAGTTCATGCATCATGATTTTGCATCCAATTATGTCTCGCCTTTTCAGGAAAAAGATCAATACAAAAATGACTACTATCAAACTATCGCAATTCATTCTAGATATAGTTTCAGATATGATCCAGACATGGTGACGTTCTGATGCTGCTTCCAGATTTCCTTCTAGATATAGTTTCAGATATGATCCAGAGATGGTGACGTTCTGATGCTGCTTCCAGATTTCCTTCTAGATATAGTTTCAGATATGATCCAGAGATGGTGACGTTCTGATGCTGCTTCCAGATTTCCTTCTCGATATAGTTTCAGATATGATCCAGACATGGTGACGTTCTGATGCTGCTTCCAGAATTCCTTCTAGATATAGTTTCGTATATGATCCAGAGATGGTGACGTTCTGATGCTGCTTCCAGATTTCCTTCTCGATATAGTTTCAGATATGATCCAGACATGGTGACGTTCTGATGCTGCTTCCAGATTTCCTTCTAGATATAGTTTCGGATATGATCCAGAGATGGTGACGTTCTGATGCTGCTTCCAGAATTCCTTCTAGATATAGTTTCGGATATGATCCAGAGATGGTGACGTTCTGATGCTGCTTCCAGATTTCCTTCTCGATATAGTTTCAGATATGATCCAGACATGGTGACGTTCTGATGCTGCTTCCAGATTTCCTTCTAGATATAGTTTCGGATATGATCCAGAGATGGTGACGTTCTGATGCTGCTTCCAGATTTCCTTCTAGATATAGTTTCAGATATGATCCAGATATGGTGACGTTCTGATGCTGCTTCCATATTTCCTTCCAGATATAGTTTCAGATGTAAACCAGATATGGTGACGTTCTGATACTGCTTCCAGAAGTCCTTTTTAGATGTTTCCCTCTCCGACGATGAGTGTGAGGTGATAATCTCCTATGGTTCCCTCTCCAACGGTGTGTGAGGTAGTAATCCCTTTTCTAGATGTTTCCCTCTCCGACGATGAGTGTGAGGTGATATTCTCCTATGGTTCCCTCTCCAACGGTGTGTGAGGTGGTAAGCCCTTTTCAGATGGTTCCCTCTCCAACGGTGTGTGAGGTGGTAAGCCCTTTTCAGATGTTTCCCTCTCCGATGATGAGTGTGAGGTGATCATTCCTTTCAGATTATAATAGCCTATGGTTCTCTTCCCGATCCTGCGAAGATGGTATTTCCCACCAAGATTTTCTCAACGAGCGTTGTTGAAGTTAAAATCACCCAAGGTTCTCTTACCATTCGTGCTAAGGCAATAACCATCTCTGGTTCATTCATCAGCGTTTGAAGCTCCAGATTCAGCTCCTGTAACCAGTCAGGACATATCTATACCAAGCATCTAAAAATTAGCTCCTGCAACGTGTCAGGTACTCATTTTTTCTTTTACAGGTATGCAGGTTCTCGCTAAGGAATCTCCCCCGCAATCAACATTCAGATGGCATCTATAAGCCCATCACCCTATCCAGCAATCTCCGAATGGCATCTATAAGCCCATTCCCCCCACCATCACTGTTACTATGTGAGCGCAAATTTCTGGGCACTCTAGTGTTCAATCATCTTCTACCCTCGGATTACGAAAGGCACGTCCGCCAATCTGCATCCTCAGGTCTAAGAAGATTGAACAGGGGCAACTGTTGCACCCCAAAATTTGCCCTCCCATATTCTTCAAAGAAATTGCCAAGTCAAGTCACAAAATTCCCCAAGGGTTATGCAGTTCAACTGTCTCCTATACAGTCAAAACTAGGGTTTGTGTTCTGATCAAGAATTGAAAGTTTTCAAAGGCCCAATCAAGTCTCATATGCCTACAAAGATGGTCAAGTATCTTCATATCAAGTTTCAAGGCATTCAGCTCAAAATTGCACAGTCAAAACCCTAGGTTGCACTACAGTCAACTGTAGGGGCAAAATGGTCATTTGACAGTCAAAAGTTCAAATTTTTGGTCAACATATCATTTTGAAGCCACAAACATCATTTGATCAATGCTTGATCATGATTCTCAAAATTTGGCTTAGAAATCATCAAAGATGCAAAAGTTACTATATTTGGACAGCTGAAAAAGTCAACTGAAATTGACTAGGGCATAACTTTCACATGGATTATCAGAAAATTTCCATCCAAAGCTCATTTTGAAGAGAAAGACATTTCCTACAATTCATCTTCATATTCCAAGTCCAAGAAATGCTCTCACAAAAAGTTATCAATTTCAACATTATAGGTCATTTTCAAAAGTCAACAAAAAGGGACTTTAAGTCAAAGGCCATAACTTGAGATTGGTAAATCAAAATGACATGGGACCAAAGGCATTGGTTAGAGGACTCAAAGACCTTTCCAAAATGTCCAAGAACATGTGAAAAGCCTAAAAATTGAGCAAGTTATGCCTTGTGGAAGTTGGGAAATGTTTGGGAATTTTGAAAAGTCAACTTTGATTCAAATGGTCTAAAATTGCCAATGGGCCTACTTTTCTTCCATGATTCATCATTCCAAGCCTATGCACGACCATTGGGCCCAAAGGGAAGTATTTTCTCATTTTTTATTTATTTATTTGAATTTATATTAATATTAATTCATTTAAATTATTTAAATATATAGAAAATATCTAACTTGACCTAATGAATCTTTTTGTACACATTTTAGGCTCAATAATTCGTGCCTAAGCCAATTTGGAAAGATTTGGAGCATTGGGATATGATTTGCACAAAATACACATGAAAAGATATGGAAGATCCTTAAGGAAAATCAAATATTGGAATCCTTGAATGCAAGAGATTTTGGCCAGTTTTGTTGACCTAAATTATTCACTACATATGCTTGAATCAAAACCTAATGGCAAAGGACTGAAAACTGCGCAGCAATTGACATTACACAATTGAAAAATTGCTTGAAAAACTCAAAACTGAAATCAACTCTAGAGGTCGATTCAAGCCTCCATTCTTGTCTCAATAGCTTCACTGTGGTTCCCTGAACGTGTGCCAATCCCTAACATCAATTCAAACGCAAAGAATTGGTACATTGACCGTGAACTGAACCCAGAAAATTGCCTAATCGTATTTTGGTTTTGAAGCATGATCATTGCATTTTAATTGTATATTCATGTTCCTTACAAAGTTTTAAAGCTAACCATTGTATTTAATTGGATTTTCATGCTGTATATAAGGTTTTGCCATGGCCAGTTTCTAGGGTTTACAGGCTTGCCCATTTGGGGTTTTTGAGACGAAGCAAAATTGGAGCTCAAGACTATTGCCATTGCACTTAGCACGTCCAGACGAAAAGATTCCAACCCTCGCGCTCAATTTATGAGCGTCGAGGGTCTATTCGCTATTTTTTGATATACGGTCTTAGGCAACGCTATGAAAACCGTTGCCTCATGTTTACGTTTCAGGGAAAAGGAAGAAGAAGGACTCGTGGCAGTGAGGGATACGTGGGTTTGAATTTCGCGCGTCTAACTTATTCACGTGTTATCTTCTTTTATTATATTTATTGCTTACTAATATAATAAACGCGTTGAAGTGCTTCGGTGGTGCAGGTGTCACTTTGTAAAGTCCAAGACCTGGGTTCGAACCCCAGGTCTGTATCATTCTCAACAATATTTTTCCAAAGACGTTCCCATGCAATACTGGTATGAAGACGCATCATATACCCCAGACCAAGCCTTGACACGTCCCCCTGGAGATCAAACCAAAGGCTTAGATTGGAAGAGTACCATGTACCTCAGTCAACGCTTCAGCATACCATTCAAAAAGTCAAACGGACTTAGGATATTTTGGGCCAGAATTTCACAATTGAAACCTCCATATTGGGTCTGAAACCCCCCTGGTTTGCAATTTCTTCCTTTTTTACTTATTTTTATTTTATTGTTAATTGTGATTTTTATTTTAGTCAATTGTCTTAATTTAATTAATTATATTTTACAAAATATGAAAACATCAAAAAATACAGAAAAATCAGAAAAAGGATAAAAGCATAAAAAATATTTATTTTATTTATTTTCTTGTAAATAATTAACATGTAAATAAATTTAGTAAAATAGGTTTTAACTTTAATTCTTTTAATAAATAAAAATCCAAAATATAGAATTAGGTTAATTAACAATTTCAATTCCTTTTAAATTTTCCTTTTTTTTTATTGCAATATTATTTATTTATTTATTTTATTTTGTATAATTAAATGTATATAAATAACTTAGATTTAAATTAGGTTAAAAATTTAATCTTTTTCGCAATAAATTTAAAAAAAGCATTAGAATTAGGGTTTGACGCTTCTTTTTTAATTTTAATTAATTTCTCCTTCTAAATCTTAAAAAACATAAAATACCAAAAACATTTAATTCTAATTAATTAATTCCTATTAACTTTAATTTCTTATGAAAGGGTCCAACGCCCATACTTTTAATTATTAATTTCGCGCATTTACTTTATTGCTTATTATAATTATGTAATTCTCCCAAAGCGATGTAACAATTTTATTTTTCGCACTTTTAATCGCTTTATTTATTTTCAGTCAAATCGGGTCCGGTTTAATTTTGGCGATGTGGACCCGCGCCATTTGTAATAGTTTAGATTTATTTTCCCGCAAATTCTAACTGTTAAAAAGCATGCAAGAATGAATGTCTTAATTAAAATCAAGCGTAGAACACAAATAAACATGACAAGACAAATATCTGAAAACGACACACGAATCGCACACACCACCCCTAGGGTACGCCTCACTGTTGCCTTGCCTCGAAAGGTGGTCGTCGAGTAGAGGACGTCTTAGTAAGTCCTCATGATCCGGGAACCTGGCATGAGGGTAGCTTCTAAGGTGTCTTCCCATTGCTCTGGTGATCACCACGTCCCTAAAACTCGAATTGACCCGAACACCTCCAACGGTGGTGCTACCTACCTCTCAATGGTGGGATGGCACTACTTTAAAGGACATTTACACAGACGAATTCCTTAGGGTAGGTAGGTTCTCAAGGATACTTGCTCTAATCTCAAAACAAACTCAAAAAGACTTTTCACACCAACACATTTTCAAAAGCTTTCAAAGCAAATTTTTCAAACACTCTGACGTACGAGTCGAACTGAAATTTTTCAAAGAAACTTTTTTAAACCCACATTGAAAAGCAAGCAAACAATTTTGAAAACACATTGAGCAAGTATCTAAGAGCCCATGGATAACCATGGATAGAAAGGGTGCTAACACCTTCCCTTTCTATAACCTACCTCCCGAACCGAGAGCAATCTCTACAAGGAATTTTTCTGTGCTTTTGTCCTTTCCCTTTGGAGAAAATAAAAGACGGTGGCGACTCTTGCTTACCGCGACATTTCGCGAACCAGCGTTAAACAGTCAGTTCCAGATCCACCGGTCACACTCGCCATCCATAGTTTCAAGAATCAATGCACCGCCAGAGAAGGCTTTCTTGACAACATATGGGCCTTCAAAATTGGGAGTCCACTTTCCCCTAGAATCAGCGTTGAAAGACATGATCTTCCTGAGCACGAGGTCGCCTTCTCTAAATTCACGAGGTTTGACCTTCTTATCAAAAGCTTTATTCATTCTCTTCTGATATAATTGTCCATGACACCAAGCTGTCATTCTCTTTTATTTGGTCAAATTCAATTGGTCAAACCTGTTCTGGACCCATTCAGCCTCTGACAACTTGGTTTCCATTATCACTCGCAAAGAGGGAATCTCAACCTCGATTGGGAGCACAACTTCCATTCCATACACAAGGGAGAACGGGGTTGCTCCTGTTGAAGTGCGGACAGATGTTTGATATCCATGCAAGAAAAAGGGAGCATTGCATGCCAATCCTTATAAGTAACAACCATTTTCTGGATAATCTTCTTGATATTCTTATTAGACGCTTAACAGCTCCATTCATCTTTGGCCTGTACGGAGAGGAATTGTGATGGACAATCTTGAACTCTTCACACAGTTTTGTTATCATTTTGTTGTTTAGATTCAAGCCATTGTCAGTGATAATTCTGCTCGGCACACCATACCGACATATAAGATTGTTCTTGATGAAGCGCACAACCACCTGCTTAGTGACATTAGCATATGAAGCAACCTCCACCCACTTGGTGAAGTAATCAATTTCTACCAAGATAAAATGGTGTCCATTCGAAGCTTTGGGTTTTATCATCCCAATCATGTCAATACCCCACATAGAGAAAGGCCATAGGGAGGAAATCACATTGAGATGTGTCGGAGGCACATGGACCTTGTCTACGTAAATCTGGCATTTATGACACTTCTTTGCAAATTTGTAACAATCAGATTCCATTGTCAGCCAATAGTAACCTGCCCTTAGCATCTTTTTAGCCATCGAATGTCCATTGGCATGAGTTCCAAATGAACCTTCATGAATCTCATGCATCAACATATCTGCTTCGTGTCTACCGACGCATCTGAAGAAGATCATGCCATAATTTCTCTTGTACAACACATTTTCACTGAGGAAGAAATTGCTTGCCAATCCTCTCAATGTATTTCTGTTTTTCTTCGAAGCACCAATCGGGTATTCCTGGGTCTGAAGAAAATGCTTGATATCATAATACCAAGGTTTTTCATTTTCTACCTCTTCTGTTGTAAACACATGAGCGGGCCTATCCAGTCGCCGAACCATAATTCGAGGTATATCATTCGAAGTATTCACTTGATACATAGAAGCCAAAGTTTCCAGAGCATCCGCCATTTGATTTTCATCTCTAGGAATGTGATGGAATTCAACTTTATTAAAAAATGGTAACAACTTTCTAGCATAATCTTTGTAAGGGATCAAGCCAGGGTGACGAGTATCCCACTCTCCTTTAATCTGATTTATTACCAAAGTCGAATCGCCATACACATTAAGAATTTTAATTTTGAGATCAATAGCTTCCTCGAGACCCATGATGCAAGATTCATATTCAGCCATATTATTAGTGCAATCAAATGTCAACATTGTAGTAAAAGGAATGTGTGATCCATGTGGAGTGACAATCACATCACCAATTCCTTTAGCATAAGCATTCACAGCTCCATCAAATATCATACTCCAGCGAGATTCAGGATCATTACCTTCCTCGGGAAATGGTTCATCATAATCTTTCACTTTCAGGAACATCATGTCCTCATCGGGGAATTCATACTTCACAGGCTGATGATCCTCAACTGGTTAGTGAGCAAGATAATCTGCCAACATGCTGCTTTTAATAGCTTTTTGAGTGCGATATTCGATGTCATATTCAGATAGAAACATCTTCCAGCGGGCAATTCTCCCAGTAAGAGCATGCTTTTCAAAAATGTACTTGATTGGATCCATTTTAGAGATCAACCAAGTGGTGTGATTCAACATATACTGCCGCAAACGTTTTGTCGCCCAGGCCAGAGCACAACATGTCTTTTCCATCATGGAATACCGCAACTCACAATCAGTAAACTTTTTACTGAGATAATAAATGGCGTACTCTTTCTTCCCCGTTTCATCTTGTTGTCCCAGAATACAACCCATGGAATTATCTAACACTGTTAGATACATGATCAACGGTCTTCCTTCGATGGGAGGGAGCAAGATAGGATGTTCAAGCAGATATTCTTTAATAATTTCAAATTCCCTTTGGCAGTCATCCATCCACACACAACCTTGATCTTTCTTTAACAACTTAAAGATCGGTTCACATGTTGCAGTCATGTGGGAAATGAATCTGGAAATATAATTCAAACGCCCAAGGAACCCTCTGACTTTCTTGTTAGTTCTTGGCGCTGGCATCTCTTGAATAACTTTGACTTTATCAGGGTCAACTTCAATTCCTTTCTGGATAACAATGAAACCCAACAATTTCCCTGATAGGACACCGAAGGTACACTTATTTGGATTCAAGCGGAGACGATACTTCCTCAAACGCTGAAACAACTTCAACAAATCTTCTACATGCCCTTCTTCAGTCTTGGATTTAGCAATCATATAATTAACATATAACTCAATTTCCTTGTGCATCAGATCATGGAATAGGGTTGTCATAGCCCTCCGGTACGTTGCACCAACGTTCTTCAACCCGAAGGGAATCACTCTGTAACAGAATGTTCCCCAGGGTGTGATAAACGTTGTTTTTTCCATGTCCTCTGGAGCCATTCTTATTTGATTATACCCGGAAAATACGTCCATGAACGAGAATACTTTGAATTTTGTTGTGCTATCCACTAACATATCAATGTATGGCAATGGAAAATCATCTTTTGGATTAGATTTATTTAGATCACTGTAATCTACGCACATGCGGACTTTTCCGTCTTTTTTAGGTACTGGGACAATATTGGCAATCCATTGAGGATACACTGATGTTACAAGAAAACCAACATTAATTTGCTTTAGAACCTCCTCTTTGATCTTCACTTCCATATCTGGGTGAGTTCTTCTAAACTTCTATTTGATTGGCCGACACTCTGGCTTCAACGGTAAACAGTGCTCCACAATATCTGTATCTAGACCAGGCATATCTTGATAATACCAAGAAAAGATATCCACATACTCTTTCAACAACTCAATCAACCTGCTCTTCACATTAGGATGTATCAATGCTCCAATCTTGACTTCTTTCGGATCTTCTTCTGAACCCAAATTGATCACTTCCAATGGCTCTTTATATGGCTGAATAGTATTTTCCTCATGCTCAAGCAACCATGAGACCTCTTCTGGAATCTCATCATAGTCTTCTTCTTCGGCCCCATACACAGGACATTCAAAGTTGGGAGAGGATGCAAGGTCATTGTATTCAACGGGTTTTTTAATTAATCTGCACATATGATTTATAATTGCTTTTAGAAACTGACACATATAACAAGTGATCATGAAGATTGAATTTCAGTTATTATTTATTTTGAAAGGTTTTTTTTATTACCATTTTCCAAGAAAAAGCAGAAAATAAAGACACAATTTGGGAAACAAATACAACTTTTATTATTGATTTTAAAAGTCACGGCAAACAGATAAGCCCTACAACATTAATACTTCCACCTTGGGCAGAGTGAAAACTTTTCAAAAATATTAACAAATCAAATTACTTTGAAACATGTATGCAAGAGGGAACATTAATGGTGATCCAGTTCTGAACCCTAACTCTGTGCGTCACATAATTTGGCACTTTTGGCTCTGCTTCATCTTCCACAATGGCGTTAATTCTGGAAACAGTTGGATGAAGATAACCTCCACTACGAAAGATATCTTGATACTTGCCTGCAACAAACTTCAGCTTCATGCTCTTACCTTTGTCATTCTTCAAAGAGAACCCCAATCCAACTTTATTCTTCTTTATAGGTGGATCCACAATCTATTCCCATACCTCACTATGAC
Organism: Vicia faba; assembly: GCA_948472305.1. Lineage (NCBI taxonomy): Eukaryota > Viridiplantae > Streptophyta > Magnoliopsida > Fabales > Fabaceae > Vicia > Vicia faba. Next base: position 1,347,853,134 of record OX451735.1, read on the forward strand.
CCTTTTGCACAACTTGTTGTGCATCCTTAAGCGAAACCATGAAATTCTCATTTCCCCTTATGTTGTCAATAGATAAGGCTTGGAACCGAGTTCCAATAGCAGCTTCATCTTCCTCCACAATGCTGAAAGAGGACAAATGAGATATGAATAAAGTTTGTTCTACATTTATGATCACTACTTTTCCTTCATGTACAAACTTCAGTTTCTGGTGTAAAGTTGAAGTGACAGCCCCTGCCTCATGAATCCACGGCCGTCCCAACAAACAACTATAAGCAGGTACAATGTCCATGACCTGAAAACTAATTTGAAACAAATGTGGTCCTATATAAATAGGCAAGTACACTTCACCAATAACAGATTTCCTTGATCCATCAAACACTTTCACAATGATGCCACTCGGGCGCATAGGCGTTCCTTGATATTTCAACTTCATAAGTGTACTCCTTGGTATAACGTTCAAAGCGGATCCATTATCAATCAACACATTGGATAGTGAATCATTCTTACAGTTCATGGAGATGTGGAGGGCCAAGTTGTGATTCCTTCCTTCATCTGGAAATTCATCGTCGCAGAAACTCAATTTATTACATGACGTAATGTTCCCTACTACACTGCTGAATTGGTCTACTGGCATATCAATCTCCACAAAATCTTGATCCAGTACCCTCATCAAAGATTCTGTGAGCAGAGGAGTTTATCAATAAAGCCAAGATAGATGTTTTTGAAGGAGTCTGAGTAGCTGATCTACAATTCTGTAGTCGCTCATCTTGATTATCTTCAAAATATCATACACTTCTTTCTCTAACGTAGCTCCACTAGATTCACCCGTAGCCTTCTTAGGTTCAACGTTCTCAGCAACTTTATTTCCAACACTAACAAATCCACGAACAACTGGTGCAAATACACGATCGATGCGGGTCACTCTTCTAGTCTCAGCAATATTTCCAACATCAGGCATTGGCTGGATGGGAATTTCCACTCCATCCTCTAAGATTGTAGCGTTGTATTTGTAGGGTACAGCCTTATCTGACTTGTAGGGGACAAGACCCGGCAAATTGATCACCAATAGGGTAATAGCTGGCTTGCTATGATACTCGACTTTAAAATGAGCGGGTGCACCAAAATAAGTTACAATAACGTTTACCCCTTCTTTAACACAATCAGTCATTATTGAGTCATCTCTGGAAAACAAATCATCATCTGAGGACAAATACTCATCTACAGAGGCATACTTTTCATCTGACTCTTCTTCATTCAAACAAACCTCGACCATATCAACTTCATGGTAATCATCCCTTTGACCTATAATCTTGATAGTTCCATTGTCCAATAACATTTGAATACCTTTCTTCACGATTGAGCATCCTCGGGAGTCTCGACAACAAACTCGGCAAGATCCATATTGATGTTCCACCTGACCAGCCATGTGCAGAAAGTAGCATGCAATTGCACAAGATCCTCATTCATATAGTCAACATCAAAAAATCAGAACTCCCCAGGACATCCAGAAACCATATTCACCTCCTCTTCATACTCTTCCCTAGGCCTAATTATGTGGATGAGGCCCGCATCCATCCTCTCCTGCAAATCAGCCTTTATCTTATCGCAACCCTGTATGTCTGTACTGCAAATAGCACAATCAGAATGGTCATGCATATAGTAGCTAAATTCAGAGGTCTGCATGTATTTTAACCAAATCTCCTTTAACCAGATGAATATCAAAAATCTGGAAGTCGCCTGGACAATCGGCCACCATGTTCACAACATTCGCTCCTCCATGCTTGGGTAGAGGATTGTCTTTCACATCAGGACCCACATCCTTGAAAGATAGAATTCCAGACTTCACCAATTTCTGCACCTCAGTCTTCAAAGGATTACAATTCTCAACATTATTCCCTAGTGCTCCCTGATGAAAAGCACATGTTTGGTCTGCCTTATAATACCAAGGCAATACTGATGGTACAACAGGAGGTGGTCGGGTCTGAACCAACTTCTTCTGAATTAATGCCGGTAGTAACTCTGTATAGCTCATAGGAATAGGGTTATAACTCTCCCTTCTCTGATTATACCCTTGATTTCCCTGTTGGGATGGTCTGTGATAAGAAATGGTAGTTGGAGCTACACCCACAATTGGAGTAACTGAGGCGACTTGCTGATGACATTGATAATCACTTCTAGGAGGATTAACCCTCCTCTCTTGTATAACAACATTTGCATAACCTTACTTATTCTTGGTAAACCCATAAGTTGGCTTCTCCACACCTCCATATCCTTCACCCTTTGTTAAACGGACCTCTCTTACAACCTCTTCTAAACGAATACCCATGCCTACCATTTCAGTAAAGTCACTTGGCGCACTTGCTACCATCTTCTCATAGTAGAAAGCACCCAGAGTCTTCAAGAAAATCTTAGTCATCTCCTTCTCTTCCATGGGAGGAATTACTTGGGCAGCTACCTCATGCCATCTTTGTGCATATTCTTTGAATGATTCCCTGTCTTTCTGAACCATGGCCCTGAGTTGATCACAGACAGGCGCCATGTCCATGTTGTACTTGTATTGTTTGATGAATGCTTCTCCCAAGTCATTGAAAGTATGGATGTTGACGCTGTCCAAACTCATATACCACTTTAGCGCAACACCGATCAAACTATCTTGAAAAAAGTGAATCAGCATATGCTGATCATCAGTATGGGTAGACATTCTCCTTACATACATCAACAGGTGAGCACGAGGTCATGTTTTGCCCTTGTACTTCTCAAACTTCGCGACCTTAAACTTTGCAGGTATCTTAACATTCGAGACCAAGCATAATTCATTCATATTTTGCCCAAATAACTCTTTTCCCCTTAGGGCCTTTATCTCCCTCTGCATCTTGTCAAACTGCTCTTGAAAATCATCCATTCTGTCATAGAGACCCAAGTCTTCACTTGGTGGAGGGAAAGGACGAAACACATCATCGTTAATAAATGGAACCATATTCACTGAAGGAGGTGCAGCAGGAGCAGCATGCACCACAGGAGGTGTAGGAGTGACAATAGTCTAAACAATTGGAGTATCTTGAGGACCAAGATTGAAGCCTTCAGGCACAAAATCCTCTGGCATTCCCCATGGGTAACCTTGAGCCATGCGATTCTGAATAACAGCTAGAGTAGCAGATACAGGAACAGCCGGAGCTTCAGTAGTAACCCTTGTTGGTTGAGGTTGAACACTCGGTGGCTGATTTTGAACAGCCACCAGAGATTCCATCAGAACAGTAATATTGGCCATGTCGGCCTTCAAAGCAGAAACCTCTTCGCGCAGCTCGCGATTCTCTTTTTCTAAGGTGTCTATCTTCTTTCTGAGATTAGCCCGAGTGTTGTAGTGATGAGTCAACTTGCTGAACGAAGTAAAGAAGCTTGGTAAGACACCTGGATATGCATAACAAATGCAAGAAATATGTGCAGTATGATGCATGATGTGTAATGTGCATGATTTTATTTTGCTCTTTAATACTTCAAGGGATTTAAAATTTATAGACATATTGCAAACATCAAAGTAATAATGCATTTAAAAAATACTGGAAATTTTATTATAACAACTTCAAATGGATTACAAGTTTTAACAATCCCAAGTACAAGATGAAAATAAAATCTAAAACCCTGAAAAGCGAAGCTGATGGAAATCACTCTATCCGCTGGCGCTTCCTTGTGAGCCTGTCAATTTGATCCTCCAACCTCTGGTTTTCTTCCGCATATCTAGTAGCAACCTCCATCCTATCACCTGAATCATGGAGTGAGCAAATAGCATCTTAATGAGGCTTAGGAGAAAATAAATCCCATTGCCTCTCCATGGTCTCTACATCCCGACTTTCAAGGATCTCAATCAAGTCGTCTTTCTCCTTCAAATTTGCTCTATAGGAAATCTCTAGAGTTTGGCACTTATTCTTACAAGCATTATTTTTCTGTTGCATCCTGACCAATGCAAGCTGCAGCTCTTCTAGATCATCTAATAGGGAAGGAGTGGTCTTCACAAACAAGTCAGGCATAGGTGTTTCCCAGGAATACGGCATCTTCAACTGAATGGCTCTCGTTTGGACCCACTGAAGATATGGCTCCAAAGAAACAGCACCCCTAGGTCCTAAATATTTCCTACTCTTCTTATGAATGTGACGCCAGTCCTTCGAAATCTTCTCCCTAGATTCCCTATCGTCTTCTCCCTCCTTCAGAAAGAAACTACTCAAATGAATACTATTTGGTTTATCCCTCATCGGATAACCAAGTTGTCGTCGTACAAGAACATGGTTATAGTTAATTCCTCCCTTTGTACCAAGAAGAGGTACATTAAGGAAACTACCACAACTGTCAACAATCTCTATATCCTGGTAAGCTCGATGATACCAATAAATATTCGAGTGAGTAAGTGCCATGATTTTAGGAGCCCAACGGGGTTCCTTCATGAAATCCCAGAAAGCATTAGACGGAGGCATATGAGAGATAAACCATCGGTACAACAAAGGTGTGCAACAGATAATCATCCCACGTGATAAGAATTCTGAAGATGAATAGAGTAATAAGCATCTCCCAGCAATGTAGGAACTGAGTTTCCAATCATGAAGATCCTGATAGCATTAACGTCAACAAACTTGTCAACATTAAGAAATAAGAACAACTCGTAAGCAAGTAGAGAAAAGATGGCCTCAAAAGCGACAATACTCTTCATCCTGGAAAAGTAACGGGCTTTCTCCAATAAGAACTGAGCCGGTAATCCTCTAATCCCTCCTTTAGTAGTCATATGGGCTTAAACCCCAGACTTCCCCAGATGGACCAAAGCAGCAATCTCATGTGATTTTAGCTCATCCTCCAGGCCAGTAAAAGGAACACGAGCAGTAATAGGTAAATCCAACAGATAAGAATACTCCTCTAGTGTAGGCATCAACTGATAATCAGGCACAGTAAAGTAATGACACATCGAATCATAGAACTGGACCAAGGTCGAGAGAATACCCTCCTTCATCCTAAGCTTCATGAGAGGAATGATGGATCCATACTTCTTCTGAAAATCTGCAGAACACTCGATCTCAGGAATTAGACTGATCAACTCATCTATCTTGGGATCTTTGAAACTGTATTTCCCGGTCTTTCTTTTCCCAGAATCCATGGTTACCTGAGACATTCACAAATGGTCAACTTTTAAATCCCTTGAAATAAGATTTCTTCAAAATATGCTTATGAGTGCATGGATGCATGATGCAACAATCACACACAAGATCACACATATAGGGTTCATAGGTTCAACGTCATGAGCATGAGGTCGAAGGTACTACCCATAAGGTATGGTCTAAAAGTTATCACCTACCAATCAAGGTTCTAGAGGTTCCTAGAGTCTACATCCTTCCTTCGGATATTATCAACTTCCCGATTAACTCGGTAATTAGTAATATTATCAAGAAAGACTCGTGAGAGCGTAGCATCACGTGACAACTATTTCCGGATTACTCCGTCATAGTTTCCGTACTATACCTAAAAGGTCGAGATGGGTTTGGTATTCTACGGTCCTCAACTCCAGTAGGCTCACAGGTCGAAAGTAGTACATCTTCCTGATTACACGGTAAATGACACTATAGTCAAAGGGGCCTCCACTGAGTGGGGGATCTCATGCCTCCTTTTTTGGGATTACTCCCTCAAAGTTAACATGACTATACCGCCTGTCCTATCTTAAAGTTTTCCCATGTCCGGGTATAGGACTTATGAGTAATCACCAAGCACCCTGAAAACCAGGAAAATCCAGATAAACGTATATACAACATATAACACATAAACAAAAATAGCGTATACACAAATATAAATAAAGTTAGGCTCAACCCACTCAGGGATGGACCAGCAAGAGGTCAATATTTCCCTAGTGAAGTCGCCAATTTTCTATAGCGGTAGAAATGTTCAAGACTAAGCCATTGGATTGACTAGACTTATACATATCAAAAATAAAAATCGCCACCGCGCTTTATTGTTTCCAAAGGAATGGGAAAAGAGCGAATAACCCAAAAAAGAGGGGGAAAGATTTAAGGTAAGGGGGTTGGTTATGTAAAGGGAAGGTATTAGCACCCTAAACATCTACGGTACTCCGCAGGAACCACTTTTAAATTCTGTGTATTTTGGCTATAAAAATGTTGTATAAAAATGGATGGTGGAGGTGAGAAAAGAAATATATTTTATGGTTTTTTGCACCCGCCGTGGTTGTGAACCTTTAGTGCCTACGTACCACCTTCCGTGCAATAGGGGATCGGGGTACACGTAGCTCCTCTTTAAAAATTTTAAAACAAACGTGTGTTGGTTAATTTTATGAGATAAAACATCATTATCATTGTCTATGTTGAAAACATGCTTACTACCCACAATAATGAGAAAGGATAATTTGCATCATCTCAAAGTGAAGGATATGGCTTGGATTTTAAAATCAACAATGTATCACTCAACATCCAAGTGGAAAATATCTCTCTTCACTACATATTGTAGAAGTATAGTTGTTTGCATCACTACAAGGATTGACAAGAGTCTGATCTTTTGAGAAAAGTTTTAAAGGTAAGAGCAAAAATGGCAAAATGGTTTGGATGAGATTGATTGACTTTTAGTCTTCTCACAAAAATGTCAAGGTATTATTAAGTTGATTGGAGTTTATTTATGAAAATGTTTTTGAAAATGCATGGACCTAAGTCCAAGTTTATTATGAAACTGGTTCAAGTTAAAAAAAACAAGTAGACTTTTCAAAAGGAGAAAGAAGTTTTTTGAAATTAAAGAAGATGGGAGGAGAAGAAGAGACTATCCTAAAGCATAAGGTAAAAACTAGGGATAGGAATCATCTAACCAACAAGAAGCTAATACTCGACATTATGAGCCAAGATATAATTCTCATTCTTTGGATTGAAACCAAGCAAACAAAGATAATAGACCTCTTGAGGGAACCAAACTTCAAGTGTATTAAGTCTTCACAAAAATTGGGCAGAGTAACGGCTGTATACGGGTGAATTCGAGACTACAAACAAAGTATGTAATCACAATAACCTGCACATAAAACAAACAAAGCAACCCAATGTCTTCAGGTAAACCTCAAGAACTCCAGAAAAAATATCAATCAAGGTCATAAGATCTCCAACATAGGCCAATGTTTCTAATCCTAAGTCTAAGAAGTCCAATGCTTCATAATGCCAAGGATAGTAACCAAATAGTCCAAGTATCATTAAAGATTTTTATGGTTCATGTTTATTATTAGGTGTCTTAGAAGAAGGAAAAAGGCTCAAGTGAGCAAAGAAGAAGATAGCATGAAATGTAAATGCTTAAAAGTAAAAGGTGCATAAAGCATAAAAAATAAAGGGGCATAAAGTAAAAACAAAAGGTAAAATCAATTATTAGTGATTAGTAGTTAGTTGGATAATCATCTTGAAACTAGCATTTGGAACTCATTAGAGGATTGGTACAACCAAAGCCTCAACACAACAAGTTGCATTTGATTTTTGTCAAGTATATCATCCATTTTGAATCCTCAAAAGTGCCATTTAATGATAAACGATATTTAAGTGATCCGCATTGACCAAAAGTGTTGTAGATCCATTAGAGGATTGGTAGAACCAAAGCCTCCACACAATGAATCTCAAGGTTATTGGATCAAATAGATCAAATTAACATACTTGGGCTTGCAAACATAGGTTTAGGCCACGAATGATCATTTATTCGAATCGGGACAAAATTTAACGCTATGTTAAGCAGTCGTAAGTGGACTTATGTAGAAGTCGCGCCTATTTTAAGGCCCGTCAATACCAATCTATGCACCATTTGTTTTGAGACATGATATAGAGATCATGCTCCAATAAAACTTAGTGCAATAAGAAAGCGATGAGATGAAGAGGGGTGGGAGAGAATATACAAACCATTTTTGAATTAATATTTAAATCAAACTATTATTAAAATAATTCACCCATTTTTGTGGAGTTAGACTCAACACCATGGATCCAATGATGTTAATAAAGCTCATGATCAAAAATTTAACCTAAGATCAGCCAGAAAATAATCACAAAATAATATTGCATTTAATATATACATTAAAAGGTTTTTTTAAATGTTTTTAAAATGGAAATAAAAGAGAAAAATACCAACTATATTCAAATTAATCCAAAAATAAAAAGTAAGACCATAGAAAAATCAGAAATGAACTAAAATGATTTTATAAAATTTTTGGTAAAAAGTCATAAACTATTTTTAAAATTAAAAGAAATGAGTAAAATAAACCAAAAACGATAAAAAATAACAAAGTCAGAAATAAAAAATAAATGAGGTCACCAATATTTGTCACAATATCATTGGATCATCCCATATTTTTTCAGAATTTAAAAATGCATAAAAGTATATCATTGGATCATCACCATGGAGTTAGACTCAACACCTATTTTTAAAATTAAAAGAAATGAGTAAAATAAACCAAAAACGATAAAAAAATAACAAAGTCGGAAATAAAAAATAAATGAGGTCATCAATATTTGTCACAATATCGTTGGATCATCCCATATTTTTTCAGAATTTAAAAATGCATAAAAGTATATCATTGGATCATCACCATGGAGTTAGACTCAACACCATGGATCCAATGATGTTAATAAAGTTCATGATCAAAAATTCAACCCAATATCAGCCAGAAAATAATCACAAAATAATATCGCATTTAATATATACAAAAAAAAAGTTTTAGAAATATTTAAAATAGAAATAAGGGATAAAAATATTAACTATGTTCAAATTAATCAAGAAAATAAAAGTAAGACCATAAAAAAATCAGAAATGAACTAAAATAATTTTATAAAATTTTTGGTAATTTTTAAAAGTCAGGAACTATTTTTAAAATTAAAAGAAATGAGTAAAATAAACCAAAACCGATAAAAAAATAACAAAGTCGGAAATAAAAAATAAATAAGGTCACCAATATTTGTCACAATATCATTGGATCATCCCATATTTTTTCAGAATTCGAAATTTATAAAAAATACCAAAACACAAAATAAAATTGTGAAAATATAAAAATCAGAAAGAGAAAAATAAATAAAAAATTCATAATTTTTTCAGATTTTTTGGACTAAAAATGAATTTTCTATGATTTTTTTGAAATTTAAAACAATTAAATATAAAAAATTAGAAAAGAAAATAAAAACCAAAAAAATATGGACCATCTGATCAATATCAAAACGCGTTAGTAAACAGATCAAGTAGACCTGGCGCGTTGTGCATGTTATGCACTTTAGTGGATAATGCATCGAATCATTAATTAAATCAATCATTGGTTGGAAGATGACACGTTGGTCATCTTCAACCTCCAGCCAATGCGAATTGCAGGTCTCTCAAACTGTAAAATCAGAAGCTCAGACCTATGCCATTCGCTTCGTCTCTTCAAGACGAAGACAACCACACCTTCGCGAAAAATTTATATAAACTGTAGCTCAAGCAAATTGGAAGAAAATTTTTGAAAAGGGATTTGAAATTTCGTGGTTAATACAAGTTTCCAGATAAAAATAAGTGTTGCGACTAGAACCAGGGCAATGAGACCATCACAATAATATCAAAGTTTTGAAGAATTGATTAAGGAATCTACCTATTGAAGTTGATTTGCAGAGCACTGAAACTCGATTTCTATGGAGCAATATAGGGCACGATTCTTGAATGTGATTATATGGTTAGCTTCAAGGAAGATCAAGGAAGGTGAATTGATGGAAAAATTGGATTGAAAAAGGCTTGAAAGTAGATTTCGAAGTAGTAGAATTTTGAGTTATGGAACAAGTTTGGAAGGGTGATTCTGGCAATCTAAGCTTTAGAAAATTAATGAGGGATGACCCTCTATTTATAGGGAATCAAATGGAATGTCCAAGCGTGTGAAAAGATGAAGTTTGGAGGGAAATCGTGTGAAGTTGCAAACAAGAAAAGTGTGACTTCTAATTTGATCAAAACGCGTGTTTTGTTGGGATAATCAATTTTGGAACTTCACTAAACATGTTTAGAGGCAAAAACGCGTAGAAAACTTGTGATTAGAAGCCAAAACAAAGACTTGAAATTCTGACTTATGGGGAAACTTCAGTTCCAAGTTACCAAGTTCAATCCAATGGCATTCTCAACTCAAGGGGTCTTAAGGCATGATTCTTGATGCTTTAGAAAGATGAGGTTACAATCTTTTCAATGGAAAAAGAATGGAATCAAATGGATGCTTGAGCTGAAAGTTACATGGAGTCAAAGTTGGAAAAAAAGTTGACTTTCCATACTTAGAAATATTTCAAAGTTTTCTACAAAAGTGACCTATAATGTTTTGCATCCAAACAAGGTCTTCCACTTGAAATTTGCTTTTGACCAAAAAAGATGGCATGAAATAGACCTCTTGAATGACATTTTGAAACTTTAACCATTCCAAATCTCAAAAAATTGAGAGAGTTATGAATTGTTGAAGTTGGAAAAAATTCATGAAATGACCTTTAATATTTTGTATTCTTAGGGCATCTTCCATCCATTTTCTCATTTTTCATATAAAAGAGAGCATAAATTTCACATCCTAAAGATTGTTGTGGAAAAATAATAGGCTCAAGGTGATAAAAATTGACCAAGTTATGATCATTTGAAGTCACATATGAGGAATTGGGGGTTCATCTGGAGGACTTGTAATCTTTCTTCATCATCAAGCTTCTTCCACATGAAAAATATTTGAAACTTTTGAAGTGATTTATTAATAACCCTTTGAAGAGAAGTATGTCTTTGGAATCACTCAAAAATACCAAAAGATGGGCAAGATATACTTCTTTGAAGTTCAAAACCCTAGCTCCTAGATCAAGAAAATGCTTTGAGGAACCTTGACAATTTTGAACAAACTTCTGGTACCAACACAAATGTTTTGTAAATAGAAGTTGTTGAGGATAAAAAATGAGAATTCATAGCCATCAAAACCACTTCCATATCTTGAGAACTTAGAGGAATATGCACTTGTGATCAATGGGAACAAGTCCTTGTCCAAGCATGACAACTCCTTCAATCAACCCCTTGTACTTTTGGATCAATCTTGATATCTTGGAATGTAGTTGTTGTACCCCAAAATTTTCCCTCTCATTTTATCAAGATTTCCCCCCACAAGACTCTTTGGACTCAAGACCAGGATTAGGATTTGCTCTACTCAAGACATCTCCTTGCACTGATGACCTAAATTAGGGTTTGAGTTTGCATAGGGATTTTTGGACTTTCAATGCTCAAAGTGACTTTCATACTTCATGTTGGACTTACAAGATTGCCTCTACCAACTTTCAAGTTTTGAATCAAGTTTTTGCCCAGTCAATTGGACAGTTGACCTAGAAATCAATTGTATTGGGGAAAAAGTCAATTGTGGAAAATTTATAGTCAAACCTCATAATTTTTTATCAACATCAACATTATAGACTCATATGAACCATTTGATCAATTTTGGACCACAACTCCTCAAGAAATTTGATCAGATCATCAAAAGGGCAAAATGGTCATTTTTAGGGTTTTGATTGTCTTAGGGCAATTTCTGATTTTTCACCTAGCCAATGAAAAATTGGGTTCAAGAATGGATCCAAGGACTCAATGGAATCATCTTGACCTATTCACAAGGTTCAAAAGATCTCAAATGCATTGGATTGACAGATGAATTTTTCAGTCAACTAATCAAAATTTGACTGTACACTGAAAAGTCGAACTTTGACTTTTTGGTCAAAATCAAGTGCGAAGGGTCATTTTTCATCAAGATGTGTCAAAAAATGAAACTTGTTCATAAAGAAACCTAATTTTGCAAATTAGGGTTTAAGATTGAAAAATTTCATAACTTAGAATTTTTCAAAGTTATGGAATTTTCTTATTTTTTCCCAACTTTGACCAACATTTTCACCATGATGCAATTGGATTCGAACAAAATTTCCAACATGAAAGTTGTAGTCCTCCACAAAATCTACAACTTTTATTCACAAAGTTTTCTCAAAATAAGCTTGGATCTCAAGTTATGATTTTTGGAACAAGGGTCCATGAAACTTTTAACTTAGTGAAATTTTGCCCTAGTTTAGGCAGGATTTTGACCTATCTTCATGACCATTTTTCACATAGTTCCACTTTGAATCTCAAAATTCATTTCAAATATGGATTAGATATCATGTTATAATATTTCCAAAATGTGCAAGAACTCTCCAAAATCATTTATGGTTAGGGAGAATCGAAGGTTTGAATTTGGGAAAAACTCACTTTTGATCCATGGCATTTTCATGTTGATGCAAGTTGCAATTTCTGTCCAGCTTCATTTGTACTTGATTACAGGTCTCTAAACCCTTCCACACTCAAGAATTAAATGCAAACTCAATGGTCTAAGGCATTATTCTGATCAATGGAAGTTTGTACAAGAGTTTAATCTTAAAATGGCAAAAAGTGAACTATGCTATTTTGATAAAGGAAACTTTATGTCAACTTGCTTCCTCTTGAGCCTTGGACCTCTTTCTTTGCAGAAAACAAGTTCCATAAACTTAGGCAAAAGTACCACAAACTTGTGCATGCTTGGAGATAGCCTGTACAAGCCTATCTTGTATCACTTCACACTTTTCTTTCAAAACAAGTCAACTTGCCAAAATCACATAACTTGAGTATCTGATATAACCAAAGCTGGTAAGCATTCCAAACAAGTTTTTCACATTGCCTTGAGTCAGAAACACGGGCCATTAAACCCTCTATCCTCCCAAAACACAAAATCATCTTCCTCTTGCAAAACAGGGCAGGTTCTGCACTTTGAGTTGCATAACAAAAACTACTCGTGCGTTTCGCCCCAAACCTGTTCCAATACCTTCCATGTATGCAGGATCTGGACATTTGTACAAGGCGTGCGTTTTTGAGTTTCAAAGGTTGAAGATGAAGCTGATCTGGGCTGGGCTTGGTTTGCCTTTGTTTTTAACACCCCCCTCTTTGCTGTTCATACCCCCTGGCCCATTTCTTTTATATTTTTGTATTTTTCTATTTATTTTTCTTTTCTGATTTTATTTTATTATTTTCTAAACATAAAAAATATTAAAATTATTTTCATAAATTTTCACATTTTATTTTATTATTTTTTAGACATAAAAATAATTATTAAATAGTATATACCTTTATTTTCTTTAATAAAAACAAATAAATATTATAGAAATATTACATATTTTTACTTTTATTATTTATACATATAAAATAATATTTTTTTACATGTTTTATTTCTTAATACCTTTGTATATATTTATATTTATTTTCTTGTACATAAAATAAATAATATAATATATATTATCTTAAAACAAAAAACTAGGGTTTCTACCCTTATTAAAAATAATATTTTTTTTCTAATATATGTTATTTTTTGACACTTGAATATATTTTTATTGTACATAAATAAATAATATTAATAAATATACTTTCTTAAAACAAAATTTAGGGTTTTTCCCTTAACAAAAATAACTTTTTATTCTCTTTTTTTTAATACATTAAATATTATATTTTTACATACATAAAAATAAACAAAAACATTTTTTGCATATTTATAATATTTTGCATATTTATATTTAATTTTCTTATTTAAATATTGTTTATTTATTATTTGATGCAAAGAGTTCAATTTGGATGTAAAAGTAAATCTTAGGGTTTCATTTTCTTGCAAATACTCCCCATTCAAAAATTGTATCCCCCTCCCCATATCAATGTTGTAATAGTCGTAGATTTATTTTACGCATTTATAGCTTTCAAATATGCCATGATAGAGATTAGGGTTTGTATGCAATATCCAAAATCAAAACAAATAGTTAGACCTAATGCAAGAAATAAATGCATGAAAATGACAACACAATGCACACACGCACCCCTAGGGTTTCATCCACTTGTTGCCTTTAAAATGGCCATGTTATGCATGTTGAGTATCTTGGCAAAACAAAAATAAAACAAAAGATCATAGTCCCTCGATGACGCTATCTTGGTTGCCTATATAAAATGATCTAGTCCCTCAAAAAATTTTGCTAAGTTACTTAGCACAATTGCTATCATGGTCAATATGATGACCCGTGCCTGTCCCGTTTAACATCCAAATGCAAGGTTGTTTACCAAATGCAATGGTAAAGCAACAATGTAAAACGGTTAAAAATGTATAGGAAATATCTTTGAGTAGATAGGGTAGACAACTCTTAGTTACTTGATCAAAACTTACAAGAACATCCTTGCTATTTTCAAACACACCTCACAACACAATTTCAAAACATTTCCCAAAAACAAACTTTCAAACAATCAAACATTGAAACATCTTTTCAAAAGACAATACACCTTTGTATACATTCAAACAAGAATCATTACAAATGTTGCCACAACGATGGTCTCTTTTCAAATCATTTTCAAAACCACACACAAAGCACCATTTCAAACAATTGAAAAGCAAAAGCAAGTGATCTAAGCAAGTAAATAAGAGACCATGGAAAACCATGGATGAAAAGGGTGCTTGCACCTTCCCTTTTCATAATCTACCCCCCAAACCCAAGAAAACATCTCAAAGGTCTTTCCTGTGCTTTTTCACCTTTCCTTTGGATAAAATAAAAAGTCGGTGGCGACTCTTGCTAAACCGAAACATTTGCGAACACAAACGCAAAACCTCAAGTCAGTTCTCCCACCGTATCACAGAACTGGCGACTCTGCTGGGGAGGATAATAAAAGTGGGGTTACCTTAGGGTTTAGATCACCTTTGCATGCTTACTTTGTTTGCTTTGATTGCTTTACACTTATTTCTATTGTTTGGGTTTGAAATCCTCCACCCGGATTTGGGAAACATTCATAGGTAAATAGCAATACATTATGGAAACAGTGCGGGGTATATCGACATGGTTGAAGCAATAACTATATTAGTGCGACATATTTGTGGGTACTGGTAGCCTTTGATTCAATCAAAGAGAATACGAGGCCGCTGAGTGATGTCATGAAGCACTAATGAACTTTTAGAACCTTTACTTGACCATCTTGGCCTTATTAGGGGTAGTGAGATGACCGGCTTTGGTGCAGTCCGAAGTTGGTAGATACTCGATACTACACTCATTGAGGGTTGTTTTATTGGAATATTTCGGTCACCAGTTAAGTGGCTAAACTGAAACAATGAACACAGAAAATAATCCAATTATATTGAGCTCCTTAGAACCCGGTTACTATTTATAGGACAGGTTGAGCCAACTAAACTTCAAGAGGGTACTTACCTATGAAACCCCATGCAAGCCTGAAACTAGGAACTTGTGTGACTTGTCTGTACATATACTTGTGCATACATCATGAACATCATAAAGCATCATATGCATCCACTAACCATTTCAAGGGTTTGGATCTTCATCTTTGTTCCTGTTTTGTATGTCATGGAATCACTCCACAGAAAAACAATCCAGGTCAACCTTGTGAGAATCCCTCCTCAACTCAAGGAGCTTACTTCCAAGATTCCAGAGAATTCTCCCTTCAGTGAAAGACATGGTAGAATTCTCAACTTGGTCAACTCCAACATTAAAGAAGACATGGTGAAAGTTCTCTTCCAGTTCTTTGACCCCCTACACCATTGATTCACATTTCCTGATTACCAACTAGTGCCTACTTTGGAGGAATTTTCTCAACTCTTGAGGATTCCTATTCTCCATCAACTACCCTACAATGGTACGAAAAGAGAGCCAAAGCCTGAAGATGTTGCTCAAGCCTTACACTTGCAACCATCTGATATCAAAGGTCATTGGGAAACCAAAAATGGTGTCAAGGGTTTCTTGGCAAAGTTTCTGTTTGAGAAGGCACAAGAATGCTGGAATTCTCTAGATCTGCAAGCTTTTGAAGAGATTGTATCACTTCTCATCTATGGGTTGGTCTTATTCCCAAACCCTGATCAGCTTATAGATGTGAATGCTATCAAGATTTTGATATCTCGGAACCCTGTGCCTACATTACTTGGGGATATCCTCCACTCATTTCACACACGAACAATGAGGAAAAGAGGTGTTCTCATGTGTTGTACTCCTCTTCTAGCAAGGTGGTTTATTTCTCATCTTCCCCAATCTGTCTTGAAGAATGAGCAAGGCTTGAGGTGGTCACAACGGTTGATGACTCTTACACATTCTGATGTTCATTGGTGTTCTCGGTCCAGAGAAAATGTCATCATCATTGATCATTATGGGGAATTCCCTAATGTCCCATTACTTGGCATTAGGGGAGGCATTACCTACAACCCCTGCTTGGCTCTGAGACAGTTTGGGTATGCACGAAGGGATGGCCCTCATGACATGTTGATTCCAGACTTGGTTTTTGACTTCGACAATGACGCTCAAGGACTTCGACAAAGGTTTATCCGAGCTTGGAGGATGCCCAACAAAGTGGACAGTAAGACACTGGGGCACAAGAATTCCATACCCCTTGAGCCTTACCTCAAGTGGGTACGAACCCGCGCCCAGAGTCTTATGATGCCTTACCCCTACATTCTGCCTATGATCAAAGAGTCTGTTATGGAGGAGAGGTTCCATACACCCTCCTACATCCTGACATGCCAACATTATTGTAAGATTTGCAAAAGAGTTGGATACAGCTCAAGGAAGAACGAAATACTTTTGAAGCCAGTTTCTACGCCAGTAAGAAGAAGGTTTTGGAACTTACTCGTCGACTTCACGAAGAGTAGACTCTCAACACCTACATTGCGCCAAAGAGGATGCGCAGCGTCTTTTTACATTAGAATTTTGTATTTATTTTGCCCATGGGGGATTTATGTACTAACAAATTCTTCTTATTAATATGACGTGCGTTCTTTTTTGTTTACAACAAATTTGAATTTCTGAATCCTTGAATGCATTACATGAATAACATATCATTCATCATATGCATAAGCAGGTCTTCACACCAGGTTTCCTTATCTTTCTGCTGTTTATTTCAGCAAGATGGATATAGAGCAGACGGTCAAAGATCTACAAGCGCAGAATTCGCAGTTCCAACAACTTCTCATGACCCTGGAAAAGGGTCAAGAGGATCTTAAAGTACTGCTGGAAAAGGAAAAGGAAAAAGAAAAGAAGAAAAAGAAAAGAGCGGGTGTAGCTACTTTGGGAAGAAGATTTGAGAACCAAGCTAGAATGGTCCTAGATTTCCCCTCGACATCCAATGAAGGGGTTGGCAAAGGAAAGGGAGTTGCAGTGCCCTCTGAGTCTGAAGAAAACGAAGAAGAAGAAGAGGATGAAGATTACTCTGAGCAGCAGCACCCTCCTGCAGACGACAAGTATAAGAATCTGGAAGAGCGTTTGGCAGCCATGGAGGTACAAAGAGTACCTGGGCTGGATTTCGAGGAGCTAGGTTTGGTTGTTGGGATTGTGATTCCCCCTAAATTCAAGGTGCCTACATTTTCTAAATACGATGGTTTGTCTTGTCCGAAGATGCATCTGCGGTCTTACGTCAGAAAGATCCAACCTCATTCTTCTGATAAGGATCTGCGGGTCCACTTTTTTCAAGATAGTTTGTCGGGTACGCAATTGGATTGGTTCTATCAACTTGAGAGGTCTGATGTACACAATTAGGAGGATTTGGTTGCTGCCTTCTACAGACAATATCAATATAATGAAGATTTAGCACCTACTCGTACTCAATTAAAGTGTATGGGTATGGTCTCTAATGAAGGTTTTAAGGAGTATGCCCAGAAGTGGAGGGACTTGGCTGGAAGGGTGCAGCCACCTTTATCTGAGAGAGAGCTTGTGGATATGTTTTTGGGGACCCTGTCAGGTCCATTCTTTAATCACTTGATCGGGAGCTCATCTGCAGGGTTCACTGAGCTAATTCTGACTGGTGAAAGAGTCAAAGCTGGCATTAAGAGCGGTAAAATTCAGAAGGATGCATCTACTTCCGCTGCTATCAAGAAGACCTTTCCAGCCAAGAAAGAGGTCTCAGTTGTTTACTCTCAGAGAAATCAAGGAAGAATGGAGCGCCGACCAGCGGTGGGGGCTGTGATGATTCAAAATTCTACAGCCGATCAACCTCGAAGAAGTCAATCCAGAACCAACCAAGCAAGGGTGGAAAGGCCTGCACGGCAATTCACCCGGATCAATGACACCTGCTCAGGTTCTCCCTCATCTGTTGAAGTTAAACCTTACAAACTTGAAAGAGGCACCGAAGAACCCAAATACCTCTTCTCCCTACTACCATTCAAATGCAAAGTGTGCCTATCATTCGGACAGTGTGGGGCACGACACCAACAACTGTTGGGCCCTCAAAAATAAGATCCAGGATTTAATAGATGCCAAGGAGGTGGAGTTTGACGCACCTGAAAAAGCTAATGTGATATCCGCTCCAATGCCAAAACATGGTCATAATGTCCATGATGTTGTAAAAGATCTTTATGTTGCTGCTGTTGATGACTTAATGACTCCATTACCAATGATCAAGATGAATCTGTTGAAAGTCGGGGTTTTCGCAGGCTGCGAAAAAGATTGTTACCTTTGTTCGACCTTGCAATCCGGCTGTCCACTATTAAAGTTAGGCATCCAATGCCTGATGGATAATCAATAAATCCTCTTCAAGAAAACTCTTGTTACTCCTGTTACTCCAATCAATGATGTTGCTATAATCACCATTTCCGACAATCTTTCCAAGGTCTCCAAAAGACATGTTAAGATTACACCCGATCCAAAGTTTGTACCTCTGAAGATAACAATGTCGGGGCCTATCCCATACAATTCCAACAAGACAATATCGTGGAATTATGGAGGAGAGATCTTCTACCACGGTGTTAAGCAGATCGAATCAGTTGAAGAAAGTTCTGATGAAGAGACTCCTGATGTAGGAAATATTGCGGGGACAAGTAAGATCACCCGCAGCGGAAGAATCTTCTCTCCAGAGATTGCTCCTCCAAGGGAAATCTTTGGACCCTCAAGGGCTCCTAAGGTTACTCTGGTGCCCGTCGACGCATCTGTACGAACTCCAGTGATTTAAGAAATTATTACTCCCGAAGCTATACCCTCTGATGTGACTGCTGATAAAGGTAAGGGGACCCAAGAAGCGCCCGTTAGGATGAGGGCTCAGCCTTTGGTCATCCCCGAGACCACTCAAAAGGAAATGGAGGAGATTTTAAAAATAATTAAGAAAAGCGACTATGATGTTGTAGAACAACTAGGGAAAACCCCTTCAAAAATCTCCATGCTGGCCCTATTGCTTTGTTCTGAAGCTCATGCCAAAGCCTTGATCAAATTCCTGAAGACAGACCATGTGCCTCAAGAAACCTTCGCGGACCAGTTCCAGGAGTGTGTAGCCAGCCTAACCGCCGACAATGGTCTTGGTTTCTCCGATGCCGATCTAACATCTAAGGGGAGAAAGCATAACGACACGCTGCATGTCTCGGTGGAGTGCAACGGGACTACTCTTGCTCACGTTCTGGTTGATACCGGGTCGTCTTTAAATGTCTTTCCTAAGAAAGCATTGGACAGATTTGACTGTGAAGGTTTGACCTTAAAGCCCAGCAATATCATTGTAAGAGCCTTTGATGGTTCTAAGCGGATGGTCCACGGGGAGGTGGACATCCCAATTAAAGTGGGTACTGAAACTTTCCACTCCATATTTTATGTCATGGATATCCGTCCCTCCTACTCTTTCTTGTTAGAAAGACCCTGGATTCATCATGCTGGGGCCGTTACATCTACTCTGCATCAGAAGCTTAAGTACCTAGTCCAGGGGGAAATTGTGACAGTTCGTTGTGAGGAGGAGTATATGATAAGCCATCTGAATTCATTCCGTTATGTTGAATTAGATGGTGAATTCATCGAGACCCCCTTTCATCACTTTGAAGAAGTTTCTCCTGAAGTTGCGGTAGCCAAGACAATGACTTCTGTGCCCATTATTACCAAACCTGTGTCCCGAATGTCATCCCTTAAAGATGCGAAGGCCGTGATCAAGGAAGGAGGAAGCACAGTGTGGGGTCAACTGCCAGATTTTCCTTACAAGACAGATAAGTTCGGCTTGGGTTTCACTGTTGCTAGTCAGAAGGTTGTGCGTCGCTCCCGGGATGGAGGACCGCCTTTAAAAATCACTCATCATGGAGTTCATGCCTTAGAGGATGATGAAGGAGAGAGCAATTTTGAAGAATAGATCTTTCCAACTATTGAAAGAGGACTGAACAACTGGGAGGCGAAATACTTCATTCCCATTACTTTCATCAATCAGTAATTTATCTTTTGAACATTTTCTGTTGGTCTGTAATAATTTTTAAACAATTCGTACACTTTTTGCCTTATGCCTTACCCGGGGAAAATCGGTCCATTTGTAAGGGCTTGATTTTTCCATCTTCATATGCCATTTTTAATGAATCATGGACGTTTTCATATATAAACTTTTGTGTTCATTTTCTTTCTTTTTACATTTTATTTTGTTTAAAGGTGGCTATCCCTTACACACACCCACACTCACAAAATGCAGGTACCCATCCACTCCGGATTCCATGGGTAACAATTCTGTTATGGCCTTCAGTGACTCTGAAGATCTGGTCAATCATGTCGAGTACGAAGGTGATGAAGACTGTGAAGTGCCTGGAGTGTTGGATAGACTTCTACAACAGGAATAAAGGGCTATTCTACCCCATGAAGAGTTGTTATAGACTATCAACTTGGGTATTGCCGAAGACAGAAAAGAGGTTAAAGTGGGTGCCAACCTAGAGCCAAGTGTCAAAGAGAGTTTAGTTCAGCTGTTGAATAAATATGTTGAGATCTTCGCCTAGTCCTACGAGGACATGCCAGGACTGGATACAGATATTGTGGTTCACTGTCTCCCTACAAAAGAAGACTGTCCACCAATCAAACAGAAAGTCCGCCGAATGAGGCCCGACATGTCCGAAAAGATCAAAGCTGAAGTGATAAAACAATTAAATGCTGGCTTTCTTGTTGTTACTTCCTACCCACAATGGGTTGCTAACATTGTGCATGTGCCTAAGAAGGACGGCAAATCCAAAATGTGCATGGATTACAGAGACTTAAACAGGGCTAGCCCTAAAGATGACTTTCCACTACCGCACATTGACATCTTGGTTGATAACACAACTCAACATAAGGTATTCTCTTTCATGGATGGATTTTCAGGGTACAACCAGATCAAAATGGCCCCTGAAGACATGGAGAAGACTACTTTTGTTACGCAGTGGGGTACCTTCTACTATAAAGTGATGCCATTCGGATTGAAGAATATCGGGGCAACCTATCAATGAGCCATGGTAGCTTTGTTTCATGACATGATACATCATGAGATCGAAGTCTACATAGATGATATGATAGACCGTTCACAAGCAGAAGAAGAACACCTCGATCATCTGCAAAAGTTATTTGTCAGATTGAAGGAATATAAGCTCAGACTGAACCCTAGCAAGTGTACTTTCGGAGTCAGGTCCGGTAAACTCTTGGGATTCATCGTCAGCAACAAAGGCATAGAGGTTGATCCTGCCAAAGTCAAAGCTATACAAGAAATGCCTGCCCCTCGCACTGAGAAGGAGGTCATAGGTTTCTTAGGACGCCTAAACTACATTGCAAGGTTCATTTCTCACCTAACATCTACCTGTGAACCAATCTTCAAGCTGTTGAAGAAAGATCAGGTGGTTAAATGGAATGATGACTGCCAATTTGCTTTTGATAAAATCAAGGAGTATTTGCTGGAACCTCCTATCTTGATGCCTCCCATCGAAGGAAGGTCGTTAATCATGTATCTGACTGTCATAGAGAATTCAATGGGGTGTGTACTGGGCCAACATGACGAGTCTGGCCGAAAAAAGCATGCCATTTATTACCTTAGCAAAAAGTTTACCGAATGTGAGACTCGCTACTCACTGCTCGAGAAAACTTGCTGTGCTTTGGTATGGGCTGCTCGCCGGCTAAGGCAGTACATGTTGACACATACCACTTTACTGATCTCTAAGATGGATCCGATCAAGTACATCTTCGAGAAGCCTGCTTTATCCGGAAGAATTGATAGATGGCAGATGATCCTCACCGAATATGATATACAGTACACAACCCAAAAAGCCATAAAGGGAAGTGTGCTAGCCGATCATCTGGCCCATCAAGCTGTCGAAGATTACCAATCCATGAGGTTCGACTTTCCCGACGAGGATATCATGACCTTGAGCAACATTGAAGAGAACAGACCGTATGATGGACCTGAATAGGGATCCCTATGGACTCTGTACTTTAATGGTGCCTCCAACGCACTTGGAAACGGTATCGGCATTGTACTTATCTCTCCATAAGGTTGCCATACACCTTTCACTTCTAGACTCTGTTTCAGCTGCACCAACAACATGGCCGAGTATGAAGCTTGTATCTTTGGTCTCAAAGCTGCTATTGACTTGAGAATCAAATCTTTGATTGTATTTGGGGACTCAACTTTGGTTATCAGTCAAATCAAAGGAGAGTGGGATACTAAGAACCCTAACCTCATCCCTTACAAAGAACATGTCCTGACATTGTTACCACATTTCAAGCAGATTACCTTCGAGCACTTCCCATGAGAAGAGAATCAGTTGGCAGATGCGCTAGCTACAATGTCATCCATGTTTAAACTTAACTGGGATAATGAGGCACCCCATATCACCATCGAACGAATGGAAGAACCTGCACATTGTCACGAGATTAATACCGAAGAAGTAGTGGACCGACCTTGGTTTCATGACGTCAAAAGGTATCTAGAAGCACAAGAATACCCTGAAGGAGCTTTAGTTAACGACAAAAAATTCTTAAGGAGGTTCGCGGCTAAGTTCTTTCTGAGCAATGGTATCCTATACAAGCGCAATCTTGATTGTGTCCTACTCCGTTGTGTGGACAAGTTTGAAGCTGAGCAGATCATGGCTGAACTACATAATGGCACCTTTGGCACCCACTCAAGCGGTCATACGATGGCTAAGAAGATTCTACGGGCAGGCTATTACTGGTCTACCATGGAAGTTGATTGTCATCAACATTCCCGTACTTGTCACAAATGCCAAATCTATGCTGACAAGGTACATATTCCTCCAGTTCCTCTCAATGTCTTAAAAGCTCCTTGGCCATTCATGATGTGGGGAATCGACATGATTGGAGAGATCAAGCCTACAACATCCAATGGACACCGTTTCATCCTGGTGGCCATTGATTACTTTACCAAGTGGGTCGAAGCAGCTTCCTTCGCCTCCGTTACAAAGAATGTGGTTGCCCGCTTCATCAAGCAGAACCTCATATGCCGGTATGGTATCCCCGATAGGATCATCACTAACAACGGTACAAATTTTAACAATACTATGATCATCGCTCTGTGCGAGCAGTTCAATATTCAACATTACAATTCATCTCCCTATCGGCCTAAGATGAATGGTGTTGTCGAAGCCGCAAACAAAAATATCAAGAAGATCATTCAAAAGATGACAGTCACCTATAAGGACTGGAATGAGATGTTACCGTTTGCTCTGCACGGGTACTGTACCATGACACACACTTCAACTTGGGCAACACCCTTTTCTTTGGTATACGGCATGGAAGTTGTTTTACCTATCGAGGTTTAGATTCCCTCCTTGAGAATCATGAAGGATGCTGGTTTGAGTGAAGACGATTGGATTCAGACCCGGCTTGATCAACTTAACTTGATTGACGAAAAGGGACTTACTACTGTCTGCCATGGTCAGGCGTATCAAAAACGTATGATCAAGGCCTTCAACAAGAAAGTCAGAAGACAAGTATATCAAGTCGGAGACCTTGTAATCAAGTGGATCATCTTGCTGCAAAGTGATCCCAGGGGCAAATGGACTCCTACTTACGAAGGACCATTTGTGATCAAAAACATCTTTTCTGGTGGGGCAATGATCCTGACCACCATGGACGGTGATGACCTGCCGCACCCTGCGAACGCAGACATAGTCAAAAGATACTACGCATAAACGACCCGACAAGTTGAAAACCCGAAAGGGCGACTTGAGCAAAAATGGGCATCCCGATGAATCGAAAACCCGAAAGGGCGGTTCAGGAAAAAGTTAGGGATAAATAAAAAATTTGTACACCTGGCAAGTTGAAAACCCGAAAGGACGACTTGGGCAAAAAAAGGTTTCCCGGTGGATTGAAAACCCGGTGGACCGAAAGGGAGGTCGAGGAAAAAGTTAGGGAATTAAAGCGTATGATTATGTCTCGTCGGATCACTTTAAGGACAATATCTTCACGGACAAGCTCCAAGCTTCTGATCAATCTAATCATCGTCGGACGAAGCAACAAATGGACAAGATACTCAGAGTTACGAAGGCTATAGCAGAATGGGAACCCCATGGAATTGTTACACATAGCCATCTTTCTTTGTATAAATTTTTCTCAATTTTATGACAACATTCTCTTACTAGGATGTTTGTCTCCTTTGTACAAAATACTTACACAAAGTTAATACAAAGATACTTCAAAGTACAGAAAACTATTTGCCGTTTATTTTTCTTTACACTTGTGTTTTATTTGAAAACGTCCAATGATTTATTAAATGAGCATATACATTTGAATATAATCACTGCTTACAAAATGAAATAAGGAAAAAATAATTACTGACATATTGAAAGTATGGGAAAACGAATTTAGGCCATTCCAGGAGAAATCCTCAGCAGAGATAAAGCCTTGAAATTCATATCCCCAGTGGAGTTAAGTTTCAAAATCCCCATCAGATTTAAGTTTCCAAACTCCCAATCCCCAGTGGAGCCAGAAAACTTTGAACTACAGACCCTCGGCGAAGATAGAACTTTCTTCCCCAACGAAGTCCAAAACTTCAACCCTTAAACCTCGGTGGAAGACCATCTAGTTTCCTCCAATTCCCCAGGGATTTGTCTTAAAGCCAGAAAATTCCCCTACAAGTTATCTTAGAGCCTGACAACTAACCAGACGACAGCTTCGAATAATTCCTCAGTAGATTGGCATACAACCCAAGCTCTTAAAAACTCTTCCACAGAATAAGCATTCTCCCCATAGAGTTATTTCCCAGCAGATCGAAGATTCTCAGTCTCATTTCTCTGTTGAATCCTCCAAGGTTTCATTCCCCCAATAGAGATCGTCAGAGTTTTCCATATTCCCCATACCATAGTCATCAAAATTCTCTAGATTCCTCAAGCAGACTTGAAGGATCCCTATATCCCCGGGAAAGTCATGAAGGATCCTCACATCCCCACAGAAGTTGTCAAAGTTCTTACTAATCCCCACAAGTCGCCAAGGATTTTTCTATCCCCAACAGTGGTCCAAGGATTTCTCATCCTCCGCAATCAAAGATTTTTAATCTCCAGCATCGGTGAAGGATTTATTTTCCCCGGCAACAGTCAAAGATTTCATTATCTCCAACTACCAAGGATTTATTTTCCTCAGCAGACAGCTAATCAACTTACATGCGCATCCATTACATTCATATATCATAAACATTGATAAAGCACATTTTATTGCATCATACATGTCATGTAACATAACTTTGTGTTTTAGCTAACATTTTAGCCTTTTCATGATGAGATTAAAAGCTATCTTTAACAACTATGCCAAGATTTCAGATACAATACGGATACACTCCAAGACATGGAAGTCATTCTGCTACTCATTCGGATCTCAAGTTCAGATACAATATGGATACACCCCAGACACGGAGGTCATTCTACTACTCATTCAGACTTCAGCAATCAGATACAGACTAGATATGCTCCAGACACGAAAGCCATTCTATTTCTCATTCAGATTCAACTATCAACCTCAGATTCAGATGCACTCCAGACACGGAAGTCATTCTGTCACTTGTCCAGATCCCAGTTACAGTACGGATACACTCCAGACACGGAAGTCATTCTGCTACTCATACAGATCTCAACTTCAGATACAGTCCAGATACGCACCAGACACGGTTGCCATTCTGTCACTCGTTTGGAATTTATCCCCGGCCCAGAGATACTCCATACACAGATGTTTCTCTGTCGCCCATTCAGAATTCAGATACGATACAGATACACTCCAAACACGGCACTCATTCTGATATTCATTCAAGAATCAAATACGGTTACAGCTCGGGTACGCTCCAGACACAGACGCCATTCCTTTGCTCATATGAATCCAATCTCCAGATACAACTCAAATACGTTCCAGATACGGATACCATTCTGGTGTTCATTCTCCTGATTTTCAACAAACAGTCTTGGATGGCATCTCTAAGCCCATCTCCAGCAAGATTCCACCATCTCCAAATGGCATCTTTAAGCCTATTCCCGAACTTACATTTTGACGAGTGCAAATTTACAAGCACTCTAGTGTCCAATCCTCTTTTACCTTCGAGTCACGAAAGCCAAACTAGCCAATCTAACTCTTCAGGTTCAAGAAGATCGAACAGGGGCAGCTGTTGTACCCCAAAATTTTCCCTCTCATTTTATCAAGATTTCCCCTCACAAGACTCTTTGGACTCAAGACCAGGATTAGGATTTGCTCTACTCAAGACATCTCCTTGCACTAATGACCTAAATTAGGGTTTGAGTTTGCACGGGGATTTTTGGACTTTCAATGCTCAAAGTTACTTTCATACTTCATGTTGGACTTACAAGATTGCCTCTACCAACTTTCAAGTTTTGAATCAAGTTTTTGCCCAGTCAATTGGACAGTTGACCTAGAAATCAGTTGTATTGGGGAAAAAGTCAATTGTGGCCAATTTACAGTCAAACCTCATAATTTTTGATCCACATCAACATCATAGACTCATATGAACCATTTGATCAAGTTTGGACCACAACTCCTCAAGAAATTTGATCAGATCATCAAAAGGGCAAAATGGTAATTTTTAGGGTTTTGACTGTATAAGGGCAATTTCTGATTTTTCACCTAGCCAATGGCAAATTGGGTTCAAGCATGGATCCAAGGACTCAAGGGCATCATCTTTACCTATTCACAAGATTCAAAAGATCTCAAATGCATTGGATTGACAGATGAATTTTTCAGTCAACTGATCAAAATTTGACTGTACACTGAAAAGTCAAACTTTGACTTTTTGGTCAAAATCAAGTGCCAAGGGTCATTTTTCATCAAGATGTGTCAAAAAATGAAACTTGTTAATCAAGAAACCTAATTTTGCAAATTAGGTTTTAAGATTGAAAATTTTCATAACTTAGAATTTTTCTAAGTTATGAAATTTTCTTATTTTTTCCCCACTTTGCCCAACATTTTCACTATGATGCAATTTGATTCAAACAAAACTTCCAACATGAAAGTTTTAGTCCTCCACAAATTCTACAACTTTTATTCACAAAGTTTTCTCAAAAGAAGCTTTTATCTCAAGTTATGATTTTTGGAACAAGGGTCCATGAAACTTTTAACTTAGTGAAATTTTGCCCTAGTTTAGGCAGGATTTTGACCTATCTTCATGACCATTTCCCACATAGTTCCACTTGGAATCTAAAAATGCATTTCAAATATGTATTGTAGAGCATGTTATAAGATTTCCAAAATGTTCAATAACTCTCCAAAATCATTTATGGTTAGGGAGAATCGAAGGTTTGACTTTGGCAAAAACTCACTTTTGATCCATGGCATTTTAATGTTGATACAAGTTGCAATTTCTGTCCAGCTTCATTTGTACTTGATTACAGGTCTCTAAACCCTTCCACACTTAAGAATTAAATTCAAACTCAATGGTCTAAAGCATTATTCTGATCAATGGAAATTTGTACAAGAGTTTAATCTTAAAATGGTAAAAAGTGAACTATGCCATTTTGATAAAGGCAACTTTATGTCAACTTGCTTCCTCTTGAGCCTTGGACCTCTTTCTTTGCAGCAAATAAGTTCCATAAACTTAGGCAAAAGTACCACAAACTTGTGCATGCTTGGAGATAGCCTGTACAGGCCTATCTTGTATCACTTCACACTTTTCTTTCAAAACAAGTCAACTTGCCAAAATCACATAACTTGAGTATCTGATATAACCAAAGCCGGTAAGCATTCCAAATAAGTTTTGCACATTGCCTTGAGTCAGAAACACGGGCCATTGAACCCTCTAGCCTCCCAAAACACAAAATCATCTTCCTCTTGCAAAACAGGGCAGGTTCTGCACTTTGAGTTGCATAACAAAAACTACTCGTGCGTTTTTCCCCAAACCTGTTCCAATACCTTCCATATAACCCATATGAACTATCCCAATCATTGGCCTTTGACTGTAACTCCATTTGCAAGCTTCACCATTTCTATTTTCAGCTTGCGCAAGTTGACTTCTACAGGCTTATTCAAGCAAGCTCAAAGCAAACTAAGCATTGGGGAAGGTCAGAGGAAGTTCAAGCAAGCTCCCAAGCATCTCAGGCCTCACTGAAAAGCTCCACATTGCCATACACGAGTTCAACTGAAACAGGTATTTGTCAACTTTCTATCTCTCTATTTAGGAATCATTAGGCTTAGGTTTGTGAATAAAAAATGTAGTACTCATAGCCCTGAAGTTGTACATATGTTTAGTTTTCATTTAAGTTAAGTGTGTTGAAAGAATTTGGTTGATGAACTTCCTGAAAAAGTTAGGTTAAAAATTAGGGCCAGAGAAATTCTCTCTGGTCTTTGATAGTTAGATTAAGTTCTTTATATGGTTGGAATCGTGTTAAAAAATGCTATAATTTTCATGTTGTGAGTTTTGCTTTAGAGCATGTATGCAGGATCTGGACATTTGTACAGGGCGTGCGTTTTTGAGTTTCAAAGGTTGAAGATGAAGCTGATTTGGGCTGGGCTTGGTTTGACTTTGTTTCTGACACCCCCCTCTTTGCTGTTATACCCCCTGGCCCATTTCTTTATATTTTTTTTATTTTTTTATTTATTTTTCATTTATGATTTTATTTTATTATTTTCTAAACATAAAAAATATTAAAAACATTTTCATAAATTTTCACATTTTATTTTATTATTTTTTAGACATAAAAATAATTATTAAATAGTATATACCTTTATTTTCTTTAATAAAAACAAATAAATATTATAGAAATATTATATATTTTTACTTTTATTATTTATACATATAAAATAATATTTTTTTACATGTTTTATTTCTTAATACCTTTGTATATATTTATATTTATTTTCTTGTACATAAAATAAATAATATAATATATATTATATTAAAACAAAAAACTAGAGTTTCCACCCTTATTAAAAATAATATTTTTCTAATATATGTTATTTTTTGACACTTGAATATATTTTTATTGTACATAAATAAATAATATTAATAAATATACTTTCTTAAAACAAAATTTAGGGTTTTTCCCTTAACAAAAATAACTTTTTATTCTCTTTTTTTTAATACATTAAATATTATATTTTTACATACATAAAAATAAACAAAAACATTTTTTGCATATTTATAATATTTTGCATATTTATATTTAATTTGCTTATTTAAATATTGTTTATTTATTATTTGATGCAAAGAGTTCAATTTGGATGTAATAGTAAATCTTAGGGTTTCATTTTCTTGCAAATACTCCCCATTCAAAAATTGTATCCCCCTCCCCATATCAATGTTGTAATAGTCGTAGATTTATTTTACGCATTTATAGCTTTCAAATATGCCATGATAGAGATTAGGGTTTGTATGCAATATCCAAAATCAAAATAAATAGTTAGACCTAATGCAAGAAATAAATGCATGAAAATGACAACACAATGCACACACGCACCCCTAGGGTTTCATCCACTTGTTGCCTTTAAAATGGCCATGTTATGCATGTTGAGTATCTTGGCAAAACAAAAATAAAACAAAAGATCATAGTCCCTCGATGACGCTATCTTGGTTGCCTATATAAAATGATCTAGTCCCTCAAAAAATTTTGCTAAGATACTTAGCACAATTGTTATCATGGTCAATACGATGACCCGCACCTGTCCCGTTTAACATCCAAATGCAAGGTTGTTTACCAAATGCAATGGTAAAGCAACAATGTAAAAGGGTTAAAAATGTATACGAAAGATCTTTGAGTAGATAGGGTAGACAACTCTTAGTTACTTGATCAAAACTTGCAAAAACATCCTTGCTATTTTCAAACACACCTCACAATACAATTTCAAAACATTTCCCAAAAACAAAATTTCAAACAATCAAACATTGAAACGTCTTTTCAAAAGACAATACACCTTTGTATAAATTCAAACAAGAATCATTACAAAGGTTGCCACAATGATGGCCTCTTTTCAAAACATTTTCAAAACCACACACAAAGCACCATTTCAAACAATTGAAAAGCAAAAGCAAGTGATCTAAACAAGTAACTAAGAGCCCATGGAAAACCATGGATGAAAAGGGTGCTTGCACCTTCCCTTTTCATAATCTACCCCCGGAACCCAAGAAAACATCTCAAAGGTCTTTCCTGTGCTTTTTGACCTTTCCTTTGGATAAAATAAAAAGTCGGTGGCGACTCTTGCTAAACCGAAACATTTGTGAACACAAACGCAAAACCTCAAGTCAGTTCTCCCACCGTATCACAGTAGTTAACCAAAATAACCTTGTCATGCCATTTCCTCCAAAACAAGTCCAATGGTGAGGTTTGAGCTTCTCAATCTTTATTGACTAGGGCATGGAAATAAACTCATGAACTCATGGAGCAACTTGTTAAGCCTCATTATCTTTACCTACATTAGTAACAAGCAAGACAAACCAACATTGTATTTTATTAATAAAAATAAAAATCAAGACAAAATATTCATGATCACAAAAGAAGACAAGTCAAGGTGCTTGGTCATTCCTCAAAGAGCAAAGCTAAAGATAGGGAGGAGAAGCAAAAGCCCTAATGTGATCTTGTTGTGATGGAATCAACATGGTATGATGGGGGGATCTTAGGGGCAAAAATTGGGGTACAACAATGCGAAAGTGCGAATTTTCATTCAATTTTAAATAGAGATTGAAACATAAGGGGCCCTTTCTACAGGTTGTCTCTATGCCTTGGGCAGGGCATATGACTTAATGGAAACAGAAAATTACACATCAAAGAAAACAACTTCAGGGATGTCCATGGCAGTCCAATTGTTGAGCTCCTTGTCCAGCGCAACCTGATAGATAAATCTGGAAACATCTTCATTGTCACCTTCATCATCTGTTGAGAGAAATTTTCCTTCTTTGCTTTTACCGGCACTGATGAACACTTCAGAAATTGGGGGAACTTGATTTCCTTTGAGAGGAACCGAACTAGCTTGCATGGAGGACAATGGATGATACCCAAGATCACAATGATCTTTCTTCTCAGGTGCTTCAATCAATTTTCCCCAACCATCATGGAGAGATCTAGCTTCTGTGAGGGCTTTAGCATCATTCAAAGAGGACATAGGTGCTTCATACTTTTTACCTTCTATGACAGGGAACTTGTCAACAGAAACAATCTTCAGAGCTTGAAAGGGAAACTCCTGCACCTCACCTTCCACTTCCACATAACGGTAGGTTGTCATATTTGTAATCACTACATCTTCTTCTCCATAAAAAACGACAACTTTGTCATTTACAATGAACTTCAGGCATTGTTGACGAGTAGATGTCACAGTTCCTGCTACATGGATCCATGGGCGACCCAAAAGGCAAGTATAGGATGGACGAATGTCCATAACATAGAATGACAGATAGAAAGTGTGGGGACCAATATTGACAGGCAAGTCCACTTCTCCCTCGACAGATCTCCTTGAACCATCAAACGCTCGAACACTCAGGGTGGAAGGCCTCATCATTAACCCATCCATATTCAGCTTAAGCATAGTAGCCTTAGGCATCACATTGAGTGAAGAACCCGTATATACCAAAACTCGAGATAAAACTGTATCCAAACACTTCATAGAAACATGTAGCGCTTTGTTGTGAGCTCTGCCTTCAACTGGAAGCTCATCATCACAGAAACCCAAACAATTTCCTATAGCAATATTCGTTACGATCTCTTCAAACTTGGCCACAGAAATATCTTGAGTAACATGGGCAAAACATAAAATCCTCAGTAAAGCATTACAGTGGGTCTCCGAACATAAGAGGATAGACAAGATAGAGATCTTGGACGGCATCTAGTAGAGTTGATCCACCACTTTGTAATCACTTCACTTAAGAATCCTTAAAAGCTTCTCTGCTTCTTGTCCTACAGAAGGTTCAGGTTGACTATCAATCACTTGCTTGCCCCTAGCCTTAGCCAGAGCATCACTATTAGTTTCTTTGGGAGGCGGTGGTGGGAGAGAAAAGATCCTGCCACTATGAGTCATGTTACTGGTTCCTGCAATGTTGGTAATATCCTTGTCAGCCACTGGAGGACACTCTTATTTCTTCCCAAGAATATAGCCCACGTTATACTCCCACAGAACTGCCTTCGAGTTGTTACATAGAGAAGGAATTGGAGTGTGATTTGTCGTGGGGGTAACTGGATCTTGAATCATTAATGGGGTAGTAGGAGCCTGAATTGTCAACGGGGTACCTGGTGTTACTAAGATGCTTCTCGGATAATAAGGAATTTCCAAGACATCAATTTCTTCTTCTCGAAATATCTTCTCTACCTGTAGGACACCTTCATTCATTAGTTGTTGGATAACCATCTTCAAACTAGTACACTCTTCAGGTTTAGAGGAACATGTCAAGAAAAAATCATGGAATTCCTGCAGCACCTCGTGCTCCAATAAATATTCTCTAACAGTTTCTAATGACATATTGATCTTGTCAACCTTGGTTACTAGAGTTTGTTCATTACTTTCTTCAATAGCATTGACTGATGCCCCTGGGTGAGGAGGCATGGGATTATTCTGAGTATTGGGACCAACAGGGTTGAAATTTATGGCCTTTGCATCGACGAGGTCTTGAACTTTAAATTTAAATTCTATACAATTTGGAATCGTGTGGCCTAGGGATCCAGAATGAAATTCACAATGAGCATTAATGCCATACCCCCTGGGGAGAGGATTTGGCGGTGGGCCAAGGTCACGCAGTTGAACCAACTGATTGGGAAGTAACTGAAGGAGAAGCTGAGCATAGGACATGAGAACGGGATCAAATATTCTTTCGAGCGCTCTTTGTCTTTGTGGAGCTCCTGGAACTTGAGGTTGTTAATTCTGTTGTTGATAAGTTAGCGGTGGTGCAAATTCTTGTTGTGGAAGATATTATGGTTGAGAAGTGAAAGGTCGTTGTTGAACCATCCAGGGTGCTAGAGTTGTGGAAGCATAAACTTGAGGAACATATTGATTTGGAACAGCAACAGGTGTTGGGAAATACAGAAGTCGAACTTGAGGATATGCAGGAGCTTTTCCTTGGTTGATGGTAACAACACTAGTCTCACCCTCTTTCTTCTTGACGAAACTAGAAAACGGCTTTCTACCAATGCCAGTGTTATTGTTGGTATTTTAAGGATACCTTGGATCATTCCAGCCTTAATACAAGTTTTAACACGTTCTCCAATAATGACCATATCAGAGAAAGAAGTAGAGGTACTGTCGAGCATGTGTTGGAGATAAGGACCTCGTAAAGTATCCATGAACAAATAAATCATATCACGATCCAAGAGAGGAGGTTGGACCTGTTGTACCCAAATTTTTACCCCTAAGATCCCCTCATCATACCATTTTGATTCCATCACAACAAAATCACATTAGGGCTTTTGGTTCTCCTCCCTATCTTTAGCTTTGCCCTTTGAGGAATCACCAAGCACCTTGAGTTGTTTTCTTTTGTGATCATGAATATTTTGTCTTGATTTTATTTTTAATTAATAAAATGAAATGTTGGTTTGTCTTACTTGTTAATAATGTAGGTAAAGGCAATGAGGCTTAGCAAGTTGATCCATGGGTTCATGAGTTTATTTCCATGACCTAGTCAATAAAGATTGAGAAGTTCACAATTGGATTTGTTTTGGAGGAATGGAATGGCAAGGTTATTTTGGTTCACTATATTCCAAGATATCAAGATTAATCCAAAAGTACAAGGGGTTGATTGAAGGAGTTGTCATGCTAGGACAAGGCCTTGTTCCCATTGATCACAAGTGCATATTTCTCTAAATTCTAAAGATATGGAAGTGGTTTTGGTGGATATTAATTCTCATTTTTCATCCTCAACAACTTCTATTTACAAAACATTTGTGTTGGCACAAGAAGTTTGTTCAAAATTGTCAAGGTTCCTCAAAGCATTTTCTTGATCTAGGAGCTAGGGTTTTGAACTTCAAAGAAGTATATCTTGCTCATATTTTGGTATTTTTGAGTGATTCCAAATACATCCTTCTCTTCAAATGGTTATCAATAAATCACTTCAAAAGTTTCAAGGAGTTTTCATGTGGAAGAAGCTTGATGATGAAGAAAGATTACAAGTCATCCAGATGAACCCCCAATTTCTCATATGTGACTTCAAATGATCATAACTTGGTCAATTATTATCAACTTAAGCCCATTCATTTTCCAAAATTATCTTAAGGATGTGAAATTTATGCTTTCTTTTATATGCAAAATGAGAAAATTGATGGAAGATGCCCTAAGGATACAAAATATTATAGGTCATTCCATGCTTTTTTGCCAACTTCAACAATTCATAACTCTCTCAATTTTTGGAGATTTTGAATGGTTCAAGTTTAAAAATTTTATTCAAGAGGTCTATTTCATTCCATCTTTTTTAGTCAAAAGCAAATTTCAAGTGGAAGGCCATGTTTGGATGCAAAACATTATAGGTCGCTTTTGAAGAAAACATTGAAATATTTCTAAGTATGGAAAGTCAACTTTTTTCCAACTTTGACTACATGTAAATTTTAGCTCAAGCATCCATTTGATTCCATTATTTTTCCATTGCAAAGCTTGTAACCTTATCTTTCTAAAGCATCAAGAATCATGCCTTAAGACCCCTTGAGCTGAGAATGCCATTGGATTGAACTTGGTAACTTGGAACTGGAGTTTCTCCATAAGTCAGAATTTGAAGTCTTTGTTTTGGCTTCTAATCACAAGTTTTCCACGCGTTTTTGCCTCTAAACATGTTTAGTGAAGTTCCATAATTGATTAGCACAACAAAACACGCATTTTGGATGAGTTTTGATCAAATTAGAAGTCACACATTTCTTTTTTGCAACTTCACACGATTTCCCTCCAAACTTCATCATTTCACACGCTTGGACATTCCATTTGATTCCCTATAAATAGAGTATCATCCCTCATTCATTTTCTCAAGCTTAGATATCCAGAATCACCCTGCCAAACTTGTTTCATAACTCAAAATTCTTCTACTTCAAAATCTTCTTTCAAGCCTTTTTCAATCCAATTTTTCCATCAATTCACTTTCTTTGATTTTCCCTAAAGCTAACCATATAATTACATTCAAGAATCGTGCCCTATATTGCTCCATAGAATACAAGTTTTAGAGCTCCGCAACTCAACTTCAATAGGTAGATCCCTTCACCAATTCTTCAAAGCTTTGATATCATTGTGATGCTCTCATTGCCCTGGTTCTAGTCGCAACACTTATTTTCATCTGGAAACTTATTTTGACCATGAAATTTCAAATCCCTTTTCAAAAATTTCCTTCCAATTTGCTTGAGCTATAGTTTATATAAATTTGTCACGAAGGTGTGGTTGTCTTCGGCTTGAAGAGACGAAGCGAATCGCATAGGTCTGAGCTTATGATTTTACAGTTTGAGAGACCTGTAATTTGCGTTGGCTAGAGGCTGAAGATGACCAACGTGTCATCTTCCAACCAATGATGGCACGCCACTTGTTTTTTTTAAATCTAATTTAATTAATGATTTAATGCATTATCCACTAAAGTCCATAACATGCACAGCGCGCCAGGTCCACTTGATATGTTTACTAACGCGTTTTGACATTGATCAGATGACCCATATTTTTTTGGTTTTTCTTTTCTTTTCTGATTTTTATATTTAATTGTTTATATTTCAAAAATCATGGAAAATTTATTTTTAGTCCAAAAATATGAAAACATTATGAAAAATATTTTTGATTTTTCTCTTTCTGATTTTTATTTTTTAACAATTTTATTTTGTGTTTTGGTATTTTTTATAAATTTTCACTTTATTTGATTTGTTTTAAATGTTTAAAAATACTTTTATGCATTTTTAAATTCTGGAAAAAAAATATGGATTGATCCAATGATATTGTGACAAATATTGGTGACCTCGTTTATTTTTTATTTCTGACTTTGTTATTTTTTATCATTTTTGGTTTATTTTACTCATTTCTTTTAATTTTAAAAATAGTTTCTGACTTTTTACCAAAAGTTTTATAAAATCATTTTAGTTCATTTCTGATTTTTCTGTGGTCTTACTTTTTATTTCTTGATTAATTTGAATATAGTTGGTATTTTTCTCTTTTATTTCCATTTTAAAAACATTTAAAAAAACCTTTTAATGTATATATTAAATGCAATATTATTTTGTGATTATTTTCTGGCTGATCTTGGGTTAAATTTTGGATCATGAGCTTTATTAACATCATTGGATCCATGGTGTTGAGTCTAACTCCATAAAAATGGATGAATTATTTTAATAATAGTTTGATTTAAATATTAATTTAAAAGTGGTTTGTATATTCTCTCCAACCCCTCTTCATCTCATCGCTTTCTTATTGCACGAAGTGTTATTGAAGCATGATCTCTATATCATGTCTCAAAACAAATGGTGCATAGATTGATATTTACGGGCCTCAAAATAGGTGCGACTTCTACATAAGTCCACTTACGATTGCTTAACATAGCGCTAAATTTTGTCCCGATTCGAATAAATGATCATTCGTGGCCCAAACCTATGTTTGCAAGCCCAAGTATGTTAGTTTGATCTCTTTGATCCAATAACCTTGAGATTCATTGTGTGGAGGCTTTGGTTCTACCAATCCTCTAATGGATCTACAACACTTTTGGTCAATGCGGATCACTTAAATATCGTTGATCATTAAATGGCACTTTTGAGGATTCCAAATGGATGATATACTTGACAAAAATCAAATGCAACTTGTTGTGTTGAGGCTTTGGTTGTACCAATCCTCTAATGAGTTCCAAATGCTAGTTTCAAGATGATTATCCAACTAACTACTAATCACTAATAATTGATTTTACCTTTTGTTTTTACTTTATGCCCCTTTATTTTTTATGCTTTATACACCTTTTACTTTTAAGCATTTACATTTCATGCTATCTTCTTCTTTGCTCACTTGAGCCTTTTTCCTTCTTCTAAGACACCTTATAATAAACATGAACCATAAAAATCTTTAATGATACTTGGACTATTTGGTTACTATCCTTGGCATTATGAAGCATTGGACTTCTTGGACTTAGGATTAGAAACCTTGGCCTATGTTGGAGATCTTATGACCTTGATTGATATTTTTTCTGGAGTTCTTGAGGTTTACCTGAAGACATTGGGTTGCTTTGTTTGTTTTATGTGCAGGTTATTGTGATTACATACTTTGTTTGTAGTCTCGAATTCACCCGTATACAGCCGTTACTCTGCCAAATTTTTGTGAAGACTTAATACACTTGAAGTTTGGTTCCCTCAAGAGGTCTAGTATCTTTGTTTGCTTGGTTTCAATCCAAAGAATGGGAATCATATCTTGGCTCATAATGTCGAGTATTGGCTTCTTGTTGGTTAGATGGTTCTTATCCCTAGCTTTTACCTTATGCTTTAGGATAGTCTCTTCTTCTCCTCCCATCTTCTTTAATTTCAAAAATCTTTTCCTCCTTTTGAAAACTCTTCTTGTTTTTTTAACTTGAACCAGTTTCATAATAAACTTGGATTTAGGTTCATGCATTTTCAAAAACATTTTCATAAATAAACTCCAATCAACTTAATAATACCTTGACATTTTTCTGAGAAGACTAAAAGTCAATCAATCTCATCCAAACCATTTTTCCATTTTTGCTCTTACCTTTAAAACTTTTCTCAAAAGATTAGACTCTTGTCAATCCTTGTAGTGATGCAAATAACTATACTTCTACAATATGTAGTGAAGAGAGATATTTTCCACTTGGATGTTGAGTGAGACATTGTTGATTTTAAAATCCAAGCCATATCCTTCACTTTGAGATGATGAAAATTATTCTTTCTCAAGATTGTGGGTAGTAAGTATGTTTTCAACACAGACAATGACAATGATGTTTTATCTTATAAAATTAACCAACACACTTTTGTTTTAAAAATTTTAAAGAGGAACTACGTGTACCCCGATCCCCTATTGCACTGAAGGTGGTACGTAGGCACTAAAGGTTCGCAACTGCGGCGGGTGCAAAAAACCATAAAAATATATTTCTTTTCTCGCCTCAACCATCCATTTTTATACAACATTTCTATAGCCAAAATACACAGATTTTACAAAGAGGTTCCTGCGGATTACCGTAGATGTTTAGGGTACTAATACCTTCCATTTACATAACCAACCACCTTACCTTAAATCTTTCCCCCTCTTTTTTGGGTTATTTTCTCTTTTCCCATTCCTTTGGAAACAATAAAGCGTGGTGGCGATTTTTATTTTTGATATGTATAAGTCTAGTCAATCCAATGGCTTAGTCTTGAACATTTCTACCGCTATAGAAAATTGGCGACTTCACTGGGGAAAGATTGACCTCTTGCAGGTGCATCCCTGAGTGGGTTGAGCCTATCTTTATTTATATTTGTGTATACGCTATTGTTGTTTATGTGTTATATGTTGTATATACATTTATCTGGACTTTCCTGGTTTTCAGGGTGCTTGGTGATTACTCATAAGTCCTATACCCGGACTTGGGAAAACTTTAAGATTGGACGGGCGGTATAGTCATGTTAACTTTGAGGGAGTATTCCAAAAAAGGAGGCATGAGATCCCCCACTAAGTGGAGGCCCCTTTGACTGTAGTGTTGTTTACCGAGTAATCGGGAAGACGTACTACTTTTTACCTTGGAGCCTACTGGAGCTGAGGACCGTAGAATACCAAACCCATCTCGGCCTTTTAGGTGTAGCACGGAAGCTATGACGGAGTAATCCGGAAATAGTTGTCACGCGATGCTACGCTCAGACGAGTCTTTCTTGAGAATATTACTAATTACCGAGTTAATCGGGAAGTTGGTAATATCCGAAGGAATGATGTAGACTCTAGGAACCTCTAGAACCTTGTTCGACAGGTGATAACTTTTAAACCATACCTTATGGGTAGTACCTTCGACCTCATGCTCGTGACGTTAAACCTATGAACCATATATGCGTGATCTTGTGTGTGATTGTTGCATCATGCATCCATGCACTCATAAGCATCTTTTGAAGAAATATTATTTTAAGGGATTTAAAAGTTGACCATTTGTGAATGTCTCGGGTAACCATGGATTCTGAGAAAAGAAAGAACGGGAAATACAGTTTCAAAGATCCCAAGATAGATGAGTTGATCAGTTTAATTCCTGAGATCGAGTGTTTTGTAGATTTTCGGAAGAAGTATGGATCCATCATTCCTCTCATGAAGCTTAGGATGAAGGAGGGTATTCTCTCGACCTTGGTCCAGTTATATGATCCAATGTATCATTTCTTTACTTTCCATGATTATTAGTTGATGCCTACACTAGAGGAGTATTCTTATCTGTTGGATTTACCTATTACTGATCGTGTTCCATTTACTGGCTTGGAGGATGAGCTAAAATCACATGAGATTGCTGCTTTGGTCCATCTGGGAAAGTCTGAGGTTGAAGCCCATATGACTACTAAAGGAGGGATTAGAGGACTACCAGCTCAGTTCTTATTGGTGAAAGCTCGTTACTTTTCCAGGATGAAGAGTACAGTCGCTTTTGAGATCATCTTTGCTCTAGTTGCTTACGGGTTGTTCTTATTTCCTAATGTGGACAGGTTTGTTGACATTAATGCTATCAGGGTCTTCATGATTGGAAACCCAGTTCCTACGTTGTTGGGTGATACTTATTA
The DNA here is from genome assembly GCA_948472305.1 of Vicia faba. Lineage (NCBI taxonomy): Eukaryota > Viridiplantae > Streptophyta > Magnoliopsida > Fabales > Fabaceae > Vicia > Vicia faba. The sequence goes on from OX451735.1 coordinate 1,347,892,996, forward strand.
CTCCATTCATCTTCGGAATTCTTATCATGGGGATGATTATATGTTGCACAACTTTGTTGTACCGGTGGCTTATCTCTCATATGCCTCAGTCTGATGCTTTCTGGGATGTTAGGAAGGAACCATGGTGGGCTCCTAAGATCATGGCACTTACTCACTCGGATATTGATTGGTATCATCGAGCTTACCAAGATATAGAGATTGTTGACAGTTGTGGAAGTTTCCCCAATGTGCCTCTTCTTGGTACAAAGGGAGGAATTAACTATAACCATGTTCTTGCACGACGACAGCTTGGTTATCCGATGAGAGATAAACCAAATATTATTCATTTGAGTAGTTTCTTTCTTAAGGAGGGAGAAGACCATAGGGAAGCTAGGGAGCAGATTGTGAAAGCCTGGCGTCACATTCATAATAAGAGTAGGAAAGATTTGGGACCTAGTGGTGTTGTTTCTTTGGAGCCATATCTTCAGTGGGTCCAAACGAGAGCCATTCAGTTGAAGATACCGTATTCCCGGGAAACACCTATGCCTGATTTGTTTGTGAAGACCACTCCTCCCCTATTAGATGATCTAGAAGATCTGCAACTTACTTTGGTCGGGATGCAACATGAAAAGGATGCTTGGAAGAATAAGTGTCAAACTCTAGAGATTTCCTATAGAGTAGATTTGAAGGAGAAAGACAACTTGATTGAGATCCTTGAAAGTCGGGCTGTAGAGACCATGGAGAGGCAAGGGGATTTATTTTCTCCTAAGCCTCAGTCAGATGTTATTTGCTCACTCCCTGATTCAAGTAATTGGAAGGAGGTTTCCACCATATATGCGGAAGAAAACCAGAGGTTGAAGGCTCAAATTGACAGGCTCACAGGGAAGCACCAGCGCATAGAGTGATCTCCATCAGCTTCGCTTTTCATGGTTTTAGATTTTATTTTCATCTTGTACTTGGGATCGTTAAAACTTGTAATCCATTTGAAGTTGTTATAATAAAATTTTCAGTATTTTTAAATGTGGTATTACTTTGATGTTTGCAATATGTCTATAAATTTTAAATCCCTTGAAGTAATAAAGAACAAAATAAAATCATTCGCATTGCACATCATGCATCATATTGCACATATTTCTTGCATTTGTTATACATATCCAGGTGTCTTACCAAGCTTCTTTACTTTGTTCAGCAAGTTGACTCATCACTATAACACTCGGGCTAATCTCATAAAGAAGATGAACAACTTAGAACAAGAGAATTGCGAGCTGCGCGAAGAGCTTTATGATTTTAAGGACAGCATGGCCAATCTTACCGCTCTGATGGAATCTCTGGCGGCTGCTAAGAATCAGCCACCGAGTGTTCAACCTCAACCAACAAAGGTTACTACTGAAGCTCTGGCTATTCCTTTATCTGCTACTCCAGTTGTTGTTCAGAATCGCATGCCTCAAGGTTACCCATGGGGGATGCCAGAGAATTTTGGGCCTGAAGGTTTCAATCTTGGTCCTCAAGATACTCCAATTGTTCATACTATTGTTACTTCTGCACCTCCTGTGGTGCATGCTGCTCCTCCTGCACCTCCTTCGGTGAATATGGTTCCATTTATTAACGATTATGTGTGTCGTCCTTTCCCTCCACCAAGTGAAGACTTGGGTATCTATGACAGAATGGATGATTTTCAAGAGTAGTTTGACAATGTGCAGAGGGAGGTCAAGGCCCTCGTGGGAAAAGAGTTATTCAGGTAGAATGTGAATGAATTATGCTTGGTCCCAAATGTTATGATACCTGCAAAGTTTAAGGTCCCGGAGTTTGAGAAGTACAAGGGCAACACTTGCCCTCGTGCTTATCTGGTGATGTTTGTAAGGAGAATGTCTACCCATACTGATGATCAGTACTGATGATCAGTGTCTGCTGATTCACTTTTTTCAGGATAATTTGACCGGTGTTATGCTGAAGTGGTATATGAGTTTGGACAGTGTCAACATCCATACTTTCAATGACTTGGGAGAAGAGTTCATCAAACAATACAAGTACAACATGGACATGGCGCCTGACCGCGATCAACACAGGGCCATGGTGCAGAAAGACATGGAATCATTCAAAGAATATGCACAAACATGGCGTGAGGTAGCCGCCCAAGTGATTCCTCCCATGGAAGAGAAGGAGATGACTAAGATTTTCTTGAAGACTCTGGGTGCCTTCTACTATGAAAGGATTGTAGCAAGTGCGCCAAGTGACTTTACTGAAATGGTAGGCATGGGTATTCGTTTAGAAGAGGCTGTAAGAGAGGGTCGTTTAACGAAGAATAAAGGATCTGGAGGTGTGAAGAAGCCATCTTATGGGTTTACCAAGAAGAAGAAAGGGGGATGAAAATATTTTCATGCAAGGGAGGAGGGTTAATAATCCTAGAAGGAATTCTCAGCATCATCAGCAAGTCGCCTCAGTTAGTCCAGTTGTGGATGTAGCTCCAACTACCGTTGCTTATCAGAGACCTTCCCAGCAAGGGAGTCAAGGGTATAATCAGAGAAGGGAGAGTTATGACCTTAATCTTATGAGCTATACAAAGTTACTACCGGCATTGATTCAGAAGAAGTTGGTTCATACCCAACCACCTCCCGCTGTACCATCACCATTGCCTTGGTTTTACAAGGCAGACCAAACATGTGCTTTTCAGCAGGGAGCACCAGGGCATAATGTTGAGAATTGTTATCCTTTGAAGACTGAGGTGCAGAAATTGGTATAGTCTGGTATTCTATCTTTCAATGATGTGGGCCCTAATGTGAAAGACAATCCTCTACCCAAGCATGGAGGAGTAAATGCTGTGAATATGGTGGCCGGTTGTCTAGGCGACTTCCAGATTTTTGATATTAATCTGGTTAGAGGAGATTTAACGAAAATGCATGCAGACCTTTATGAATTTAGCTATTATATGCATTACCATTCCGATTGTGCTATTTGCAGTACAGACATATAGGGTTGCAATAAGATAAAGGCTGATTTGCAAGAGATGATGGATGAGGGCCTCATCCACATAATCAGGCCTAGGGAAGAGTATGAAGAGGAGGTGAATATGGTTTCTGGATGTCCTCGGGAGTTCATATTTTTTTATGTAGAGTATATGAATGAGGATCTTGTGCAATTGCATGCTACTTTCTGCCACATGGCTGGTCAGGTGGAACATCAGTATGGATCTTGCCGAATTTGTTATCGAAACTCCTGAGGATGTTCAATCGTGAGGAAAGGTGTTCAGCTGTTGTTGGACAATGGAACTATCAAGATTACAGGTCAAAGGGATGATTACCATGAAGTTGATATGGTTGAGGTTTGTTTGACTGAAGAAGAGTCGTATGAAGAGTATGCCTCCGCAGATGAGTATTTCTCCTCAGATGAGGATTTATTTTCCAGAGATGACTCAATAATGACTGATTGTGTTGAAGAAGGGGTAAACATCATTGTACCTTGTTTTGGTGCACCCGCCCATTTTGAAGTCGAGTATCATAGAAAGCTAATTGTTACCCCATTGGTGATCAGTTTGTCGGCTCCTGTCCCCTACAAGTCAGATAAGGTTGTACCCTACAAATACAATGCTACAATCTTAGAGGATGGAGTGGAAATTCCCATCCAGCCAATGCCTGATGTTGGAAATATTGCTGAGAATAGTAGAGTGACCCGCAACGGTCGTGTATTTGCACCAGTTGTTCGAGGAGTTATTAGTGCTGGAAAGAAAATTGCTGAGAACGTTGAACCCAAGAAGGCTACGGGTGAATCTAGTGAAGCTACGTTAGAGAAATAAGTGGATGATATTTTGAAGATAATCAAGATGAGCGACTACAGAATTGTAGATCAGCTACTGCAGACTCCTTTTAAAAATCTATCTTGGCTTTATTGATGAACTCCTCTGCTCATAGAGAATCTATGATGAGGGTACTAGAGCAAGCCATTGTGGAGAGTGATATGCCAGTAGACCAATTCAGTAGTGTAGTAGGGAACATTACATCATGTTAACTTGAGTTTCTGCGATAATGAATTGCCAGATGAAGGAAGGAATCACAACATGTCCCTCGATATCTCTATGAACAGCAAGAATGATTCGTTATCCAATGTGTTAATTGATAATGAATCAGCATTTAATGTTATACCGAGGAGTACACCTATGAAGTTGAAATATCAAGGAACGCCTATGCGCCAGAGTGACATCATTGTGAAAGCGTTTGATGGATCAAGGAAATCTGTTATTGGTGAAGTGGACTAGCCTATTCATATAGAACCACATTTTTTTCATATTACTTTCCAGGTCATGGACATTGTACCTGCTTATAGCTGTTTGTTGGGACGGTCGTGGATTCATGAGGTAGGGGTTGTCACTTCAACTTTACACCAGAAATTGAAGTTTGTACTTGAAGGGAAAGTAGTGATCATAAATGGGGAACAACCTTTATTGATATCTCATTTGTCCTCTTTCAGCATTGTAGAGGCAGATGAAGCTGCTATTGGAACTCAGTTCCAAGCTTTATCTATTAACAACATAAGAGGAAATGAGAATTCCATGGTTTCGCTTAAGGATGCACAATAAGTTGTGCGAAAGGGTCATAGTGAGGTATGGGGATAGATTGTGGATCCACCTGTAAACAAGAACAGAGTTGGCTTGAGGTTCTCTTTGAAGAATGACAAAGGTAAGAGCATGAAGCCGAAGTCTGTTGCATGCAAGTATCAAGACATCTTCCATAGTGGGGGTTAGGCTAATCCAACTATTTCCAGGATTAATGTCATTGTGGAAGATGAAGCAGAGCAGGAAATGCCAAATTACGTGACGCACGGAGTTAGGGTTTAGAGTTGGATCACCATTGATGTTCCCTCTTGCATACATGTTTCAAAGTAATTTGATTTGTTAATCTTTTTGAAAAGCTTTCACTCTGCCCAAGGTGGAAGTATTAATGTTGTAGGGCTTATCTGTTTGTTGTGACTTTTAAAAATCAATAATAAAAGTTGTCTTTGTTTCCCAATATGTGTCTTTATTTTCTGCTTTTTCTTGGAAAATGGTAATCAGAAAAAAAAACTTTCAAAATAATTAATAATTGAAAAAACAATCTACAGATCACTTGTTATATGTGTCAGTTTCTAAATGCAATCATAAATCATATGTGCAGATTAATTAAAAAACTCGTTGAATACAATGACCCTGCACCCTCTCCCAACTTTGAATGTCCTGTGTATGGGGCCGAAGAAGAAGACTATGATGAGATTCTAGAAGAGGTCTCACGGTTTCTTGAGCATGAGGAAAATACCATTCATCCATATAAAGAGCCGTTGGAAGTGATCAATTTGGGTTCAGAAGAAGATCCGAAAGAAGTCAAGATTGGAGCATTGCTGCATCCAGATGTGAAGAGCAAGTTGATTGAGTTGTTGAAAGAGTATGTGGATATTTTTTCCTGGTCTTACCATGATATGCCTGGTATAGATATAGATATTGTGGAGCACCGTTTACCGTTGAAGCCAGAGTGTCTGCCAATCAAACAAAAGTTGAGAAGAACTCACCCAGATGTGGCAATGAAGATCAAAGAGGAGGTTCTATAGCAGATTAATGTTGGTTTTCTTGTGACGTCAGTGTATCCTTAATGGATTTCCAATATTGTCTCAGTACCGAAAAAAGACAGAAAAGTCCGCATGTGCGTAGATTACAGAGATCTAAATAAAGCTAGTCGAAAAGATGATTTTCCATTGGCACACATTGATATGTTAGTGGATCGCACAACAAAATTCAAAGTATTCTCGTTCATGGACGGATTTTCAGGGTATAATCAAATAAGAATGGCTCTGGAGGACATGGAAAAAACAATGTTTATCACACCATGGGGAACATTCTGTTACAGAGTGATGCCCTTCGGGTTGAAGAACGCTGGTGCAACGTACCAGAGGGCTATGACAACCTTATTCCATGATTTTATGCACAAGGAAATCGAGGTATATGTTGATGATATGATTGCTAAATCCCAGACTGAAGAAGGGAATGCAGAAGATTTGTTGAAGTTGTTTCAGCTTTTGAGGAAGTATCGTCTCCGATTGAATCCAAATAAATGTACCTTCGGTGTTCGATCAGGGAAATTGTTGGGTTTCATTGTTAGCCACAAAGGAATTGAAGTTGACCCTGATAAAGTCAAAGAAATTTAATAGATGTCAGCACCGAGAACTGAAAAACAAGTCAGAGGTCTTTGGGCGTGTGAATTATATTTCCAGATTAATTTCACATGACTGCGACATGTGAACCGATATTTAAGTTGTTAAATAAAGATCAAGGTTGTGTGTGGATGGATGACTGCCAAAGGGCATTTGAAAGTATTAAAGAATATCTGCTTGAACCTCCTATCTTGCTCCCTCCTGTCGAAGGAAGACCGTTGATTATGTATCTGACAGTGTTAGATAAATCCATGGGTTGTATTCTGGGACAACGAGATGAAACAGGGAAGAAAGAGTATGTCATTTATTATCTCAGTAAAAAGTTTACTGATTATGAGGATGTATTTCACTCTGGAAAAGGCATGTTATGCTCTGGCCTGGGCGGCAAGACGTTTGCGGCAATATATGTTAAATCACACTACTTGGTTGATCTCCAAAATGGATCCAATCAAGTACATTTTTGAAAAGCCTACTCTTACTGGGAGAATTTCCCGCTGGCAGATGTTGCTATCTGAATATGACATCGAATATCTCACTCAAAAGGCTATTAAAAGCAGCGTCTTGGCAGATTATCTTACTCACCAACCAGTTGAGGATCATCAGCCTATGAAGTATGAATTCCCCGATGAGGATGTGATGTTCCTGAAAATGAAAGATTGTGATGAACCATTGCCCGAGGAAGGTCCTGATCCTGAATCTCGCTGGAGTATGATATTTGATGGAGCTGTGAATTCTTATGGTAAAGGAATTGGTGTTGTGATTGTCACTCCACATGGATCACACATTCCTTTTACTGCAAGGTTAACATTTGATTGCACCAATAATATGGCGGAATATGAGGCTTGCATCATGGGTCTCGAGGAGGCTATTGATATCAGAATTAAAATTCCTGATGTGTATGGCGATTCAGCTTTGGTAATAAATCAGATTAAAGGAGAATGGGATAATCGTCACCCCGGCTTGATCCCTTACAAAGATTATGCTATAAGATTGTTACTCTTCTTTAACAAAGTTGAAATCCATCATATTCCAAGAGATGAAAATTAGATGGCAGATGCTCTGGAAACTCTGGCTTCTATGTATCAAGTAAATGCTTGGAATGATATACCTCAAATTATAGTTCGACGACTGGATAGGCCCGCTCATGTGTTTATAACAGAGGAGGTATCAGATGAGAAACCTTGGTATTATGATATCAAGCATTTTCTCCAGACCTAGGAATACCCGATTGGTGCTTTGAAGAAAGATAGAAAGACATTGAGAAGATTGGTAGGTAGTTTCTTCCTTAGTGAAAATGTGTTATATAAGATAAATTATGACATGGTCTTGCTTAGATGCGTGGATATACACAAAGCAGACATGTTGATGCATGAGATTCGTGAAGGTTCATTTGGCACTCATGCCAATGGAAATTCGATGGCTAAAAAGATGCTAAGGGAATGTTACTATTGGCTGACAATGGAATCTGGATGTTACAAATTTGCAAAGAAGTGTCATAAATTCCAGATTTATGCAGACAAGGTCCATGTGCCTCTGACACTTCTCAATGTGATTTCCTCCCCGTGGCCTTTCTCTATGTGGGGTATTGACATGATTGGGATGATAGAACCCAAAGCTTCGAATGGACACCGTTTTATCTTGGTAGCAATTGATTACTTCACCAAATGGGTGGAGGCTACTTCATATGCTAATGTCACTAAGCAGGTGGTTATGCGCTTCATCAAGAATAATCTTATATGTCAGTATGGTGTGCCGAGCAGAATTATCACCGACAATGGCTCGAATCTGAACAAAAAAATGATGACAGAACTGTGTGAAGAGTTCAAGATTGTCCATCACAATTCCTCTCCGTACAGGCAAAAGATGAATGGGGCTATTGAAGCTGCTAATAAGAATATCAAGAAGATTATCCAAAAAATGGTTGTTATTTATAAGGATTGCCATGAAATGCTCCCTTTTGCTTTGCATGGATATCGAACATTTGTCCGTACTTCAATAGGAGCAACCTTGTTCTCCCTTGTGTATGTAATGGAAGTTGTGCTCCCAATCGAGGTTGAGATTCCCTCTTTGCGAGTAATAATGGAAACCAAGTCGTCGGAGGCTTAATGGGTCCAGAACAGGTTTGACCAATTGAATTTGATCGAAGAAAAGAGAATGACAGCTTTGTGTCATGGACAGTTATATCATAAGAGAATTAAGAAAGCCTTTGATAAGAAGGTCAAACCTCGTGAATTCAGAGAAGGAGACCTCGTGCTCAGGAAGATCATGTCTTTCAACGCTGATTCTAGGGACAAGTGGACTCCAAATTTTGAAGGCCCGTATGTTGTCAAGAAAGCATTCTCTGGCGGTGCATTGATTCTTGAAACTATGGATGGCGAGGAGTTCCCACGTCCCATGAATGCTGATGCAGTCAAGAAATACTTCCCCTAAAGAAATAAAAGAACGACTCGCTAAGTTGAAAACTCGAAAGGGCGGCTTAGGCAAAAAAGAGCGTCTTATTAGGCCGAAAACCCGAAAGGGTGGTCTAGGCAAAAATTAGAGACATAAACAGAATAAATTTCCCGCTAAGTTAAAAACCTGCAAGGGCAGCTTAGGAGAAAGTTAGGCACTTTCTTGGCAAGTAACTACATCAGAAAAGACTTAATCATTGAAGCAACAATCTTCTCGGATCCTCATCATACTTCGAACAGAAGTTGCTTCTCAGGATTTCAAAAGTGGTTAAAGGGATAGTGGTTATTATATCTCAATGTATCTTTTCCATTATATATTACCATTTTCTGAATTTTGTAATCATCCATGGAGTCTCGCCATTCGCGGACTACCATTCTACTAATGAAATTTGAGCTTTTACCCAATTTTTTGTAGTTATTATTTTATTTAGCTTGCAAAGACTCCATTTATTATTAATAATAACTTTCAAAGCGAAAAGATTAAATAACAAAATTGATTTTCAAAAAGAATTTACAATTTGCTTTTACTTTAAAATTTGTGACGCAAGAGAAAAACAAAAGTGGTGATCTCAGGAATGGATGGACTCCAGTTGTTTTGAGAAGTTTTATTTCCCGTGGAATTTTTTTCTCAGGATGTTCTCGTTGTATTGGGTTTGTGACTCAAGTGTCCTTGGTCAAGTTTTGGTTCATTTCTCCTCTCTTCCGAGTTTGCATGATATGAAGATTCAATCCCAGATTCCTCCCGTAAAAGTTTTCGTTTGTTTAATAGAGGTTATTTCTTCCTAGAGAAGTTGGTACAATAATCACTCTTGAAGAACACAGGTCTCTGGTTTCTCTAATGAAGAACTTATATTGGTTTTCCCTTTGAGGATGTGGTGTTAACCTCCCCAGTGAAGTCATCACGAAACCCCCAGTTAATGGCTTGATGATAGGACATTATACACCTTAACAAAGTTTATGTGTTTCCTCTTTCAAAATAGTCCTGAACTCCCCAGTGAATGTTTTGATGATTTGATGTCCGTCTGCTCTACTTGAAATTGATTTTTCAAAATCCCCAATAGAAGCGTTACTTTTGAAAATATTTGATTTCCCGTTGAAGTCTGAGTGTTATTCCCTGGTAAAGACCTGGGAGAGGATGTTTTATCCCTATATCTGTGTTGTTTAGTCACTATGTTTTGTTTACTACTGAATTACGTTTCTCCCCAATAAAGTTAAACCAGGAAGTAGGTTTTGTTTCCTCAGTTGGCGATTACTTTTTCTTGGATTGTTCATCTTGGATGTAATTTGGCCGAGTGTTGATTGTGCCCGCGTTGGTTTTTCTTGTTTATTCCCAGTGTTATATATTTGTTTTGTCAGCATATGTAAACACTCATGCATTCATACACACATCATGCATAACTGAAATTGGAAAATCATCGCTCATTCACATTCGTTGATATTTTGTTGACATATTACCATGTTTTATAGATGTTATGTTGTCCTCTCTTCAATAGAGTGTTAGCCTTAAGCAGAAAGCGTATATTCTTTCAACTTCCCCACTGAGTTATCCCTCGTGGAAGATTTTTGCTTCAGCCTTCTTGTACAACTCTTTGTCTGGATGATTTGGGTTTCCCTCTTGAGTTTATTTCTCAAAGGATGTATTTTGGATGACTGTCTCATTCCATTTTATTTCTGGTTTGAATTTTTATCCTAGGCAATATTGTTACTTTGGATTTCCGCAAGCTTCGAGCATTGGTTTGAGAATGTGCATTTATTTTGCACGAGAAGACCTTTATCTCCTCAAGCAAGAACATGTTGGCATTTCCCTAGGAAGTCATATTTCTTTCCCTAAGAAGTCATATTTCTTTCCCCAGGAAGTCATATTTCTTTCCCCAGAAAGTCTTTGTTTTTACAATCCTCTATAACAGCAAGTGGCAGGTCTCTTTATTTGAGCAACCTGTACTTCCCTGTAAAAGTCGACGTAACCGTTTTTTTGTTGTTGCTATCTTCTCTATGAGTGGATAGTTTTCAGCCCATTTCCCAAATTACTCCAGTGAATGGTAAAACTTTCAATATCGTAGAGACAGTTCATTGTGAAATCTTTACAAGTGGTAGTCTCTTTATTTGAGAAAACTTATATATTACCCTTTCCAGACAGAATGCTTTGGCTAAAGAAGAAGTTGAGACCCGTTCTAGGTGAAAAGCCATAATTTTGGGGAAACTTGTTATCTTTTTGCTACCTTCAGTGAATGTTGGTAGTTCATCGTCAGTGAACGACGGTGCTATGATATATTATCTTTCTACCTTCAGTGAAAGTTGGTAGGTCACCTTCAGTGAAAATTGGTGATTGTTATCTTTTTGCTACCTTCAGTGAATGTTGGTAGTTCATCGTCAGTGAACGGCGGTGCTATGATATATTCTCTTTCTACCTTCAGTGAAAGTTGGTAGGTCACCTTCAGTGAAAGTTGGTGATTGTTATCTTTCTGCTACCTTCAGTGAACGTTGGTAGTTCATCGTCAGTGAACGGCAGTGCTATGATATATTCTCTTTCTACCTTTAGTGAAAATTGGTGATTGTTTCCTTTTTGCTACCTTCAGTGAACATTGGTAGTTCATCGTCAGTGAATGGTGGTGCTATGATATATTTTTCTCTTTCTACCTTCAGTGAAAGTTGGTAGGTCACCTTCAGTGAAAGTTGGTGATGGTTATCTTTTTGCTAACTTCAGTGAACGTTGGTAGTTCATCATCAGTGAATGGTGGTGCTATGATATATTCTATTTTTACCTTCAGTGAAAGTTGGTAGGCCACCTTCAGTGAAATTTGGTGATTGTTATATTTTTTCTACCTTCAGTGAACGTTGGTAGTTCATCGTCGGTGAACGATGGTGCTATGATATATTCTCTTTCTACCTTCAGTGAAAGTTGGTAGGTCACCTTCAGTGAAAATTTGTGATTGTTATCTTTTTGCTACCTTCAGTGAACCTTGGTAGTTCATCATCAGGGAACGGAGGTGCTATGATATATTTTTCTCTTTCTACCTTCAGTGAAAGTTTATAGGTCACATTCAGTGAAAGTTGGTGATGGTTATCTTTTTGCTACCTTCAGTGAATGTTGTTATTTCATTGTCTGTGAACGGCGATGCTATGATATATTCTCTTTCTACATTCAGTGAAAGTTGGTAGGTCACCTTCAGTGAAAGTTGGTGATGGTTATCTTTTTGCTACCTTCAGTGAATGTTGGTAGTTCATCGTTAGTGAACGGCGGTGCTATGATATATTCTATTTCTACCTTCAGTCAAAGTTGGTAGTTCACCTTAAGTGGAAGTTGGTGATTGTTATCTTTTTGCTACCTTTAGTGAATGTTGGTAGTTCATCGTCAGTGATCGGAGGTGCTATGATATATTTTTATCTTTCTACCTTCAGTGAAAGTTGGTAGGTCACCTTCAGTGAAAGTTGGTGATTGTTATCTTTTTTATACTCTCAGTGAATGTTGGTAGTTCATCGTCAGTGAACGACGATGTTATGATATTCCTTTTCCTTCTTCCTTCAGTGAATACTGGTAGCTCACCGTCAGTGAACATCAGCGTTTTTATTTCTTTCCTCTTTCTACCTTCAGTGAACATTGGTAGTTTCGCCTTTAGTAGGAGTTGGTGTATCCTTTGACCATTTCACCATCCTCTCTGAGTCAGGTCTTTTGATCCACCAGTGATTTATTTTCCTGGTCTAGTTTCTCTTTTGTTTCTATATTTTCTTTTCTACATCCCTAGTGGTGTTTTGCGTCTCTTTGGTTTTGTTCATATGCATTCACGCTCATAAGCACTGCATGGCATCTTAGGGCCAAAAATAGGGTTTATTTTTATATTTAAGTATCTTCGATCGCGTCGACACGAAGATTTTCAACCTTTATATCTCAGCATAGAAGAAATGTAAATAAGGGCAGCTGTTGTACCCTAATTTTTCCCTTAAGATCCCCTCATCATACCATGTAGATTCCATAACAACAAGATCACATTAGGGCTTTTGGTTCTCCTCCCTATCTTTAGCTTTGCCCTTTGAGGAATCACTAATCACCTTGACTTGTTTTCTTTTATGATCATGAATATTTTGTCTTGATTTTCTTTTTAATTAATAAAATTCAATGTTAGTTTGTCTTACTTGTTAATAATGTAGGTAAAGGAAATGAGGCTTAGCAAGTTGATCCATGGGTTCATGAGTTTATTTCCATGCCATATTCAATAAAGATTGAGAAGTTCAAACTTCACCATTGGATTTGTTTTGGAGGAAGTGGCATGGCAATGTTATTTTGGTTCACTACATTCCAAGATATCAAGATTGATCCAAAAGTACAAGGGGTTGATTGAAGGAGTTGTCATGCTTGGACAAGGCCTTGTTCCCATTGATCACAAGTGCATATTTCTCTAAATTATCAAGATATGGAAGTGATTTTGGTGGCTATGGATTCTCATTTTTCATCCTCAACAACTTCTATTTACAAAACATTTGTGTTGGTACAAGAAGTTTGTTCAAAATTGTCAAGGTTCCTCAAAGCATTTTCTTGATCTAGGAGCTAGGGTTTTGAACTTCAAAAAAGTATATCTTGCTCATCTTTTGGTATTTTTGAGTGATTCCAAAAACATCCTTCTCTTCAAAGGGTTATCAATAAATCACTTTAAAAGTTTCAAGGAGTTTTAATGTGGAAGAAGCTTGATGATGAAGAAAGATTACAAGTCCTCCAGATGAACCCCCAATTTCTAATATGTGACTTCAAATGATCAGAACATGGTTAATTTTTATCACCTTGAGCCCATTATTTTTCCATAATGATCTTGAGGATGTGAACTTTATTATTTCTTTTATATGCAAAATGAGAAAATGGATGGAAGATGCCCTAAGGATACAAAAGAGTATTGGTCATTTCATGATTTTTTGCCAACTTCAACAATTCATAACTCTCTAAATTTTTGGAGATTTTGAATGGTTCAAGTTTCAAAATGTCATTCAAGAGGTCTATTTCCTGCCATATTTTTTGGTCAAAAGCAAATTTCAAGTGGAAGGCCATGTTTGGATGCAAAATGTGATACAGTGGAAGAACCGACTATTTTTACTGGTTTGCGTTTTGCGTTTTTTGTTCGCAAAATGTCGCGGTAAGCAAGAGTCGCCACCGACTTTTATTTCATCCAATCATGGAAAAGGAAAAAGAACAGAAAAAACCTTTTTTCAAGATATTCTGAGTACGTAGCACCCTTTCTATCCATGGTTTTTCATGGGCTCTTAGGTACTTGCTCAATTTTTCAAATTGCTTGTGTGTGCTTGTTTTGAAAATGTTTTACTTCGTGATAATCTTTGTATCCTCAAGGATGTGATGAAGTTTGTTTTGAAAATTTGTTTTGAAAGGTGTTTGTGTGAAAAGTTTTCATTGAGCAAGTACTTAAGATTCTACCTACTCGAAAAAAGATTGTTTGTTCTCGTTTCCTTTAGAGAATGCTATCCTACTATTAAGGAGTAGGTAGCCCGTCGTTGGAGTTTGTAAGGGACATTCGAAAGGGAAAAGTACAATCACTAAAGCAGTAGTTAGAAAACTTTAGTAGTAACCCTAAAGTCTCAAGATCTTTCCGAGGCAACATTTCTGAGGTAACATTCGAATGGGACATTTTGATCTTTTTAGACTAGAAGGCAACCACTAAAATCTCCTATGCTTAGTGACTGTTTACCGAAGGCAACCGAAGTGAGGTAAACCCTAGGAGTGAATATGTTCATATGAATTGTTTCAGTTATTTAATCTTTGCACATTAGGTGATCTACCATTTTTATTTCAAGTAATCTTCCCATACAATCCTATTAGCATACATCTAACAGTTAAATATTTGCAGGAATTTAAAGTGTGAAAAATAAACCTAGCTATTACAAGGTTTTGGCAGTTACATAATTGTCTTGACGGGAAATAAAAGTGCGGAAACTTAAAACCCTAATTAAAACTATTACAAACTCGAAACAGTTACAATAATAATAAAACAAATTAAAAACGCACACGGAAAATTTAATGTGAGGAGAAATTGAAAACCCTAAAAATCTGACTAGAAAATATTTAAGTTATTTTTTGAGAAAAGAATTAATTAAGTTATGTACGACTAAAACCCTAATTATAATTATTTTAATTATAAAAAAGAAATTGAAATTAACCTAATCTAAACTAAATTAAATAATTTCAAGAAAATAAAATATTTTACAAAAAAAAGATTTTGTGTATTTGGTGGTTTTTTATTTGAGAAAAAAACAATTTAATTACAAAATTTAAAACCTAATTTCTATTTAATTTTAATTGAAACAAAATAATCAAATGAACTAATTAACCTAATTTATTTTTTAAAAAAAGATATTAATTTGGATAAATAATTAATTCTGTATTTTTGTGATTTTTTTATTTTGTAGAAAAATAATAATTTTATGTTAGTTAATTAAAACAATTAAAGAAATTAATTCAAGAAATTAAGAAAAGAAATAGAAAGAAAATGCAAACTGAGCCTGTGTACTAGCAAATAGGGGGTGCCAATCTGAATTTTTCAAGCCCAATAAGCCTTCAAGCCCGGTCAGCATTTGTTTCCTTGTAGCGTTGACTTGAGGGTGCATCATGGTCCCTCACTGATGGAGCGTTAGATCTGATAGTATGCTTGATCAAATGGCTGGACGAAAGGGTGTATGGGAGGCGCCTGTGATTGGGATGCATTGAATCTGTTGGAAGAAAATGAAATAAAGAAAATTGTTGGGATCTGGGATCGAACCCGGGTCCTCACGCTTACTACCACTGAAGTGTTGCCAGTTGATCTATATGACTTGTTTGTTAGTATAATAACAACAATTGACATTATATAAAAAATAAGTGGATTAATGAATAAAAGAAAAAACGCGCCAGCTTTCAAATAGTCCAATGATGATTGAACACGTTATCTTCTTCTTCCTCATCCGTCGTTTTAGATCCTTGCCTTTTACCTACGGATAAGCTTTGTAGCCATAGCCCTGCTGTGATCGGTGGATCTGGAACTGACTGTTTTAAAGCTGGTTCGCGAAATGTCGCGGAAGCAAGAGTCGCCACCGTCTTTTATTTTCTCCAAATGGAAAGGACAAAAGCACAGAAAAATTCCTTAAAGAGATTGCTCTCGGTTCGGGAGGTAGATTATAGAAAGGGAAGGTGTTAGCACCCTTTCTATCCATGGTTATCCATGGGCTCTTAGATACTTGCTCATTTGTGTTTTCAAAAATGATTTGTTTGCTTTTCAATTGTGGATTTTAAAAAAAGTCTCTTTGAAAATTTCAGTTCGACTCTTGTATCGGTCCTCAAGAGTGTTTGAAAAGTTGCTTTCGAAAGCTTTTTGAAAAGGTGTCGGTGTGAAAAGTATTTTTTTAATTTGTTTTGAAATTAGAGCAAGTATCTAGAGTCGTCTACCTACCCTAAGGAATTCGTCTGTGTAAATGTCCTTAAAGTAGTGTCATCCCACCATTGAGAAGTAGGTAGCACCACCGTTGGAGGTGTTCCAGTCAATTCGAGGTTCGGGACATGGTGATCACCGGAGCAACAGGAAGATACCTTAGAAGCTACCCTTATGCCAGGTTCCTGGATCATGAGGACTTACTAAAACATCCTCTACTCGACGATCACCTTTCGAGAGGCAAGGCAACAGTGAAGCGTACCCTAGGGGTGGTGTGTGAATTCGTGTGTTATTTTCATGTTTAGCATTTATCTTTTGATCATGGCATGGTGAGCTACGCATTGCTTTTATTTTGACATTCATTCTTGCATGCAATTTGTTAGCAGTTAAAAAGTTGCGAGAAATATAAAGTTCCTAAACTATTACAAAGGCGCGGGTCCACATCGCCAAATTAAATCCAGGACCCGATTTGAGAATAAAAATAAAGAAATAAAGTAAAGTGCGAGAAAGTATAAGTGTTACAACGCTTTGGGAGAATTACATAATTATAATAAACGACATAAAATAAATGCGCAAATAAATAAATTATGAACATGGGCGTCGGACCCTTTTGCAAAATATTTAAAGCTAATGAGAATTAAAATTAAAAATTAAATGTTTTTTAGGTTTTTGTGTTTTTTAGTATTTAAAAGAAAAAAAAAAGAAGGAATTAATTATAATTGACTAACCCTAATTCTATTGTTTTTTAAGTTTATTGTGAAAATATTATATTAATCTAAATTAAACCCTAATTTTTACTTATGTACATTTAATTATAAAAATAGAATAAATAAATAAATAATATTGTGATAAAAAAGGGAAAATTAAAAGGTATGAAAATTATCAATTAACCTAATTCTATATTTTTGGATTTTTATTATTAAAAGGATTAAAATTATGACCTAATTAAAACTAAATTTATTTACATGCCAAAATTACAGAAAATAAATAAAAGGAATATTATTATTGTAAAAAAAAAGGAATTAAAGAATCAAACTTAATTAACCTATTTTACTAAATTCATTTACATGTTAATTATTTACAAGAAAATAAATACAATAAATATTTTTTATGTTTTTATCCTTTTTCTGATTTTTTGTAATGTTTTTATATTTTGTTAAAAAAATAATTAATTAAATAAACAGTAATAAAAATAATAATTAAAACAAGAATAAAAATAAAAATAAAAATAGAAAGAAAGAGAAGGCAAACCAAGGGGGGGGGGGGGGGGGGGGCGGGGGGGGTAGCCCCAATTTGTGAGGTACAGGCCTAGCATTCTGGCCCATTAAGCATTGGAATTTGTTGACTTTTTGAATCCTGTATGATGCATTGACTAGAGCGTAGCGTGCTCTTTGAATCCATGCCCTTGATCTGCTTTCACTGGACGCGTGTATGGTGGATTGTGATGGTACATGGTGAACCTGGATGTTAGCGTAGCATAGGATTTTATATTGAAAAATAACATTGAAATTTGCCAGACCTGGGACTTGAACCCAGGTTACAAGGGTTAACGCAATCAACGTCCACCATCTGAGCCACTACGCACACGTTATTATATTATAGTCAACAAATAATAAAAAGGAAGACCAAAGCCAGAATGGTCCAGCGCGCGAAAATTTCAAATGGTCCAATCAATACACGCCACTTCATCGTCTTCCTCAAGATTGCATTTTGCCTGAAAAATAGAGAAAGGTTAACGGGGGTTCTGAACCCCCTCAAAACAAGTCAAATCCCATAATAGCGAATAGCCCCTCATTGCATATAAATTAGGCGCGATAGTTGTATATTGATCGTCTAATCGCGCTGGTTTTGATCATGGTACTGATGAGCCTCAATTTTACAGTATCACGAAATGCCCAAATCAAAGCTCGTGAAAACCCTAGAACACAATAATGGTAAATCTGTATATGGCGCACGAAAACTCAATTAAATATGATGGTTAGTTCACAAACTTCATCAGGAACATGAATATATAAACAAAAATGCAAAAAGACGTATGATTTATGATATGTGATTTCAAGAATTTCGCTTTACAGTTTGAGTTCTAACTACCGATTCTTTGCGCTTTGGTGGTTGATATCGATTGGAATCTGTTCAGGAATGCCTAAGGAAGCTATTTGGATGAATGTTAGGGCTTAAAACCACCTCTTGAATGCTTTTCAGTTCTTGAGTTTATGGACAATTTTCAAGTTTTGTGATGTCAATTGCTGCGCAGTTTCGAGTCTAATGCCATTAGGTCTTTGATTCTGAATATGTAGTGAGCATGCTAGGTCAACAAAATTGCACAAAATCTCTTGCCATGATGATTTTGGATAATTGATTTTCTAAGGATTTTTTGAATCTTTTTCATGTGTAATTTTATTCAATCATGCCAAATCAAACCAAATCTTGCCTAATTAGGATGTGCACGAAATCTTGAGTCTAGAATGTGCATAAAAAGATTTTTTAGGTCAAGCTTTATATTTTTCATGTATTAAAATAATTTAAATGAATTGATATTAATATAAATTCAAATAAATAATTAAAAAATGAGAAAATACTTCCCTTTGGGCCTAATGGTCGTGCATAGGCTTGGCATGAAGAAACTTGGAAGAAAAATGGGCCCATTTGCATTTTTAGGTCATTTGAACCATTGTTGACTTTTCAAAATTCCCAAAAATTTCCCAACTTCCACAAGGCATAACTTGCTCAATTTTTAAGCTTTTCACATGTTCTTGGACATTTTGGAAAGGTTTTTGAGTCCTCTAACCAATGCCTTTGGTCCCATGTCATTTTGATTTACCAATCTCAAGTTATGGCCTTTGACTTAAAGTCCCTTTTTGTTGACTTTTGAAAATGACCTATAATGTTGAAATTGATAACTTTTTGTGAGAGCATTTCTTGGACTTGAAGTATGAAGATGAGTTGTAGGAAATGTCTTTCTCTTCAAAATGAGCTTTGGATGGAATTTTTCTGATAATCCATGTGAAAGTTATGCCCTGGTCAATTTCAGTTGACTTTTTCAGCTGTCCAAATATAGCAACTTTTGTATCTTTGATGATTTCTGAGCCAAATTTTGAGAATCATGATCAAGCATTGATCAAATGATGTTTGTGGCTTCAAAATGATATGTTGACCAAAAATTTGAACTTTTGACTGTCAAATGACCATTTTGCCCCTACAGTTGACTGTAGTGCAATCTAGGGTTTTGACTGTGCAATTTTGAGCTGAATGCCTTGAAACTTGATATGAGGATGCTTGACCACATTTGTAGGCATATGAGACTTGATTGGGCCTTTGAAAACTTCCTTTCTTTGATCAGAACTCAAACCCTAGTTTTGACTGTATAGGAGACAGTTGAGCTGCACAACCCTTGGGGAATTTTGTGACTTGACTTGGCAATTTCTTGAAGAATATGGGAGGGCAAATTTTGGGGTACAACAGTTGCACCTGTTCAATCTTCTTAGACCTGAGGATGTAGATTGGCTGGCGTGCCTTTCGTAATCCGAAGGTAGAAGATGATTGGACACTAGAGTGCCCAGAAATTTGCGCTCACATAGCAGCCGTGATGATGGAAATGGGCTTATAGATGCCATTTGGTGATTGCTGGATAGGGTGATGGGCTTATAGATGCCATCTGGATGTTGATCGCGTAGGAGATTCCTTAGCGAGAACCTGCATATCTGCAAAAGAGAAAATGAGTACCTGACACGTTGCAGGAGCTGATTTTTTAGATGCTTGGTATAGATGTGTCCTGACTGGTTACAGGAGCTGAGTCTGGAGCTTCAAACGCTGATGAATGAACCAGGGATGGTTACTGCCTTAGCATGGATGGTAAGAGAACCTTGGGTGATTTTAACTTCAACAACGCTCGTTGAGAAAAATCTTGGGTGATTTTAACTTCAACAACGCTCGTTGAGAAAAATCTTGGGTGTCTTCTACTGGAATAAGAATCAGGGAGATCTTAGGGTCGATCTGACTGAACCAGAGAGGCCTTTGACTGGGTAAGAATCAGGAAAATCTTAGGGTCGATTTAACTGAACCGGGCAAGGTCTTGAAATATCTTCAACTGGATAAGCATCAGGGAGATCTTAGGGTCGATCTGACTGAACCAAGAGAAGGCCTTTGACTGGATAAGCATCAGGAAAATCTTAGGGTCGATTTAACTGAACCGGTCGAGGTCTTGGAATATCTTCAACTGGATAAGCATCAGGGAGATCTTAGGGTCGATCTGACTGAACCAAGAGAAGGCCTTTGACTGGATAAGCATCAGGAAAATCTTAGGGTCGATTTAACTGAACCGGTCTAGGTCTTGAAACATCTTCAACTGGATAAGCATCAGGGAGATCTTAGGGTCGATCTGACTGAACCAAGAGAAGGCCTTTGACTGGATAAGAAACAGAAAAATCTTAGGGTCGATTTAACTGAACCGGTCTAGGTCTTGAAATGTCTTCAACTGGATAAGAAACAGGGAGATCTTAGGGTCGATCTGACTGAACCAGAGAAGGCCTTTGACTGGATAAGAAACAGCAAAATCTTAGGGTCGATTTAACTGAACCGGTCTAGGTCTTGAAATCTTCAACTGGATAAGAATCAGGGAGATCTTAGGGTCGATCTGATTGAACCAGAGAAGGCCTTTGACGGGATAAGAAACAGAAAAATCTTAGGGTCGATTTAACTGAACCGGTCTAGGTCTTGAAATCTTCAACTGGATAAGAAACAGGGAGATCTTAGGGTCGATCTGACTGAACCAGAGAAGGCCTTTGACTGGATAAGAAACAGAAAAATCTTAGGGTCGATTTAACTGAACCGGTCTAGGTCTTGAAATCTTCAACTGGATAAGAAACAGGGAGATCTTAGGGTCGATCTGACTGAACCAGAGAAGGCCTTTGACTGGATAAGAAACAGAAAAATCTTAGGGTCGATTTAACTGAACCGGTCTAGGTCTTGAAATATAGCTGAGAACTTAACTGGATCTTCCCTGAAAGGTAAAGGTCAGTCATATGCAATGCATGATATGGATCAAGCAATGATGTTCTCGACATAAATGAGATTTGTAAGATATGATGCGTATATGCATGCTATAATGATGTATGTGATGTTTATGAATGTATGTTTTCGTCTTAGGAAAATAAATCCTTGACGGGTGCCGGGAAGTCACTCCTGGGCTGATGTTGAAGAATAGATCTTTGCTTCCGCTGGGGATGATAGTTGCAAGAATACCGGTAGGAGAAGATAACTCTGTTGGGGAATAAACTTGGCGAATGGATTACTCTGCGGGGAGAAAAAGTACTCTAACGATCTTGCTGGGAAGCAATACTCTGTGGGGAGAGAGGTACTGTGCTGAAATGTTGATGGTAACTTCGCTGGGGATACCGTTGTTGTGTTGGAAGTGTTAATAGACTTCGCTGGGGATAAGAAGACTTTGCCGAGAACGTTCTTTCCGTGGCTTTTGGCTGAGGATAACCCAGTTATACCCTGGTAGGGAAATAACTCTTGAATAAAGCCGGGAGACGCGTTCGTGCTCCGCGAGGATAAGCTTCCAGAATCTACTGGGGATAAGCTTACTGCTTGGGGAGATGAATTCCAACTTTCCTGGGGAACTAGATTGGACTCTCTTGGGGAAGTTTTGAACTGTATCGGGGAAGTAACTCCACTGAATCTTTGATATACCTCCGGGGAACAATCTTTAGGCTAGGATTGTCGGGGATGCTTGTTAAGAATGCATATATACTGCTGGAGAATGTTGAGATTTGCGGGAGGATACCCAACTTCCTTAAGGTTGACTGTAACTTTGCTTGAGGAGAGTGTACTGACTTGCTGGCTCACTCTCTGGGGAATTAAGATATCTGGTTATGTTTTTTTAGCTGAACCTACCTTGGTACCTTGGAGGACAGAACAATTAGATCGCTTAGACCACTCATTATTGCCCCTGTTTCTGAGGTGGGAGAGGAAGACCTGTGAGGTGCTTGATAGTTGTTGATGGGCCAACCTCCTTCTGGTAGGTAGGTGACAAGATGACAGGATATAGTCGTACGCTTTTGATCCCTAACTTTTGCCCGGACCGCCCTTTCGGGTTTTCAGTCCACCGGGATACCCATTTTTGCCCAAGCCGCCTTTTCAGGTTTTCGACTTGCCGGGTGTATAGATTTTTCATTTCATCCCTTCATTTTGCCCGAACCCTTTTGGTTCGCCGGGAAGCCCTTATTTTTGCCTAGGTGTGTCAACCTAGCGGGTCTTTGATTTTGCGTAGTATTTTTTTCGACTATGTCCGTGCTTTCAGAATGTAGGGAGTTGCCCCTGTTAGAAGTGTTTTGTCATGCCCCAGAAGGTGTTTAATCAGGCAAGATTCGTTGTTGGAGTGCCCCAAGTGACTCGGGCGGAGATTTGCCCCAGGCCATTTGGCATCTTGAGAGATTCCTTGAATCTTGACTGGACTGCCCCAGATGATGGACAATGATCAGGCCATGCCCCTTGATTGGAGGTACTTCTGTTCATTAGGCATTCGTCGTGCGAACTTTTATGTTGTTCAAACAAAAAGTCATATGCAAACAATGTTATGTTAAAAATGCAAAGCCTATGTTTGTCTTGAAGATTTTGAAAATGCATTCTTTTCATAAAACAAGTGAATGTTTGTAAAACGTGATGTCAATTCCATATTTTATCGCAAGCCTTAAGGAGTCAGGATACCTTTCGTGACAGTATGCTTTCGAACTAACCCATGCTTCAGCTAGGACTTTTAAGGGTTATAACGTGGCTTGGTTCACGGTTTAAGAAACAAAGGATAAAGGCTCAAATTATATTTGTACCCACCCGCTCTTCGTGATGTTCTCCAAACCTAAACTCAGTTGATCATACGTTAGACCTTGTTTGAGTCTTTGCTCTGATTTTCCGGTGATGATTCGGATGTTGATAACTTATTTTGATTAGGCAGTCATTCCTTTTTTGTTGAGGGTTTGTAAGACCTCTTTCTTGATTTTTGTTATCCCTTTCTTTTTTTGCCTGAACTGTTTCCTTTTTTGGAATTACAGTCAGCGGGATGCCCCAGTTTTGTAAGTCTCCTTCATGGGTTTTGACTTAATGGGTTTTTTTTTTTTTTTGAAAGATAATGACTGCCTTTCTTTATTGATCATTCGGAACCATCACTGTCTTTCCTTGTTTCGTAAGGACCTCTTTTGATGCTGTTCATTATGCACTTGGATCAACTGAGAAAACTACCCTGCCCTAGGTTATGATTAAGGGTTTTAAATTTCGAAAAGAAAAACTCCTACTTCTTTGGCTCAGATGGGTTGACGAGGGATTATCATCCTTATAACTCCAGTGTTTAGGGATTGAAACAATGCATGTACCTCATCAGCGGGGTCTGTTCAAAAGCATACTGTAATTGTCGTGGTATCGTTTTCGTCATCCTCCCTCAAGAGGCTTAGAATTTTTATTTAAGAGTTGATCATCAGAAAAAAATATGAAAATAATTTGCATTTAGTGAATACGAATATATTGTTTCAGAACAGACATATGTGATGCATTAATGAAATAACAATGTTTAACATGAGTAAATGTTTGAACAAAAGAAAACTGCAACTTGAACATTCGAATGAACAAAAATTTCTCAATCCTAGCCATGATTTGGCAAGGGAGCAGTGATTATGTTCGGAGTCTCAGGTACTTCAAACTGAATCTCTCCAGCGTCGATCAGGTCTTGGATCTTATTTTTCAAGCTCCAACAATCATCTGTAGTATGCCCCGGGCTGTCAGAGTGATAAGCGCAGCGGGCGTTGGGGTTATACTTCGGTGACGTGGTATTTTGGTTCTTTGGAGCTTCTTTTAGAGTTACCAGCTTGGTCTCCAGCAACTGTGGCAATATCTGGGATAAGGTCATGCTGAGCCGAGTGAACTGCCTTCTCTCACTCTTTTGTTGGTTGTGATGTTGAAATTGTGACACTGGAGCCATTTGAGGAGCTCTCCCCTTACCTCCTTGTCTCAAAGGTGGTTGAACGATGACTGGCTTTTTACCCTTAGACTTTTGCCCCAGTTGGTTACCCTGAAGCAGTTGGTTGACGAGAAACCAGAGCTCATCTTGTCTTTGAGCTAACCCTTGGATGGCAGTCACCTGCCTTAGCATCTGGACCTTCAATGCATCCACCTCAGCTTGTAGGTGTTTCAGCCTTTCATCCTCAGCATTGTTCCTAACCAAAGTCCCTGTGAGAAGTGTCCTTAGCTCCTCCTGCCCCTTGGATAGATTCAGGAGGATTTCCCCGAACCGGGTCTCTTGAGCAAGAAAGTCCTGGTTGTCTTGTTGGGAAGCCATTGCTGAAATAAACAGCGGGAAAGGTAAGCGAACTGCAGCAAGGGTACCTGTAATGCAATGATATGTATGATATGCATGCAATGTTTTCAAGGACCTCGCGGGATAAACAAGAACATTTGTTAGAATTTGGGTCCGGTAGCTTGATTGAAGGAACTTCATGATATTGAGAATCCTTCTTCAAGAGTCAAAGCTCACCATATCAAGTGGGTCATAGCCCCTGACTTTAGTCATCATGTTGGTTTTGATTTCCAAACAACCTTGGTTAGGGGAACCTTCTTCAGGAGTCAGAGCTCACCATGTCAAGTGGGTCATAGCCCCTGACAACCTTGGCTAGAGGAAAATAAATCCTCTTTGCCCCTTGCTGGGATAGTTGATTCATCATGACCTGTATCACAAGCCCTTGAGATCCTTGGAATGGGTTAGGATGTATGCAATGGTATGATGTCATGATGCATGGGGTAATGTAAGTAACCCTGTTATGAGTCCTAATTAAGGACTGCAAACCAAAACCTACAAGAAACTCAAGTAAAACCTGTCATGAGTCCCAATTAAGGACCAAATAAAACCTGCAAAACACTCAGTAAACCCTGTTATGAGTCCCAATTAAGGACTAAAACAAAACCTGCAAGTAGTTCCTGTGTTAGATAACAAGCATGCAAATAGTCAAGTACGAAGGCACGCAAGTCACACAAGAGAAGCCCTTAGAGTTTAAGGCCAGCATGAGGTCTGGGTACTACCCTCTTGAAGTTGGTGGGTTCAACCTGTCCTATTAGAAGTAACCGGGTTCTAAGGGTCCCAATATCACTGGATTGCTTTCATTGTTCATCGTTTCGATTTAGCCACTGAACTGGCGACCGAAATATTCCAGGAAAGCAACCCTCAATTGAGTGTAGTATCGAGTATCAACCAACCTCGGACTGCACCAAAGTCAGTTATCTCACTACCCTAAAGAGGCCAAGATAGTTCGATTAAGGTTCCTAAGGTCTGTTGATGCTTCATGACACCACGCGGAGGCCCCGTACTCTCCTTGACTGAACTCAAGGGTTACCGATACACACCAAAGTGCCACATCAACGTAGCAGACTGTTTCAACCATGTCGGTATACCCCGCACAGTTCCCTCACAGCCTTATTGCTACTTTCTAAGAAGGTATCCCCAGATCCGGGTTAGGATCTATAGAACTCCCAAGACAGTCCCACAATTTAAAGCAAACAAGGAAAGCAATTGAAAACACAGTTATGAACTAACCCTAAGGTACACCTCACTTTAAGTTAAGTCCCCAGCAAAGTCGCCAGTTCTGTGATCGGTGGATCTGGAACTGACTGTTTTAAAGCTGGTTCGCGAAATGTCGCGGAAGCAAGAGTCGCCACCGTCTTTTATTTTCTCCAAATGGAAAGGACAAAAGCACAGAAAAATTCCTTAAAGAGATTGCTCTCGGTTCGGGAGGTAGATTATAGAAAGGGAAGGTGTTAGCACCCTTTCTATCCATGGTTATCCATGGGCTCTTAGATACTTGCTCATTTGTGTTTTCAAAAATGATTTGTTTGCTTTTCAATTGTGGATTTTAAAAAAAGTCTCTTTGAAAATTTCAGTTCGACTCTTGTATCGGTCCTCAAGAGTGTTTGAAAAGTTGCTTTCCAAAGCTTTTTGAAAAGGTGTCGGTGTGAAAAGTATTTTTTTAATTTGTTTTGAAATTAGAGCAAGTATCTAGAGTCGTCTACCTACCCTAAGGAATTCGTCTGTGTAAATGTCCTTAAAGTAGTGTCATCCCACCATTGAGAAGTAGGTAGCACCACCGTTGGAGGTGTTCCGGTCAATTCGAGGTTCGGGACATGGTGATCACCGGAGCAACATGAAGATACCTTAGAAGCTACCCTTATGCCAGGTTCCTGGATCATGAGGACTTACTAAAACATCCTCTACTCGACGATCACCTTTCGAGAGGCAAGGCAACAGTGAAGCGTACCCTAGGGGTGGTGTGTGAATTCGTGTGTTATTTTCATGTTTAGCATTTATCTTTTGATCATGGCATGGTGAGCTACGCATTGCTTTTATTTTGACATTCATTCTTGCATGCAATTTGTTAGCAGTTAAAAAGTTGCGAGAAATATAAAGTTCCTAAACTATTACAAAGGCGCGGGTCCACATCGCCAAATTAAATCCAGGACCCGATTTGAGAATAAAAATAAAGAAATAAAGTAAAGTGCGAGAAAGTATAAGTGTTACAACGCTTTGGGAGAATTACATAATTATAATAAACGACATAAAATAAATGCGCAAATAAATAAATTATGAACATGGGCGTCGGACCCTTTTGCAAAATATTTAAAGCTAATGAGAATTAAAATTAAAAATTAAATGTTTTTTAGGTTTTTGTGTTTTTTAGTATTTAAAATAAAAAAAAAGAAGGAATTAATTATAATTGACTAACCCTAATTCTATTGTTTTTTAAGTTTATTGTGAAAATATTATATTAATCTAAATTAAACCCTAATTTTTACTTATGTACATTTAATTATAAAAATAGAATAAATAAATAAATAATATTGTGATAAAAAAGGGAAAATTAAAAGGTATGAAAATTATCAATTAACCTAATTCTATATTTTTGGATTTTTATTATTAAAAGGATTAAAATTATGACCTAATTAAAACTAAATTTATTTACATGCCAAAATTACAGAAAATAAATAAAAGGAATATTATTATTGTAAAAAAAAAGGAATTAAAGAATCAAACTTAATTAACCTATTTTACTAAATTCATTTACATGTTAATTATTTACAAGAAAATAAATACAATAAATATTTTTTTATGTTTTTATCCTTTTTCTGATTTTTTGTAATGTTTTTATATTTTGTTAAAAAAATAATTAATTAAATAAACAGTAATAAAAATAATAATTAAAACAAGAATAAAAATAAAAATAAAAATAGAAAGAAAGAGAAGGCAAACCAAGGGGGGGGTAGCCCCAATTTGTGAGGTACAGGCCTAGCATTCTGGCCCATTAAGCATTGGAATTTGTTGACTTTTTGAATCCTGTATGATGCATTGACTAGAGCGTAGCGTGCTCTTTGAATCCATGCCCTTGATCTGCTTTCACTGGACGCGTGTATGGTGGATTGTGATGGTACATGGTGAACCTGGATGTTAGCGTAGCATAGGATTTTATATTGAAAAATAACATTGAAATTTGCCAGACCTGGGACTTGAACCCAGGTCACAAGGGTTAACGCAATCAACGTCCACCATCTGAGCCACTACGCACACGTTATTATATTATAGTCAACAAATAATAAAAAGGAAGACCAAAGCCAGAATGGTCCAGCGCGCGAAAATTTCAAATGGTCCAATCAATACACGCCACTTCATCGTCTTCCTCAAGATTGCATTTTGCCTGAAAAATAGAGAAAGGTTAACGGGGGTTCTGAACCCCCTCAAAACAAGTCAAATCCCATAATAGCGAATAGCCCCTCATTGCATATAAATTAGGCGCGATAGTTGTATATTGATCGTCTAATCGCGCTGGTTTTGATCATGGTACTGATGAGCCTCAATTTTACAGTATCACGAAATGCCCAAATCAAAGCTCGTGAAAACCCTAGAACACAATAATGGTAAATCTGTATATGGCGCACGAAAACTCAATTAAATATGATGGTTAGTTCACAAACTTCATCAGGAACATGAATATATAAACAAAAATGCAAAAAGACGTATGATTTATGATATGTGATTTCAAGAATTTCGCTTTACAGTTTGAGTTCTAACTACCGATTCTTTGCGCTTTGGTGGTTGATATCGATTGGAATCTGTTCAGGAATGCCTAAGGAAGCTATTTGGATGAATGTTAGGGCTTAAAACCACCTCTTGAATGCTTTTCAGTTCTTGAGTTTATGGACAATTTTCAAGTTTTGTGATGTCAATTGCTGCGCAGTTTCGAGTCTAATGCCATTAGGTCTTTGATTCTGAATATGTAGTGAGCATGCTAGGTCAACAAAATTGCACAAAATCTCTTGCCATGATGATTTTGGATAATTGATTTTCTAAGGATTTTTTGAATCTTTTTCATGTGTAATTTTATTCAATCATGCCAAATCAAACCAAATCTTGCCTAATTAGGATGTGCACGAAATCTTGAGTCTAGAATGTGCATAAAAAGATTTTTTAGGTCAAGCTTTATATTTTTCATGTATTAAAATAATTTAAATGAATTGATATTAATATAAATTCAAATAAATAATTAAAAAATGAGAAAATACTTCCCTTTGGGCCTAATGGTCGTGCATAGGCTTGGCATGAAGAAACTTGGAAGAAAAATGGGCCCATTTGCATTTTTAGGTCATTTGAACCATTGTTGACTTTTCAAAATTCCCAAAAATTTCCCAACTTCCACAAGGCATAACTTGCTCAATTTTTAAGCTTTTCACATGTTCTTGGACATTTTGGAAAGGTCTTTGAGTCCTCTAACCAATGCCTTTGGTCCCATGTCATTTTGATTTACCAATCTCAAGTTATGGCCTTTGACTTAAAGTCCCTTTTTGTTGACTTTTGAAAATGACCTATAATGTTGAAATTGATAACTTTTTGTGAGAGCATTTCTTGGACTTGAAGTATGAAGATGAGTTGTAGGAAATGTCTTTCTCTTCAAAATGAGCTTTGGATGGAATTTTTATGATAATCCATGTGAAAGTTATGCCCTGGTCAATTTCAGTTGACTTTTTCAGCTGTCCAAATATAGCAACTTTTGTATCTTTGATGATTTCTGAGCCAAATTTTGAGAATCATGATCAAGCATTGATCAAATGATGTTTGTGGCTTCAAAATGATATGTTGACCAAAAATTTGAACTTTTGACTGTCAAATGACCATTTTGCCCCTACAGTTGACTGTAGTGCAATCTAGGGTTTTGACTGTGCAATTTTGAGCTGAATGCCTTGAAACTTGATATGAGGATGCTTGACCACATTTGTAGGCATATGAGACTTGATTGGGCCTTTGAAAACTTCCTTTCTTTGATCAGAACTCAAACCCTAGTTTTGACTGTATAGGAGACAGTTGAGCTGCACAACCCTTGGGGAATTTTGTGACTTGACTTGGCAATTTCTTGAAGAATATGGGAGGGAAAATTTTGGGGTACAACACCTGCAAACTTCAAAAATCCACAAAATGCAAGATAAATGAAATCTAACTATATTGATTAACTTGTTTGGATCTTGTGAACATCATGGTACCCTTCTTTTTGCCCAAATTAACCTGTAGAACAAACCCCTAAACTGCACACTCAAACCCTAACAATGCCAAAGGCACATATAGGCATCAAAATTTCAATAGAATCATGTAGTTAGCTTGCAAACATCTCAATCATAACAAATATACCAATTAATCATGCTAATGATGCAAGAAATACAGTAATAGATTTTGAAAAAAAACAAACCGAGTGAACTTGAAACGCGCGATTCTGGGTGTTTTAGGCCTTGCAAGCGATCCAATTGGCTTCTAGGAAGGTCCAAGAAACGATTGGAAGTGTTGGAATGGATTGAATTGATCTCTAAGTTCAAGAACGGTCTAGCACTTTTTGTCACTTTTTAAATTTTGTTTGGTGTTTTCACGACTTCCAATCCTTGTCTCATGCTTTGTTCTTGTCCAATATATATCTAGGAATGAATTAGGTTTGTGAAATTATATTGAATCTTTGCAATTATGAGAGATTTGATTTGATTTTCAAGCTACATGTAAACTTTCTATTTTGAGCCAAATGATCCCTTTCTTGTACCAATTATGCTTGATTCGTTTTGGCCTTCATAACTCAACATATTTTGATTGCCAACCTGTCCAAAAACCAAATCAAATCATATCTTTGCTATTATTCATCAATTATTTGATTTAATTCAATTTTTAATTAATAAAAAATCAAAATAAATTGAAAAATGAAGCAAATAATGTGTGGATGAATATTTGGGTCGTGGACCACATTATAAGTGAGGTGCAAGCATAAAACGTTAGGCCTATTTAGCAAAAAAATGCATTTTTGAGCACATTTGAATTTTGGCAATTTTGCAAAAAGGGTCAACTTTGACAAGGCATATCTCTTCCAATTTTAACCCTAGAGAGGTGTTCTTGGACTTTTTATAAAACTTAGGATGTCCCCTAAGCAACCCTTATGGTATCATCTCAATTGAGTCTTGCATGTTCATGTAAGAAGCTTTGACCCAAAAGGTGTTTTTATTGACTTTTCAAAAGGACCCATAATGTAGAAATTCATATCTTTTTATAAGTGAATATTTTGAACTTGTGGGATGAATATGAGTTGTAGGTAATTGCATCCTCTTCAAAATGAGCTTTGGATGGAAAAAAATTGATAAAGCATGTGGAAGTTTTGCTTGGTCAAAGTTTGGTTGACTTTTACTAAGAAACCCTAATTTAGCAACTTTTGGGTTTTGATGAATTTGGACATTCCTTGGGGAATCATGATCAAGCCTTGATCAAATGATTAAAGTCACTTAAAAAGGTTAATGTTGACCAAAAATCTTGAAGTTTGACTGTATGTGGGTCATAGTTGACTTTTGACCTAATATAGTCGATTCTCAAGCATCTGAGCAGTTGACTGAGTAAACTTCTTGTGCAAGGCATGAAACTTGACATGTAGGGTCTTGAGAACATATTAGGACCAAGGAGAGCATATGAGGTCTTTTTAGTTAACCTATCTTGATGAAAATGGAACCCTAGTTTGAGACACACTGCCTTAGGAGAGAGTTTGTCTGGTCAACTCTTGGCCAAACATGAGCCAATTGAGGACCTCTAGAAGTATATATTGAGTAAAATGAGAGGGAAAAGTTTGGGGTACAGCACAAAACATTATAGGTAACTTTTGAAGAAAACTTTGAAATATTTCTAAGTATGAAAAGTCAACTTTTTTCCAACTTTGACTCCATATAACTTTCAGCTCAAGCATCCATTTGATTCCATTCTTTTTCCATTGCAAATCTTGTAACCTCATCTTTATAAAGCATCAAGAATAATGCCTTAAGACCCCTTGATCTGATAATGCCATTGGATTGAACTTGGTAACTTGGAACTGAAGTTTCTCCATAAGTCAGAATTTGAAGTCTTTGTTTTTGCTTCTAAAGTTCCATAAGCCACAAAACATGTTTACTAAAGTTCTAGAATTGATTAGCATAACAAAACGTGCGTTTTGGATGAGTTTTGATCAAATTAGAAGTCACACTTTTCTTGTTTGCAACTTCACACAATTTCCCTCCAAACTTCATCATTTCACACGCTTGGACATTCCATTTGACTCCCTATAAATAGAGGGTCATCCCTCGTTCATTTTCTCAAGCTTAGATAGCCAGAATCACCCTGCCAAACTTGTTCCATAACTCAAAATTTTGCTACTTCAAAATCTGCTTTCAAGCCTTTTTGAAGAAGTGAAAAACACAAGAAGGGGGGTTGAATTGTAAAACTTGAAATCAAATGCTGACAAAACGTTATTTTTATCCTGGTTCGTTTGATCTCAAACTACTCCAGTCCACCCATCAAGGTGATTTCGCCTCTCTCCAACGAGGTCTTAATCCACTATATTCAACTGAATATTACAACTGCTTTAACAACTGCTAAAGCCTTCTTGAGTCAAAACCACAAACCGGTTTCTCAAGGAAATACTTTCTTACAAATAAATGAAATCTAAGTGTGTTGAATGTTTTCTACAAAACTGTTTATCACAACTATGATACTACACAATTTAAGCTTATAAGAACTAGAATGCTAAAACAATAGAGTAAGTAATTTGAGAGCTTTAGCAAACTGTGAATGAGGATGAAGATGAATCGCTTTAGGCGTGTAGAGAGTTGTAGAGCATTAGTCAATCCGTTCCTCACTTGCTTGTTTATATAGCATTGGAAATGATACGTTGGAGTCAGTTATTCCATTTCAATGCCAATTACATTCTTTCCATGTTGAGAAGATCTTTGTCTGGAATAATGCTGTTGATAATAAAGTATCTTGAATGCACAGTACCGTTGCCAATTAAGCGTGTTCTGACTTTGGCTTATTTTGACGTTGCTAGGTGCTGATGAATTGTTGTTGTCTTGATCAGAGTTTAGATTGTTACGCGCAGATCTATTCATCAAGCTTCAGCGTAAGCACATGCTTTGATCTTCTGATTCTGGCATCTGATATAACATCCTCTGATGCTGATGTTGACATTTCATCTTCTGATGTTGATGATGATATTCTTATGCTGATACTTATCAGAGTTTCTGTAAAACACAATATAATTTTTAGGTAGCATATATGTCTTACATGAATCATACAATTTATATATTCTTGCATTTTGTTATCATCAAAACTTTAACTTAGGGTAGTAGATTCAAACTTTGTTCTAACAATCTCCCCCTTTTTGATGATGACAAAAACTAGAATTTTTTCAATTGAAAATTAACGAGAAAAGTATCAGAGATAACCAAATATTAAATTGTATCAGAATTAAATAGGAAGTTATCAAAGATAAGAAGATAAGGGATAAAGAGGTACCAGAGCTTGAGAAGATAAGAAAAAAAACTATCAGAGTTATGATCAGAAAAGCTCCCCCTGAGTTTATTACTTCCCTTTTAATTCCATGAGTCCTTTAGCATCAGATCTTTCTTGAACTTTCTTTGAGCATAAGATCTTTCTGGAGAAGAGCTTCAGTGTATCAGAGATAATTAAATTCTTGTACCTGTAATCTTATGCAGAACAGAGAAACATTCAAGTATATCAGAGTGTTAGAATGTTTGAGACTTTTGTCTCAGTAATCCGTTATTTAAAAATATCATTCTTTTTCTCCCCCTTTTTGTCAGTAATCAAAAAGTGCAAGTAATTGAAGTTAAAACGATCAGTGAAGAAAAAATCTTGTATTTAATTCAAAGCTTAGAAGATAGTACAGAAAACATGGAAAGAAAACAATGAAAAACAAAATCTAAGGTTGGGGTGGAAGGCGTGTGAACAGAGCTTCTAGCATGTTCTTAATCTGATCAGCGGTTTCCTTCTGCTGATGCACCATGCTGACTACTGTATCAATCTTACTGTCTTGCACATCCATCCTTTCCTTCATTCGTTGATCATTCTCATCCATTCGTTTCTGTAGACGAATATCATTTTGCTTAAGCTCTTCAAGAGTCTGCCTGTCCATGGCAGCTTGAGAGATGTCAGAGTCAGGGTGCTTCTGAGAGCTTTCTGCAATGTCTTCTTCTTGACAAACATCTTCTGCTGGTTGAACTGTTGATGTTGGACGCTTTTCAGACCATGGCTCACTATCCAGAAAGAGCACTTCCTCCTTCAGCAGCTGACTCATGACTGGACCTTCAACTTATTTCAGCAGCTTGCTGGAGTTCTGTTGAGCCTGTTCATAGTTTATGTCTTGCAGCTTGAAGGCTTCAGCGCGTACCCACTTTCTGAATTGTGTCCAGAGTTGGTCTGAAGCAGCAGGATCAATCATTCTAGGACACGCCTGCTTTAGAGAAGCAATCCAATTCTTCATGCCTGTTTCAAAATTCAAGATGCTAGAACCAACATCTAGTTGTTTGGGTTTGGGAATGGCGGTTTTATATTTAAGAGCAGCAAGACGGTCAAGGACTGTTAGATCAATGAAGGTCTTGCTGTGGTCATTTGGATTTTGTTTGGGTGAGGGAGTATGTTGTACCCCAAAATTTTCCCTCCCATAATTCTTCAAAGTTTTGACAAGCATCACCTCAAAGGGTTCAAAGTCTACTCAAGGGCTACACAGTCAACCATCCTCCTAAGACAGGCAAAATTAGGGTTTTGGTTTCTGCAAGGGAGTTGAGGTTTTCAAGGGCTCAATCAAGTCCCATATGCTCATACACATTGTCAAGCACCTACATGTCAAGTTTCAAGGCTCACAAGGTCAAGTTGCACAGTCAAAAACCCTAATTGCTCCACAGTCAACTGTAGGGGCAAAATGGTCATTTGGCAGTCAAAAGTCAAAAATTTTGGTCAACATCTTATTCTGAAGCCACAATCATCATTTGGTCAAGTCTTTACCATGATTTCACAAGAATGGCTCAAAAATCATCAAGGTGTCAAAAGTTTCTATTTTTGGACAGTTGAAAAGTCAACTGTAACTTGACCAAGGCATAACTTTTTCATGGTTCATCAGAAAAATCCCATCGAATGCTCATCTTGAAGGGGAAGACATTTCCAACAATTCATCTTCACATTCCAAGTCCAAGAAATTCTCTCACAAAAATTTATCAATTTCAACATTATAGGTCATTTTCAAAAGTCAACAAAATGGGACTTTAAGTCAAATACCATAACTTGAGATTGGTAAATCAAAATGACATGTGACCAAAGACATCGGTTAGAGGACTTCAAGACCTTTCCAAAATGTCCAAGAACATGTTCATAGCTTCAAAATTGAGCAAGATATGCATTAGAGAAGTTGGGAAATTTTTGTGAAATGGCCAAAGTCAACTATCCTTGAAATTTCATTTTTGACAAAAGGGGCCCACTTTTTCCACTTGTTTCAGCTTGGCCATGCCTCCCACGTGTCCCACAATTTATTTCAAGATTAAAAATTAATTTTCCCATTTTTATTTAATTTTATTTTATTTAATTCATTTTAAATCTTTAAAATTCAAATGAAAATCAAGAAAATTAATTAAGGGATATATTTTGTGTTGAATTGCTTTGATGCACCATCATTCACCTTCCAAATTCGTGCAAGGCCTATTCCAAGCAAGAAAATTCAAATTTCCACAAAAATGGCAAGTTGTTTCAATGGAGTTTATGGAAAAATCAAGAACATAATTGCAAGGCTTCAATGACCATAATTCTGATTGATATTCATTACATAACACATATGCAAGCATTCCTGATACCACACACGACCTAGAGCATTCTAAAACAGCATAAGAAATTTCCAACTTTCAAAAAAAAAATCACAAACTGAAAACCTAGTTGCAGTACAATTCAAACTTCCTTGGTAATCCAAACCCGTTCCTTACATCACCAGGAACCCTTTGCAATCATTAACAAGCCAAATCACTCAAGGAATCACTCATCACTCCCCCACGGTTTGTTCAAAAATTTGAGAAACTGAATTCAATTTTTACGCCTCCTTGATTCATTTTGAACATTGCTCTGCATTGCTGACACTATTGCAAAACTTTATGTATGTTTTAATTTCATTATAAGGCTGTAAAACGCAAATCACCATTAACGATTTTTAGGTTTTCAGAGCTTTAGAATTAGGGGTTTTGTCATGCTGTAAAATTGGAACCCCAAACAGGCATGGACGAATTCAGCTGGACTAGACGATTGTGATGGACACCTCGCGCTCTTTTTATGTACAACGAGCGCCTAGTCACTATTTTTCACAGTTCTGTTTTGTGGGGGTTTAAAACCCCCGCTATGTGTTCTCTATTTTGTAGGAAAAAGCTTGAAGATGACTGCGTGGCAGCAAGGCATTGGTCTCTTCAAATCCTGCGCTCTCTTTTTTTTGTTTTTTAGCATATAACGCGTGTTGTGTATATTATATTTCTTTTCTATTATGTTTACAACTAATGCGCTTGGTTCAGTTGGTTGGTTGTGTACTTTGCAATCTTTGGGGCCTGGGTTCGATCCCAGGTCCCCACCAAATTCATATTATTTTTCTCTCTATGTTTGAGTGCAGCATCTCATCCAGGATCCACCATAGACCTCATCCAGGAGCGCTCCAGGTGTCCATCAATACAGATCCAAAAGACAAAAAGTGAGGGACACCATACTCTGGAGTCAGCGCATGCGTAGGCTACCATGAAAAGTCAACGAGCTGAAGCTTAATGGGCCAAGATCTCAATCCAACACCCTCCATTTCAACCCACACCCCCCTTGGTTTTACTTCCTTTTTTTATTTTGTTTTGTCATTTTCTCTCATTTTAATTATTAACCTTTTAATTATTTTTCTTATTAACAATTAAATAACCAACTAACATTTTCATAAAAAATCCAAAAAGAATTAACATCATTATTATTATTATTATTTTATTTTGGTAAATAAACAATAATTGAATTAGTTTTTTTTAATTGGGCTATTCTAACTTTTCTTAATAATTAAAATAACTTAGAATTAGATTAACTTTCATTTCTTTTTATTTTATTCCATAAAAACATAAAAGACAAAAAAATATTTTCTTTTAATTAAATTAATTAATTAGTCATTAGTTAGTTTTAATTTCATTTTAATTCCAAAAACACAAAAAAAATTAATTTCTTTTCTTAAAAGGGTCAACACCCTTAGAACATTCCGATTTAATTTTTATTCACGCACAGTTTATTATTATGTAATTGCTTCCAAGACATGTAATAGTTAATTAGGTTTACTGTTTTATTTACTTTCCGTACTTATTTACCAAAAACGGGTCTTTGTAATTTTTGGCGATGTATAGACCCGCGCCTTGTAATAGCGTAGGATTTATGTTTCCGCAATTTACTTTCTGCACCCCTTAACTGTTAAATTCATGCAAGAATGTATGGTAAATAAAAACAACTCGTAGCTCACAAATAACATGTACAAGATAAAACATTAACTGAAACACAACACACAAAACACATGCCACTTCTAGGGTACGCCTCACTGGTTGCCTCGAACGTGGTCATCAAGTATAGGGTGTCTTAGAGGTCGCCCTTCTGTCTAAAAGATCCAGTTGCCTCGAAACGGTTGCCTCGGATAAAAAAGGATCGAGGACATTAGGGTTACTTCTAAAGTGTCCTACCATTGCTTCGGTGACCACACTGTCCCGATAATCGAATTGACCCGAACACCTCCAACGACGGTGCTACCTACCTCTCAATGGTGGGATAGCACTATCTAAAGGACTCTTACACAGCTTAATTCCTTAGAGTAGGTAGATTCTCATGGGTACTTTCTCTTTCAAACAAACAAAAACATCTTTTCACAACTCACACTTTCTGAAAGATTTCAAACAAATTTTTCATACACTCTTGAGGACAGATACAAGAGTTACTTAGAAATTTTTAAACGAAACTTTTTCAAACCCACACACACTTGAAAAGCAAACAAATTTTTGAAAACATAAGATCAAGTACCTAAGATCCCATTGTTGTACCCCAAAATTTTCCCTCCCATATTCTTCAAAGATTTGACAAGCATCACCTCCAATGGTTCAAGGTCTACTCAAGGGCTGCACAGTCAACCATCCTCCTAAGCCAGTCAAATTAGGGTTTTGGTTCTTGCAAGGAAGTTGAGGTTTTCAAGGGCTCAATCAAGTCACATATGCTCATACACTTTGTCAAGCACCTACATGTCAAGTTTCAAGGCCCACAAGGTCAAGTTGCACAGTCAAAAGTCCCATTTGCCTCACAGTCAACTGCAGGGGCAAAATGGTCATTTGGCAGTCAAAAGTCAAAATTTTTGGTCAACATCTTATTTTGAAGCCACAATCATCATTTGATCAATTCTTGATCATAATTCCACAAGAATGGCTCAAAAATCATCAAGGTGTCAAAAGTTTCTATTTTTGGACAGCTGAAAAGTCAACTGTAACTTGACCAAGGCATAACTTTTTCATGGTTCATCAGAAAAATCCCATCCAATGCTCATCTTGAAGGGGAGGACATTTCCTACAACTCATCTTCACATTCCAAGTCCAAGAAATGCTCTCACAAAAAGTTATCAATTTCAACATTATAGGTCATTTTCAAAAGTCAACAAAAAGGGACTTTAAGTCAAAGACCATAACTTGAGATTGGTAATTAAAAATGACATGGAACAAATAACATTGGTTAGAGGACTTCAAGACCTTTCCAAAATGTCCAAGAACATTTTCATAGCTTCAAAATTGAGCAAGATATGCATTGGAGAAGTTGGGAAATTTTTGTGAAATGGCCAAAGTAAATCATCCTTGAAACTTCATTTTTGACAAAAGGGGACCACTTTTTCCACTTGATTCAGCTTGGCCATGCCTCCCACGTGTCCCACAATTTATTTCAAGATTTAAAATTAATTTTTCCATTTTTATTTAATTTTATTTGATTTAATTCATTTTAAATCTTTAAAATTCAAATAAAAATCAAAGAAATTAATGGAGGGATATATTTTGTGTTGATTAGCTTTGATACACCTTGAAATACCTTCCAAATTCGTGCAAGGCCTATTATGGGCATAAAAATTCAAATTTTCACAAATATGGCAAATGGTTCAATGTTGGTTATGGAGGAAATCAAGAACTTCAATGCAAGGCTTCAATGACCATAATTCTGATTGATACACTTTACAAAACATATATGCAAGCATTCCATATGCCATTCACGACCTAGAGAGCCATAGACAGCATAAGCCATTTCCAAGTTTTGAAGAAAAAAATCACAAATCGAAAACCTAGTTGCAGTACACTTCAAGCTCCCATTTTGATTCCAATACACTCCTTGCATCACCAGCAACCTTTGGCAATCAAAATCAAGCGCAGAACCTCAAAGAATCGTTCATCACCCCACCCCACGGTTTGTCCATTATTTGAAAATCAAAACTCCATTTCTATGCCTCTTTAATTCATTTTGAATGTTATTTTGCATTGCTGATGCCATTACAAAGCATTCTGTGTACTTTAATTTGGTTATAAGGCCGTAAAACGCAAATCACCATTGACAATTTCTAGGTTTTCAGAGCTTTAGAATTTGGCTTTTTTATATGCTGTAAAATTGGAACCCCAAACAGGCATGGTCAAACTCAGAAGCTCAAGACGATTTTGATGGACACCTCGCGCCTAATTTATGCTTCACGAGCATCTATTCGCTATTATTGAAATGCCTGTATTTTGTGGGGGTTTAAAACCCCCACTATGTGTTTTCATATTTGAAGAAAAGGTTGAAGACG
Source organism: Vicia faba (assembly GCA_948472305.1). Taxonomy (NCBI): domain Eukaryota; kingdom Viridiplantae; phylum Streptophyta; class Magnoliopsida; order Fabales; family Fabaceae; genus Vicia; species Vicia faba. The sequence goes on from OX451735.1 coordinate 1,347,932,197, forward strand.
AAGACCGTGGCAGCATGTGAGTGGTCAGTTCAAATCCACGCGCGCGTTTTCTTATTTTCAGCATAACTGGCTTTTGTTTTATATAATATTTGTTTTCTATATTACTAACAAACGCAACAAAGTGCTTCAGTGGCTGGGAACGTGTCAAGCAATCTCTGGGACCTGGGTTCGATTCCCAGGTCCCCTTATAATTTCCATGTTATTTTTCCAAGCGCTTTCCTGTGCAGGTTCCAAACTGAGGCGCACCGTAAAGCTCACATCTCTGCAAGCCAAGTGTCATTGGAGGCAGATCTAAAGGCCCAAAAAGCAAGAGTACCATGTGCTCAATCAAAGCGCGCTATAGGAAATCCAAGAAAGTCAAACGAGCTGAGGACAAATGGGCCACAACTTCAGCAATGCACCCCCATTCCTGGCCCAATACCCCCTCCATTTGGTTTTTTTTTTCTTTTCATTTTTTATTTTCCAATTTAATTTCTAACCTTTTTATTTTATTATTATTAACAAATTAATCAATTAACACATTTTCATAAAAAACCAAAAAATAGAATTACATCATTATTATTATTATTATTTTATTTTGTAAAAAAAAAACATTAACTAAAATAGTTTAATTAGGCCATTTTAATTCCTTTCTTAAATAATTAAAATAGATCTAGAATTAGGTAAAGTTAACCTAGAATTTTATTTCTTTTTTTATTTTATTTCATAAAAATATAAAAACAAAAAAAATATTTTATTTTTAATTAAATTAATTAATTAGTCATTAATTACCTTTAATTTCATTTTAATTACAAAAAAATTCAATTTCTTTTCTTAAAAGGGTCAACACCCTTAGAACGTTCCCGATTATTTTATTCGCGCGCATTTACTTTATTTGATTATTATGTAATTGCCTTCAAGAATGTAATAGTTAAATAGGTTTATCGCTTTATTTAATTTCCGTACTTATTTACCAAAAAAACGAGTCTTTGTAAATTTTTGGCGATGTATAGACCCGCGCCTTGTAATAGCGTAGGATTTATGTTTCCGCAATTTACTTTCCGCACCCCTTAACTGTTAACTTGCATGAAAGAATGTATGTAAATAAAAATAACTCGTAGCTCACTAATAACAAAGATAAAACATAAACTGAAAACAACACACAAATACACACACCACTTCTAGGGTACGCCTCACTTGTTGCCTTCGAAACGTGGTCGTCAAGTATAGGACGTCTTAGCGGTCCTTATGTCCATGATCCAGTTTCCTTAAAACAGTTGCCTCGAAACAGTTGCCTCGGAACAGTTGCCTCGAAACGGTTTCCTCGGATTAAAAAAGGATCAAGGACATAAGGGTAGCTTATAAGGTGTCCTACCGTTGCTTCGGTGACCACACTGTCCCGATAATCGAATTGACCCGCACACATCCAACGGCGGTGCTACCTACCTCTCAATGGTGGGATGGCACTACCTAAAGGACACTTACACAGCTTAATTCCTTAGGGTAGGTAGATGACTCATGGATACTTGCTCTTTTCAAAAAAAGAAACAAAATACTTTTCACACCTTACACTTTCAAAAGCTTTCAAAACAAATTTTTCAAACACTCTTGAGGACAGATACAAGAGTTATTCAGAAATCTTTCAAAGAAACTTTTTCAAACCCACTGACATTTTGAAAAGTAAACTTTTTGAAAACATAAGAGCAAGTATCTAAGAGCCCATGGATAACCATGGATAGAAAGGGTGCTAACACCTTCCCTTTCTATAAATCTACCTCCCGAACCGAGAAACGTTCTCATAAGGAATTTTGCTGTGCTTTTGTCTTGTCCATGTTGGAGAAAATAAAAGACGGTGGCGACTCTTGCTTCCGCGACATTTCGCGATCCAGCTAAAAACAGTCAGTTCTAAATCCACCGATCACAGAACTGGCGACTCTGCTGGGCACCCTTAAAGTGAGGTATACCTTAGGATAGCTCATACTTGTGTTTTCAATTGCTTTGTTTTGCTTGCTTTAATATTATTGGGCCTGTCTTGGGAGTTCTATAGATCCTAACCTGGATCTGGGGGATACCTTCTTAGAAAGTACCAACAAGGTTGTGAGGGAACTGTGCGGGGTATACCGACACGGTTGAAGCAGACTGCTACGTTGATGTGGCACTTTGGTGAGTACTGGTAACCCTTGAGTCAAGTCAAGGAGAGTACGGGGCCGCCGCGTGGTGTTGTGAAGCATCAACTGACCTTAGGAACCTTAATTGAACAATCCTGGCCTCTTTAGGGTAGTGAGATAACTGACTTTGGTGCAGTCCGAAGTTGGTTGATACTCGATGCTACACTCATTGAGGGTTCTTTTCTTGGGATATTTTGATCGCCAGTTCAGTGGCTAAATCGAAACGATGAACACAGAAAACAATCCAATGATATTGAGCTCCTTAGAACCCGGTTACTTTGATAGGACAGGTTTGAGCCCACCAACTCCAAGAGGGTAGTACCCCAAACTTCATGCTGGCCTAAACTCTAAGGGTTGTGGTGTGACTTGTGTGCCTTATCATGTTTGCTTTTGTGAATACTTGTGGTGTGTTTTATCATAACATCATGACATCATACAGCATCATATGCATCCACTAACCACTTCAGGGGTTCGAATCTTCATCTTTGTTCTTGTTTTGTAGGACATGGAAACTATCCGCAGAAAGACAATTCAGGTCAACCTTGTAAGGGTCCCTCCTCAGCTTAAGGAACTTACATCCAGGATTCCCGAGAACTCTTCATTCAGTGAAAGGTATGGTAAACTCATCAGCTTGGTCAATACCAACATTGAAGAGGACATGGTGAAAGTGTTGTTCCAATTCTTTGACCCTCTGCACCACTGTTTTACTTTCCTGGATTATCAACTGGTGCCTACATTGGAAGAGTTCTCCCAGCTTCTGAAGATTCCTATCCTTAGTCAACTACCCTACAACAGTACGGAAAGGGAACCAAAACTTGAAGAGGTTGCTAAAGCATTATGCCTACAACCATCTGGCATTAAGGGACATTGGGAAGTTAGAAGTGGTATCAAAGGGTTCTTGGCCAAGTTTCTGTTTGAGAAGGCCCAAGAGTGTTGGAATTCCCTTGACCTACAAGCCTTTGAAGAGGTTGTAGCCCTCCTTGTCTATGGGTTGGTGCTGTTCCCTAAGCCAGATCAGCTTATAGATATCAATGATGTCAAGATCTTCATGTCCAAGAATCCTATACCTACGTTGCTCGGGGACATCCTTCACTCATGTTACACTCGAACCATGAGAAAAAGAGGTATTCTTATGTGCTGCACTCCTCTCCTGGGAAGGTGGTTTATTTCGCACCTTCCACATTCAGTTTTGAAGAACGAGCGGGGTTTGAGATGGTCACAACGATTGATGACTCTTACACATGCTGATATACATTGGTGTTCTCGGTCCAGAGAAGACGTCACTATCATTGATCATTGCGGGGAGTTTCCTAATGTTCCTTTACTTGGAACCAGAGGAGGTATTACTTACAACCCATGCTTGGCCTTGAGGCAGTTTGGATATGCTCGGAGGGATGACCCTCATGATATGTTGATTCCTGACATAGTTTTTGACTTCGACAACGATGCACAAGGACTTCGCCAGAGATTTATCAGAGCTTGGAGGATGCCCAACAGGGTAGATAGCAAGACACTGGGGCACAAGAACTCCATCCCCCTGGAGCCTTATCTCAAGTGGGTACGAGCCCGCTCCCAGAAGCTGGTGATGCCATATCCTCATGTTCTCCCTGTAATCAAAGAGCCAGTCTTGGAAGGAGAGGTGCCCTACACCATTCAACATCCTGACATGCCTACATCCTGGGAAGAAATGCAGAAAAGCTGGATCCAACTCAAGGAAGAACGGAATTCTCTTGAAACCAGTCTACATGCCAGTGAGAAGAAGGTCTTGGAGCTCACACGTCTACTGCACGAGGAAAAGGCTCTCAACACTTACATTTCTCCAAAGAGGATGCGCAGTGTCTTTTGGGATTAATTATTTTGTAATGTTTTGCCCACGAGGCCTTGATGTACTGAACAAATTATTTCATAATAAAAAGTGTGTTCTTTTTGGCTACAACGAATTTGAACTTTCGAACCCTTGAATGCATTACATAAATAACATATCATGCATCATGTGCATAACAGGTACCCCTTTTTTACACAGGTTGCTTAATCTTCTTCGCTGTTTATTTCAGCACTCAAGCATCATGAATCCTGAACTCACTACCGAGCAAGCTATCAAGGCCCTCCAGACCCAAAACGCCCAATTCCAGGAGATGGTCATGAACTTGGCCCAGGGACAACAAGAGCTGAAGGCTTTGCTCCTGAAGAAGAATAAGAAGAAGAAGAGGATTGTGTTATTCAACACTGGGCGCAGACTCGGGAATACATTACAGAATGAAGCTGAGAGGACTACTCCATCTGTGGGGGAAGGCAGTCACCAAGGGAGAGAGGTCCCTAGTCTTGTGGTTTCTGACACTGAGACAAACTTCAATGACGAACAGTACCCTCCTTCTGAGGACCGGTACAAACAGCTGGAGGACAAGTTAAATGCTATGGAGATTCAGCGTGTGCCTGGGTTAGATTTTGCAGACTTGGGGTTATCTTCTGGGGTGGTGATCCCGCACAAGTTCAAGGCACCTGCCTTTGTGAAGTATGACGGGGCTTCTTGTCCTAAGATGCACCTCCGTTCTTATGTAAGGAAGATCCAGCCTTACACAGCAGACAAGAACTTATGGATCCACTTCTTCCAGGAGAGTCTTTCAGGGACTCATCTCGAATGGTTCTATCAGCTGGATGGAACCAACATTCGTAACTGGGAGGATTTGGCCACTGCTTTTTACAAGCAGTATCAATATAATTCCGACCTTGCTCCCACACGTACCCAACTCCAGGGTATGTCACTGGGAACGGGTGAAGGTTTTAAGGAGTACGCACAGAAATGGAGAGACCTGGCTGGCAGGGTGCAGCCACCGTTGACGGATCGTGAGCTAGTGGACATGTTCTTGGGGACCCTATCCGGTCCATTCTTCAATCATCTCATTGGTAATTCCTCTGCTGGGTTTACTGACCTGATCCTGACTGGTGAGAGGATCGAAACTGGTATAAAATCGGGGAAGATACAGAAGGGTGCCTCCTCAAATGCTGAAAAGAAGCCCTTCAAGAAGGAGGCCAGTGTTGTGTATGGTCCCAGGAGACAGAACAAACCGGAACGCCGCCAAGCTGTCAACGCGGTGGTTATTTCTAAGCCTGCTGCTGCTCCTCAGCAATACAACCAGCCCAGAGCTGAGAGGCCCAAAAGGAAGTATACTCGGCTCAGCATGACTCTCTCTCAGATCTTGCCGCAACTGCTGTCAACCAGCCTGGTAACCGTCAAGGAAGCTCCGAAGATGGTAAACACAGCATCTCCGAAGTACAACCCCAACGCCCGTTGCGCTTATCACTCTGATAGCCCGGGACATTCTACTGATGACTGTTGGGCCCTAAGGAATAAGGTTCAGGACCTTATTGATGCCAAGGAAATACAATTCGAGGCGCCCGAAAGGCCAAATGTTGTGACCGCTCCCATGCCCCAGCATGGAGTGAACGCTGTTGAGGAGGATTTGTATGTAGCTTTTGTGGATGATGTTGCTACCCCGCTGCTGCCTTCAAGAGGAACCTGTTGCTAGCCGGTTTATTTCCGGGATGTAGCAAAGTTGCCCTTTATGTGCTGATTCCCCTGCTGGTTGTTCTTTGCTGAAATCAGGCGTCCAAAACCTGATGGATAGTAAAGAGATCTTGTTCAAGAAGACTGTTGTTCCTGCTGCTCCTGTTGAAGAAGTTTCAATTGTTACCATTTTCAACAACCCTTCCAAGGCTCCTTCAAAGAAGCATGTCCAAATTTTGCCTGTTCACAAGATTGCTCCTATAACCATTAATGTTCCGGGGCCCATCCCCTACAAGTCTGATAAAGCTGTCTCGTGGCACTATGGGGCAGATGTTTATGTCCTGGGAGTGAAACGAGAGTTCAATACTGATACCGGTGTCACCAACATCACCAGGCCTGCTAAGGTCACTCGTAGTGGAAGACTGTTCTCACCGGACATTGCACCTCCAGTAATTCAGAGGCCTCTTGTCATCACACCTGCCAGTGTGCCTGTTTCCCCCCCTGATCAAGTTTCTACCCCTACTGCCGAGTCATCTGACACTCGGGGCAAGGGGATTGCTGCTGATGTGCCTGCCCGGACGGAGGCACCAAAGACCATTGTTGAGGCTTCCAAGCAAGAAATGGAAGAGATCCTCAAAATTATAAAGAAAAGTGATTTCAACGTCGTTGAACAGCTGGGGCACACCCCCTCTAAAATCTCCATGCTATCACTGTTGCTGTGTTCAGAGGCCCATGCCAAGGCCCTGATTGCTTTCCTGAAGACGGCCCACGTGCCCCAAGAAACGTCTGCTGATCAATTCACTGATTGTGTGGCCAACTTAACCGCTGATAATGGTCTAGGTTTCTCTGATGCGGACCTGACGACCAAGGGGAAGAACCATAATGATGCCCTGCATGTCTCCATTGAATGCAGGGGCACTACTCTTGCTCACGTGCTGGTTGACACGGATTCTTCACTGAACGTGCTACCCAAGAAGGCTCTAGACAGGCTGGACTGTGAAGGTTTAGAGCTCAAACCAAGTAACATTGTTGTTCGGGCCTTTGACGGGTCCAAAAGGATGGTACATGGTGAGGTTGACATCCCGATCAGGGTTGGTTCGCAGGTATTTGATTCAAAATTCTATGTGATGGATATTCGTCCATCCTATTCTTGTTTGCTGGGTCGCCCGTGGATCCACAAGGCTAGAGCTGTGACTTCAACTTTACATCAGAAGCTCAAATACCCGGCCAGGGGGAAGATTGTAACAGTGCAAGGGGAAGAGGAATACATGGTCAGCCATCTCAACTCCTTCAGGTACGTAGAAATGGATGGGGAGTTCATTGAGACCCCCTTTCAACATTTTGAAGAGGTGCCACAAACATTGGCAGCAGCAGAAATAGTGACTGAAGAGGGTTCTCCTTTGAAGATGGCCTCCTTAAAGGACGCCCGGGCTGTGATCGAGAAAGGTGAATGTGCGAACTGGGGCAGGCTCCCTGATTTTACTCCTAAGACCGATAAGTTTGGGCTGGGTTTCACTGCAGAAGCTCAAAAGGCTGTGCGCAAGGCAAGGATTGGAAGACCTCCTGTGCTCATCACCAACCCAGGAGTGAATGCTATTGAGGATGAAGCGGATGAATCTGAATTCGACAGCTGGATCTACCCAACAACCAACGGTGGACCTAGCAACTGGACTGCAAAAGACTTTACACCTATTACTTTTGTCACCCAGTAATGAACTTCTTTGTTTTGGATTTGTAATAAACAATAATTCTAAACTTTATGGCCCGGTGTCTTACCCGGGGCACTGTGGTTTTATTTGTGAGGGCTTTTGTTTGTCACTTTCATATATCATGAATAAAAGCATTGGACGTTTTTCACATTTCAAATCTTGCGCTCCCTTTCTTTCTTTACGTATTGCAAAACAGCTGTATTTACACACACTCACTCATACAGGTTCCAATCCACTCTGGATCTCACTGGTAACGACTCTGCTACTGCCAGTTATGACTTCGAAAATCCGATCAACTTAGCCGAAGACGAAGGTGAAGATGATTGTGAAGTGCCTGGTGAACTTGCAAGACTGCTACTCCAGGAAGAGAGGGCCGTTCAGCCACATGAAGAGCCAGTGGAAACGGTAAATCTGGTTACTGAGACAGACAGAAAGGAAGTCAAGATTGGTGCCAATCTGGAGGCTAGTGTGAAACAACGTTTGATTCAGATGCTGCATGACTATGTGGAAATCTTTTCCTGATCCTACGAAGGCATGCCTGGGTTGGATACAGACATTGTGGTCCATCACTTGCCTACCAAGGAAGACTGCCCTCCGGTTAAACAGAAGGTTCGCCGTATGCGTCCAGAGATGTCCGAGAAGATCAAAGCTGAGGTTATGAAACAATTTGATACCGGGTTTCTAGCAGTGACTTCTTACCCTCAGTGGGTTGCCAACGTGGTTCCGGTGCCGAAGAAAGACGGTAAAGTCAGAATGTGTGTTGATTACAGGGATTTGAACAGGGCCAGCCCTAAAGATGACTTCCCTCTGCCTCACATCGATGTTCTGGTTGACAATACTGCTCAGCACAAGGTGTTCTCCTTCATGGATGGTTTTTCAGGTTATAATCAAATCAAGATGGCTCCTGAAGACATGGAGAAGACCACTTTTGTTACTCAGTGGGGAACCTTTTGCTACAAGGTCATGCCTTTTGGGTTGAAAAATGCTGGGGCAACCTACCAACGTTCCATGGTTGCTTTGTTTCATGACATGATCCATCATGAGATAGAAGTGTACGTCGAGGATATGATTGCAAGGTCCCAAACTGAGGAGGAACACCTTGACCATCTACAGAAGTTGTTCGACCGTCTGAAGTTGTACAAGCTAAGGTTGAACCCGAACAAGTGCACCTTCGGGGTAAGATCTGGGAAGTTGCTAGGCTTCGTAGTGAGCGACAAAGGTATTCAAGTGGACCCTGCCAAGGTGAAAGCCATACAAGAAATGCCAGTTCCTAAGATAGAGAAAGAAGTCAGAGGCTTTCTAGGACGTCTGAATTACATTGCCTGATTCATCTCGCATCTAACTGCTACCTGTGAACCAATCTTCAAGCCGCTGAAGAAAGATCACGCAGTACGTTGGAACGATGAATGTCAGGCTGCTTTCGACAGAATCAAAGAGTATCTCCAAGAACCACCCATTCTTATGCCACTGGTTGAAGGGAGACCTCTAATACTATACCTGATAGTACTTGACAGCTCAATGGGGTGTGTGTTGGGGCAGCATGACGAGTCTGGATGAAAAGAGCATGCCATTTATTACCTTAGCAAAAAGTTTACCGACTGTGAGACCCGATACTCACTGCTCGAGAAAACTTGCTGCGCTTTGGTATGGGTTGCTCGCCGGCTGAGACAGTATATGCTGACTCACACTACTCTATTGATTTCAAAAATGGATCCAATCAAGTACATATTCGAAAAGTCTGCATTGTCCGGAAGAATAGCAAGATGGCAAATGATCTTGACCGAATACGACATCCAGTACACGACTCAGAAAGCTATCAAGGGAAGTGTATTGGCAGACCATTTGGCATACCAGGCAGTGGACGACTACCAATCAATGAACTTTGAATTTCCTGACGAAAGCATCATGATAGTGACTGATTGTGAAGTACCTGGACCGGATGAAGGACCTGAGGAAGGATCCCGATGGTTTATGCACTTTGACGGAGCCTCCAACGCTTTGGGTAACGGTATCGGCGCTGTGATCATATCCCCTCAAGGCACTCATACTCCACTCACTGCCCGGCTATGCTTCAACTGCACCAACAACATGGCGGAGTATGAAGCATGCATCATGGGCCTTCAAGCTGCAATTGACTTAAGGATCAAGTTTCTGAGTGTGTTCGGAGATTCCTCTCTCGTGATCAATCAGATCAAAGGTGAGTGGGATATGAAACACCCAAATCTTATTCCTTACAAGGAGTTAGTGTTGACATTGATCCCCCATTTCATGGAGATAACCTTTGAACACTTCCCAAGGGAGGAGAATCAGTTGGCGGACGCGTTGGCTACGATGTCTTCTATGTTCAAAGTCAAATGGGATAACGAGGCTCCCCGGATCATCATCTGGAAACTAGATGAACCAGCATATTGCTGTGATCTTGAGACTGAGATGGTAACTGAAAAACCCTGGTATCATGAAGTGAAAAGGTACTTGGAAGCTCAAGAATACCCCGAGGGTGCATCTGCCAATGACAAGAAGTTTCTGAGAAGGTTCGCCGCAAAGTTCTTCCTTAGCAATGGCATTCTATACAAGCGAAACCATGATTTAACCTTACTGTGTTGTGTGGATAAGACTGAAGCAGAAAAGATCATGGCAGAGCTGCATGAAGGTACCTTCGGAACACATTCCAGTGGACATACCATGGCAAAGAAAATCCTTCGGGCAGGATATTTCTGGTCCATAATGGAAGCCGACTGTTACCAACATTCTCGGACATGTCATAAGTGCCAGATCTATGCAGATAAGGTGCATGTCCCTCCAGTTCCTCTGAACGTCCTGACAGCACCTTGGCCTTTTGCAATGTGGGGCATTGATATGATCGTCGAGATTAAACCTATGGCATCCAACGGGCATCGCTTCATCCTGGTAGCGATTGATTACTTTACAAAGTGGGTTGAAGCAGCTTCCTATGCCACTGTAACCAAGAACGTTGTGGCACGGTCCATTCGGAACAACTTGATATGTCGATACGGCGTCCCAGAAAGGATCATTACAGACAACGGTACCAATCTTAATAACAAGATGATCACTGAGCTCTGCGAGCAATTCAAGATACAACACCATAACTCTTCTCCTTACCGACTGAAGATGAATGGGGCTGTAGAAGCAGCTAATAAGAATATCAAGAAGATTGTGCAGAAGATGACAGTGACCTATAAATATTGGCACGAGATGTTACCGTTTGCTCTGCATGGGTACCGTACCTCAGCAAGGACGTCAATCGGGGCAACTCCCTTTTCCTTGGTCTATGGCATGGAGGCAGTCTTGCCGATTGAAGTCCAGATACCCTCTCTCCGGATAATGAAGGATGCAGGTTTGAGCGAAGATGACTGGATCCAGACTCGACTTGATCAATTAAACCTAATTGACGAAAAGAGACTCACTGCTATTTGTCATGGTCAGACGTACCAAAAACAGATGATCAGGGCATTTAACAAGAAAGTCAGACCACAAGAGTATCAAGTTGGGGACCTGGTAATCAAGCGCATCATTCTTCCTCAAAGTGATCCCAGGGGCAAATGGACCCCCACATATGAAGGGTCATTTGTGGTTAAACATGTCTTCTCAAGAGGAGCCATGATTCTAACCACCATGGATGGTGACGACCTTCCTCACCCCGCCAATGCAGACATAGTAAAAAGATACTACGCATAATAAAAGACCCGCTAGGTTGACATACCTAGGCAAAAATAAGGGCTTCCCGGCGAGCCAAAAGGGTTCGGGCAAAAATAAGGGATGAAATGAAAAAAATCTGTACACCCGGCAAGTCGAAAACCTGAAAAGGCGGCTTGGGCAAAAATGGGTATCCCGGTGGACTGAAAACCCGAAAGGGCGGTCCAGGCAAAAGTTAGGGATAAGCGTAATACTATGTCTCATTGGATCACCTTGCATCCAGAATCCGGAATCAACATCAAGTTCAGACGACATCAATCAATCAGCTTCATCTTCAACAGAGCAGCCAAGTGATGAGACGCTCGATGAAATAAAGACAATAGCAGAGTTGGAACCCAGTGGGATTATCTTTTCACATAGCTGTTTTGTTTTCTTTGTACAAATTGTATAAAATCTATTGTTCGGCGGCGTTCTCTTACTAGGACGTCAGCCTCTTGTACATAAACGCCTATTTTCAGGCAAATTCAAAATCAATACAAATTCACTTTTCAGACCAATTGCCAATTGTTTTTCCTTTTTCTGTTTTGTTTTGCGAAGAACGTCCAATGTTCAATTGTGATATATGCATTTGACACTAATTGCTAACTCATAAATATTTGAACACGAAACAAAGGATTAATTACAGGTGACATCAGAAACAGGGGCAATATCGAATTGTCTAAGAGATCTAGTTTCTCTGTCCACCAAGGTACCAAGGTAGGTTCGGCTGAAGAATGTAACCAAGATACCTTCACTCCCCGAGAGTAAGACAAGACTCAGCAATACTCTCTCTCGAGCAGAGTTGGTCTCTCATCAGCCCTACAAGGCACAATATCCCCAGCAAGTCAACAACACTCTCCCCGAGCAGAGTTGTCCTCTGTCAGCCTTAAGGAAGTTGGGTATCCCCAGAAGATCTCAACATTCCCCAAGCGGAGTATGCAGACATTCCTAGCAAGCATCCCCGGCAGTCTTGGTCTAAGATTGTTCCCCAGCGGAATACCAGACACCTCAGTGGAGCACTTCCCCAGTGCAATCTCAGAAGTCTCCCCAGGAGAGTTGAATCCATCTCCCCGGTAGGAAGCTTATCCCCAGTAGATTCTGGAAGCTTATCACCTACAGAGTACGAACGCTCCCCCGGCTTTGTTCAAAAGTTATTTCCCCACCAGGATATAACTGGCTTATCCTCATACAATTGCCACGGAAAGATCGTCCCCGGCGAAGTCTTCCTTTCCCCAGCGGAGTTCATCAAATCTGCCAACAAAACTCAACAATGGTATCCCCAGCGGAGTTATCATCAACATCTCAGCAAATTACCTCTCTTTCCCCACAGAATTCACTCCCCGCAGAGTAATCTATTCGCCAAGTTTATTCCCCAACGGATTAATCTTCTCCTACCGGTTTATTCTTGCAACCATCATCCCCAGCGGAAATGAAAAGATCTACTCCCCAACATCAGCCCAGGATTCAATTTCCCGGCATTCGTCAAGGATTCACTTTCCTAGACAAAAATATATTCATAAACATCACATCTTCATACATTATAGCATGCACATACGCATCATGGACATACGATCTCATTTATTCTGAGAATATCGTACATTTCATACATCATGACATTGCATACAACTAGTGTTTTGTCTTTTCAGGACAAAGGTCAATACAAAGATAATTATTATCAACTATCGTGATTCCAGATCCGATTCCTGTATCTTGCCAGGGTGTATCTGTTGACGACTATATTCCAGCCTCGATTCCTGTATCATGCCAGGGCACGTCTGAAGAGTTTGAAGATCCGATTCCTGTATCCTGCCAGGGTGTATCTGTTGACGACTATATTCCAGACTCGATTCTTGTATCATGCCAGGGCACGTCTGAAGAGTTTGAAGATCCGATTCCTGTATCCTACCAGGGTGTATCTGTTGACGACTATATTCCAGACTCGATTCCTGTATCATGCCAGGGCACGTCTGAAGAGTTTGAAGATCCGATTCCTGTATCTTGCCAGGGTGTATCTGTTGACGACTATTGCCGGACTCGATTCATGTATCCTGCCAGGGCACGTCTGAAGAGTTTGAAGATCCGATTCCTGTATCTTGCCAGGGTGTATCTGTTGACGAATATATTCCAGACTCGATTCCTGTATCCTGCCAGGGCACGTCTGAAGAGTTTGAAGATCCGATTCCTGTATCTTTCCAGGGTGTATCTGTTGACGACTATATTCCAGACTCGATTCCTGTATCCTGCCAGGGCACGTCTGAAGAGTTTGAAGATCCAATTCCTGTATCTTGCCAGGGTGTATCTGTTGACGACTATATTCCAGACTCGATTCCTGTATCCTGCCAGGGAACGTCTGAAGAGTTTGAAGATCCGATTCCTGTATCTTGCCAGGGTGTATCTGTTGACGACTAATTCCAGACTCGATTCCTGTATCCTGCCAGGGCACGTCTGAAGAGTTTGAAGATCCGATTCCTGTATCCTGCCAGGGTGTATCTGTTGACGATTATATTCTAGATCCGATTCCTGTATCTTGCCAGGGTGTATCTGTTGACGACTATATTCCATACTCGATTCTTGTATCCTGCCAGGGAACGTCTAAAGAGTTTGAAGATCCGATTCCTGTATCTTGCCAGGGTGTATCTGTTGACGACTATATTCCAGACTCGATTCCTGTATCCTGCTAGGGCACGTCTGAAGAGTTTGAAGATCTGATTCCTGTATCTTGCCAGGGTGTATCTGTTGACGCCTATATTCCAGACTCGATTCCTGTATCCTGCCAGGGCACGTCTGAAGAGTTTGAAGATCCGATTCCTGTATCTTGCCAGGGTGTATCTGTTGACGACTATATTCCAGACTCGATTCCTGTATCCTGCCAGGGCACGTCTGAAGAGTTTGAAGATCCAATTCCTGTATCTTGCCAGGGTGTATCTGTTGACGACTAATTCCAGACTCGATTCCTGTATCCTGCCAGGGCACGTCTGAAGAGTTTGAAGATCTGGTTCCTGTATCCTGCCAGGGTGTATCTGTTGATAACTATTTTCCGGACTCGATTCCTGTATCCTGCCAGGGCACGTCTGAAGAGTTTGTAGATTCGATTCCTGTATCCAGCCAAGGCATGTCTGCATGAAGAGTTTGAAAATCAATCCCTGTAACAGGCCAGGTAATTATCTTTCTTTCTCAGGTACGCAAGTTTCTCGCTAAGGAATCTCTTACGCGATCGACACCTAGATGGCATCTATAAGCCCATCCACTTACTAACAGTTCCAAATGGCATCTATAAGCCCATTCCCGACAAGGTTCTGTCACACCTCCAGATGGCATCTATAAGCCCATCCTCCTATCCACCATCCCTCCAAATGGCATCTGTAAGCCCATTCCCGCCATCACACTGCTGATACTTAACTATGTGAGTGCAAATTTCTGGGCACTCTAGTGTTCAATCATCTTCCACCCTCGGATCACGAAAGGCACACAAGCCAATCTACATCCTCAGGTCTAAGAAGATTGAACAGGGGCAACTGTTGTACCCCAAAATTTTCCCTCCCATATTCTTCAAAGATTTGACAAGCATCACCTCCAATGGTTCAAGGTCTACTCAAGGGCTGCACAGTCAACCATCCTCCTAAGCCAGTCAAATTAGGGTTTTGGTTCTTGCAAGGAAGTTGAGGTTTTCAAGGGCTCAATCAAGTCACATATGCTCATACACTTTGTCAAGCACCTACATGTCAAGTTTCAAGGCCCACAAGGTCAAGTTGCACAGTCAAAAGTCTCATTTGCCTCACAGTCAACTGCAGGGGCAAAATGGTCATTTGGCAGTCAAAAGTAAAAATTTTTGGTCAACATCTTATTTTGAAGCCACAATCATCATTTGATCAATTCTTGATCATAATTCCACAAGAATGGCTCAAAAATCATCAAGGTGTCAAAAGTTTCTATTTTTGGACAGCTGAAAAGTCAACTGTAACTTGACCAAGGCATAACTTTTTCATGGTTCATCAGAAAAATCCCATCAAATGCTCATCTTGAAGGGGAGGACATTTCCTACAACTCATCTTCACATTCCAAGTCCAAGAAATGCTCTCACAAAAAGTTATCAATTTCAACATTATAGGTCATTTTCAAAAGTCAACAAAAAGGGACTTTAAGTCAAAGACCATAACTTGATATTGGTAAACCAAAATGACATGGGACCAAAGACATTGGTTAGAGGACATCAAGACCTTTCCAAAATGTCCAAGAACATGTTCATAGCTTCAAAATTGAGCAAGATATGCATTGGAGAAGTTGGGAAATTTTTGTGAAATGGCCAAAGTCAATCATCCTTGAAACTTCATTTTTGACAAAAGGGGCCCACTTTTTCCACTTGATTCAGCTTGGCCATGCCTCCCACGTGTCCCACAATTTATTTCAAGATTTAAAATTAATTTTTCCATTTTTATTTAATTTTATTTGATTTAATTCATTTTAAATCTTTAAAATTCAAATAAAAATCAAAGAAATTAATGGAGGGATATATTTTGTGTTGATTAGCTTTGATACACCTTGAAATACCTTCCAAATTCGTGCAAGGCCTATTATGGGCATAAAAATTCAAATTTTCACAAATATGGCAAATGGTTCAATGTTGGTTATGTAGGAAATCAAGAACTTCAATGCAAGGCTTCAATGACCATAATTCTGATTGATACACTTTACAAAACATATATGCAAGCATTCCATATGCCATTCACGACCTAGAGAGCCATAGACAGCATAAGCCATTTCCAAGTTTTGAAGAAAAAAATCACAAATCGAAAACCTAGTTGCAGTACACTTCAAGCTCCCATTTTGATTCCAATACACTCCTTGCATCACCAGCAACCTTTGGCAATCAAAATCAAGCGCAGAACCTCAAAGAATCGTTCATCACCCCACCCCACGGTTTGTCCATTATTTGAAAATCAAAACTCCATTTCTATGCCTCTTTAATTCATTTTGAATGTTATTTTGCATTGTTGATGCCATTACAAAGCATTCTGTGTACTTTAATTTGGTTATAAGGCCGTAAAACGCAAATCACCATTGACAATTTCTAGGTTTTCAGAGCTTTAGAATTGGGCTTTTTTATATGCTGTAAAATTGGAACCCCAAACAGGCATGGTCAAACTCAGAAGCTCAAGACGATTTTGATGGACACCTCGCGCCTAATTTATGCTTCACGAGCATCTATTCACTATTATTGAAATGCCTGTATTTTGTGGGGGTTTAAAACCCCCGCTATGTGTTTTCATATTTGCAGAAAAGGTTGAAGACGAAGACCGTGGCAGCATGTGAGTGGTCAGTTCAAATCCACGCGCACGTTTTCTTATTTTCAGCATAATTGGCTTTTGTTTTATATAATATTTGTTTTCTATATTACTAACAAACGCAACAAAGTGCTTCAGTGGATGGGAACGTGTCATGCAATCTCTGGAACCTGGGTTCGATTCCCAGGTCGCCTTATAATTTCCATGTTATTTATCCAAGCGCTTTCCTGTGCAGGTTCCAAACTGAGGTGCACCATAAAGCTCACATCTCTGCAAGCCAAGTGTCATTGGAGGCAGATCTAAAGGCCCAAAAAGCAAGAGTACCATGTGCTCAGTCAAAGCGCGCTATAGGAAATCCAAGAAAGTCAAACGAGCTGAGGACAAATGGGCCACAACTTCAGCAATGCACCCCCATTCCTGGCCCAATACCCCCTCCATTTGGTTTTTTTTTTCTTTTCATTTTTTATTTTCCAATTTAATTTCTAACCTTTTTATTTTATTATTATTAACAAATTAATCAATTAACACATTTTCATAAAAAAACCAAAAAATAGAATTACATCATTATTATTATAATTATTTTATTTTGTAAAAAAAAACATTAACTAAAATAGTTTAGTTAGGCCATTTTAATTCCTTTCTTAAATAATTAAAATAGATCTAGAATTAGGTAAAGTTAACCTAGAATTTTATTTCTTTTTTTATTTTATTTCATAAAAATATAAAAACAAAAAAAATATTTTCTTTTTAATTAAATTAATTAATTAGTCATTAATTACCTTTAATTTCATTTTAATTACAAAAAAGACCAAAAAAATTCAATTTCTTTTCTTAAAGGGGTCAACACCCTTAGAACGTTCCCGATTATTTTATTCGTCCGCATTTACTTTATTTGATTATTATGTAATTGCCTTCAAGAATGTAATAGTTAAATAGGTTTATCGCTTTATTTAATTTCCGTACTTATTTACCAAAAAAACGGGTCTTTGTAAATTTTTGGCGATGTATAGACCTGCGCCTTGTAATAGCGTAGGATTTATGTTTCTGCAATTTACTTTCCGCACCCCTTAACTGTTAACTTGCATGAAAGAATGTATGTAAATAAAAACAACTCGTAGCTCACTAATAACAAAGATAAAACATAAACTGAAAACAACACACAAATACACACACCACTTCTAGGGTACGCCTCACTTGTTGCCTTCGAAACGTGTTCGTCAAGTATAGGACGTCTTAGCGGTCCTTATGTCCATGATCCAGTTGCCTCGAAACAGTTGCCTCGAAACAGTTGCCTCGGAACAGTTGCCTCGAAACGGTTGCCTCGGATTAAAAAAGGATCAAGGACATAAGGGTAGCTTCTAAGGTGTCCTACCGTTGCTTCGGTGACCACACTGTCCCGATAATCGAATTGACCCGCACACCTCTAATGGTGGTGCTACCTACCTCTCAATGGTGGGATGGAACTACCTAAAGGACACTTACACAGCTTAATTCCTTAGGGTAGGTAGATGGCTCATGGATACTTGCTCTTTTAAAAAAAACAAACAAAATACTTTTCACACCTTACACTTTCAAAAGCTTTCAAAACAAATTTTTCAAACACTCTTGAGGACAGATACAAGAGTTATTCAGAAATATTTCAAAGAAACTTTTTCAAACCCACTCACATTTTGAAAAGCAAACATTTTGAAAACATAAGAGAAAGTATCTAAGAGCCCATGGATAACCATGGATAGAAAGGGTGCTAACACCTTCCCTTTCTATAAATCTACCTCCCGAACCGAGAAACGTTCTCATAAGGAATTTTGCTGTGCTTTTGTCCTGTCCATGTTGGAGAAAATAAAAGACGGTGGCGAATCTTGCTTCCGCGACATTTCGCGATCCAGCTAAAAACAGTCAGTTCTAAATCCACCGATCACACCCATGGATAACCATGGATAGAAAGGGTGCTAACACTTTCCCTTTCTATAAATCTACCTCCCGAACCGAGAAACATATCTCATAAGGAATTTTGCTGTGCTTTTGTCCTTTCCTTGTTGGAGAAAATAAAAGACGGTGGTGACTCTTGCTTCCGCGACATTTCGCGAAACTAGCTAAAAACAGTCAGTTCTATTTCCACCGATCACAGAACTGGCGACTCTGCTGGGGACACTTAAAGTGAGGTGTACCTTAGGATAGCTCATACTTGTGTTTTCAATTGCTTTGTTTTGCTTGCTTTAATATTATTGGGCCTGTCTTGGGAGTTCTATAGATCCTAACCCGGATCTGGGGGATACCTTCTTAGAAAGTAGCAACAAGACTGTGAGGGAACTGTGCGGGGTATACCGACACGGTTGAAGCAGTCTGCTACGTTGATGTGGCACTTTGGTGAGTACCGGTAACCCTTGAGTCAAGTCAAGGAGAGTACGGGGCCGCCGCATGGTGTCGTGAAGCATCAACTGACCTTAGGAACCTTAATTGAACCATCCTGGCCTCTTTAGGGGTAGTGAGATAACTGACTTTGGTGCAGTCCGAAGTTGGTTGATACTCGATACTACACTCATTGAGGGTTATTTTCTTGGAATATTTTGATCGCCAGTTCAGTGGCTAAATCGAAACTATGAACACAGAAAACAATCCAATGATATTGAGCTCCTTAGAACCCGGTTACTTTGATAGGACAGGTTTGAGCCCACCAACTTCAAGAGGGTAGTACCCCAAACTTCATGTTGGCCTAAACTCTAAGGGCTGTGGTGTGACTTGTGTGCCTTATCATGTTTGCTTTTGTGAATACTTGTGGTGTGTTTTATCATAGCATCATAACATCATACAGCATCATATACATCCACTAACCACTTCAGAGGTTCGAATCTTCATCTTTGTTCTTGTTTTATAGGACATGGAAACTATCCGCAGAAAGACAATTCAGGTCAACCTTGTAAGCGTCCCTCCTCAGCTTAAGGAACTTACATCCAGGATTCCCGAGAACTCTTCATTCAGTGAAAGACATGGTAGACTCATCAGCTTGGTCAATACCCACATTGAAGAGGATATGGTGAAAGTGTTGTTCCAGTTCTTTGACCCTCTGCACCACTGTTTTACTTTCCCGGATTATCAGTTGGTGCCTACTTTGGAAGAGTTTTCTCAGCTTCTGAAGATTCCTATCCTTAGTCAACTACCCTACAACGGTACGGAAAGGGAACCAAAACTTGAAGAGGTTGCTAAAGCATTATGCCTACAACCATCTGACATCAAGGGACATTGGGAAACCAGAAGTGGTATCAAAGGGTTCTTGGCAAAGTTTCTGTTTGAGAAGGCCCAAGAGTGTTGGAATTCGCTTGACCTACAAGCCTTTGAAGAAGTTGTAGCCCTCCTTGTCTATGGGTTGGTGCTGTTCCCTAAGCCAGATCAGCTTATAGATATCAATGCTGTCAAGATCTTCATGTCCAGGAATCCTATACCTACGTTGCTTGGGGACATCCTTCACTCATGTTACACTCGAACCATGAGAAAAAGAGGTGTTCTTATGTGCTGCACTCCTCTCCTGGGAAGGTGGTTTATTTCGCACCTTCCACAATCAGTTTTGAAGAATGAGCGGGGTTTGAGATGGTCACAACGATTAATGACTCTTACGCATGCTGATATACATTGGTGTTCTCGGTCCAGAGAAGACGTCACTATCATTGATCGTTGCGGGGAGTTTCCTAATGTTCCTTTACTTGGAATCAGAGGAGGTATTACTTACAACCCCTTCTTGGCTTTGAGACAGTTTGGATATGCTCGGAGGGATGGCCCTCATGATATGCTGATTCCTGACATAGTTTTTGACTTTGATAACGATGCATAAGGACTTCGCCAGAGATTTATCAGAGCTTGGAGGATGCCCAACAGGGTAGACTTCAAGACACTGGGGCACAAGAACTCCATCCCCCTGGAGCCTTATCTCAAGTGGGTACGAGCCCGCTCCTAGAAGCTGGTGATGCCATATCCTCATGTTCTCCCTGTGATCAAAGAGCCAGCCTTGGAAGGAGAGGTACCCTACACTATTCAGCATCCTGACATGCCTACATCCTGGGAAGAAATGCAGAAAAGCTGGATCCAACTCAAGGAAGAACGGAATTCTCTTGAAGCCAATCTACATGCCAGTGAGAAGAAGGTCTTGGAGCTCACGCGTCTACTGCACGAGGAAAAGACTCTCAACACTTACATTGCTCCAAAGAGGATGCGCAGTGTCTTTTGGGATTAATTATTTTGTAATGTTTTGCCCATGAGGCCTTGATGTACTGAATAATTCATTTCCTAATAAAAAGTGTGTTCTTTTTTGGCTACAACGAATTTGAACTTTCGAACCCTTGAATGCATTGCATAAATAGCATATCATGCATCATGTGCATAACAGGTACCCCTTTTTCTACAGGTTGCTTAATCTTCTTCGCTGTTTATTTCAGCACTCAAGCATCATGAATCCTGAACTCACTACCGAGCAAGCTATCAAGGCCCTCTAGGCCCAAAACGCCTAATTTCAGGAGATGGTCATGAACTTGGCCCAGGGAAAACAAGAGCTGAAGGCTTTGCTCCTGAAGAAGAATAAGAAGAAGAAGAGGACTGTGCTATTCAACACTGGGCGCATACTCGGGAATGCGTTGCAAAATGAAGTTGAGAGGACTACTCCATCTGTGGGGGAAGGCAGTCACCAAGGGAGAGAGGTCCCTAGTCCTGTGGTTTCTGACACTGAGACAGACTTCAATGACGAACAGTACCCTCCTGCTGAGGACCGGTACAAACAGCAGGAAGACAGGTTAAATGCTATGGAGATTCAGCGTGTGCCTGGGTTGGATTTCGGAGACTTGGGGTTATCCTCTGGGGTGGTGATCCCACACAAGTTCAAGGCGCCTGCCTTTGTGAAGTATGACGGGGCTTCCTGTCCTAAGATGCACCTCCGTTCTTATGTAAGGAAGATCCAGCCTTACACAGCAGACAAGAACTTATGGATCCACTTCTACCAGGAGAGTCTTTCAGGGACTCATCTCGAATGGTTTTATCAGCTGGATGGAACCAACATTCGTAACTGGGAGGATTTGGCCACTACTTTTTACAAGCAGTATCAATATAATTCCAACCTCGCTCCCACGTGTACCCAACTCTAGGGTATGTCACTGGGAACGGGTGAAGGTTTTAAGGAGTACGCACAGAAATGGAGAGACCTGGCTGGCAGGGTGCAGCCACCGCTGACTGACCGGGAACTAGTGGACATGTTCTTGGGGACCCTATCCGGTCCATTCTTCAATCATCTCATTGGTAATTCCTCTGCCGGGTTCACAGACCTGATCCTGATTGGTGAAAGGATCGAAGCTGGTATAAAATCGGGAAAGATACAGAAGGGTGCCTCCTCAAATGCTGAAAAGAAGCCCTTCAAGAAGGAGGCCAGTGCTGTGTATGGTCCCAGAAGACAGAACAAACCAGAACGCCGCCAAGCTGTCAACGCGGTGGTTATTTCTAAGCCTGCTGCTGCTCCTTAGCAATACAACCAGCCCAGAGCTGAGAGGCCCAAAAGGCAGTATACTCGGCTCAGCATGACTCTCTCTCAGATCCTGCCGCAACTGCTGTCAACCATCCTGGTAACAGTTAAGGAAGCTCCGAAGATGGTAAACACAACATCTCCGAAGTACAACCCCAACGCCCGTTGTGCGTATCACTCTGATAGCCCGGGACATTCTACTGATGATTATTGGGCCCTGAGGAATAAGGTTCAGGACCTTATTGATGCCAAGGAAATACAATTCGAGGCGCCCGAAAGGCCAAATGTTGTGACCGCTCCCATGCCCCAGCATGGAGTGAACGCTGTTGAGGAGGATTTGTATGTAGCTTCTGTGGATGATGTTGCTACTCCGCTGCTGACCGTCAAGAGGAACCTGTTGCTAGCCGGTTTATTTCCTGGATGTAGCAAAGGTTGCCCTTTATGTGCTGATTCCCCTGCTGGTTGTTCTTTGCTGAAATCAGGCGTCCAAAACCTGATGGATAGTAAAGAGATCTTGTTCAAGAAGACTGTCGTTCCTGCTGCCCCTGTTGAAGAAGTTTCAATTGTTACCATTTTCAACAACCCTTCCAAGGCTCCTTCAAAGAAGCCTATCAAGATTATGCCTGCTCACAAGATTGCTCCTATAACCATTACTGTTCCAGGGCCCATCCCCTACAAGTCTGATAAAGCTATCTCGTGGCACTATGGGGCAGATGTTTATGTTCTGGGAGTGAAACAAGAGTTCGATACCGATACCGGTGTCACCAACATCACCGGGCCTGCTAAGGTCACTCGTAGTGGAAGACTATTCTCACCAAACATTGCACCTCCAGCCATTCAGAGGCCTCTTGTCATCACACCTGCCAGTGTGCCTGTTTCCCCCTGATCAAGTTTCTACCCCTGCTGTTGAGTCATCTGACGCTCGGGGCAAGGGGATTGCTGCTGATGTGCCTGCCCGGACGGAGGCACCAAAGACCATTGTTGAGGCTTCCAAGCAAGAGATGGAAGAGATCCTCAAAATTATAAAGAAAAGTGATTTCAACATCGTTGAACAGCTGGGGCACACCCCCTCCAAAATCTCCATGCTATCACTGTTGTTGTGTTCAGAGGCCCATGCCAAGGCCCTGATTGCTTTCCTGAAGATGGCCCACGTACCCCAAGAAACGTCTACTGATCAATTCACCGACTGTGTGGCCAACTTAACCGCTGATAATGGTCTGGGTTTCTCTGATGCTGATCTGACGGCCAAGGGGAAGAACCATAATGATGCCCTGCATGTTTCCATTGAATGCAGGGGCACTACTCTTACTCACGTGCTGGTTGACACAGGTTCTTCACTGAACATACTACCCAAGAAGGCTCTAGACAGGCTGGACTGTGAAGGTTTAGAGCTCAAACCAAGTAACATTGTTGTTCGGGCCTTTGACGGGTCCAAAAGGATGGTACATGGTGAGGTTGACATCCCGATCAGGGTTGGTTCGCAGGTATTTGATTCAAAATTCTATGTGATGGACATCCGTCCATCCTATTCTTGTTTGTTGGGTCGCCCGTGGATCCACAAGGCTGGAGCTGTGACTTCAACTTTACATCAGAAGCTCAAATACCCGGTCAGGGGGAAGATTGTAACAGTGCAAGGGGAAGAGGAATACATGGTCAGCCACCTCAACTCCTTCAGGTACATGGAAATGGACTGGGAGTTCATTGAGACCCCCTTTCAACATTTTGAAGAGGTGCCACAAACATTGGAAGCAGCAAAAACAGTGACTGAAGAGGGTTCTCCTTTGAAGATGGCCTCCTTAAAGGACGCTCGGGCTGTAATTGAGAAGGGTGAGTACGCAAACTGGGGGAGGCTTCCTGATTTCACTCCAAAGACTGACAAATTTGGCTTGGGTTTCACTGCAGAAGCTCAGAAGGCTGTGCGCAAGGCAAGGATTGGAAGACCTCCTGTGCTCATCACCAATCCAGGAGTGAATGCTATTGGGGATGAAGATGAAGTGGAAGAATCCGAGTTTGACAGCTGGATCTACTCAACGACCAACGATGGACCTAGCAACTGGACTGCCAAAGACTCTATGCCTATTACTTTTGTCACCCAGTAATGAACTTCTTTGTTTTGAATTTGTAATAAACAATAATTTGAAACTCTATTGGCCCGGTGTCTTACCCGGGGAACCGTGGTTTTATTTGTGAGGGCTTTTGTGTGTCACTTCCATATATCATGAATAAAAGCATTGGACGTTTTTTTACATTTCAAATCTGGTGCTCCCTTTCTTTCTTTATATATTGTAAAACAGCTATATTTACACACATTCACTCATACAGGTTTCAATCCACTCTGGATCTCACTGGTAACGACTCTGCCACTATCAGTTATGACTTCGAAAATCCGATCAACTTAGCCGAAGACGAAGGTGAAGATGATTGCAAAGTGCCTAGCGAACTTGCAAGACTACTACTCCAGGAAGAGAGGGCCATTCAGCCACATGAAGAGCCAGTGGAAACGGTAAATCTGGGTACTGAGATAGACAGAAAGGAAGTCAAGATTGGTGCTAATCTAGAGCTCAGTGTGAAACAACGGCTGATCCGGATGCTGCATGACTATGTGGAAATCTTCGCCTGGTCTTACGCAGACATGCCTGGTTTGGATACCGACATTGTGGTTCATCACCTGCCTACCAAGGAAGACTGCCCGCCGGTTAAACAAAAGGTCCGCCGTATGCGACCAGAAATGTCTGAGAAGATCAAGGCTGAGGTTATGAAACAATTTGATGCCGGGTTTCTAGCAGTGACTTCTTACCCTCAGTGGGTTGCCAACGTGGTTCCAGTGCGGAAGAAAGATGGTAAGGTCCGAATGTGTGTCGATTACAGGGATTTGAACAGGGCTAGCCCTAAGGATGATTTCCCTCTGCCTCATATCGACGTTCTGGTTGACAATACTGCTCAGCATAAGGTATTCTCCTTCATGGACGGCTTCTCCGGTTATAATCAAATCAAGATGGCTCCTGAAGACATGGAGAAGACCACTTTTGTTACTCAGTGGGGCACCTTTTGCTACAAGGTCATGCCTTTTGGGTTGAAAAATGCTGGGGTAACCTACCAACCTGCCATGGTTGCTTTATTTCATGACATGATCCATCATGAGATTGAAGTGTACGTCGATGATATGATTGCAAGGTCCCAAACTGAGGAGGAACACCTTGACCATCTGCAGAAGCTGTTTGACTGGTTGAAGTTGTACAAGCTGAGGTTGAACCCGAACAAGTGCACCTTCAGGGTAAGATCTGGAAAACTGCTAGGCTTCGTCGTAAGTGACAAAGGTATTCAAGTGGACCCTGCCAAGGTTAAAGCCATACAAGAGATGCTAGTTCCCAAGACAGAGAAAGAAGTCAGAGGCTTTCTAGGACGTCTGAATTACATTGCCCGATTCATCTCGCACCTAACTGCTACTTGTGAACCAATCTTCAAGTTGCTGAAGAAAGATCAAGTAGTACGTTGGAATGATGAATGTCAGGCCGCTTTCGACAGAATCAAAGAGTATCTCCAAGAACCACCCGTTCTTATGCCACCGGTTGAAGGGAGACCTCTAATACTATACTTGACAGTACTTGACAGCTCAATGGGGTGTGTGCTGGGGCAGCATGACGAGTCTGGCTGAAAAGAGCACGCCATTTATTACCTTAGCAAAAAGTTTACCGACTGTGAGACCCGATACTCACTGCTCGAGCAAAACTTGCTGCGCTTTGGTATGGGCTGCTCGCCGGCTGAGACAGTATATGTTGACTCACACTACCTTGTTGATCTCAAAAATGGATCCAATCAAGTACATATTCGAAAAGCCTTCTCTGTCTGGAAGAATAGCAAGATGGAAAATGATCTTGACAGAATACGACATCCAATACACGACTCAGAAAGCAATCAAAGGAAGTGTATTGGCAGACCATTTGGCACACCAAGCAGTGGATGACTACCAGTCAATGAACTTTGAATTTCCTGACGAGAGCATCATGGTAGTGACTGATTGTGAAATACCTGGACCGGATGAAGGACCTGAGGAAGGATCCCGATGGTCTATGCATTTTGACGGAGCCTCAAACGGTTTGGGTAACGGTATCGGCGCTATAATCATATCCCCTCAAGGCACTCATACTCCGCTCACTGCCCGGCTATGTTTCAACTGCACCAACAACATGGCGGAGTATGAGGCATGCATCATGGGTCTTCAAGCTGCAATTGACCTAAGGATCAAGTTTTTGAGTGTCTTCGGAGATTCCGCTCTCATGATCAATCAGATCAAAGGCGAGTGGGATACGAAACACCCAAACCTTATCCCTTACAAAGAATGTGTGTTGACGTTGATTCCCCACTTCACGGAGATAACTTTTGAACACTTCCCAAGGGAGGAGAATCAGTTGGCGGACGCGTTAGCTACGATGTCTTCCATGTTCAAAGTCAAATGGGACAACGAGGCTCCCCGGATCATTATCTGGAAACTGGACGAACCTGCATATTGTTGTGACCTTGAGGTTGAAGAGGTAACTGAAAAACCTTGGTATCATGAAGTGAAGAGGTACTTGGAAGCTCAAGAATACCCTGAAGGTGCATCCATCAATGGCAAAAAGTTTCTGAGAAGGTTTGCAGCGAAGTTCTTCCTTAGCAATGGAATTCTATACAAGCGAAACCATGATTCAACCTTACTGCGTTGTGTGGATAAGACTGAAGCAGAAAGGATCATGGCAGAGCTGCATGAAGGTACCTTCGGAACGCATTCCAGTGGACACACCATGGCAAATAAAATCCTTCGGGCAGGATATTTCTGGTCCACAATGGAAGCCGACTGTTACCAACATTCTCGGACATGTCATAAGTGTCAGATATATGCAGATAAGGTGCACGTTCCTCCAGTTCCTTTGAACGTCTTGACAGCACCTTGGCCTTTTGCAATGTGGGGCATTGATATGATCGGCGAGATCAGACCTATGGCATCCAACGGGAATCGCTTCATCCTTGTAGCGATTGATTACTTCACAAAGTGGGTTGAAGCAGCCTCCTATGCTACGGTAACCAAGAACGTTGTAGCACGGTTCATTCGGCACAATCTAATCTGTCAATACGGCGTCCCAGAAAGGATCAATACGGACAATGGTACCAATCTCAATAACAAAATGATCACTGAGCTCTGCGAACAATTCAAAATACAGCACCACAACTCTTCTCCCTACCGTCCGAAGATGAACGGGGTTGTCGAAGCAGCCAATAAGAATATCAAAAAGATTGTGCAGAAGATGACAGTGACCTATAAAGATTGGCACGAGATGTTACCGTTTGCTCTTCACGGGTATCGTACCTCAGCAAGGACGTCAACCGGGGGAACTCCCTTTTCCTTGGTCTATGGCATGGAGGCAGTCTTGCCTATTGAAGTCCAGATACCCTCTCTCCGGATAATGAAGGATGCAGACTTGAGCGAAGATGACTGGATCCAGACTCGACTTGATCAATTAAACCTAATTGACGAAAAGAGACTCACCGCTATTTGTCATGGTCAAACGTATCAAAAACGAATGATCAGGGCATTTAACAAGAAAGTCAGACCACAGGAGTATCAAGTTGGGGACCTGGTAATCAAGCGCATCATTCTTCCTCAAAGTAATCCCAGGGGCAAATGGACCCCCACATATGAAGGGCCATTTGTGGTTAAACTTGTCTTCTCAAGAGGAGCCATGATTCTAACCACCATGGACGGTGACGACCTTCCTCACCCCGCCAATGCAGACATAGTAAAAAGATACTACGCATGATAAAAGACCCGCTAGGTTGACATACCTAGGCAAAAATTAGGGCTTCCCGGCGAACCAAAAGGGTTCGGGAAAAAATAAGGGATGAAATGAAGAAAAAAATCTGTACACCCGGCAAGTCGAAAACCTGAAAAGGTGGCTTAGGCAAAAATGGATATCCCGGTGGACTGAAAACCCGAAAGGGCGGTCCAGGCAAAAGTTAGGGATTAAAGCGTAATACTATGTCTCATTGGATCACCTTGCATCCAGAATCCGGCATCAACTATCAGGTTCAAACGGCATCAATCGATCAGCTTCATCTTCAACTGAGCAGCAAAGTGATGAGACATTTGAAGACATAAAGGCAATAGCAGAGTTGGAACCCAGTGGGATTATTTTTTCACAGCTGTTTTGTTTTCTTTGTACAAATTGTATAAACTCTGTTGTTCGGCGGTGTTCTCTTAATAGGACGTCAGCCTATTGTACATAAACGCCTATTTACAGGCAAATTCAAATTCAAAATCAATACAAAATTCACTTTTCAGACCAATTGCCAATTGTTTTTTCCTTTTTTTCTGTTTTGTTTTGTAAAGAACGTCCAATGTTCAATTGTGATATATGCATTTGACACTAATTGCTAATTCATAAATACTTGCATGCGAAACAGATTAATTACAGGTGACATCAGAAACAGGGGCAATAATGAGTTGTCTAAGCGGTCTGGTTGCTCCGTCCACCAAGGTACCAAGGTAAGTTCAGCTGAAGAACGTAACCAAGATACATTCTCTCCCCGCAGAGTAAGACAAGATCCAACAATTCTCCCCGAGGAGAGTTGGTCTCCAGTCAGCCCCGAAAGGGCACAGTATCTCCAGCAAGTCAGCAATACTCTCTCCCCAAGCAGAGTTAGCCTACAGTCAGCCTTATGGAAGTTGGGTATCCCCAGAAAATCTCAATATTCCCCAGCGGAGTATACAGATGTTCCTAAACAAGCATCCCCGGCAGTCTTGATCTAAGATTGTTCCCCGGCGGAATACAGACACCCCAGTGGAACCATTCCCCAGTACAGTTTCAAAAGTCTCCCTAGGAGAGTTGAACCATCTCCCCAGTAGGAAGCTTATCCCCTGAAGAGTACGAACACGTCTCCCCGGCTTTATTCAAAGGTTATTCTCCACCAGAGCTTATAACTGGGTTATCCTCAGCTAAAAAACCACGGAAAGATCGTCCTCGACGAAGTTCTTCCTATCCCCCAGCGGAGTTCATCAAGTCTTCCAACGTAACATATCAACGGTTTCCCCAGCCGATTTATCATCAAACCTCAGCGAAGTATCTCTTCCCACAGAGTATTCCCCGCAGAGTAATCTCTTCGCCAAGTTTATTCCCCAGCGGAGTCATCTTCTCCTACCGGTTTATTCTTGCAACTTTCATCCCCAGCGAAAGCGAAGAACACTGTTCTTCAAACATCATCCCAGGATTCAACTTCCCGACATTCGTCAAGGATTTATTTTCCTAGACGAAAATACATTCATAAACATATCACATTTCATACATCCTGCTTACATACACAATGCATGCACATACGCATCATATCACACAATCTCGTCTATTTTGAGAACATCATGACACCATGCATTTCATACATCATGACATTACATACAACTGATGTTTTACCTTTTCAGGAAAAAGGTCAATCCAAAGATAATTACTATCAACTGTCGCAATTCCAGATTCGATACCTGTATCTAGCCAGGGCATGTCTGTGAGCGATCATTTTCCGGACTCGATTCCTGTATCCTGCCAGGGCACGTCTGAAGAGTTTGAAGATCCGATTCCTGTATCCAGCCAGGGCATATCTGTTGACGACTATTTTCCGGACTCGATTCCTGTATCTTGCCAGGGCACGTCTGAAGAGTTTGAAGATCTGATTCCTGTATCCAGCTAAGGCGTATCTGTTGACAACTATTTTTCCGGACTCGATTCCTGTATCCTGCCAGGGCACGTCTGAAGAGTTTGAAGATCCGATTCCTGTATCCTGCCAGGGTGTATCTGTTGACGACTATTTTCCAGACTCGATTCCTGTATCCTGCCAGGGCACGTCTGAAGAGTTTGAAGATCTGATTCCTGTATCCAGCCAGGGCGTATCTGTTGACGACTATTTTCCGGACTCGATTCATGTATCCTACCAGGGCACGTCTGAAGAGTTTGAAGATCCGATTCCTGTATCTAGCCAGGGCGTATCTGTTGACGACTATTTTTCCGGACTCGATTCCTGTATCCTGCCAGGGCACGTCTGAAGAGTTTCCAGATTCGATTCTTGTATCCAGCCAGGGCACGTCTGAAGAGATTGTAGATTCGATACCTGTATCCAGCCAGGGCACGTCTGCATGAAGAGTTTGAAGATCAACACATGTAACAGGCCAGGTAATTATCTTTCTTTCTCAGGTATGCAAGTTCTCGCTAAGGAATCTCTTACGCGATCGACACCTAGATGGCATCTATAAGCTCATCCTCCCATAACAGCTCCAAATGGCATCTATAAGCCCATCCCCGGCAAGGTTCTGTCACACCTCCAGATGGCATCTATAAGCCCATCCTCCTATCCATCATCTTTCCAAATGGCATCTGTAAGCCCATTCCCGCCATCACACTGCTGATACTCAACTATGTGAGTGCAAATTTCTGGGCACTCTAGTGTTCAATCATCTTCCACCCTCGGATCACGAAAGGCACACAAGCCAATCTACATCCTCAGGTCTAAGAAGATTGAACAGGGGCAACTGTTGTACCCCAAAATTTTCCCTCCCATAATTCTTCAAAGTTTTGACAAGCATCACCTCAAAGGGTTCAAAGTCTACTCAAGGGCTACACAGTCAACCATCCTCCTAAGACAGGCAAAATTAGGGTTTTGGTTTCTGCAAGGGAGTTGAGGTTTTCAAGGGCTCAATCAAGTCCCATATGCTCATACACATTGCCAAGCACCTACATGTCAAGTTTCAAGGCTCACAAGGTCAAGTTGCACAGTCAAAAACCCTAATTGCTCCACAGTCAACTGTAGGGGCAAAATGGTCATTTGGCAGTCAAAAGTCAAAATTTTTGGTCAACATCTTATTTTGAAGCCACATTCATCATTTGGTCAAGCCTTTACCATGATTTCACAAGAATGGCTCAAAAATCATCAAGGTGTCAAAAGTTTCTATTTTTGGACAGTTGAAAAGTCAACTGTAACTTGACCAAGGCATAACTTTTTCATGGTTCATCAGAAAAATCCCATCCAATTCTCATCTTGAAGGGGGAGACATTTCCAACAATTCATCTTCACATTCCAAGTCCAAGAAATACTCTCACAAAAAGTTATCAATTTCAACATTATAGGTCATTTTCAAAAGTCAACAAAATGGGACTTTAAGTCAAAGACCATAACGTGAGATTGGTAAATCAAAATGACATGGGACTAAAGACATTGGTTAGAGGACTTCAAGACCTTTCCAAAATGTCCAAGAACATGTTCATAGCTTCAAAATTGAGCAAGATATGCATTAGAGAAGTTGGGAAATTTTTGTGAAATGGCCAAAGTCAACTATCCTTGAAATTTCATTTTTGACAAAAGGGGCCCACTTTTTCCACTTGTTTCAGCTTGGCCATGCCTCTCACGTGTCCCACAATTTATTTCAAGATTAAAAATTAATTTTCCCATTTTTATTTAATTTTATTTGATTTAATTCATTTTAAATCTTTAAAATTCAAATGAAAATCAAGAAAATTAATTAAGGGATATATTTTGTGTTGAATTGATTTGATGTACCATCATTCACCTTCCAAATTCGTGCAAGGCCTATTCCAAGCAAGAAAATTCAAATTTCCACAAAAATGGCAAGTTGTTTCAATGGAGTTTATGGCAAAATCAAGAACATAATTGCAAGGCTTCAATGACCATAATTCTGATTGATATTCATTACATAACACATATGCAAGCATTCCTGATACCACACACGACCTAGAGCATTCTAAAACAGCATAAGCAATTTCCAATTTTCAAGAAAAAAATCACAAACTGAAAACCTAGTTGCAGTACAATTCAAACTTCCTTGGTAATCCAAACTCGTTCCTTACATCACCAGGAACCCTTTGCAATCATTAACAAGCCAAATCACTCAAGGAATCACTCATCATGCCCCCACGGTTTGTTCAAAACTTTGAGAAACTGAATTCCATTTTTACGCCTCTTTGATTCATTTCGAACATTGCTCTGCATTGCTGACACTATTGCAAAACTTTCTGTATGTTTTAATTTCATTATAAGGCTGTAAAACGCAAATCACCATTAACGATTTTTAGGTTTTCAGAGCTTTAGAATTAGGGGTTTTGTCATGCTGTAAAATTGGAACCCCAAACAGGCATGGACGAATTCAGCTGGACTAGACGATTGTGATGGACACCTCGCGCTCTTTTTATGTACAACGAGCGCCTAGTCGCTATTTTTCACAGTTCTGTTTTGTGGGGGTTTAAAACCCCCGCTATGTGTTCTCTATTTTGCAGGAAAAAGCTTGAAGATGACTGCATGGCAGCAAGGCATTGGTCTCTTCAAATCCTGCGCGCTCTTTTTTTTTGTTTTTTAGCATATAACGCGTGTTGTGTATATTATATTTCTTTTCTATTATGTTTACAACTAATGCGCTTGGTTCAGTTGGTTGGTTGTGTACTTTGCAATCTTTGGGGCCTGGGTTCGATCCCAGGTCCCCACCAAATTCATATTATTTTTCTCTCTATGTTTGAGTGCAGCATCTCATCCAGGATCCACCATAGACCTCATCCAGGAGCGCTCCAGGTGTCCATCAATACAGATCCAAAAGACAAAAAGTGAGGGACACCATACTCTGGAGTCAGCGCATGCGTAGGCTACCATGAAAAGTCAACGAGCTGAAGCTTAATGGGCCAAGATCTCAGTCCAACACCCTCCATTTCAGCCCACACCCCCCTTGGTTTTACTTCCTTTTTTATTTTGTTTTGTCATTTTCTCTCATTTTAATTGTTAACCTTTTAATTATTTTTCTTATTAACAATTAATTAACCAACTAACATTTTCATAAAAAATCCAAAAAGAATTAACATCATTATTATTATTATTATTTTATTTTGGTAAATAAACAATAATTGAATTAGTTTTTTTTAATTGGGCCATTCTAACTTTTCTTAATAATTAAAATAACTTAGAATTAGATTAACTTTCATTTCTTTTTATTTTATTCCATAAAAACATAAAAGACAAAAAAATATTTTCTTTTAATTAAATTAATTAATTAGTCATTAGTTAGTTTTAATTTCATTTTAATTCCAAAAACACAAAAAAAAATTAATTTCTTTTCTTAAAAGGGTCAACACCCTTAGAACATTCTGATTTAATTTTTATTCACGCACAGTTTATTATTATGTAATTGCTTCCAAGACATGTAATAGTTAATTAGGTTTACTGTTTTATTTACTTTCCGTACTTATTTACCAAAAACGGGTCTTTGTAATTTTTGGCGATGTATAGACCCGCGCCTTGTAATAGCGTAGGATTTATGTTTCCGCAATTTACTTTCTGCACCCCTTAACTGTTAAATGCATGCAAGAATGTATGGTAAATAAAAACAACTCGTAGCTCACAAATAACATGTACAAGATAAAACATTAACTGAAACACAACACACAAAACACATGCCACTTCTAGGGTACGCCTCACTAGTTGCCTCGAACGTGGTCATCAAGTATAGGGTGTCTTAGAGGTCGCCCTTCTGTCTAAAAGATCCAGTTGCCTCGAAACGGTTGCCTCGGATAAAAAAGGATCTAGGACATTAGGGTTACTTCTAAGGTGTCCTACCATTGCTTCGGTGACCACACTATCCCGATAATCGAATTGACCCGAACACCTCCAACGACGGTGCTACCTACCTCTCAATGGTGGGATAGAACTATCTAAAGGACTCTTACACAGCTTAATTCCTTAGAGTAGGTAGATTCTCATGGGTACTTGCTCTTTCAAACAAACAAAAACATCTTTTCACACCTCACACTTTCTAAAAGATTTCAAACAAATTTTTCATACACTCTTGAGGACAGATACAAGAGTTACTTAGAAATTTTTAAACGAAACTTTTTCAAACCCACACACACTTGAAAAGCAAAAAAATTTTTGAAAACATAAGAGCAAGTACCTAAGAGCCCATGGATAACCATGGATAGAAAGGGTGCTAACACCTTCCCTTTCTATAAATCTACCTCCCGAACCGAGAAACATATCTCATAAGGAATTTTGTTGTGCTTTTGTCCTTTCCTTGTTGGAGAAAATAAAAGACGGTGGCGACTCTTGCTTCCGTGACATTTAGCGAAACCAGCTAAAAACAGTCAGTTCTATTTCCACCGATCACAGAGTAGGAGAGTCAGAAATGATTATTGGACTGTGTGGAGTGTTAGGTGGAGTAGTTTCTGGTGAGGATGGTAGTTGCGGTATGTTTACAGTTGTACCACAAGGCACTTGAGTTGCCAAGGGTTGTGGTTCAGAGGATTGAGGTGATTGAGGTTCAGGGGTTTGAGGTTCAGGTGATGGAGTTTCAGAGTGTTGAGACTCAGGTTGTGGAGATGATGGTTAAGGTGAAGGTGGATTAAGTTCTGGTTGAGGAGAGGGAGGTGAAGGAGTTTCTGGTTCTGGTGATTGTGGATTTTCTGGTATTGGTGAGAGTGTATATTCTAGTTGAGGTGATTGGGCAGTTTCTGGTTGAGTGTTTGGATTTTCTGAGAGGGGAGCGGAAGAACGTTGATCAATTTCAGAAAGAACTTTATCAAGTTCTGATTCTGTTGATGTTGTGGGTTTTGGATTTTGAGGTTTGGTGCGGGATCTCCTGAGAGTTAGTGACTCAGAAGGGTCAAACTCTGATTCGGTATCATCAATGGTTGGTATGGGAATTGGGAGTTCATATGAAGCTGGGGTTGGAATCAATGTTGGAACAGCAGATGAATTTAAAACATTTACAACAGATAGATTACCTCTCTTCTTTGGGGTCTGCTGAGACGGTCCTTCTGATGCAGCCTTTCTCTTCTTAGTCTTCTTCAAAGTAACCTCTGGTGCTTGCTGGTGCAGATCTTTGATGTTCAGATCAGGATCTGTGCCATCAGCTTTACACGCATCCAAGTATCTGAGAAGGATGACTGGTTTAGAGTCAATCTCAGAGAACATAGGAAAGTCGACCAGAGGTACTCTTCTGCTGGTGATTTCAGCATGAGGAGTGACGCTGGGCTCCTTTCTGATATTCTCTATCAGTTTCATCTTCTTCAGATTCTTGGCGTTCAGCTGCTTGCCAACAGTTGGTTCTAGAGAGCTTATTTCCTGTGCCTCTGTCAGGTGTTCTATCGGCCTATTCTCAGTTAGAATATCTGATATTAATCTGCCGAAGGGTATCCAGTCCCTTTTAGTCTTTTCTTCTTCTCTCGTCTCCTTGACGCTGGTCTTCAGATGATTGAACAGAAGATGAGCAAGGTTGATCTTGGTCTTCTTTGCAATAAAATAGAGCAGAAATTGCTGATCTATGTTGATGTAGTCAGGAGAGCTTGTGGGCTTCCTGTGGTTGAAGCAGCACAAGATGATCTTTGCCCAGATTCTGTGCTGATCCTTCAAATCTCTTATTTTGTTGTTGGGAACCCCATGAGTGAAAATCTGTCTAGCAACTATGCCAATGTTTCCAGCTATTTCTGCCATGTCAATACAGCGGATGCCACCACCGTTGTATCCAATCAGTCTAGCAATGTGATCTTCAGTAATCACTATCTTCTTTCCCATGATATATGAAGTAACCTGATGAGTTGAGGCAGACGCATGAATCCAGAACTCTTTAACTAGGATTGGGAACGTTGGACCCACCAACCTATCAAAGTACCTCTCCCATCCTTGTGCCCTAATTTCTTCAGTCAAATCGAAGCCATTTTCTTTCAGACTGTTGAAATCAATGATCAGTTCAGACAGAACTTCCAGGTTCTTCACCAGAGTAAGGAGCGTTCTGAACGGAATCTGATATTGTTCAGATGAAGCCTCTTGCTGGGAACCTGCAGAAACAGTGCTAGAAGTTGCCATGTTCACACTAGGGTTTCTTTGAGAAAAAACTTGAAAAAGGGTTTCTTTGGAAAAAGATGAACACACAAGTAAGAATGCAGAAAGTATTTAGATGATTGCAGGAGACGGTAAAAAGTGAATGAATGGAGTGATGGTGTTTAAATAAGTTTCAAAAAGTGTTTTGAAAACATAAACGTTTTTAAGAGAGATAATTAACTCATGATTATGCGCATTTTATGTTGGTTGATTTTGGGGGATTTGAGAAAGATATTTGGAACGGTTACCAGTGACATGTGTCTCAATGCATCCAATCAGCGTTTTGCCTTCTCAGAAGCGTGCACGCGTGTTCTGCTTCAGAGATTAGCTGATGACTGGATGACACTTGTTTGATTTGGTGAACAACACATCTATCCTTGAAATGAGACGCTCAGATCTTTATGGATAGACTCTGATACAATCTGCATGTCTAACTTTCTGAAAGAAGATTGATCAGAAGTTCACAGTAAAATAAAACACATTCTGAAGGTTATTATATAAAATTAAAACATTTTCACTCTGGGAAGAGCTTCATGTTGAGATGTTTCATAATGAAGTTGAACCTATCTTCAGAAAGTGGTTTAGTGAAGATATCAGCCCATTGATGGTCTGTATCAATAAATTTTAAGTTCAAAATTCCTTTCTGAATATAGTCCCTAATGAAATGGTGTTTTATTTCTATATGCTTAGCCCTAGAATGCAAAATAGGATTTTTACTTAAGCAAATGGCAGAAGTGTTGTCACATAGTATAGGAATGTTACTCTCAAAAATCTGGAAGTCTTCAAGCTGACTTTTCATCCAGAGCATTTGTGTGCTGCATCCAGCTGCTGCTATGTACTCAGCTTCAGCTGTTGATAGCGCAATTGTGGATTGCCTTTTGCTGGACCAAGGGATCAGATTTTCTCCCAGAAACGGGCAGCTTCCAGAAGTACTTTTACGCTCTACTCTGTCTCCAGCAAAGTCAGCATCGCAGTAACCTACTAAGCTGTAATCACTAGATTTTCTATAAAATAAACCCAGATTAGTAGTACCTTTCAGATGCTTGAAAATTCGCTTAACAGCTGTTAAGTGAGATTCTCTAGGATCTGATTAGAATCTTGCACAAATACATACGCTGAATAAAATATCAGGCCTTGAAGCCGTCAGATAAAGAAGAGAACCAATCATACCTCTGTAGACCTTCTGTTCTACCTTTTTGCTTACCTCTTCTCTTTCCAGAATGCACGTGGGATGCATTGGAATCTTTGATGACTTACATTCTGAGAGATCAAATTTCTTCAGAAGTTCTCTGACATATTTTCTCTGATGAATGTAAGTTCCCTCTGGATTTTGATTGATCTGAATTCCCAGAAAGAATTCCAGTTCTCCCATGAGGCTCATCTCAAATTCTGCCTGCATACACTTAGCAAATTTTCTTCCAAGAGAAGGATTAGTAGATCCAAAAATAATATCGTCAACATAAATTTGACAAACTAAGATGTCATTCTTAACTGACTTACAGAATAAGGTAGTGTCCACCTTCCCTCTGGTGAATTCTTTTTCTAACAGAAAGTTACTTAGTCTTTCATACCAAGCTCTGGGAGCTTGTTTCAGACCATATAGTGACTTCTTTAGTTTGAAAACATATTCTGGATTTTTTGTACTTTCAAAACCAGGGGGTTGGTGCACATAAACCTCTTCTTCTATATATCCATTTAAGAATGCACTCTTGACATCCATCTGATACAGAGTGATGCCTTTATTAACAGCAAACAAAATTAAATGTCTGATAGATTCTAACCTAGCGACTGGGGCAAAGGTTTCTGTATAGTCTATCCTCTCTTGCTGACTATAACCTTGTGCTACCAGTCGTTCTTTGTTTCTGATAACTTCATCTTGTTCGTTCAGCTTGTTTCTGAACACCCATTTTGTTCCAATGACGTTGAATCCTTTTGGTCTGGGAACAAGATCCCATACGTCATTTCGGGTGAATTGATTTAGCTCTTCTTGCATTGCTAGAATCCAGTTGTTGTCCAGAAGTGCTTCATCAATTGAGGAAGGTTCAATCAGAGAAACAAGTCCCATGAGGGATTCTTCAGAGTTTCTGAAGCTGGCTTTTGTTCTGATTGGATCTTCCTTTCTTCCTAAGATAGTTTCTTCTGGGTGATCCAAGCTGCTTCTGGGTAGTCTTTTCTGAGGTTGGTCAACAGATGTTGCTGGATTGCTAGTTGTGCGTCTTTCTGATGTTGAAGGATTGTCTTTATTTAGAGCTTATGATGACTTGTCTTCAGAACCTGTAAATTCAACTTCCATACCTGCAAAAACTTCATTCTGCTTTGACTTTTCAGAGTCAAGCTTATCATCAAAACGAACACTGATTGATTCTTCCACAATCTGTGTTTCTGTATTGTATACTTTGTACCCTCTTGAGCGTTCAGAGTATCCTAACATAATACACTTCTGTGCTTTAGAGTCAAACTTGTTCAAATAATTTTTTGTATTTAACATAAAGCAAGTACATCCAAATGGGTGAAAATATGAAATGTTGGGCTTTCTGTTCTTCCACAATTCATATGGAGTCTTTTCCAAAATAGGTCTTATGGAGATTCTATTCTGAATGTAGCACGCTGTGTTTATTGCCTCTGCCCAGAAGATCTTAGCAACGTTTGTCTCATTGATCATGGTTCTGGCCATTTCTTGCAATGTTCTGTTCTTTCGTTCTACAACTCCATTTTGTTGGGGAGTTCTAGGACAAGAGAAATCATGCAGAATGCCTCTGTCATTAAAAAATGACTCAAAATCTTTGTTTTCAAATTCTCCACCATGATCACTTTTGACTTTAACGATTCTAAGATCCTTTTCATTCTGAACTTGGTTACAGAAGGTGACAAACACAGAGTGTGACTCGTCCTTGTGTCTTAAGAACTTTACCCATGTCCATCTGCTATAGTCATCTACGATTACTAACCCATACTTCTTGCCACTGACTGAAGCAGTTTTAACTGGTCCAAATAAGTCAATGTGCAGAAGTTCTAATGGCTTAGAGGTAGAAACAACATTTTTAGATTTGAAAGAAGGTTTTGCAAACTTGCCTTTCTGACATGCTTCACACAGAGCATCTGAATTGAACTTCAGATTAGGAAGTCCTCTGACCAGATTGAGTTTGTTAATCTGAGATATTCTTCTCATACTAACATGCCCCAATCTTCTGTTCAAGATCCATTGCTCGTTGTTAACAGACAGAAGACACTTTACATTCTGACTTTTCAGTTCAGAAAGTTTGATTTTATAAATGTTGTTTTTCCTCTTTCCATTAAATAGGATAGTCCCATCTTTCTGACTAACAGCTTTACATGATTTTTGATTAAAGATTATATCATAACCGTTATCACTTAATTGACTTATGGATAACATATTATGCATTAATCCATCTACTAACAGAACATTGTTTATAGAGGGAAGATTTCCATTACCTACAGTTCCAGAGCCAATGATCTTTCCCCTTTGATTGCCTCCAAAGCCTACGTGGCTTCCAGGCTTAAGTTCCAGGCTTTGGAACATATGCCTTCTTCCCGTCATGTGTCGTGAGAAGCCAGAGTCCAGGTACCAATACTGGTGTTTCTGATTTGCTGCTAAAGATATTTGCAACATGTATTATTTTATCCTTAGGTACCCATATTTTCTTGGGTCCTGATTTGTTAGCTTTGCCAAAACTCTGGTTGAATTTTGGTTTCACAGAATAATTACTACTAGTATATTTAATGTCATGTGTGTGACCATACACAAAGTGTGAATTCAGAGGAGTGTGTTTAATAGTTAAATCCATGGCATTCTTTGGTGTAGGAACCTTACCTTGGTATCCTATTCCCTTTCTTCCGTTTCTGCTAACTCCATAGATCATTGAAGCCATTTTGATTCTATCTATGCTTTTAGCAAGGAACTTCTGAAAGCTATGATCATACTCCTTGATGATCTCATCAGCGCTGCTGGGAGTTTCAGAAATTGTTTCCTTCTGAGAGTTTTGTAAAACATTTTCTAATTTTGAAATTTTATTTTTCAACTCAGAATTTTTGAATTTGAGACTCTCAGTTTTGTCAGAGTCAGAATCAAGATTCCTTTTCAGGTTTCTGAATTTAACTCTGATCTGCTGGTACCTTTCCAGAATTTCGTTAAGGCTTTCAGCAAGTTCAGCCTTAGTAAAATTAATTGCAAAGTCAGGAAATACCTCTTCGGTGTCTGATTC
Source organism: Vicia faba (assembly GCA_948472305.1). Lineage (NCBI taxonomy): Eukaryota > Viridiplantae > Streptophyta > Magnoliopsida > Fabales > Fabaceae > Vicia > Vicia faba. The sequence goes on from OX451735.1 coordinate 1,347,972,140, forward strand.
TGAGTCTGATTCAGAAGCTTCACTGTCTTCTGATATGTTGGCCATGAGAGCTATGTTTGCTCTCTCATCATCTGATTCTGAGTCAGCTTCAGACGAGTCAGATTCATCCCATGTAGCCATGAGACTTTTCTTCTTTTCTCTTCCAAACTTCTTTTTGGGCTTTTCCCTCTGAAGCTTTGGACAGTCACTCTTATAGTGTCCTTGCTCGTTGCATTCATAGCAAGTGATGTCCTTGGTGTTTGGCTTTCTGATTCCTGAAGAGCCTTCAGATCTTTTGTATCCAGAGGAAGAGTCTGACCTTCTGTATCTGGAAGAGGACTCATTCTAATCAGATCTTCTGGGATTCCTGAACTTCCTTTGCCTCTGCTTCCATAGTTGGTTCACTCTTCTGGAGAGGAGGGAAAGTTCGTATTCTTCTGATGAGGACCCATCAGATGTTTCTTCAACTGCCTGCAAAACTTTAGAGTCAGATTTTCTGTTAGATTTTAATGCTAGAGGCTTACCTTGCTTCTGAGGTTCATCAGCTTCTAGCTCTATCTCGTGACTTCTGAGGGAGCTGATAAGTTCCTCCAGAGAAATTTTGTTGAGATCTTTAGCTAGCTTCAGCGCTGTAACCATTGGCCTCCACTGTTTTGGCAAGCTTCTGATGATCTTCTTGACATGATCAGCAGTAGAGTATCCTTTGTCCAGAACCTTGAGACCAGCCACCAGAATTTGGAATCTTGAGAACATTGTTTCAATGGATTCACTTTCTTCCATTTTGAATGCCTCATACTTCTGAATGAGCGCAAGAGCTTTAGTTTCTTTGATCTGAATGTTGCCTTCATGCGTCATTCTGAGTGAGTCAAACATGTTCTTTTTTGTGTCTCTGTTAGATATCTTTTCATATTCAGCGTAAGAGATGGCGCTGAGAAGAATGGTTCTGGCCTTGTGGTGATTTTTGAAGTCACGCTTTTGTTGATCAGACATTGCTTTCCTGTCAATCTTCTGACCGCTTGCATTCACTGGGTGCGTGTATCCATCTGTCACCATGTCCCACAGATCAGCATCATGTGCCAGAAAGAAGCTTTTGATCCTGTCTTTCCAGTAATCAAAATTCTCTCCATCAAAGAGTGGAGGTTTGCCGCTGAATCTGTCTCTATCTTCATTGTTGTCATTGATGCTGTGTTGATATGTTCTTGCCATTGTGTTTTTCTGACGCTGGATCTTGTACTGACACGGTTAAGTGTTTTAGCTCAGAACCAGGCGCTCTGATGCCAATTGAAGAAGTGAAAAACACAAGAAGGGGGGTTGAATTGTAAAACTTGAAATCAAATGCAGACAACACGTTATTTTTATCTTGGTTCGTTTGATCTCAAACTACTCCAGTCCACCCGTCAAGGTGATTTCGCCTCTCTCCAACGAGGTCTTAATCCACTATATTCAACTGAATATTACAACTGCTTTAACAACTGCTAAAGCCTTCTTGAGTCAAAACCACAAATCGGTTTCTCAAGGAAATACTTTCTTAGAGATAAATGAAATCTAAGCGTGTTGAATGTTTTCTACAAAACTGTTTATCACAATTGTGATACTACACAATTTAAGCTTATAAGAACTAGAATGCTAAAACAATAGAGTAAGTAATTTGAGAGCTTTAGCAAACTGTGAATGAGGATGAAGATGAATCGCTTTAGGCGTGTAGAGAGTTGTAGAGCATTAGCCAATCCGTTCCTCACTTGCTTGTTTATATAGCATTGGAAATGATACGTTGGAGTCAGTTATTCCGTTTCAATGCCAATTACATTCTTTCCATATTGAGAAGATCTTTGTCTGGAATAATGCCGTTGATAATAAAGTATCTTGAATGCACAGTATCGTTGCCAATTAAGCGTGTTCTGACTTTGGCTTATTCTGACACTGCTAGGTGCTGATGAATTGTTGTTGTCTTGATCAGAGTTTAGATTGTTACGCGCAGATCTGTTCATCAAGCTTCAGCGTAAGCACATGCTTTGATCTTCTGATTCTGGCATCTGATATAACATCCTCTGATGCTGATGTTGACATTTCATCTTCTGATGCTGATGATGATATTCTTATGCTGATACTTATCAGAGTTTCTGTAAAACACAATATAATTTTTAGGTAGCATATATGTCTTACATGAATCATACAATTTATATATTCTTGCATTTTGTTATCATCAAAACTTTAACTTAGGGTAGTAGATTCAAACTTTGTTCTAACATTTTTCAATCCAACTTTCCATCAATTCACCTTCCTTGATCTTCCCTGAAGCTAACCATATAATAACATTCAAGAATCGTGCCCTATATTGCTCCATAGAAGTCCAGTTTCAGAGCTCTACAACTCAACTTCAATAGGTAGATTCCTTCATCAATTCTCCAAAACTTTGATATCATTGTGATGCTCTCATTTCCCTGGTTCTAGTTGCAACACTTATTTTTATCTGGAAACTTGTTTTGACCATGAAATTTAAAATCCCTTTTCAAAACATTCCTTCCAATTTGCTTGAGCTACAATTTAAATAAATTTGTCGCGAAGGTGTGGTTGTCTTCGTCTTGAAGAGACGAAGTGAATGGCATAGGTCTGAGTTTCTGATTTTACAGTTTAAGAGACCTGCAATTCGTGTTGGCTGGAGGTTGAAGATGACCAACGTGTCATCTTCCAACCAATGATGGCACGCCACTTTTTTTTTAAATCTGATTTAATTAATGATTCAATGCATTATCCACTAAAGTCCATAACATGCACAGCACGCCAGGTCCACTTGATTTGTTTCCTAATGCATTTTGACATTGATCAGATGGCCCATATTTTTTTTGTTTTTATTTTCTTTTCTGATTTTTATATTTAATTGTTTTAAATTTCAAAAAATCATAGAAAATTCATTTTTAGTCCAAAAAATCTGAAAAAATTATGAAAAATATTTTTTATTTTTCTCTTTCTGATTTTTATTTTTTTCATAATTTTATTTTGTGTTTTGGTATTTTTTATAAATTTTCACTTTATTTTATTTATTTTAAATGTTTAAAAATACTTTTATGCATTTTTAAATTCTGAAAAAAATATGGAATGATCCAATGATATTGTGACAAATATTGATGACCTCATTTGTTTTTTATTTCTGACTTTGTTATTTTTTATTATTTTTGGTTTATTTTACTCATTTCTTTTAATTTTAAAAATAGTTTCTGACTTTTAAAAATTACCAAAAATTTTATAAATTCATTTTAGTTCATTTCTGATTTTTTTATGGTCTTACTTTTATTTTCTTGATTAATTTGAATATAGTTAATATTTTTATCCCTTTTATTTCTATTTTAAATATTTCTAAAACTTTTTTTTGTATATATTAAATGAAATATTATTTTGTGATTATTTTCTGGCTGATATTGGATTGAATTTTTTATCATGAACTTTATTAATATCATTGGATTCATGGTGTTGATTCTAACTCCACAAAAAATGGATGGATGATTTTAATAATAGTTTGATTAAAATTTGATTCATATGTGGTTTGTATATTCTTTCCCACCCCTCTTCATTTTATCCATTTCGTATTGCACTAAGTGTTATTGGAGTATGACCTCTATATCATGTCTCAAAACAAAGGATGCATAGATTGCTATTGACCGGCCTCAAAATAGGTGCGACTTCTACATAAGTCCACTTACGATTGCTTAACGTAGCGCTAAATTTTGTTCTGATTCGTATAAATGATCATTTGTGGCCCAAAACTAAGTTTGCAAGCCCAAGTATGTTAATTTAATCTCTTTGATCCAATAACTTTGAGATTCATTGTATGGAGGCTTTGGTTCTACTAATCCTCTAATGGATCTACAACAACTTTGGTCAACGCGGATCACTTAAACATCGTTGACCATTAAATGGTACTTTTGAGAATTCCAAATGGATGATATACTTGACAAAAAGCAAATTCAACTTTTTATGTGGAGGCTTTGGTTCTACCAATCCTCTAATGAGTTCCAAATGCAAGTTTCAAGATGTTCATCTAACTAACCACTAATTGTTAAATTGTTTTTACTTTATGCTTTTATTTTTTATGCTTTATGTACTATTATCTTAAGCATTACATTCCATGCCATTTTATTTTGCTCACTTGAGCATTTACTTTCTTGTCATTTTTACTTTTCCCACTTGAGCTTTTCTTTTATTTTTCAAGACACCTAATAATCAACTTGAACCCTAAAAAAACTTTAATGATATTTGGACTATTTGGTTACTATCATTGGCATTATGGAGTGTTGGACTTCTTGGACTTAGGATTAGAGACCTTGGCCTATGTTGGAGACCTTATGACCTTAATTAATATTTTGTCTAGAGTTCTTGAGTTTTACCTCAAGACATTGAGTTGTTTGTTTGTTTTGTGTGCAGGTTATTGTGATTACATACTTTGTTTGTAGTCTGGAATTCACCCGTATACAGTCGTTACTCTGCCCAATTTTTTCTATGAAGACTTAATACACTTGAAGTTCTATTCTCTAAAGAGGTCCAGTATCTTTGCTTGCTTGGTTTAAATCTAAATAATGGGAATTCTATCTTGACTCATAATGTCAAGCATTGGCTTCTTGTGGGTTAGATGGTTCCTATCCCTAGCTTTTATCTTATGCTTTAGGATAGTCTCTTCTTCTCCTCCCATCTTCTTTAATTTCAAAAATCTTCTCTCTCCTTTTGAAAATTATTATTGTTTTAAACTTGAACCACTTTCATAATAAACTTGGACTTAGGTCCATGCATTTTCAAAACATTTTCATAAATAAACTTCAATCAACTTAATAATAATTTGGCATTTTTTGTGAGAAGACTAAAAGTCAAGCAATCTCATTTCAAACCATTTTGTCACTTTGGCTTTTTATTTTAAAACCTTTTTCAAAAGATTAGACTCTTGTAAATCCTTGTAGTGATGCAAACAACTATACTTCTGCAATATGTAGTTAAGAGAGATATTTTCCACTTAGGTGTTGAGTGAGGCATTATTTATTTTAAAATCCAAGCCATATCCTCTACTTTTAGCTGATGCAAATTCTCCTTTCTCATGATTGTGGGTAGTAATTATGTTTTTCACACGGACAATGACAATAATGTCTTATCTCATAAAATTAACCAACACACTTGTGTTTTAAATTTCTTAAAGAGGAACTACATGTACCCTGATCCCCTATTGCACGGAAGGTGGTACTTAGGCACTAAAGGTTCGCAACCGCGGAGGGTGCAAAAGTCATCAAAAACATATTTCTTTTCTCACCTCCACCATCTATTTTTATACAACATTTTTTATAGCCAAAATATACAGATTTTACAAAAAGGTTCCTGCGGATTACCATAGATGTTTAGGGTGCTAATACCTTCCCTTTACATAACCAACCCCCTTACCTTGAATATTTCTCCCTCTTTTTTGGGTTATTCGCTCTTTTCCCATTCCTTTGGAAACAATAAAGCACGGTGGCATTTTTTATTTTTTATTTGTATAAGTTTAGTCAATCCAATGGCTTAGTCTTGAACATTTCTACTACTACAGGACCCTTACAGCCAGTTTACGCCACCTTTAGGTGTACTCTTTGATTGACTCTTCAGATTTCTATATCATCCCTTGAAGCTGAGTGCGGCTAGGAGCCATGGCACTATTATAATGATAATGTTTCAAAAAGGCATCAGCAAGTTCTCCCCATTTACTGACATGAGTTCTTTCTAGTTGCATATATCAGTCCAACAGTGCCCCAGTCAGGCTATCTTGGAAGAAGTTCATGAGTAATGATTCATTTTCGGTATAGGTTGCTGTGATATGGTGGGATAACTTACTTGAGTGTTTTGCGTTTTATCGCAAATGTTGCGGTTAGCAAGAGTCACCACCGACTTTTCTTTTATCCAAAAGGAAAGGCTGAAAAGAACAGGAAAGACCTTTGAGATTATTTCTTGAGTTCAGGGGGTTAGATTATGAAAAGGGAAGGTGTTAGCACCCTTTTCATCCATAGTTATCTATGGGATCTTAGTTGCTTGCTAGATCACTTGCTTTTGTTTAAAAATGTGCTTTGTGTGTTTTTTGAAAGTATTTTGAAAAGGCGCCTTCGTTTAGGAAAACTTTGTAATAGTTCTCATTCGTAAGAACGTATATAAAGTGTTGATCTTTTGAAAATGTTTCATGTTTGGAAAATGTTTTGAAAGTGTTTTTGAAGGTGTTGGTGTTTGTTTTAAAAATAAGCAAGAGTGTTTGATTTGAAATTGATCAAGCAACTAGGAACAATCTACCTACTCAAAAAACTTAGTTCATTTCTTCCTTTCCTTTGATATTGCTATCTTACCATTGATTGGTAAGAAGCCTTATCTTTGGATGTAAAGGGACGAGCGTGGGTCATCGTATAGCTATGATAGCAATGTTGTGAGATATCTTAGCATTTTTCTTTGAGGGAATAAGATCATTTTTAAAAGGAAACATGGATAGCATCATTGAGAGGCTATGATCTTGTATTTTGATTGCTTTTTGCTAAGATACCCTACATGCATAACATGGACATTTTGGTAAGGCAACAAAGTGGAATTACCCTAAGGATGCAAGTGTGCAAGTGTGTTTGGTTTATATGCATGTTTATCTTGAATTAGGGTTTGCTAACTGTTGGTTTTATCTTCCCATACAAACCCTAATTTACTAGCATTTATATAAAGCGATAAATTGCAGAAAGTAAAAATACTAAGCTATTACATCATTAGGGGAGGGGGTATACAAATTTACAAATGGGGATTTTTTGCAAGAAAATTAAATCTAATTATCTATTACAACCATATTGAATATTGTACAAGAATTGAAAATAAAATGCAAATGGATAAAGAAATGATTTTGTTTGATTTTATGAAAGGGTTTTTAACCTAAAACTAATTAAGAAAATAATTAATGAAAAATAAACAAAACTTAAACTTAAATTAATTAAGAAGGAAATTAAGTTAAAAATGTTTTTAGGGTTTTTTATGAAAAGGTTTTAAATTAAGGAAAATAATATGGAAATTAATTAATTAAAATAAACCTAGGTTCTAAATTAATTTTAATTTACAAGAGAATATTATATTAATTAAACCTAATTATCTAAATATTAATTATTTAAGAAAAGAAATTAATTTGTTTTCAGAAAAGTGTTTTTGATCTTTTTGTTTTATGAAGAAAATAAAATAAATAAGTGTGAAAATATTAATATTAATATTTTTGGATTTTTTTTATTAATAAAAATAATAATGATAATAATAATAATAGTAATATAAATAATAAAACTGAAAATAAATAAAAAATCAAATAAGAAAATGAAAATAATAAAAAAATGAAAATATAAAAGGATTGGGCGAGGCTGCATAAGTAAACAGGGGGTTAGACAAAAGCAAAAAAAAAAGCCCAATTGTTTGGAGGCCCAAGAGCCTGTTTGGAATCAAAAAAAGAGTGAAAATGTTGAAAAAAATGAACAAAATGGTACCACTGGGGCACGAATCCAGATCCCAAAGGTTAACAGGCGCGCGCTTAACCACTGGGGTGGCTATACATCTGTTGATATAAACAAAACAATAAATATAAAACATAAATCAAGTCCTGAATGAACTTTATCTTCAACCTTCATCCAAAGAACTTGTAACTCCTTCATTCTCATCCATTCACAAAATTTCCAACATCAAACTTGTTAGAAATTTCCTCACGATTCTGAATATGTAAATAACTTAAGCTAATTCTCAAAGATGAGCATGAATTTCTAACAGTATCAAATTCTAACTTAAATATTTTCAGAGGTTCAAACTCAAAATTCTCCCTACTCAAGCAACATAAATGAAATCTATGGACATGTATAGTTTCAGGGCAATGATGTCTGCATTTTATTTTCATAAATGCAAGCCTAACAATGCCTAAATGAGAAGATAGAAGTTCAAGAAAAATACCTCAAAATTGGAAATCGTGAAATGAGTTTGAGCTTGATTTCAGGTGTTGCAATGATAAGGTTAGCTTTCTTGAGTCTCTAGGAAGCTAATGCAATGCTTAGCTTGAGTTAATAGTGGCTGAAATGGCTTGGAGAAGTCCAAATGCAATGCTCTATTTTTGAGTTTGGACAATGGTGGAAATGGTGTTACAGTTTAGGAACAGGGATTGGGATGAGTTGTATTTGAAGTAAGGAAGCTTTTGAGATGATTTGGAGAGGAAACGCACGCGTGGTTTAGGAGATGGGAGTTTTTGGTCAGGTCTTGCACAACAATGGAGTTTTTGTACAATCTGAGTTTCTAGGGAGTTTAGGAGTGTTTTCCATCGTGTCTCTGCTTGCAATAGACTTGTGTATATGTATGGAAAAGGTTTTAGATCAAATGCACTCAAGACTTCTGAGTTTTAGCCTTTTGTCTCTATAACTTGCTTTTGAAGAAAAGTGAAAAGACAAATCTCCAAGTATTGTACAAGCATGTTATAGAGATTTTTGAATATTCATCTTGGAACTATGTTAAAAATTTCCATGAAGTTAGGTCAAAATCCTACCAAAACTAGGGCAAAATTTCACTAAGTTTCCAAGTTTCATGAACATGTATTCACAAAATTATAACTTGAAATCCGTACATTTCTAGGAGAAGTTATGTTATACAATGTTTTATATCTCATTGAGGTCTGCAACTTTCATGTTGTAAGTTTCCTTTGAATCACCTTGCATCATGGTGAAAAATTGGCTCAAAGTTGTGAAAAAATATGAAATTTTCAACATTTAGAAAAAATTCTAAGTTTAGAAATTTTGACTTTTCAAAATGTAATCTTAACTTTTTGATTTCTTGATGAACAGGTTTCATATTTTGACATGTTCTAATGAATTGTAATCTTTGATACTTGATTTTGACCAAAAAGTGAAAGTTTGACTTTTCAGTTGTATAGTTAACTTTTCATCAATTGACTGAAATTCAACTGTCAACCAATCAATCTTGAGAGATGTTTTGAGCCGTGAAATTAGGTCAAAATGATGCATTTGAACCCTTGAGATCATGACTTAAACCAATCAACCATTAGCTAGGTCAAAAATCAGAAATTGCACGTCCTCAATCAAAACCCTAATTTGACCATTTTGCCCTTTTGATGATCTGATCAAATTTCTTGAGGAATTATGACCCAAACTTGATCAAATGACATATATGAGTTCATAATGTTGAAATGGACCAAAAATAATGAAGTTTGACTATAAATTGACCACAGTTGACTTTTTCCCCAATACAGCTGATTTTAGGTCAACTGATCAATTTAATGAGCAAAAATGTGATCCAAGACTTGAAACTTGACATGAGAAATATTGAGGGTCCAAAATGATCCATGAAAATCATATGGGGTATTAAAATTACATTTATCCTTGTGCAAACTCAAACCCTAATTTGAGTCGTCAGTGCTTAAGGAGGTGTCTTGAGCTGATCAAACCTTGTGCAATCTTAAACCAAAGGAGATCTTGTGAGAGATTATTTGAGAGATAAGAGGGAAAAGTTTGGGGTACAACAGCTGCCATCTTGCGATAGTAGGAACGAATATGAGTTTTTGGACAGGAGGTGCCTTTGTATTTGTCAAAATCAGGAACCTTGAACTTGGGAGCGATAACTACCCCAAGAACGAGACACATTGCAGCAGTATTGAATCCCAAAGTCTTGATACCTTCCATGGCTTTGAGATGCTCTTCAAGAGCATGGTACATTTTTGCAGTTTTAGCAACTCCAGCGGCAATATTCACATGGGGTTTATCAAGATCAATGACGTCGTGATGATTATCAACAGCATTCCGAGGAGCTCCAGTAGGGGTCTCAACATTTGCATTATCATTCCGTCCATTTGCATAAGTGGAGGGTGCAGCAGTAGCAAGCTTGGCAACACTTTGATGTAGCTCTTCTTGACCCTTGATGACAACATGAAGAGTTTCCATAAGATGATCCATGTGAGTGCCCATGGTCTCCATATCTCAATGGAGAGCATCTGATTCTCTTTAAAAAGGTCCATAAGTCTTTGTTGGTTGCTTCTTGTATGGTAGGGATGTGGAGAAATCGTCTTTACTGTTCACTGAAGTCTGATGGAAAATGGACTCCAATAAGTTTTTGTTGTGAATAATGAATGCATGATAGTATGAATGAATGTTTTATCTTCATTTCCGAGGAAATCCAAAGACTCGTATGTCCTTTTAAAATTTTTGTTTTCATTTTTGAAGAGCTCGACCAACAAGGCTTGTCTTTGGAATTTTTTAGATATGTCATGGTATGATGTCATGGTATGCTATGGCATGACATTTCAGCTCCACATATTCTAGATAACCACTGTGTAGTCCTTTGCATAAATTGAAAGTAACAGGATCAAAAGTCTGACGTCGCAGGCATGGAGTCTAAGTAATCACCTATAAGGTATGTACTAGGGGTTTATCACCTTCCGAACAAGGTTCTAGGGAAACCTCAGAGTCTACGGTTTTCCTTTGGATATTATCGATGTCCCAATTACTCGGTAATTGGTAATATTCATAGGAAAAACCCGTCCAAGTGCAGCATCGCATGATAACTACTTTCAGATTACTCTGTTATAGTCTATACGCTACACCTAAAAAGGCCATGAGGGGTTAATGGTTCTACGATTCTCAGCTTCTCTGGTTCCCAGGTCGAAAGCAACAATGTCTTCTCGATTACTCGATAAACAACGCTACATTCAATGGGACCTCCACTGAGTGGGGGATTTCATACCTCCTTCTTCGGGATTACTCCCTCAAAGTTAGCATGACTATACTGCCCATCCTAATCCTAAGTGTAACCCAAGTCTGGGTATAGGACTTATCAAATTTAATCACCCAACCCAACATCACAAAAGAAACAGCATATCCAGAATATGTGAGTAGAAATAATAATATATACAAAAGAATACAATAAAGGAATAAATAAATAAAATAGTAAAGCAAAATAAAGCAAATAAATAAACACCCAAAGAGACAAATAAACAAAACTAGGAAAAACTCGCAAAAGAGATCCCCAGCAGAGTCGCCAGCTGAAGCTACCGGCAAAAGATACAAATTCGCCACCGAACTTTATTTATCCCGAAGGAAGGGGAAATATCAAGAAAACCACAAGAGGATGGATAAGATGGTCTTGCAACCAAGAAAAAGGGTAAGGAACTCGGTTATGCAAGGGGAAGGTATTAGCACCCCTCTTATCCGTTGTACTCAACGAGATCCATTTTGTTTTGTTTTCTTCTAAGGGTGTGTTTATCTATAATTATACTTGCTTAAGGGGAAACAAAATTGTTTTTTATTAGTGTGTTCATGAGGGTCTCGTAACCCTTTGCCTACGTATCCAGTGAAGGAATCAGAACACCGTAGTTCCTCTAGAAAATATTGGTTTGCTGGTGTATTTTACTGGACGACATTAACGCACACATTCTAGCAATAGGCACGACATGTATCGTGGTAGAACGGAGATAACGTGCCCTTTTGGGGGAAGTTTTGGTTTGTTGAGTGTTTTGCGAGTTTTAAATTAATTTGAATAATGATTAAATGTTTTTGGATTTTTGATTTGTGAATGAGAAGTTTTAATTACAAAAGAAAAAATAGTTTAGAGGGAGACTAGAAAAACCCTAATGTTGTCATGCATGGGTTCCAACCTAAGGTCTAATTAGTCCGCATCTTAAATAAGAGGAAATTATCATCCTAAGGGAGCATGTTATAAGCACAAAGTAAAATGTGAAAGTATTGGTAAAAAGTGATCATGCATGGTGGCCATGGCAAAAGTGACGACAAAATGAGTAGTATCATGAAATGCGTAAATGGAATGCTTGGTGTGTAGGAATTGAACCGGGTTATGATTAACCAAGGGATGCACTTGATTAATCTCGTGAGAGTAGGTACTCCTACCCTCAACCATGAGACCCTTTGTGCATGGAAACACTTAATATATGGACCAAAGTGGTTGATTCGGGTTATGGTTAACCAAGGGCAAGACTTGATTAACCTCGTGAGAATGGCCATGCCCAAATTCAACTATGAGACCCTTTAAGAAGATGCTTGGTATGTAAACCAAGGGGAGAGAAGTTGCTTCAATGGATAAGATGAAAATCAAAAACCCATACAAGGTGGCTATATGCATGCCCCTAGAGAGTGGGACTAGCATGTTGCTAGTATTCTAAACGACCAATTGAAACAATCGATTGAATAGTTATCACTGTAGAAAAGCCCAGGACTAAGCTATGAAATGTGTGCAAGTGTGCATTTGTAAGTGGATACCTGCTCATTGATGATGAGCCCAAGAGGAGGCCAAGTGTTCTGATTGAATAAAATATGCATCATTAACAATTTAAACATATAAAGAAAATAGCAGAGAAATAAAGTTCTAAACTATTACAAACCATATGGGAGATGGGGATACAAGCTTATGAATTAGGATGAATCGAATCGAAAGTTCAATTAAAAATCTAGTTAAACAAACAATACAACCAAATCGAAAACTAACAAACAAACTAATTAAACTATCTATAAAAATTTAACTATTCTAAAAGACTTATAATATTAAATAATTTTTTAAAAAAATTTAATAAGCTATTAAAAAAAGGGTAATCATATTTTATTGTATTTTATATTTTTTATGATTTTTTTAAGTATAGAAAATATTAAAAGAAAGTCAATTCCAAACTTATTCTTGTGATTTTTAACTAAAGAAAGAAAATTTAAAAGTAAATTAAAACTAAATCTAAATACAAAAAAAAAAATTGGTGATTTTTATCAAGTAAAGGAATGCGACAAAACAAACTACGTAAGATCGATTAACTAAACAAAGTTACTAAATTAAAAATTAAAGTTAAAATTGTCTAATTAATAGAAAACAAAATTATTTAATTAATTAAACTAAATTTATAACTAATAAAGAAAATTAATAAAAGAAATAACACTAAACCTAATTAGAGCATATGTGTAAAACAAAAAAACGGGGTGAGCATCTAAAAATTCGTTGGGCCTAAGGTATGTGGACCTACCATTATTAATCCAGAAGTAAATAATAAACACAATATGGGGGTGCAAAGAATAACGAGTTGGGCTTGGTGGGTGATCCAAGGCCCAACGAAAATTAAACTAATAAGGGGTAAACCCTAAATCTATACTTTAACGCTCCACTGGTTGTAACATTTGGTTTTCATTTCTCCTTCACCAATCGAACAAAAATAAGCTTCAACCCTTCATCTGTAAGCCTCTCCCGAAAAGAAACTCCCTTTGTTCTCCATGATAACTTCCTCTGTTCTTCTTCAGAAACAAACACACTCACATTCTATGCTTATGTTTAAACTCTCTTTGCTGAAAAACCCTCTCTTTCCATTACTCTCGCCATTAACAACGACAAAACTCCTCTGCCCATCTCCCTTCTCTATTTCTAATACCACTATTTTGTCTCAATCGCTCTCTCGCCTATCTCACGGTTCAAACCCTAAATCCCATCAATAACCCTAAACCCCAATTTACTTATGCTTTGAGATTAGAAGTAAGAATAGTTCAATCAATGAAAAAAATAGTATTACACAACATTAGAGCCAGAACTTTTGAAATGATGAAGAATCTACCAGTTATCATGAGCGATCTCGATCTGAATCCAGGTATGACTGCTTCCATTTTTTTTGTTCTTTTGCTTGTGATTTCTTCTTCTTGTTTTATTGAAATTAGACTCTGTTTCGTCCCATGCTGTTGTAGGTATATTGTTGCAGATCTGTGAGTGTGGTTCTTGATTGTGCGCTGAAGGTTTCGTTAAAAGGTTTGCGAATTTTGAGTGTTGGAGATGATAGTTTTGATGAATGATTGAGGGTCGCGAGGTTAGGTTTTTGGGTTTTTTGAAGTGGAAATTTGAAGGGAGTTGAATGGTACAGTATGTATGAGACTTTATCACAGATTTGAACAAGAGTTGTGGTTTATGAGGAGTTTCGATTTGTAATTGAAGAGTGGTGTTGGGGTTTATTGGTGAGGTTGGGGTATGGCTGGAGGTTGTATGTAGGGTTTTTCTGCAGGTTGTATGAAGGTTTGTTCTGCAGGTTATATGAAGGGTTTCTCTGTTGCGTTTAGACAGGTAGGGAGGCTTTTGTATGTCAAAAATCTGCCTTTATTCTTTTGTTGTACATATGATGTTTTATAGTGAATCAGGATAAGTTTGGGGGGGGGGGGGGGTAATGTTTGAGAAATTTAAACATTTTGATATGTTGTTTTGTAGCCTTTTGAGTGCAGGTTATGTTTGGTTAGCCTTTCGGTAATGTCACAGTTTTTTTTGGAGGATTGTGGCAGCATAAAAGGGATGACATTAGGGCTACTTGGTGCAGACTTGGCAGGGCTGGAAATTGCCTCTTTGCAGCTGGTTTTTGCAGGGTTGGACAGTACAGCAGCTAGTTTGGTGATTTTGCTTAGGTGATGTCTTCCTGAACCTATTCTTTTCCTTTTTCTCTGTCTATGATGCCGAACTGATGTTTTGCTTTTCACATAAATTCTAAAGGGTTTGTTAGTTTAGGAATGTGATGATACATTTAGGGCTTTTGCTATTTGCTGGCCTTTCGGGTTTTGTGAGCTATTGTTGTTTGCCATTTTAATTGCTGTTGTTTTTGTTTGATTATGGCTGATGTTTTTCCTGTTGGTTGCTGTCTTGGGCTGTTGTCGTTTTTGTTTGATTATGGTTGTTGTTTTGGGCTTTATAGTTGGACAGTTGAAACTGTGTTGTTTGGCTATTCTGCTAGACAGTTTTTTGACATAAATAGGCTTGTCCAGTTTGTCTCATGTTTTTGATAGTTTGGATAATTTCCTTTTGGCTGGTTATGTTTTCTTGTTGAAATGGTTCTTTTTGGGCAGTAAACTTTGTTATGAACTTCTTTTTCTTTTGTGAACCAAAATCCAACTTTTGTGATTTGCAATTGAGACATGGCCCATGATTAAAACAATGTAATTCTGATTTTTATGAGGCTTTGGATTTGGGCTTAACACATGATTGAAAACACCCCTTGAATTTCTGATTCCAAACAAGAACCCTAATGATGAAATGAAAATTATCTCTTAACAATTTGTTCTTGTTTGGAATTTTATTCAAATATCGATGGTTTGCTAACTCTTCCCATCTTTCTTGTTTCATGAGAAATGAGGATTGGATGGAAAAAGCAAGGTTGAAATATGAAGAGGATGTGGCTAGCAAGAATCTTTAAATTCTCTTGAAGAAGATGAAGATCTTGTAGAATAGCCTTAGGAATTGGAATGTAACATTATTTTCTGGAATGTATCTTTAGAACACTTTGTAAGAAAAACTTGTGTACGACTTTCTTGTATGAATACGACTATGTCTTGTAATCCGACAACTTTGAATTCAAATAAAGCTTCCTTTAATTTAAATTCAAACTTTAAATCTTACTCTTTGAATGTTCCCTCTCAAGAGTTCATGTTGAATAACGACTTAGAGACTTGATCATAACTTGCACCTACACCTTGAATTCCAAGAAATCCTTATGATACTTGTGAATTAAGAAACTTAAATGAATACTTTCCAAATCATCTCTTCAATTCTTAATGGAAACTTAACTTCCATCTTAACAACGACTCTCACTTTGTGCAATAAAGACTTGAGATGCCTTGAATGGACGGACAACAAAATGAAAAACGCTTTGAATGCATATTGAAGACGAAGATAAGATTTAAAGCACATAAGAATATATTTGATGAACAACAGTTGATGAATTAACAACCTCAAATACCATGGCTAAAACCTTGTTCCTCTTGCACTTGATGTCGAGTTGTCTTTGAAGCAGATGAAGGAAAAAATTCACAATACCAAGGGATCCAAAACCCTAGTCTCTTGACAAACAAAAGGGAGATAAACCGTAATCCAGGGTCTGAAGAACTTGAATGGAAGTTGGCCTCTTAACTTGATGAGAAAGAAATCCACGATAACCATACTTCAAAACCTAATTCCACATAGTCCACTGCTAAAGGATAAACCAGGGAAAACAACTACATTGAGTGCAGAATCCTCAAACCACTGAAAAACTCTATCTTGCACAAGCACTAATTCTTGAAACAAAGTACCTTATTCAATGAAATGCATGATATGAAAATGAACTAGTGAAGATGATGTAGATGAAATGCGAAGTCTAAGCCAGACAAAATTAAAAGGTAGGACAAATTTGGGGTATGACACATAACACCCTCTACAACTACATTTGGATTCTCAGCATTGTTGATGGCTTGAGAAGGATAACACAGGTTGATTTCTTTGGATGAAGATGGTTTTTGTGTCTTGGTTCTTCCGCTTTTATGATGTTCCTTCTGATTCTTCATCTTCTTATCTTGGAAGTTTAAAAACCAAAGCTGCTCATCATTGTTTCTTTTATTCTATATGCTTTCTTTTTCTCTTGGAAGTTGGAAATATTGCAGTTCTAGAGCTTTTCAAATTTTATTATTTACTTGTAATTAATATAAATTTGATATCAATTGAAAATTGGTTTAGTGCTGATTCTGGTATGAAAATTTGACATTTATTCAAATATTATATGTTAGTTCTCTTGTTTTAGGATTGGCTGAATTTTTGTAAAACAAATAATAGCAGCAATAATATAATGTATAATAGGATGTATAAACTTGCTAAGAAGAACAGGTACAACAAGAAGCCCTATTACAATGTCAGAACATGTTGTGTTGAACTTTTTCAACAACTGGAACAACATGTCAAAGAAGATGTCTTCGACATCACGCCTGTTGAGCTGGATTAATGAGATTCATATTATTCTTAACAGAGGAAGAATATTTAGGAGAATATTATGCATCCTGTGTGGAGAATATTTAAAGGTCTAGAAAATTCAATCAGAAATCATGGAGAATGAAGACTTTCTAAATAAGGAGATTATTTAGGAAACTAAAGATTGAAGTCCTTTCTTGGGGCAGAAGTTTCTGTAGTTTGTTACAGCTGATTTGCTGTGATTGAAGGCCCAAAACCAGTTTGGTAACACATTATAAATAGAAGGGTTTATAACCTAGAAAACACACGGCTCGAGATAAAGAAGTCTAGGGTTTTGTCAAGGTAAACCTCTTGGGTTGTGGGAAGGTTACCATGTTCACCTCGAAGCCTATAGGTAAGAGGTGTATTGTTCTTGGAGGAAGATTTGAAGCAACTCCATGATGTGTTCTTAGTTAGGAGAAAAGCTAACAAATAGTGGAGTTTGGCTTGGAAACTTAGCTAGGTATTGTCATGGAAGTGTGTCTTCTAAACTGTCAATCTGTGTGATCAGAATCTTGGTGAAGGGTCGTCGATGCAGTGACTTAGGTTTTGACTTCTAGAAATCATTGTGATGATTAGAAGTGGGATAGGGATATTCCATATCTAGGGAGGACCTAGGTAGAATGGTCATTGGGTAGTGATTAAGTGCGTAGATCGTCAACGGGTGTGTTGGTTGTAGGGTCTGCAAATTGATAATGTTGATAGTGGACTTCATTCTTGGCTTGGTAGCCCCCAGAGTAGGTGCTATTGTACACCAAACTGGGTAAACAATTCTGGTGTGTTCTTTATCTTTCCAGTACTATTTTATCTTGCCTGTGCGTTTTTGTCAGATCAGATGTCTCGACATCCTTATAGGATATTTGAGTCTGCTATACCAGAATTTCAATTGGTATCCTGTTCTGTTTTTGGTGAGATCCTGGAAAGGTACTTTCTGGTCATGGGCAAGGAAGAAAGTATTTACTGAAAAGAGGTATGAACTTGGACAATTTATACTATTGTACGAATGATCTCGTGGCAAGGATCATTGGTTATCTGTGACAGGTATTGTTCCTGTTTGTTGTCTTCGGGCCTATAGCTTGGTGGGAAGCTGCTGCACGTAGGTTTAATTTATTTTCAATCCTAAGTTTTCATGCTTATACTTGGATAGTGGTGTAAGAATTGTGTCTGAATATTGTTGAGGAGTTTTTTTTGTATTCCGCTGCATGGTATCTGATATAACCCTGAAAGTATGGGAAGGATACTAGGGTTGTTACCCTCAACAAAATATATGCTGACATTTTCAACCATATTAAAAGTGTCAAAGATACTTGAGATCTTCCTCAAGTCCACTCATAAAGACATTTATCAATAAGTTTGATGAGAATCAATTGATCAATGATGCTCATATACATCTGCATATTGACCTTGAAGACTGCCAAGGATGGTGTGTTCCAAGAAGAAGGAACCGATGTTCTATGGGATGTTAGAACATTATTTCAGCAGGTATGCAACTACCAGTTGAAGAACAGATGCCTTGGGTGCTGAACAAAAATGTTATGAATACTTTTTATTTGGAACCTACTCCTGATCTAGAAGAGGAAGCATCTGGTTTGTGCAGGTTGATCAAGACACAATCAACAATTTATCTACTCCATGTGTCTGTTTATTTCTGACCAAGGCTTATGGGAGTATAGAGGTTGAGCTCCATGTTCTTGAAAAGAACTCATAAAGAAATCTCCACCAGACCCTTTATGTATATGAGATGATCTCCTATCTGGAAGATCCTTCTGATCAAAGGAACCAGATTCATGGAATCCTGTTTGTGGCCATAGAACATATTATGTTTGAAGAGGAGTACTGTGATCCAACCACAGTGTTTGATGCTCCTGAGTATTGTTTTGATTTCCCTTGAGGAAGAGAATTTGTGATTCTCTTTGTGTACCATAAGAAGTTGTTGAAGAGGATTCCCTTGTCAAGGGTTGATATGATGTCAGACAAAATGTCGTGACATCTTCGAAGATGTTAAAGTTTGAAGGGCATTATTTTTGAAGAATCAAGGGAAACAGACTGAGGGAATCTCTTCTGTAGGTACAGACAATGGCATCCATCATCTCAAAGTTATACAGGAGGTCTTAAGAAAAGCTTATTGAGATATGGCTCATGTAATCCCCTGCAGATGTTGGTAGATTGATCAGTTTTTGTTGGTATGTTTTCTTGTGTTTCCCCCATACGAGTTGAGTATGAGTTATTATAGATATTTCCCCTAGAACCATAGTAATAATGGGTAATGTCGTAGCATATGTTGGAACAACATATCAGTTTCTTTAGCAATAAAAGTGACCTTTGCTCAAAGATACACTCAAATTGAAGGAGTTGTTTTTGATGAAACCTTTGTTCTCGTGGCTAGACTTGAATCAATTAGACTGCTCTTAGGATTTTCTTGTATTCTGAGGTTTAAGCTGTTTCAAATGGATGTAAAGAGTGTCTTCCTAAATGGCTATTTGAATGAGGAATTCTATGTGGAATAACCTAAGGTATTTATTGATCCAAGTTTTTTTTCTAACCATGTGTACAAACTGAAGAAATCTCTGTATGGATTAAAGTAAGCTCCAAGAGCTTGGTATGAGAGACTGACAGAATTTCTTGGTAAGAATGGATATAGGAAAGGTGGTATAGACAAAACTCCTTTTGTCAAGAAAGAAGAAGGGAAGATCATGATTTCACAAATGTATATTGATGATATTATGGTTGGTGGGATGTCAAATGAGATGGTTCAACATTTTGTCAAACAAATGCAGTCAGAATTTGAGATGAGCCATGTTGGTGAGGTAATTTACCTTTTTGGTCTGCAAGTTAAACAAATGGAAGACTCCATATTCCTATCTCAAAGAAAATATTCTAAGAACATAATAAAGAAATTTGGGATGGAAAATGCCAATCACAAGAGGACACCTTCTCCCACACATCTGAAGTTGTCTAAAGATGAAAAAGGGGTATGTGCTAGATATTAAGCTGATCTCAAAGTTAGCCATGCCAACCATGTGAAGAGAATACTAAAGTATGTGAATGGGACAAGTGACTATGGTATGTTGTATTCCCATGGACCTAGCTATGCATTAAGTGGATATTGTGATGCTGATTTGGCAGTAAGTGCTGATGATAGAAAAAATACATTAGGAGGATGTTTCTTTCTAAGGAATTATCTCATATCATGATTCAGTAAGAAGCAAAATTGTGTGTTCACCAAAGTTGAGTTTAAGGTCAAGCCACTGACCTAAACTAGAATGTTTTAGCTGCCATGATTGAATGTCATGTCAAAGACTCAGAAAGTATCACAGGTGTGAAGAAGAAGGATGTTAGATTAAGTCCTACCTAGTGTGAGAAGGTAATCCTATCTGACTAACTGATAAGTACTTTAACGGGAGCTGAGTGTTTGTCTGATGATTGAGTGAAAATCTGATTTCTGAACATGTCTTTCAGAAAATATTTGAGAGCTTATGCATCTTAAATTATATTCTGATTTATGGTAGATACTGAAGATGGAATCTATTGGAATCCTATTGTGTAGATTTGGAGGTTTGTAAAGGGAATGTATGGAAATAAGTCCCTTGGATGGTGATTCCAGAATGAAAGCTGATAGGTTCTGTAGTAAAGTTGTTAATGTCCCAAATAATGGTGTAACATCATTGTTGATGATACTCTGTGGGAGAGACTTGGGACTGTGAATCTTAAATATTCTACCACCTCATTCAGAAGTGGCAGTTCTATCCTTTGTTTATAATAAGAAGATTCTGATTTTGTTTAGAGAAGTATGCTCAAGTAATGTATAACTACTATCTTGGTTTGAAGACTTTACTAGTGTCAGTAAATACTAGTAATGTGTAGAAGAAGGATTTAATCAGCACATTCGTTAAGGGGTATTCCTTCTGTTGGAGAGTCTGAATCTTAGTAAAGCTTTTAAGCACACTAAGAAATGGTTGGAAGTTGGTTTCAGACTATGGTTGCATGACATCTTAGCCATCCAAATAGTCATGACAATATGTGTGGAGGTGCAAGGGCATGAATCAGAGGTGTCCTTGTTATGTGACTAGTTCAGGGTACTTGGAGTTAGTCCCAATGAACTAATGGGTGTTTAATGTTGTGTTTTCTCCATAATGAAGTTTTTTATTATCCATGACAGGAGGATTCAGTGGAATAATTATTTTGTTTTGAGCTTGTGATGTTCGAGTGTATAAAGTTATTGCCCTCCTATGAGGATGATGTTGGATAACATGCTGAGACATGTTGCTACAAGATGTAGCTGTTTATGTCCTTATAAGTCTCTGAAGACTCTAGCCAGATGTTGCTAGAGTATACCATCCTTCTCCAAGAGGATGTGTTGGTTCTGTGAGATATTTTTTCTCTGCAGTAGTGAATGAGATAAAGAAGACTATCCTACTGGTTGTTAGGAGATGTCACATCCTCTGCCAAGAGCATCAAGAATAAGACTATGTATTGTCCCCCAAAGCCCGGAAGTAAAGTGGTTCCTCTCTCCAACAAAAGAAAAGTTGGACCTGATGACTCCTCAGATGATGATGAGGATGATATTCAGAACATTTTTCCTGTGAAGAGATCTAAAAGTAAGAAGAAAGTTGTATTAGTAGAAGAAGTTGAATCTGACTATGATGTCAAGGAAGATGTCCAGGACATCTCTCCTGTGAAGAAGTATGCAAGCAAAAAGCTTTCTGTTAGGGTACCTGATGCCCCTCTAGACAACATTTCCTTCCATTTTGTTGGGAATGCTGAAAAGTGGAAATATGTATTTTCAAACAAGAGTTGCCCTTGAAAGAGAGTTGGGAGCAGGTGCACTGGAGTACAAAGATTATGGAGCTAATTTCTTTTGTTGGCTTGATGAAGTCTGTCACCAAGTTGGAAAATTGTTATGAAACTCTTGTAAGTGAATTTATTGTTAATATTCCTAAAGATTATGCTGATCACAGAAGTAAGGAATATGGAAAGGTGTTTGTTAGAGGTAGATGTGTTGAATTTTCCCCTACTGTCATCAATAGATATCTGGGTAGGTCTGAAGAGATTACTGGGAGTTAGAAGTGATTGATAATCAGGTGTACAATGCCATCACTGCAAACCAAGTGAGTGATTGGCATATGAAGAATAAGTTTCCTGAAATATGCTATCCTACATAGAATTGGAGCTGCTAACTGGTGTAGCGGTGAAAATCGGAGATCAAGCTATTAATTAACTTGACTCGCAAATAGAAAGAGTTGCCACCGCGCTTTATTATTTCCAAGGGAAAATGGAAAAGAGCTAAATAAAACCCTTAAATATGCAATGTAAAATAAAACTTAAAAATAATGAAAAATACAATGCGTTTTTGAAAGAGATCGAGAGTTCGGGGGTTGGTTATGTAATGGGAAGGTATTAGCACCTAATGCATCTGCGGTACTCCGTAGGAACCTTTTGAAATATCTGCTTTTTTTTAAATTATTTGTTTGATTAAAATGGGTGTGGACGAGATTTTGAAGATACGACGACCTAATGTCGAAGTTTTGACTTAAAAGGTGTGAGTTTGAAAATTGAGTTTTTTGTCTTAATGAATTAAAAAAAGGAATAAATTAAAAGGAAAATATTTTTATGTCTTTTTATGTTAATATTAAAAATGATGAAAAGGAAAATAAATGAAAGATAGAAACAGCGTGCTGCTGCAAAAAATAACAATAAGGATCAGAAGTTCTGAATCCAGGCGCGTGGTGATTCAGAAGGAAGCGTCAGAAGTTCTGGATTGATGCACTCTGAGGTCCTACAAGACACGTTAGAGGGAAAATATAGAAGTTCTGGGTGGTATTCAGAGAGTGGGCCACAAGTCAGAAGTTATGTATTATACTAAAACAATGAGCAAACGTCAACAGTTCAATGCGTTATCAGCATGTAAAAATCAGAAACTCTGAGTGTTTGAAAACAGCGAGTGAAAACATCAGAAGTTCAGTGTATTTGAAATGTAAGGAGAACTCAGAAGTTTTGTGTTGTGTTAGAACAGTGCGTGAATCATCAGAAGTTCTGCGTGCTTAAACAGTGAGAAAATCTTAGAAGTTATGTGTGTTAAAATGATGAGTGAAAAACAGAAGTTCTGTGTTACATTTTGACTTTTACTCAGCACACCAGCAATTCATTCAGTTCTTATTAAACATCAAATCAGAAGGATAACAACACAACAACTTATAGAAGTTCTAATCCTAAATCTGAGTCTAGCCCTAACCAAGAAACTCTGATCCATAGTTTTTTCTACTTATGCAATGATATGAACAACATCAATACTATGATATTTACATGTTTAATGATGTTCTGAATAAAAAAAATGCAAAGTCAGAAAGACTTACCTTGAACCTGGAACGTGGGCTTGGAGCTTTGAGCTTTTACCTTTGGATGAAAGTTTCAACTTCCTTTTCTCTCCCTTTTTTACCAATCTCTCTTCCAAAAGCCAGCCAGCCCCAATCTCTCTTCCAAAAAACCAACCAGCCCCAATCTCTCTTCCAAAAAACCAGCCAGCCCCTTTGAACGTATGATGGAGCGAAGTATTTATAGGTGAATTTGCTGTGGTTTTGGGGGGAAAACAAATGAGATTCAAACTTTTTTGGTATACTGTTCCATTGCTTTTTAATCACAATTTTCGTATGCCAATTTGATGCAAATATGGGGTTTGAGAAAGTACAGGTGTGGAATGGGTCAGCTGATGACTGCAGCACTGTAATGTAGCAGGGCAGCAGGTTACTTAAACGAGGTTTGGGGATTTGGTGATGTTATGATCACAGAAGATCAGAAGCGTAACCTATATGTGCTGAAGAGTCACGTTCTGATGGAAGATTGTGTTATGAACCACGTTGGCAAATTCTAACTGCACTTGCATGGAGGCTGGCTCAGAAGTTCTGATTAAAGGCTATGTTCTGAACCAAATTTGCAACTTCTAACTGCACTTCCATGGAGGCTGAAGAGCTATGTTCTGATTGAAGGCTATGTTCTGAACCAAATTTGCAACTTTTGACTGCACTTGCATGGAGGATGAAGAGCCATATTCTGATTGAAGGCTATGTTCTGAACCAAATTTGCAACTTCTTACTGCACTTGTATGGAGGCTGAAGAGCCATGTTCTGAACCAAATTTGCAACTTCTGACTGCACTTCCATGGAGGCTGGCTCAGAAGTTCTGAAGTATCACATACTCTTAACACTTAGAAAATTTTCTAAATGTTTAGAAAATTTGATTTTTCCAAAGTAACTTCTGACCCGTGATCTTTTGATGAACCAATCTCATGTCTTGATGAAATAAAATTGTTGAAACTTGATTTAATCTGAAATTCAAAGTTTGACTTTTCGGTGTGCTTTTGACCATTTTTCCCTTGCGGATGACTTTCTTGAAAAATTGCAGTTCAAGGCTTGGAATTGGAAGGAAGCAAACTTGATCTTTCTTCGCATTCTAAAGCATCATGATGCACATGTGAACCCGTGATGATGAAATCTTGTTTATGCTTTGAGAAAGTTGTGGAGAAGCTTGAGACCACTTGTCGAACAAGGCATGGAAATAAACACATGATTCCCCTAATGAATCAGTCTTCAAGAATCAACGATCAACTATACTTCTGGCTTGAGAGATTCTGAACCCTAATTGAGGCGTGACGCCTAATGCTCTTGATTCAGATCTGTTTCCTGCAAATGAAATCAAAGAAACGAAAAACACACACTTCGTGCTTGATTAGAAGTTAGTGATACATAGGCTAAGAATGTTCAAAATACTTAACAATTTCTGCATAGTCAATGCTCGAAAGTGAGAAGTTAAAATCGACCGTACTTCGTGACCTTGACTTTTGTATAAAAATGCAAACAATAAAAATGGGATCTTAGGTCAAAAATTGGGGTATGACAGTTTCCCCTATTTAAGTTTCTTCTATCTGGAGATATGAAGATTGGAATCTTCATTTCGACGAGATTGAAGGGACTTAAATATAGAATAACAATTTTTGGCCTTAAGATACCGCAATTATGTTTATGATATGATATGAATGTAATATTTTGAATTTAATGAGGAATGATGCCGCATGAGATTAACTACTGTTGGAGAAACCAATCACATTATACAGTAATCCCACAGGAGAAGAGATTATAACTCCACTAGGGAACAAAGTCACAATACTTCAAATGAGAGACTCTTATTAAAGAATAACTTTGAGGGAAGAAATGAATGATTTACATCAGTATTGAGACTAGAAAAGAAAATGATTGACATCAGTACCGAGACTGGCAAGTGATTGGCATCAGTACTGAGACTGGAAAATGATTGGCATCAGTACCGAGACTGGAAATAAATATCTCTGACTTCTGAATTTTACCAAGAACGGTAACATATTCCTTCTTTAACCAAGATATCACTGGAAAAGGATAAAATACAAACTTCCCCATGGGACTTTTCCGAAGAGATGCCATTTGCTGAGTAAACATTATTGTTGGGGATACACAAGCTGCTCAAATAAAGAGGCTGCCACTTGGTATCTTTCAAAGGTGTCAATAACACATAAGTTGCTCATGAAGAGACCGCCGCTTGCTGTCTTTAAAAGGTGTAAATAACATACAAGTTGCTCATGAAGAGACCGCCGCTTTTTGTTTTTTAAAAGGTAACAATAACACACAAGTTGCTCATGAAGAGACCACCGCTTGTTGTTTCTCAAAGGTAACAATAACACACAAGTTTCTCATGAAGAGACCGCCTCTTGTTGTTTCTCAAAGGTATCAATAACATACAAGTTTCTCATGAAGAGACTGCCGCTTGTTGTTTTTCAAAGGTATCAATAACATACAAGTTGCTCATGAAGAGACCGCCGCTTGCTGTTTCTTTCAAAGGTATCAATAACATACAAGTTGCTCATAAAGAGACTGCCGCTTACTATTTTTTCAAAGGTATCAATAACATACAAGTTGCTCATGAAGAGACTGCCGCTTGTTGTTTCTTTCAAAGGTATCAATAACACACAAGTTGCTCATGAAGAGACCACCGCTTGCTATTTTTTCAAAAGTATCCATAACATATAAGTTGCTCATGAAGAGACCGTCGATTGTTGTTTTCAAAGGTGACAATACCACACAAGTTGCTCATGAAGAGACTGTCGCTTGTTGTTTCTTTCAAAGGTAACAATAACATACAAGTTGCTCATGAAGAGACCGTCGCTTGCTATTTTTTTCAAAAGTATCAATAACACACAAGTTGCTCATGAAGAGACTGTTGCTTGCTGTTTTTTTCAAAAGTATCCATAACATGCAAGTTGCTCATGAAGATACCGCCGCTTGCTGTTTTTTTTAAAAGTATCAATAACACACAAGTTGCTCATGAAGAGACCGTCGCTTGCTATTTTTTTTTCAAAATTATCCATAACACACAAGTTTCTCATGAAGAGACCGCCGCTTGCTATTTTTTTTTCAAAAGTATCCATAACACACAAGTTTCTCATGAAGAGACTTCCGCTTGCTGTTTTTTCCAAGGTATCAATAACATACAAGTTGCTCATGAAAAGACCGCCGCTTGTTGTTTCCAAAGGTGACAATAACATACAAGTTGCTCATGAAGAGACCGCCGCTTGTTGTTTTTCAAAGATATTAATAACATACAAGTTGTTCATGAAGAGACTGTCGCTTGTTGTTTTTCAAGGGTATCAATAACATACAAGTTGCTCATGAAGAGACTGTCGCTTGTTGTTCTGTCGATATTCCAAAAGGATGTTGTGGTAACACTACTAGGGAATAAAGTTATTCTTCAAAGGGAACCATGAATATGTCCTTCCGGAGGATACCAAGTATATTAATGCACAAAATAAATGCGCTCTTCATCTAGGTTTCACAGCCTAGAGAACACCACGGGGTAGCCTATGCAAGAGACAAAGTTCAATCCAGGAATAAAACGGAGAGAAAACAATTAAACAAGACTCCACCCAATGAGGAAATAACTCAATTAGGGATTCATCCTATCCAGAGATGGACAAGGAAGGCTAAGCAAAATTCTTCCATGAGGATTAGCTCAATAGGGAATTAGAAAGGAGGCGCACTTTCTGCTTAAGTTGACACTCTATTTGGAAAGAGCAAATACACTATTTGAATAGACATAACCAAGGTATACAAACCCAATAACATCAGCAAATACAAATGTGCGTGCATGATGCAAGTGTGGATGAATAAATGAATGTCATGTATATGATTGACAAAACAGATAGAAAAGATAAATTGGATATGATAAGACATCGCAGTACAACTCGACACTCGGCTAATCTCAACAAGATGGGAACATTACTGGAGATAGAACAAAAGCCATCATTGGAGTAAAGTCCTTTTACAAGGATTAAATCTCTCTGGAGAGGAAGGTATTTTTCGGTAGAAAACCCAAAGTCTAGTCTTCTATCGTCAATAATCCATTAAAAGGATAACAACACGAACAATGCTTCAGCTGGAAAGAGTCTTGCTTAGCTGGAGATACTGGGAATACCGCCCTTTGATAATGTGTACAAAACATATCACATATCTTGACAAATCTGGATTTCCCCTGGAACTAATTTTGTATGCCCCAAGTTTACTGCTGATAAGCTACGTGATGCACGACAATTCTTGCGAATAACTTTACTTCTTAAGTGCCCTAAGAAATCGTCTCAAGAGGATTTTACAAAAGACCTGGCATCCACAATGCTCTAGTGTCTTCAAACTCTTAGAGAGATTCATCAAATCTCGATGTGATTGCCCCTGATTGATTGTATTTGGCACAACAAAGTCTTCAAATTTTTCCCCAAAAGGGTAAACAAGTTGAGGAAGCATTAACTGGGAGAAGCAACATGTCCGTGCTTAAGGTCTTCATGTGACATGCCCCTGGATATGATTTTCTTGAAATGATTCGCCAATTACTCAACAGAGTTTCAGGCCTTAAAAGAATACACTCATTGCTAGTGCTTATATATGAGCTTCCTTGATATCAAACAAATGTTTTGCAGTTAGAAAAAATTTATTATGAGAATGAAAATTATAATGCACCAATTATGTAAGTCTTGAAGATTTTGAAAAGATATCGCACAAACTTTGCGAGTTAGAGCAACATTTATTTTTGTATAGCAAAAGCATATGATACCAACATAACTATTCATAAAACATTCAGGGGGGTCAGGAACACTATCTCATTGAAGTATGCTTTCAAAATAACCTTGCTTCAATTAGGAATTTTGAAGGTTGTAACGTGGCCTAGTTTATGGTTTTTAGAAAAAAATATTTTTAAGGCTCAAAATGTATAGGTTCCCACCCATTCTTCGTGATGTTCTCCAACCCTATGTTCAGTTAATTCAACATGAGTTTTCATCTCTCAAAAGGATTTTGTGACGATTAAGGAAATGACGAGGCTTTCGGAGTAGCAACCACCCTTATGTCTTCACATTTGTAGTCACCAATTTTTTCTTTGCTGAGGATTTTTCTTTGTATTCCTTTCTTTGCAATTTTTATTTTCCCTAACTTTTTCCTGAAATAATTCTTTTGAATTGATAGTCCAGCGGGATGCCCTAATTTTTTACCTAAGTCGCACGTTTTCAAGTTTTCAACTTAGCATGCTTTTTCTTTTCTTTTCTTTTTTTAATTTTTGATTTTTGAACAAAACATGTGACATTAGCTTGTCTTTAATTGTTGAGAGGATTGTGACTGACTCGTTTCTTGATGAATGAGGGATAACATTGTGGCTCCGCATCTTCTGGCTTCATGATATATGAAGGATAGCCATCGCAGTTTCTCTTCAGAAATATCTTCCTTATGAATTTTGAACACTCAATCAGATTAACTGAAAACTAACCTGCCCCAGGTTAAAATTTGAGGGGGTTTTCGTATAGAGAAGAAACTCCTACTTCAAGGCTCAAAAGGGGTTAGCAAGGGATTATTTTCCTTATATCTCCGGTGTTTAGGGATTTGAAACAATGCATGTACATCATCAACAAGATTTTATTGAAAAAGCATACAACCAGAAATTTTGTGTTTTTCAGATCATCATCCTCCCTTCAATCTCTGCCTAGGCATGAGAATGGGCAACAAGTTGGTATCATAAAAAGTAATTAAAAATTTGAAAAAAAATATGAGTGGAACGAATGAATTTCTTCAAAACAAACATACTCATTGTATTAAGATAATCATTCAGATGCAAACAAGTTCTTACATGCAAACAATGTTTTGATAAACAAGAAAATTTACAAAAAGAAGAAATGAGTTAATAATCTGGGAAGGCTTTCCATTTGGACTTGTGCTGAAGGAAACCTCTCCTAAACTTCAAGGCCAAAATTAACAAAGATTTACTCATGCTTTATCAAAGAGGTTGACTTGAATGTTAAGAATGTCGTCTTTAAATGATAAAATACCACCTCTTACCATCTTCTGAACCTCATTCTTCAAAGCAAAGCAACTCTCCAAGTCGTGCCTAGGAGCACCTTGATGAAAGGCGCAAGTCAAATCAGCTTTGTAATACCAATGCATCTTCTCAGGAACCTTCGGTGGAGGTCGGGTCTGAACCAAATTCCTCTGCCTCGGAACAGGAAATAACTTCTATATTGTTGGAATTGGATCAAACTGGGATTTCCTATGATTGGGAATTTGCTGATTTTGTTGATGAACTGAAGTTGCAGAAGGTAAATTGAATGCAGGGATGATAGGAGGAACATGGTGATTCTGGCGATGATTATTTCTTCCTCTGACTCTCTTCTTAGAAAAGTTATTATTAAACTTCTTCACACCACTAGCTGAGCCACCATCTTCATATAAACATCCCTTTCGGACATCTTCTTCTAGACGCACTCCCACATTCACCTTGTCAGGAAAGTCATTAGGTGCATTAACCATCACCTTCTCATGAAAGAATGATTTTAGAGTTTTAGTGAAGACTTTTACCATCGCTTCTTCCTTCCTAGAAGGATTGACTTGGGTGGCAACCAAAATTTCAACCAAAACAGTTAAGTGATCCATACTAGCTTTCAAATTAGTCACCTCTCTGCGGAGTTCAGAAACCTCTTGCTTGATATTCTCCATTGTTCTCTTAGCGCGAGTGTTGTACTGGTGTGACCAAAGGAAAAACAAGACTTGGAAAAAGACCTTTGAAAGTGAAACAAAAAATGTAGAATGATGTATGATATGCAAAAGAGAGTTTTTATTGGACTTTCAAGGAACTCAAGATATTAAGTTGTAAACATCAAAGTATGAAGATAGAAGATGAATTTTAAATTGGATCAAAGCGTTGATCAAGTTATCATCAAGATCAATCATCTATTTTGGTGGATTAGGGTTTTCACCCTATCAACACCCAAGATCCATTGAGCTTGACAAAACTTGTGATGTTTACAAAGAAAGACTTCTAAATTCCTTGAAAACTGACTGAAAAGGGTTTTATGGATGCATGAAGGCATGGATATGCAACAACCACAAGCAAGGTCACAAACAAAGTCGAAAGGTTCAACGTCACGAGCATGGAGTCAAGGTAATAACCATCCCCAAGGTATGTACTAAAGGTTTAATCACACCTGTAAAACAAGGTTCTAAAAGTTCTCAGAGTCTACATTCCTCCTTCAGATATTACCAACGTCCCGATTACTCGGTAATTAGCAATATTCTTAAGAAAAACTCATCTGAGTGCAGCATCGCGTGACAACTACTTCCGGGTTACTCCGTTATAGTCTCCGCACTACACCTAAGAGGCCAAGATGGGTTAAGGGTTCTACGGTTCTCATCTTTTATGGCTCCCATGTCGAAAGCAATAATTTCTTCCCGATTACTCGGTAAATAAATACTACGTTCAAAAGGGCTTCCACTGAGTGGGGGATTTCATGCCTCCTTCTTCGGGATTATTCCCTCAAAGTTAACATGACTATACCGCCCATCCTATTCCTAAGTGTAACTTAGTCCGGGTATAGGACTTGTCCTTTGTAAATATTATCAACACCCAAATAATCACAATATATCACATATAATCAAAAAAACAAGTAATAATGAATAAAAAACTGATATGACAAATTAGGCTTAACCCACTTAGGGATGGACCAGCAAGAGGTCAATCTGTCCCCAGCAGAGTCGCCAATTCTGTAGCGGTGAGAATCGGAGATCAAGCTATTAATTAAATTGACTCGCAAATAGCAAGAGTCGTTATCGCGCTTTATTATTTCCAAGGGAAAAGGGAAAATAGAGAAATAAAACCCTTAAATATGCAATGTAAAATAACACTTAAAAGTAATGAAAAATACAATGCGTTTTTGAAAGAGATCGAGAGTTTGGGGGTTGGTTATGCAATGGGAAGGTATTAGCACCCCATGCATCTGCGGTACTCTGCAGGAACCTTTTGAAATATCTGTTTTTTTTAATTATTTGTTTGATTAAAATGGTTTGTTTGGCTAAAAATGGGTGTGGACGAGATTTTGAAGATACGACGACCTGATGTCGAAGTTTTGACTTAAAAGGTGTGAGTTTGAAAATTGAGTTTTTTGTCTTAATGAATTAAAAAAAAGGAATAAATTAAAAGGAAAATATTTTTATGTCTTTTTTATGTTAATATTAAAAATGATGAAAAGAAAAATAAATGAAAGATAGAAACAGCGTGCTGCTGCAAAAAAAAAACAAGGATCAGAAGTTCTTGAGCCAGGCGCGTGGTGATTCAGAAGGAAGTGTCAGAAGTTCTGGATTGATGCATTCTGAGGTCCTGCAAGACACGTTAGAGGGAAAATACAGAAGTTCTGGGTGGTATTCAGACAGTGGGCCACAAGTCAGAAGTTCTGTATTATACTAAAACAATGAGCAAACGTCAACAGTTCAATGCGTTATCAGCATGTAAAAATCAGAAACTCTGAGTGTTTGAAAACAGCGAGTGGAAACATCATAAGTTAATTGTATTTAACATGTAAGGAGAACTCAGAAGTTTTGTGCTGTGTTAGAACAGTGAGTGAATCATTAGAAGTTATGTGTGCTTAAACAGTGAGAAAATCCTAGAAGTTCTGTGTGTTAAAATGATGAGTGAAAAACAGAAGTTCTGTGTTACATTTTGACTTTTATTCAGCACACTAGAAATTCATTCAGTTCTTATTAAACAGAAAATCGGAAGGATAACAACACAATAGCTTATAGAAGTTCTAATCCTAAATCTGAGTCTATCCCTAACCAAGAAACTCTGATCCACAGTTGTTTCTACTTATGCAATGATATGAACAACATCAATACTATGATATTTACATGTTTAATGATGTTCTGAATGAAAAAAATGCAAAGTCAGAAAGACTTACCTTGAACCTGGAACGTGGGCTTGGAGCTTTGAGCTGCTACCTTTGGATGTTCTAGAATCAGCAAGAGTAACGGAAGAGGAAGTGCCAAGATCTTTGATTCAAAAGGAAGAACAAAGGTTCAATTTTTCTGTTTAGGATTTCTGGATTTTTTATGAGGTTTCAAATTCCTTTTCTCTCCCTTTTTTACCAATGTCTCTTCCAAAATCCAGCCAACCCCAATCTCTCTTCCAAAAAAACAGCCAGCCCCAATCTCTCTTCCAAAAAACCAGCCATCCCCTTTGAACGTGTGATGAAGTGAAGTATTTATAGGTGAATTTGTTGTGGTTTTGGGGGGAAAACAAATGGGATTCAAACTTTTGTGGTATACTGTTCCATTTCTTTTTAATCACAGTTTTTGTATGCCAATTTGATGCAAATATGGGGTTTAAGAAAGTACAGGCGTGGACTGGGTTAACAGATGACTACAACACTATAATGTAGCAGGGCAGCAGGTTACTTAAACAAGGTTTTGGGGTTTGGTGATGTTCTGATCATAGAAGATCAGAAGCGTAACCTCTATGTGCTGAAGAGTCACGTTCTGATGGAAGATTGTGTTTTGAACCACATTTGCAACTTCTGATTGCACTTGCATGGAGGCTGGCTCAGAAGTGCTGATTGAAGGCTATGTTCTAAACCAAATTTGCAACTTCTGACTGCATTTGCATGGAGGATGGAGAGCCATGTTCTGATTGAAGGCTATGTTATGAACCAAATTTGCAACTTCTTACTCCACTTGCATGGAGGCTGAAGAGCCATGTTCTGATTGAAGGCTATGTTTTGAACCAAATTTGCAACTTCTAACTGCACTTGCATGGAGGCGGAAGATCCATGTTCTGATTGAAAGCTATGTTCTGAACCAAATTTTCCACTTTTGATTGCACTTGCATGGAGGCTGGCTCAGAAGTTCTGAAGTATCACATACTCTTAACACTTAGAAATTTTTCTAAATGTTTAGAAAATTTGATTTTTCCAAAGTAACTTCTGACTCCTGATTTTTTGATGAACCAATCTAATGTCTTGATGAAATAAAATTGTTGAAACGTGATTTGATCTGAAAGTCAAAGTTTGACTTTTCAGTGTGCTTTTGACCATTTTGCCCTTGCGGATGACTTTCTTGAAAAATTGCAGTTCAAGGCTTGGAATTGGATGGAAGCAAACTTGATCTTTCTTTGCATTCCAAAGCATCTTGATGCACATGTGAACCCGTGATGATGAAATATTGTTTATGCTCTGAGAAAGTTGTGGAGAAGCTTGAGACCACTTGTCGAACAAGGCATGGAAATAAACACACGATTCCCCTGATGAATCAGTCTTCAAGAATCAACGATCAACTATACTTCTGGCTTGAGAGATTCTGAACCCTAATCGAGGCATGACGCCTAATGCTCTTTATTTAGATCTGTTTCCTGCAAATGAAATCAAAGAAACGAAAAATACACACTTCGTGCTTGATTAGAAGTTAGTGATACATAGGCTAAGAATGTTCAAAATACTTGACAATTTCTGCATAGTCAATGCTCGAAAGTGAGAAGTTAAAATCGACCGTACTTCGTGACCTTGACTTTTGTATAAAAATGCAAACAATAAAAACGGGATCTTAGGTCAAAAATTGGGGTATGACAACTGGGTCCCTACCAATCATACCTCGACCATTATAGTTGGTTTAGGAAAATTTATCTATGTTGTTGGAAATAAGAAGTCGCTTGATTATGGTTCTTACATTTTTCAACAGACTGTAAAGCATGCAGGAACTTGTGCAATCAAGATGCCTAGTGCTTTTCCCTCTCTTATTTGTGGCATTATTCTCAATCAACTCCCTGGGATTCTTTGTGGTACTAATATGGTATGAAAAAGGGAGTCTGCTCTGTGTCTTCACTTCAAGTTGTCTTTAGGAAAACATGTCCTAGACATTATCTTGACATCTGTATCCTCTGAAAATAAGACCTTAAGCAAGGATGATATAATTTATGAGTTAATAGATGCCTGCAAAGAACTTGATGAGGTAATCAGAGTTAGCTCGATGAGGAAGCTGAAATCTGAAAAAGATGATCAAGGATATGAAGGGAGATGACAACCTTGGTGAAAAAGTGGGAGGAGATTCTGATAATGAAGGAAATTCTGAAACTGCTAGGTCTAATGGTCCTGAAGACAGTTAGACACTATGTTGGTGTTTCCATTTTGGTTTTATGTTTTGATGTCTTCGTTTATTTTGGCACTTGAATGTGCTTGATACTTGGATATTCTGTTATGTACTTCTAATTTCTACTGTTCTCTTGAATGCTCATTTGTTTGGCATATTATGTCTAAAAAGGGGGGAGAATCTGACTGGTCAGGTTGAGGGGGAGCTTAATGTCCTAGAAGATGTTCTAACATCTTCTTTTTGGACCTGATTTTTTCTGTCATTTTGTGTTATGTGACATTAATTCTAAGTGAAAGGAATGCACTTGGAGAATTTAGATGAAGGAATTATGGTCATGCCTCTGATCATATGAAGAAGTCTGGGAAACACCCTTGACTAAATTGCGGAAGGTTTGTTTGCTTGAAGTTGGATACAATGTCTGAGAGGATGTCTAAACATTGTTCAGGACATATTTCTGTGAAGACCAACTAAAGAATATTCTAGACTGTGCATCCATCCCCATGTAAGAAGGAAGTCTAGAAAGTGTTGTTGACCATGAATGTGCATTTAATGGGACTGGTTCTTTCAATAGAAATTGTCTTGAGCTATTAAAGGTGTTCAAAGTCAGGTTAGACAATGCATATTGATTCGTGGAGCAGGTTTTTCCATCCTCAATCATCGCTTATTTGACCAAGAATTAAAGATTGTTAATTTCTAAGAAACTGCTCTGTTATTTATAGAGGCTTATCACATCCTCTAAATACCAAGTAAGTGTTGTTCTCATCACCACAATTGATTTTGTTCAGGTCTAGGTAAGTTGTGCCTGGGTTTGGTTCTGTGAAGGCCTCCTTTGTCAAGTTTTGGCCAAAAAGGGGGAGAATCAAATGTTCTATCATGTATTTTTTTGGATATGTCCTTTGCGACCTGTGATCTGAGTTATGAACACAGTTGAGATCTGTGTTCTGAGTTATCATTGGCGATGGTTGATTTAGTCTTAAGGAGTTATTAAGAGTTCTCTTATTCCACCATTGGTCTTCTATGTTTAGAAGATGTTTCTGGATTGAGGGGGAGTATAAGTTGTCTTCTGCTTCCTCGTGTGCATCAACCAAACTTCACGACTTTCCTTCCTTTTATCCTGAAGTTGTTGTTCGTTGGTGCTGAGGCAATTGAGTTCTTCAGAGTACTGCAAAGAAGATGTCGAACAAGATGTTGAAACATTATTTTCAACTGAATATCTATTGTTGTGTGCAGTAGCTTCTGAACACTACTGTCGAGGGTTATATTTTGGTATTGTTGTAATCTCCTAGATTGCAATTGTTTTTAGATTATTTGTTTTAGCCAAAATTTGCCAAAGGGGGATATTGTTAGTTCTCTTGTTTTAGGATTGGCTTAATTTTTGTAAAACAAATAATAGAAGTAATAATTTAATGTAGAATAGGATGTATGAACTATCTAAAAGGAACGAGTACAACAAGAAGTCCTATTACAATGTTAGAACATGTTGTGTTGAACTTTTTCAACAACTGAAACAACATGTCAAAGAAGATGTCTTCGACATCGCGCATGTTGAGCTGGATTAATGAGATTCAGTTTATTCTTAACAGAGGCAGAATATTCAGGAGAATATTATGCATCCTATGTGGCGCATATTTAAAGGTCTAGAAAATTCAATCAGAAATCAAGGAGAATGAAATAAGGAGATTATTTAGGAGACTAAAGATTGAAGACCTTTCTTGGGGCAGAAGTTTCTGCAGTTTGTTACAGCTGATTTGCTATGATTGAAGACCCAAAACCAGTTGGGTAACAGGTTATAAATAGAAGGGTTTGTAACCTAGAAAACACACGGCTCAAGATGTACAAGTCTAGGGTTTTGTCAAGGTAAACCTCTCGGGTTGTGGGAAAGTTACCATGTTCACCTCGAAACCTGTAGGTAACAGGTGTATTGTTCTAGGAGGAAGCTTTGAAGAAACTCCAGGATGTGTTCTTAGTTAGGATCAAAGCTAACAAATAATGGAGTTTGGCTTGGAAAATTATCTAGGTATTGTCATGGAAGTGTGTCTTCCAAACTGTCTATCTGTGTGATCAGAATCTTGGTGAAGGGTCGTCGATACAGTGACTGAGGTGTTGACTACTAGACATCATTGCGATGATTGGAAGTGGGATGGGGATATTCCATATATAGGGAGGACCTAGGTAGAAGGGTCATTGGGTAGTGACTAAGTGCGCAGATCGTCAACGGGTGTGTTGGTTGTAGGGTCTGCAAATTGATACTGTTGATAGTGGACTTCATTCCTGGATTGGTAGGCCCCATAGTAGGTGTTGTTATACACCTGTTTACAGTGATTTCTGGTAAACAACCGCTAGTCCTCCAAACTATCAAATAATCTTAATGACTGTTATTTAATCTCTCTGGTAACTTGCAAGATCGACTAGATTGATCCTATGGTGTATTGGTCGTTTGGATAATTCTCATTGTAGAACTGATATTCATGGTTGGTATTTAGAATGTTGCGTAGGCGTTCAACTTACTTCGATTACCATATTAAAAGATCTAATGACATGATCAAGTAAAGACGTGCGAAACTAAATTACATGAATAAAGGTTCGATTGTAAAGACATGTAAAACTGCAAGAAACGAGTAAATAACTTTGAAGTATAAAAGCATGTAATGTAAAAGAGTTTCTGAAATGTAAAAGATTCGAAATAGAAAGAAAGCGTTTAAATGCAAGGAATCAGTGAATGACTTTGAATGAAAAGATTTTAATGTAAAGGCTTTTGAATGATATTGACATGAAGATAGAGGATAAACTGGAAATGATAAAGAGTTTTGCTGAATCATAAACATTTGGTGTTCTCATACGTACATTGTTCGAGCATTCGTTTCCCTAGCCATGTGGTATTTTGAATGTTTACTGAATTTTGTATAATAGATATGACACACGAAATCCTAACGCTAAGACTTCTATTTATACTACTTCGACCATAACGGTCTTGCCTATAAGATTCTGCCACGTTCAGAACATGCAGAGCACTGCCCCTCTCTAGCTTCCACGCGTCTTCAAATGCTCCAGCGCATATATTTTAAATTTCGAACATCCCGCTTGCGTTTGAATTTCAAATGTTTTGGCACTCTTCGCTTCGAACTCCTTTCTTAAACACAGTCTCATTACCACTTCGAGGCTTCTTTTAACTATATCTTCACAATTGTCACTCGAAGCTCCGAGCTTTGACATGTTTATTTGAAGAACTGCTTCTACCATTCTGAACCATGACATCTTGCTTTATTCCAACGAAACATCCAACTTGCTTTGTTTCGAACTGTATCATCAAAATCTTCAGCCAACAAAATGCCCCTTTAAAATATGTATTTCGATCCTTTGAGAAACACTTATTTTAAATATATATGCAAGATTTTGATGTGACCTTTGAGTAATCGTAACATTTATTGTGTATGACTCCAGTCACGTCAATCACGACGCCTTTTAGATTCCTTAACCGTCTTGAATCAGTATTTCACAGTATGGTGCAGTTATAAAATAATGGTTATTATTAATCACGCCTATTACCAATATCAACTTTTACGCCACCTCCTTCTCAATCCAACCCACGACTCCCACGTATCCTAGTCTTACTTAGTGGATGTTTAAACTTACACACTATAAAAACCCATCAACTTAGTCTTTTATTTTTTCTTTCCACATTCTGAATCTTTTCTTCCTCTCTTCTCACCGAAACCCTAAAACTTCCAACAATCTTCAACAATGTCTTCTACAACATCATCCCAACTGAAGAAAACTTCCAAAAAGAAAGGAAAGAACACAGGAACAATAATGGAAAGCAAGGTTGGTACTTATCAAGGTCAATTTGTGCTTATCCCCCAAATGATCTCCAAAGAGAAGGAAATGCTCTACGCATCTCAGGTACTAATTCCAACTAATGCTGCTGGAAAGAGGTTTGCTCTAATGGGTCCTCTTACAGTCTTTGAAATCTTAAAAGATACTAGAAAAATCTTCCCTGTTTGTTATAACTTTAAGCCTTTGTTTAATAAAATGGATATCCCTAAGACAGGCGAGTCTTCTGATTCGACAACCGTGGAAACTCCAATCGTTCCCCCAAAAGACCCCTTTGTGCTAGACTATGTGAAGAGCAACTTTAAATCGTTCCGATCCTGCCCTACCTCTGACACAGCTTACCAAAACTGGTTTACCAAAGTAGAAGCCAAGAAATCCCAGCAATGGGAGGAATTAGGAATTTACAATTTAATTAAGTTATCGAAACCAGGCTTCACCTATAGTCATCCATTATTATTTGCATCCTTATATTTCTGGGACAGCACCTACAACACCTTTCATCTCCCTGGGGGAATGATTACACCCACATTTTTCGATATAGCAGTCATTACTGGTTTGTCACCAGTAGGAGAAACCTACATTCCTGACAATGAAGAGCACTCCAATATTATTGACTTCGAAGTCAAATTAGCCAGCTTTTCAAAGTTCATTAGCCACTACCACACTGAAGGAGATAGTGTGTCAGATGTGGAACACATTGCTTTCCTCACCTTATGGTTATCAAGGTATGTATTCTGCAGCAGGTCCTTACAGGTAGCCAGCAGGTTCACCCCTCTAGCTAGAGACTTACATGAGAATAGGAGGGTGTGTTTAAGCGAACTGTTACTTGTTGATCTTTACGAAAGCTTAAGATCAGCCGTTTCGAGTTTGAAATCCCACACTCCCAAAAACATCCTTCTAGCTGGCCCCTTCTGGTTACTCCAGTTATGGCTTAATGCCATGTTTGAACCCTCACTATCAACTGCTAACACTATTGTTGAACAAGATCCGGAGATAGCGGATAGAATCATTGAAGGTACGAGGCTGCGAAAACTTACCCCAAACGATGATAAAGATGACTTCAAAGTTCTCTTCTCAAACTATATCATGATTTTCTCCAAGAGACACAAATTTGAAGAGACCATGGTGCCCTTTGCTTCAAGGATTCATGGACCATCATGGTTCACCATGGCTCTCTCAGAAGCAGTTAAAAGCAAAGAAATTCAAGATATTTGGAAAGCCTTTTTGCTTCCCAGATTAATCTCCTCACGAATCACTCCTTCCAAGAATCAAATCTTCCTTTTTGCCTATCAACCCAACTTCGTTTCTAGACAATTTGGCCTGTGCCAACTAATCCCCGAACCTCTGTTCCAAATAGAAAGTGCCATCACTTCTGGTCGAACCTTCAAAGCAAGAGAAGCCAAACTACAACAAGAACAATATCAAGGCTTCGCCCACTTTGAACTAATACCTTTTGAACCCACACACTTCACAGCAAAGGGTTTTCTGGAATGGTGGACAAAGTTCTACCAATCTTATATGTTCGATACCCTCTCCATTCAACAGAAACTAACTGATGCGTTCGATGTGCAGGTACACTCCAAGAAAGGTATGTTCACTCACGCCAAAGAGATTAAGGCTTTTCAAAATTATTTCGAAACCACTTATGATCCCACACACTTGGAAACCACTGTGCATCAAGCGGCTGAGACCTTGAAGGAAAAATTTAAAGAAAAAATTTCTAAGCTCAAACTTCCTTCAGGGTTGTCACCTGAGGATAGGTATAGGTTGGCATTCGAAATGCATCCACCTAAATTCCCTAGATTGCCTACCTCAGAACTGGCTCTGGCTTGGTTTCCTCCATACCCTTGGTGGTTCACTTGCAAAGAAATGTTCAAATATCTTCAAAAGAAACCAAAGCCATCTGAGACTGTGACATGGGCTCGTCATTGGCTCCACGATTTCCTAGGACATCTTCGCTATGACCTTTTTGCCATGTCGATTAAATATGATCAAGGCGCAGGTGTGAATGCTTGGGAAAATCCCAAATGTTTCTCACTTTCTACATTTTTAACTTTTGCCTTAATTGTTTCGATTTTCAGCCATCAGGATAAAGACTGCTGCTTCGAAGTCTAAAGAGGGAAGTGCCTCCCAAACATCTGTCGAAACCACTGATGATGTGACTCTATCCAAACCAACAACAACTACTGCAACAACAACAACACCAATAATAACAACTATTCCAACTCCACAGATAATCAATCAGCCCTGATGTTTCAAATAAACTGAATTTCATGATTTGGATCTAACTCATGTTTAAATCTTTTCAGACTAACAAACTCCCACCAACCACTCCAAAGAAAAGAAAAACAAACACTACTGGGAAGACTCCCAATACTGGAGGGAATTCACTGACCGCTTCGAAGAAGAAGCAGAAGAGAGAAACTTCCAAAGGCGCTGCACCAACTGGCATTTCGGGACTCGATTCCAGAGATGCTGCTCCCTTAACTAAATCCAAAAATCCATCTTCGACCTCCAACGTAATGTTGGAACATATAGATAGCAACCTCTCTTCTGAGAATCCACAGGTAAGTTGAACTCTAATTTTTAACAAAATAATTATTCATTACCTTGGTGCGTGCTCTTAATATTCTTTGCCTCTGTAGGACATTTTGAACCCAACTCTTACCACTTCGACTTCTCCATCAAAGACCGCTGCTCCCATCAACTCTTCTCCTCATGGGGACTCCAGTAACCTGGTGCAAAACAAAGGATCCTCCAACATGGCGGTTCTGACTGGGGCTTCAGAGCAGCAAGATGACCAGAGTACTTCTCATCCTTTGAAAGAAACGAATGAAGCAACGCTTCATGAATCTGCAGAGACTCTACAAAAAACTTCTCTTCAAAAGTCCACTCTTGAAACCCTATGTTGTACCCAAAAATTTGCCCTCGTATTTTTCCACCAAGAAATCACAGCCTTGGGCGTTTCCTGATTTTTCAGATTGGCGTAAGAATCAGTCAAATAGATTTTTCTTATCAGTCAGACAAAATTAGGGTTTTCATTGATTTTTAAGCATTTCAGGCAGATTGCTAGGGTTTGGTTGAGTTGGCTCAGGTTTTGATCAGACAGGCGCTTCTCTGACATTTAATCAAGAATCAGTTTTTTGTGCGCGCATTCTCAGAAAGAATTAATCCTACAGTTCTTTTCAGTTTACTCTGATATTTGGATTGAAGCATTGGAATTGAGAACTTGCAGTTGTTTTGTTCAATCAGTAAAGGCATATGGACGTTGTTTGATTTGACTGTGCATTGCTGTGGCTATTTGAAACGCCAGGTTTATTAATTGATCGATGCTAAAACTACAGTGTTCATTAATTGTTTATTTATTCTAAGTTAGGATAATTGGAATTTATTTTCATTTATTATAATCTAAGAATTTATAAGTAATTAAATAAATAGCTGGAAAAAGAATTAACTGATCAAGATTGGATTTTATTCAACTTTAATTATTTGTTACAATTGTTATTTGAATACAGTATTTATTTACAAATTATTCATAATAATAATGGTTTACAATGATTAAAATGAAAATAAAACTATCCTAAATATTTCTAAGTCTTCAAATCTTCAGCTTCTACTGCTACTCCTCTCCATTTGGTTTTTATCTGCAAAAAGAAAAGAAGAAGTCAAAAGCAGATAAAAAAGACAGACAGATAAAAAATGAATTCATCATTAAAAGCAACTGGCCGGAATCAGATTGCCCTCTCTGCAAATCACGAGATTTCTCCCGGTTCACAAAGAGGGGTGAAAAATGCTTGCAAAAGAAAAAGACATGAATGCACAAAGTTATGATTTTGCACAAAGTTCAAATTGTCAACCAACTGCATAGTTTCCAACCAAACTGAATTGCCTAAACCAAATCAAAAGGGCAAACTGAATAAAACTGTCCAAGTATAAAAGGATGTCAAGGCCATCAAAAAGGCTATCATAAAGATGCAGAAAATCTGTAAAAAGGAGATAGAAGTATGCATCGGAAAACCACAAGTGCAAGCATATTCAAAAGATCACATCACTTTCCAAAGGCCATTTGCTTTTTCAGAAAAAATAGTACATAAGCAATATAATATGCTTAAAACTATAGAGAGAGAAGAGAAAAAAGAAGATAGGTTTACAGGGCTTAGGCTTGAAGAAATAAATATATAAAACAAAATTGTTATCAACACAGTAGGGGGGCAGGTTACATAACCAAAAAATAACACAACCCAAAAGGTAAAAGACATAAAACCTGCACCAACACCAAGCCTTCAACCGGCTGAAGCCAAACAGAAGCACATAACCTTCAAACCCCCTGTTAAAACCTGCTGAAGCCTAAAAACCAGTTCAGAAACCTCACCAAAACCTTACCTGATGCAAACCTAAACCTGTCAAAGGCCAAGAACATCAAACAACCAAACCTCAAACTGTCAAGCCTTAAACAGCTCAACCTTCAAAGATCCCTCAACCTATTTCAAACCTGAAACACGAGCCTAAATCCTGCATAGTTCACAGAAGCCAAAGCCTAAAGCATACTAAGCCAAGGCCTGAAACCTTTGTCAAAAAACATGAAGCCTAACTGCAACCAAAACACCAAAAGCCTGTAAACTGTCTAACACTAAAAGCCTCCAAAACCAGAAGCATCAAGCTTCAAGTCCAAACCAGAGCATCAAACATACAAGCCTTTTTCAACACAGGCCTGGTCAGATCAAAGCCACCAAACCCTCAGAAAGGTTTCATCATTGGGCCAATAATACAACATAACCATCACTCACAAGCATATTCAGTATAGCCAACATCAACAAGCATACTCAGTATAACCAACATCAATAAGCATACCAAATATCCAAGCATACAGCAACAGAAGCCAACAAGAAGAAGAGGATAAAGAAGCATCAATATTAGCATATCAGCAAGCAACTATATTCAGCATACAAGCATACTCAGGCACAACATACCAAATACCAAACATCTCAGCATACCAGAAACACACAAGCAATCCCAAAGGCCCTCAGAGGAAGCCTCATCACAGGGCAAGCATATCAAAGGCATCAAGGCATCAAGGCATCAAGCTAGCATACAGAAGCGAGGCAACAGGAAAAGAAGTGAAACAATAAGCTAGCATACAGAAGCGAGGCGACAGAAGCAAGTTGGTTCAGAAGCTAGCATACGAGGCAAAGAGACAGAAGAGGAAAAGATAGGTAAGCTAGGTTTTGAAGTTCATCATTAAACCTAAAGAAGTGAAACAAAAATACCAGGAAGAGCAAGTTCACAGCATCACGTGTATCCTTCCCTCCGGCCATCCAAGCGCCTCCTTCTCCATCTCTCCTCCATTTCCAGAAGACAAAGGTAATATTATTTCTTTCCTTTCATACACCTCAACAGAAACAACAATAACAACATAAAATCAAAACGCAAAATCAGAACATGCAAAAGGAATTAGTGAAAACTCTAACGCTATAGAGACAGAGACCAAACCTCATAGATATTGCTCGCGTGATCGTAGAGAGAGAGAGGATGGAGGGTGGCGCATGTCAGCTTGAGACGAGGAGAGGTTGTTCAAAAGCCATAGCTTGAAAAGGTGAAGAAGATGAAGATGACGGCGCCTCTGTGTTCAAACAAACCCTAAGAATCCAAATGACATAAAACATTGTAACCCTAAAATCATGCGTGAACTGTTATGGGCCTTGCCCTTCAAAACGCCTTAGCCCATTACATTTGCACGCCTCACCTCCCTTTTGTTTGTTCTGCAATTTTTGCTTGGGCCCATAAACCTCCTTAAGCCCTTTGAACTCTTTTTTTTTATTTTAAACTCATACAACAATCTTTTCTTTTATTTTATTTTGTCATTTTACTTCTTTT
Organism: Vicia faba; assembly: GCA_948472305.1. Classification (NCBI taxonomy): domain Eukaryota; kingdom Viridiplantae; phylum Streptophyta; class Magnoliopsida; order Fabales; family Fabaceae; genus Vicia; species Vicia faba. The sequence continues at coordinate 1,348,016,056 of OX451735.1, forward strand.
TTAGTAAAATATTACATATACAAATTTTTTCTTAAATAACTTTCTTTATATGTTATTACAATTAAAAATACTAACATAAATACTAAAATACATTAATAAGTAGAACTTAAAACTTTTTTTTTTCTTTTATTAAAACTCTTTTTATTTAAATATAAACTTTGTATAAAACATTTATGAAAAATACATAAAAAATAGATTTTAGGAGGAATATTCCTTTTTTAACTAAAACATTTTTGTACATAAAATAACTAAATACAAATACACTAACATTAATACATAAAGACAATAAAATACATAAACATTTGTTTTCTTTTCTTAAAACCTTTGTTTGTATATACCTAACAAAAATACGAGAATACAAAATTAAATAAACAAAACACTTAATTTTTCATTAAGTTCACATCTCACCTTGTAAATAAATCATACACTTACACATTTACAATACACAAATACATTGACACATTCACATTTGCTCTATTCTTATACATTGCTATACATTATATTTTACATTTGCGCAATTCGATTTGGTTGTAAATTATTTGGACACTACTCTTCTAAAGTCTCATCCCCATTTGTAAATTTGTACCCCCACTCCCGGATACTTATTTGTAATAGCGTAGACTTTAAATTCCCGCAATTTACCGCTTTCAAATATACCATGGTTAGACCTAGGGTTTGTATGTACAAAAAAATCAAACGCTAGATAACCTAATACAAGACAAATACATGAAATCAATACACAATCACATTTGCACCCCCTAGGGTAATCCCGCTTGTTGCCTTCCAAAATGGGCCATGCTTGCACGTCGAGTTTCTTTGGCAAAACAATTCAAATGATCATAGTCCCTCGATGAAGCTTTCGAAAGTTGCCTATCAAAATAATCATAGTCCCTTCAAGCAAATTGCCAAAGACACTTGGCACCATTGCATTCATGGTCCATACGATGACCCGCGCCTGTCCCGTTAAACATCTTAAACGCAAGATTGTCCACCAAATACAATGGTGGAACAAAATTGTTAAAAAAGGGTTAAGACCTGAGAAAAACCTTTGAGTACAATAGGGGTAGACGACTCTTAGTTACTTGATCAAACTTGCAAAAAAACGCTTGCCTACTTTTCAAAACACACTCCACAAACACCTTCAAAACAAACTTCCAAAAAACATTTGAAACATCTTTTCGAAAAGATACACACCTTTGTGAAACACTCAAACACGAGTCATTACAATGGTTGCCTAAGACAAGGCATCTTCTTCAAAAACATTTTCAAAACACACACACACACACCATAATTCCAAGCAATTGAAAATCAAAGGCAAGTGATCTAAAACCAAGTAACTAAGAGCCCATGGATAACCATGGATGAAAAGGGTGCTAATACCTTCCCTTTTCATAATCTACCCCCCGAACCCACGAAATATCTCAAAAGGTTTTTCCTGTGCTTTTTTAACCTTTCCTTTAAGATAAAATAAAAAGTCGGTGGCGACTCTTGCTAAACCGAACAAATGCGAATACAAACGCAAAACTCAAGTAAGTTCTCCCACCGTATCACAGAACTGGCGACTCTGCTGGGGATTTAACTTAAAAGTGGGGTTACCTTAGGGTTTAGATCACCTTTGTTTTCAATTGTTTGCTTTGTTTGCTTTTATATTTGTTGGCTTTGCATCGGAGTTTCATAGATCCTAACCCGGATCTGGGGAATACCCTTTTAGGTAGCATAATCTGTGAGGGACCTGTCCGGCGTATACCAACATGGGTGAAGCAGTGGCTACGTTGGTGTGGCACCTTGGTCTGTACCGATATCCCTTGTGTTGAAACGAGGAGAATATGGGTCTTCAAAGGAGTCATTAAGCACCAACCGACCTTAGAACCCTAAATTGACCCAACTTGGCCATAGAACAGTAGCAGTATGCTACACTCATTGAGGCTAAACTCTCGCGATGGTTCCGGTCGCAAGAAAAGATAGCGATGCTGGAGTTATGACCGATTGAGGGTAGTCAGTGATATTGAGATCCTCTAGAACCCGGTTACTTTTGATAGTACAGGTCTTAACCAACGAAACTGAAAGAGGGTACTTACCTACGACCCCATGCAAGCCTAAACCTAAGGACTTGTTTGCTTTGTGTGAATATGATTGCCTGTATATACACTCATTTGCTTTTGCATACATGTACATAACATCATAACATCATACCATAGCATTTTTCAATAACCATTTCAAGGATCTCGAGGGTTCTTTTGATGCAGGGTTACGTTGAACCAGACGTCTACCAAGGGGCAAGAGGTTTCTCCTCTAAACAAATGCCATCAAAGATCAAGTGCAACAACTTGAATCAGGGGCTATGACCCACTTGACATGGTGAGCTTGATTCTCGTGGAAAGACATCCACCGGTGCAAAGGTCTCCAGTCAAAGATCGGAGTTCAACCTCTAACATTCTCTTGTGTTTACCCCAAGAGATCCTTGAAAGCATGCATCCACATATCATGCATTGCATCTTGACAATTCTTTCCTTTTCAGGTTTCCTTACTCTCATACTATTTATTTCAGTAAGAGATGGCTCTAGAGAGGACTGTCAAGGATATCCAGGACCAAACCGCTCAGCTGCAGGAAATGTTCTTGAACCTGTCTCTGGGGCAAGAAGAAATGAAAGCTCTCCTCACAAAGGGCTTGGTCCAGGAGACTTCCAACAGTTCCAGGAGTGACCAGTTGGGGGAACTACAGTTTGATTTGGCAACATTAAGGATCCAAGTGATGGGGCAACTGGTGGGCCAGATGGCTCTCATCCAGGACTTGTCTCAAAGACAAGAGGAACTCAGAGTTCTTGTCAACCAACTTCTTCGGAACAACCAACTGGGGAAAACATCTGAGGTTGAAGAGCAAGTCACCACTCAACCCCCATCCAGAAAAGAAGACAAGGGGAAGGCTCCTCTGCTTGCTTCAAGGTCACAAACCCAGCAACAACCTCGCCAGCGTCAACGGGGTAATCGGTGTAGTCAAAATACGTCGGGAAGACAGTTCACGGAGACTGACATACCATCATCTCTGATTCTGGAACGTTTGTTAGAGGTCAATCTGACTGTTTTGAGGGACCCTATTTGGAAGCCCAATACCTCCGCTCCTAACTATCATCCCGACGCATTTTGTGTTTACCACTCCTATAGCCCGGGACACGACACTGACAACTGTTAGGCCTTGAAGAACAAGATCCAAGATCTGATTGACATTGGAGTGTTGAGGTTCATGCCAGACAGCGAGATGAAAATCTTTCGTTAAGGAGTTCTCCACCTGGAGCGACAAAGCTCAAAGCTGAAAGACTTTTGCTTCATTTGAATTTTCAAAGTTGTAATTTCTTCTGTTATTCAAACAATTATCTGTTGACGTTCAAACTCTGTTTCATTAATGCATTGCATATGTTTGTCTTGAATTCATCCATTCGTTTTCACTACTCTTATGCTTTTCTTTATGATATTTGACTCTTGATAAAAAGGTCCAGCCTTTAGACGGAGGATGATGAAACAATACCATAATCTCATACAGTATGCTTTTGAACAGACCTTGCTGATGATGTACAAGCATTTCTTTCAATTCCCAAACACTGGAGTTATAAGGAAGATAATCCCTAGTCAACCCCTTCGATCCAAAGAAGTAGGAGTTTTCTGTTCTAAATAAATCAAAACCTTTGATATAAACCTGGGGCAGGGTAGTCTCTCAGTTAATTCGGAAAAAAAAGGTGCGTATTGCAGTCGCAAACTCTCAGTTCGTGATACAACGAACGACGTCAAAAAAAGAGACATTCCTTTGGAGTCACAAACAGTGATGGTTCCCTATCACATAGGTAGTCAATCTCTCAAAAGAGAAAAGCCCACTGAGCCAAAACCTATAAAGGAAGCTCAAGAAAGCTGGGACATCCCGCTGACTGTAATCTCGAAAACAGAAACAGTCAGGCAAAAGTTAGGGATAACAAATCAAAATCAAAATAGAGAGGTCATTACAAATCCTCAACAACATAAAAAAATGTTGCAAAGAAAAAAGGAGATGATGACTGTCTCCCAAACTCAACTGGTGAACCATCACTCAAAAGTCGTTCCAAACTCAAACAGAGTGCGACGCACAATTAAATGAGCTTAGGGTTGAAGAACATCACGAAGAGCGGGTGGGTACAAATACACTTTGAGCCTTTATCCTTTGTTTCTTAAATCGTGAACCAAGCCGCGTTACAACCCTTCAAAAGTCCTAATTGAAGCATGGGTTAGTTCGAAAGCATACTGTTACAAAAGGTATCCTGACTCCTGTAAGGCTTTGCTCTAAATCTTGTGTTAATTTTGTCTTATAAAAAGTTTTCTGCTGAAAAACGCATTTTTCAAAACTTTGAGACAAACATAAACTTTGCATTGCTTGAATATCACTGTTTGCATTTGGCTATTTGTTTGACAGCGAAGAAATTCATACAACGAATGTTCGGAGGAACAAAAACTCTCTCAGTGAGTAAAATCACTTCAAAAGGATGACACCCCCAACGACAAATCTCCTATCAACAAGGGGCATGACATGTCACCATCCAGCACACCTGGGGCAATCCAGTCAGGGTTTCAACAGATCTTTCAAAGTTCAGTTAACCTGGGGCAGTCTAGTCAAGATTTCAACAAAATCTCTCAATTACAGAGTAACCTGAAGAGACTCCTTCATCATCACTTAGGGCATTCGAATGCCAAAAGTGTTCAACAATTCCTTCATCGCCTGCTGGAAATTACAACCACCAACAGATCAACTATCACAAATTCTAGATTCGATTCCTGTATCTAGCCAGGGCATATCTGTGAGTGATTGATTATGGATTAACACCTGTAACAAGCCAGGAAATTATCTACATCTCCACTTGGGGCATTCGAATGTCAAAAGTGTTCAACGATTCCTTCATCACCTGTTGGAAGATACGGTCCAGATGTGCTCCAGACACGGTTGCCATTCTGTCACCTTTCTTAAGTTCCAGATCAACACCTGTAACAAGCCAGGAAAATATCTGTGGACGACTGATTGTGGATCAACACCTGTAACAAGCCAGGAAATTATCTACATAAAGAGTCTCTTTCATCACCACTTGGGGCATTCGAATGTCAAAAGTGTTCAAAATTCCTTCGTCACCTGTTGGAAGATGCAGTTTTACACGGACTCATCATCAGGAGACCCTACATCGGTTCCTCCTCAAAACTTAAAAGATCCTTATAATCCCCAACCAGAGAACCTTCCAGAAGCTAACTCCCCTCAGAGTCAAGTTTCAAAATCCCCAGTGGAGCCAAAATTGTCAATCCCCAGTGGAGCTAAAACTTCCAACTATCAATCTCCAAGCAGAGCGAAGACTCTCATTCTCAGCGCCTCACAGAATATTTGAATGTTCTCCAATGAAGATCTCCTCAAGACAAGAATTCCCCGACAGCGGTCCCAGGATTTCTCACTTTCAACAATCAAAAGGTTCTTGCCTTCCCCTGCAGCAGTCAAGAATTCACTTTCCCTGACAGCCGTCAAGATTCTCCTATCCCCAGCGGAGTTCATCAAATTCCCCAACATAACTTACCAGTGGAATCCCCAGCGGAGCTCTCATCAAAACCTCAGCGAAGTATCTCTCCCCACAGAGTAGTTCCCCGCAGATTAATCTCTCCAACAAACTTATTCCCCGAAGGAGTCATCTTCTCCCACCGGTTTATTTTTGCAACCATCATCCCCAGTGGAAGCGAAGAACTCTACTCTTCAACATCAGCCCAGGATTCCACAAACTCCCGGCACTCGTCAAGGATTTATTTTCCTAGACGAAAATACATTCATAAACATTTCACATTTCATACATCCTGCTTACATACATGATAAAGTGCATACAACACTATCCCATTTTGAGCATCATGACATCATGCATCTCATACGTCATGACATTGCATACAACTGATGTCTTGCCTTTTCAGGAAAAAGGACACTCTAAAGATGATTACTATCAACTGTCACAATTCCATATTCGATTCCTGTATCTAGCCAGGGCATATCTGAAGAGTTTGAAGATTCGATTCCTGTATCCAGCCAGGGCATATCTGTTGACGACTAATTCCATATTCGATTCCTGTATCTAGCCAGGGCATATCTGAAGAGTTTAGAGATTCGATACCTGTATCCAGCCAGGGCACATCTGTAGACGACTAATTCCGGATTCGATTCCTGTATCTAGCCAGGGCATATCTGTGAGCGTTTGATTGAAGATTCGATACCTGTATCCAGCCAGGGCATATCTGCGTGAAGGGTTTGAAGATCAACCGGTAGCAAGCCAGGAAACCATCTTTCTTTCTCAAGTACGCAAGTTCTCGCTAAGGAATCTCTTACGCGATCGACACACAATTCCAAATGGCATCTATAAGCCCATTCTCGACAAAGTTCCGTCACACCTCCCGATGGCATCTCTAAGCCCACCTCCACAACTATCTATTACACTTCCAAATGGCATCTATAAGCCCATTCCCCCCACCATCACGTCACCGAGTGCAAATTTTAGGGAACCCTAGTGTCCAATCTCCTTTTACCTTCGAGTCACGAAAGGCAAACTTGCCAATCTAACTCTTCAGGTTCAAGAAGATTGAACAGGGGCAACTGTTGTACCCCAAAATTTGCCCTCGTATTTTTCCACCAAGAAATCACAGCCTCGGGCGTTTCTTGATTTTTCAGATTGGCGTAAGAATCAGTCAAACAGATTTTTCTTATCAGTCAGACAAAATTAGGGTTTTCATTGATTTTTAAGCAGTTCAGGCAGATTGCTAGGGTTTGGTTGAGTTGGCTCAGGTTTTGATCAGACAGGCGCTTCTCTGACATTTAATCAAGAATCAGGTTTTTTGTGCGCGCATTCTCAGAAAGAATTAATCCTACAGTTCTTTTCAGTTTACTCTGATATTTGGATTGAAGCATTGGAATTGAGAACTTGCAGTTGTTTTGTTCAATCAGTAAAGGCATATGGACGTTGTTTGATTTGACTGTGCATTGTTGTGGCTATTTGAAACGCCAGGTTTATTAATTGATCGATGCTAAAACCACAATGTTCATTAATTGTTTATTTATTCTAAGTTAGGATAATTGGAATTTATTTCCATTTATTATAATTTAAGAATTTATAAGTAATTAAATAAACAGCTGGAAAAAGAATTAACTGATCAAGATTGGATTTTATTCATCTTTAATTATTTGTTACAATTGTTATTTGAATACAGTATTTATTTACAAAGTATTCATAATAATAATGGTTTACAATGATTAAAATGAAAATAAAACTATCCTAAATATTTCTAAGTCTTCAAATCTTCAGCTTCTACTGCTACTCCTCTCCATTTGGTTTTTATCTGCAAAAAGAAAAGAAGAAGTCAAAAGCAGATAAAAAAGACAGACAGATAAAAAATGAATTCATCATTAAAAGTAACTGACCGGAATCAGATTGCCCTCTCTGCAAATCACGAGATTTCTCCCGGTTCACAAAGAGGGGTAAAAAATGCTTGCAAAAGAAAAAGACATGAATGCACAAAGTTATGATTTTGCACAAAGTTCAAATTGTCAACCAACTGCATAGTTTCCAACCAAACTGAATTGCCTAAACCAAATCAAAAGGGAAAACTGAATAAAACTGTCCAAGTACAAAAGGATGTCAAGGCCATCAAAAAGGCTATCACAAAGATGCAGAAAATCTGTAAAAAGGAGATAGAAGTATGCAGAGGAAAACCACAAGTGCAAGCATATTCAAAAGATCACATCACTTTCCAAAGGCCATTTTCTTTTTCAGAAAAAATAGTACATAAGCAATATAATATGCTTAAAACTATAGAGAGAGAAGAGAAAAAAGAAGATAGGTTTACAGGGTTTAGGCTTGAAGAAAGAAATATATAAACCAAAACTGTTATCAACACAGTAGGGGGGCAGGTTACATAACCAAAAAATAACACAACCCAAAAGGTAAAAGACATAAAACCTGCACCAACACCAAGCCTTCAACCGGCTGAAGCCAAACAGAAGCACATAACCTTCAAACCCCCTGTTAAAACCTGCTGAAGCCTAAAAACCAGTTCAGAAACCTCACCAAAACCTTACCTGATGCAAACCTAAACCTGTCAAAGGCCAAGAACATCAAACAACCAAACCTCAAACTGTCAAGCCTTAAACAGCTCAACCTTCAAAGAGCCCTCAACCTATTTCAAACCTGAAACACAAGCCTAAATCCTGCATAGTTCACAGAAGCCAAAGCCTAAAGCATACTAAGCCAAGGCCTGAAACCTTTGTCAAAAAACATGAAGCCTAACTGCAACCAAAACACCAAAAGCTTGTAAACTGTCTAAGACCAAAAGCCTCCAAAACCAGAAGCATCAAGCTTCAAGTCCAAACCAGAGCATCAAACATACAAGCCCTTTTCAACACAGGCCTGGTCAGATCAAAGCCACCAAACCCTCAGAAAGGTTTCATCATTGGGCCAATAATACAACATAACCATCACTCACAAGCATATTCAGTATAGCCAACATCAACAAGCATACTCAGTATAACCAACATCAATAAGCATACCAAATATCCAAGCATACAGCAGCAGAAGCCAACAAGAAGAAGAGGATAAAGAAGCATCAATATTAGCATATCAACAAGCAACTATATTCAGCATACAAGCATACTCAGGCACAACATACCAAATACCAAACATCTCAGCATACAAGAAACACACAAGCAATCCCAAAGGCCCTCAGAGGAAGCCTCATCACAGGGCAAGCATATCAAAGGCATCAAGGCATCAAGCTAGCATACAGAAGCAAGGCAACAGGAAAAGAAGTGAAACAATAAGCTAGCATACAGAAGCGAGGCGACAGAAGCAAGTTGGTTCAGAAGCTAGCATACGAGGCAAAGAGACAGAAGAGGAAAAGACAGGTAAGCTAGGTTTTCAAGTTCATCATTAAACCTAAAGAAGTGAAACAAAAATACCAGGAAGAGCAAGTTCACAGCATCACGTGTATCCTTCCCTCCGGCCATCCAAGCGCCTCCTTCTCCATCTCTCCTCCATATCCAGAAGACAAAGGTAATATTATTTCTTTCCTTTCATACACCTCAACAGAAACAACAATAACAACATAAAATCAAAACGCGAAATCAGAACATGCAAAAGGAATTAGTGAAAACTCTAACGCTATAGAGACAGAGACCAAACCTCATAGCTATTGCTCGCGTGATCGTAGAGAGAGAGAGAGAGGATGGAGGGTGGCGCATGTCAGCCTGAGACGAGGAGAGGTTGTTCAAAAGCCATAGCTTGAAAAGGTGAAGAAGATGAAGATGATGGCGCCTCTGTGTTCAAACAAACCCTAAGAATCTAAATGACATAAAACATTGTAACCCTAAAATCATGCGTGAACTGTTATGGGCCTTTCCCTTCAAAACGCCTTAGCCCATTACATTTGCACGCCTCACCTCCCTTTTGTTTGTTCTGCAATTTTTGCTTGGGCCCATAAACCTCCTTAAGCCCTTTGAACTCTTTTTTTTTTATTTTAAACTCATACAACAATCTTTTCTTTTATTTTATTTTGTCATTTTACTTCTTTTTTAGTAAATTATTACATATACAAATTTTTTCTTAAATAACTTTCTTTTTATGTTATTACAATTAAAAATACTAACATAAATACTAAAATACATTAATAAGTAGAACTTAAAACTTTTTTTTTTCTTTTATTAAAACTCTTTTTATTTAAATATAAACTTTGTATAAAACATTTATGAAAAATACATAAAAAATAGATTTTAGGAGGAATATTCCTTTTTTAACTAAAACATTTTTGTACATAAAAATACTAAATACAAATACACTAACATTAATACATAAAGACAATAAAATACATAAACATTTGTTTTCTTTTCTTAAAACCTTTGTTTGTATATACCTAACAAAAATACGAGAATACAAAATTAAATAAACAAAACACTTAATTTTTCATTAAGTTCACATCTCACCTTGTAAATAAATCATACACTTACACATTTACAATACACAAATACATTGACACATTCACATTTGCTCTATTCTTATACATTGCTATACATTATATTTTACATTTGTGCAATTCGATTTGGTTGTAAATTATTTGGACACTACTCTTCTAAAGTCTCATCCCCATTTGTAAATTTGTACCCCCACTCCCGGATACTTATTTGTAATAGCGTAGACTTTAAATTCCCGCAATTTACTGCTTTCAAATATACCATGGTTAGACCTAGGGTTTGTATGTACAAAAAAATCAAACGCTAGATAACCTAATACAAGACAAATACATGAAATCAATACACAATCACACTTGCACCCCCTAGGGTAATCCCGCTTGTTGCCTTCCAAAATGGGCCATGCTTGCACGTCGAGTTTCTTTGGCAAAACAATTCAAATGATCATAGTCCCTCGATGACGCTTTCGAAAGTTGCCTATCAAAATGATCATAGTCCCTTCAAGCAAATTGCCAAAGACACTTGGCACCATTGCATTCATGGTCCATACGATGACCTGCGCCTGTCCTGTTAAACATCCTAAACGCAAGATTGTCCACCAAATACAATGGTGGAACAAAATTGTTAAAAAAGGGTTAAGACCTGAGAAAAACCTTTGAGTATAATAGGGGTAGACGACTCTTAGTTACTTGAGCAAACTTGCAAAAAACGCTTGCCTACTTTTCAAAACACACTCCACAAACACCTTCAAAACAAACTTCCAAAAAACATTTGAAACATCTTTTCGAAAAGATACACACCTTTGTGAAACACTCAAACACGAGTCATTACAATGGTTGCCTAAGACAAGGCATCTTCTTCAAAAATATTTTCAAAACACATACACACACACACCACAATTTCAAGCAATTGAAAATCAAAGGCAAGTGATCTAAAACCAAGTAACTAAGAGCCCATGGATAACCATGGATGAAAAGGGTGCTAATACATTCCCTTTTCATAATCTACCCCCCGAACCCACGAAACATCTCAAAAGGTTTTTCCTGTGCTTTTTTAACTTTTCCTTTAGGATAAAATAAAAAGTCGGTGGCGACTCTTGCTAAACCGAACAAATGCGAATACAAACGCAAAACTCAAGTCAGTTCTCCCACCGTATCACACCCTACAAGAGAATCCAAAGGACATTCATGCTGGAGAAGAGAAGGCTGATTCTGATCAAGGAAACGAAGAATCTGCAGAGGAAGGATCTGAGGAAGAAGATGCCCACAATGGTTCAACTGCTGGAACAGAGTCAGATGTCAATAGCAGTGAGAACGACGATATCGAAGTGGTGGATCTGGTTGATAATGAAGAAGGCAATGAGCAGGAAACGAGTGAAGGTGACGGTGACGAGACCAATAAGCCTATGGAAGTTGAAATGGATGTGACTCCCTTGCGCATGGAACTTCCCCAATCGTCTCAATCTCAAATGACTGAAGAGGAGCTAGCTCTCCTAAGACGAAATGACCCAATTGGGTACATGAAGGCAAAACTAGCTCAAAGGGATATTCCTCTTGCTAGGGCTGGTACTAGTTCGACTAGCAATCTTTTGCCCTTAGATGATAGAGTTGTACTCCTTAACAGAATTAGGAGAACAATCCTTGATGTGGACTTATTCGAAGTGCTCAAACAAGATAGTACAGCTTGCTATACCATGAAGGAGCTACTTACGCAAGTTAACCTCGCCACCTGCTCTTTGCCAGTCAGCACCATCTTATTCGATCTTCAATCTCTGTTAGACAACGTGACTGGGTGTCTTCTCCAAGACGAATTTGCTACCAGAAAGGTCCAAGAGAAACGAACTGCCATGGACGCTGCTTATGAGCATGCTTCGAAGCTCTCTAAAGAAGCTGAAGATCAAGCCATGCACATAAAGCAAGCCAAAACTGACTATGAAGCTCGAGCTGAATCTATTCTTCTCTGGGAAAAGAAAATTCAAGAACTTCAACAAAAAGTTAAGGAGGCTCAACAAAAACAATTGGCCTACGAAACCAATACTGCTGGTGATCAGTTCGAAGAGCTCCTCAACAAAGGACTTGCAGAAATGGAGGCAGCAGAGCAACTTAAAGGAGAAGTAGCTACCCTAGAAGGAGCAAGGCGTTTCACTCAACAACGGCTTGAGTCCTTTCGGAGTACCTTTAATAGATTGAGGAATAATGCCTATTTTTAAATCTCAGTTTTAATTAGTTTTGAAATTTGGTTTTGGTCTGTAATATCCGAACAACGCCATTTTGGCAATCCCATATTACCATTTTGGCATTCCTTTATGATGTTTTGATTACGTTGTTATTATTCAAATCTCCTGCAGGTGTGGCTTATATTTCTTTAAATATTTCCCATTAACCTTTAGAATTCGCTTATCATCAACCAACTCTTCGATTTCATATGCATTGTTTGAAAATATCTTTATTATTCGAAAAGGTCCTTCCCAATGAGGTGACCATTTACCTAATGTTTTATTTTTCTTGTCCATGGGCAATATGACTTTCCAGACTAAGTTATTAATAGTGAATGCTTTTCCTTTCACCCTTTTGTTATATGCCCTGGCTACCCTTTCCTTTTGTCTCATCAGGATTTCCAATGCATGCAATCTAACTTCATCTAACTCAACTAACTCATTCATCATCATCTCCCAATATAATGCAGATGGGATTTCGTTTTGTCTTTGAATTCGAACTGATTGTAGATGAATTTCTACTGGCAGAACTGCATCATGACCAAATGTTAGTTGGAAAGGCGTGGTGTTAGTAGCTTCTTTAGGAGATGTTCTACAGGCCCATAGTATTTGGTCCAAAGTTTTGTGCCAGTTCCTTGGCTTTTAACCAATATGTTTCTTGATTAACCCTATTATCACTTTATTAGCTGCTTCAACCTGACCATTTGCTTGAGCATACTATGGTGTTGATGTCAGTAATCTAAACCCCATTTCTTGAGCAAACTCTTGCATCTTCCTTCCAGTAAACACAGAACCTTGGTCTGTGGTTATGCTCTCTGGCAATCCGAACCTATAGATAATTTGTTTCTGTATGAACTCAATAATAGCCTCTTGGTCAGTAGCTACTAATGGTATTGCTTCTATCCACTTGGTGAAATAATCTATTCCTACCAAGATATATTTATGTCCTTTAGACGAAGCAGGATTTATTTCTCCTATTAAATCCAATGCCCATCCCCTGAAGGGCCATGGTTTAATGATTGAATGCAACTCACTTGCAGGGGCATGTTGAATCCCTGCATGTTTCTGGCATTCTTCACACCCTTTAGCAAAGTCTATACAATCTTTGAGCATGCTGGGCCAATACATGCCATATCGAAATAACAACCATTTCATTTTATGACCTGCTTGATGTGCCCCACATGCCCCATTGTGGACTTCTGACAATGCTAAGTATGCCTCACTTTCTCCTAGGCATTTCAGTAATACGCCTTCTTGGGTCTTTTTGATCAATTCATTTCCCATGAGGACATATGATAATGCTCTATATTTTATCTTCCTATCAACATTTAATGTTGGATTTGTTAAATAACTCACAAGTGGACTTCGCCAATCTGCATCTGATAAGGTGTCTATGGCTAGTACTTCGAATCCCTGTTTCTCAGCATACCCTAATTTTATACTCTCTAGATCTGATGGTATGAATCTAGTATCCATAACTCTACCTCTTAATTCGACCAAATCCTCAAAGTTTTTGGCAGAAACTTTATAACCTGAAGCCAACTGTGCTAAGTCATTTGCTTCTTGGTTTTCTATTCTTGGTATATGTTGAATATCCATGTATTCGAATTTTCTAAGTAGCCTGTTAACTATGACGAAGTATATCATCAGATTTTCCTTTATGCACTTGTACTCCTTTGTTATTTGCTTGACCACTAACTCTGAGTCTCCTTTAATTTCGACTCTAGTTGCCCCCAATTCCAACAAAGCTTCAAGTCCAACAATAAGCGCTTCGTACTTAGCTTCGTTGTTCGAGCAACGAGGACCATCTAATTTATACTTGAATTTTGTTGGAATTCCTTCAGGAGAAATTATAAGAACTCCAACACCACTACCATTCCTGTGGTTCGAACCATCAAAGTATAATTTCCAAGGTTGCATTTCAACGTAACCCATGACAGTCTTTTCAACCAGTGAATGGTCCACAATGAAATCTGAAATCACTTGGCCTTTCACGGCCTTTAAAGGCATGAAAGTCAAAGAATATTCTGTTAAGGCTAAAGCCCATTTACCAACTTTACTATGCATTATTGGTTTCGAAAGCATGTGTTTAATAACATCGAAATGAGATGAAACATAAACATCAACATGCTTTATATAATACTTAAGTTTCATACAAGAAAAGTACAAACAGAGACATAGCTTTTCTATATTGCTATATCTAGTCTCTGCATCATTCAATACCCTACTTAAATAGTATATGGCTCTTTCGGTGCCATTGCTATCTTCTTGTGCTAACATACTACCTATACTAACTTCAGAGGCAGATATGTACAATCTCATGGGCTTTCCCCATGAAGGTGGAGACAAGATGGGAGGCTGAGAGAGATATCTTTTTATCTTGTCGAATGCCTCCTGATGGGCTTCGTTCCACTCGAAGACTTGGCCTTGCTTCAAACGGAGCAACGGAGAGAAAGCTTGGGTCCTTCCACTTAGATTCGAAATGAACCTTCTGAGAAAGTTAATATTCCCTAGCAAAGATTGCAGCTCCCTTTTCGACGTAGGTGCTTTCGTCTCCATTATGGCTTTGGTCTTATTTTGGTTGATCTCGATTCCTTTTTTATGAACCACAAAGCCAAGGAAATCTCCAGCCTGCACAAAAAATGCACATTTAAGGGGGTTCATTTTTAAGCCATGTTTTCTCATTCGTTCGAATGATTGGCTCAAATGGTGCAAATGGGTTTCTGCAGATATAGATTTGATGACTATATCATCAATGTATACCTGCATAAAGGTTTCAATGAAATCATGGAAAATCGAATTCATTGCCCTTTGATAAGTTGCCCCAACATTCTTTAAACCAAAAGGCATCACTACCCATTCGTAGGTGCCTAAGGCTCCTGGGCAACGAAATGCTGTCTTGGCAACGTCTTCTTCAGCAATAAAAATCTGATTGTAACCAGAGTATCCATCTAACATACTTAAATATTCGAATCCTGCAGCAGAGTCTACTAACATTTCTGCCACAGGCATGGAGTACTCATCTTTAGGGGTTGCAGTATTTAAATCCCTAAAATCTATGCAAATTCTTAGAGAGCCATTTTTCTTAATAACAGGCACTATATTTGCCAACCATTCAACATACCTTATGGTTCTGATGAATCTGCAGCGCAGCAACCTTTTGATCTCAACTTTGATCTTTGTGAGAACCGCTGGTGCGAATCTTCTAGGAGTTTGCTTGATGGGCTTTTTGCCATCCTTGATTGGAAGTCTGTGTTCCACTAACTCCCTCTTTAAACCAGGCATTTTGTCATAGTCCCACGCGAAGCAATCTTTGTTTTTCTTGAGGACTTCGACCACTTCCTGCTTGAGGCCTGGGTTAAGTTTTGCGCTTATGTAGGTTATTCGCTTTGTGTTCTCATCCCCTAAATTCACTTCTTCGAGTGGATCCTGCGCCAACATTTTGGCACCTGAGTCTATGGGGTCCCTTTCGAAACCTAAGGGTTCTTTATCATAGATGGCATCCAGCCTTTGATCCATTTCGTGTTCTTCAAAGGGTGAGCCTTTCGAGCTATCCCCATTTATTTCGTTCACTTTTACAGCCAATTTATTTAGTTCAGCCTCTAAGGCCGCCTTTGATTCGTTCTCAGCCATATAGGCCGAAATCCTTTCGAAGAAGGAGGACTCAATCATGAGCAAGGTTGTCGAATTCCCAGCCTGCTGGCCGTCTTTGCATAGTACCTTCGACTCCTTCATCTTCACTGATTATTCTTCTATCCCAATATATGCCATCATGGCGAAGGGTCATATAATAGTGTGCGTTCCTGGTTTCGTTGATTTCATCATTAGGGACGCAAGGAGCAATCTTGGCCAAATGTTTGTCATAATTCCTCTTGTCAACTAAGTTGACTGCTGTCATGAAGTAACTCTGGTCCGCTTCAATGTTCTCCACGATCCCATCTTCTCTCCATAAAACCAACCTCTGATGCATTGATGAAGGAACTGCTCCTACGCCATGGATCCACTCTCTTCCCAACAATAAGTTGTAGTTGGCTTTGGCTTCGATCACCATGAACATGGTGGGCCTACAGCTTGATCCTATCGTCAAGTCCAATTGAACTACCCCCAATTTTTGGCCTACTTTCCCTTCATAATTAGACAGAACCATGTTGTGTGGTTTGATGTCACTTTCGCGTATTTCTAACTTTTTCAGCATAAAATGGGGTATTAAGTTAACTGCAGCGCCCCCATCCACTAAAACCTTGTTTACGCCATGGGCACCAACCTTTGCCCGAATGAATATTGGCTTCAGATGATTTTTCATAGTTGGCTCTGGGCATTCGAAGAAAGCATTCTGCTCCTCGATAGCTCCGTTATCCATCACGTAGTAACACACAGGCCTATGCTTCATCAGATCTATTGTATCATCCTCCTCATACTCTTCGATTTCAGTTTCCTGTCCAAACTCACAAGGAAGTACAGATACCACGTTGCAATTGATATTGAGTGAAGACTCCCCCTCGGATTCGAAGTTGTCCGTTAGCATATCCTCGTCTTCTTCTGGACCGGGTGTGTATTCCTTCGATTCATTTGGTTGTGTTTCAGAGAAGAGTCTCCTACTAACTGGGGGTTTGTCCTCAGTTTGATTATTTGGTGTGGGTTTGTTGGTGCTTGATTCCCCTTGGTTTTTTATCGAAGTTGCTCCTTTATTTGCCATAGCTTCCCTTTCAGCCTTTCGGATTCTCTGTTGCCTTTGCCATTGAGATCTTGACATGGGGTTTCTTCCTTTGTATTTCTCTAACCTCACTTCTTCCCTCTTCGCCATGTTGAACTGCCTTCTATATGTCATAGTGTAGTGTGCGTTTCGTTCATTGTCTCTCCATTTGTCTTTGCCCTTGTCAGTTCTGACTTGCAGCCATTTGTCTGTTGGTATTTCAGCAGGAATTTTGAACGTCACTCTTCGAGCGCCTTTGGGATGAGGACTATCAGGCCTTCGTTGATTGTATTTGCTATCGAAATGTTGGCCCATCTGACCAGTCTCTTGGTGGTTCCAACATGGGGCGAAAGGGATTGTTTCGAAGGCCCTGGCCATACTTTGATCGTACACTGCAGAACACCTTGGGCATACCAAGCATTTGGTTGCCCCTTTGTAACAGCGAACCAAAAACTCCAACAAACTTTCTCCAGCTTTAGGGTAACACCTGAATAACTGGTTATCCTGGCGCCAGTTGATGCCAGTTCGCGCCCTTTGTACCCTCTCGAAATTTGCAGCAATTCTCTGGTTGCAGATGATGCTGCACCTAGGGCATAGTATCATTTCAGCATCTCCTTTGTGGCACAACATGAGGTAATCTTTAAGACTGGCATCCCCAGCATAATTATCCTCCATTTTATACTTTTCTTTTTCTAAGTATCTCTCCACCTCCTCCATTTCAGAACAAGGTCTCTCCATATTCACCATGTTTACATCCACATCCTCCCCCTTTATGTCATCATCTCCCCATCCTGTAGGTTTTATATCTTCAATTTAGATTTCTGAACTTTCTGGGGAAGAATACTTTACCAAGTAGTCAAACTTTCCATTGGGCTCTCCTAAAGTATCCCATATTTCTTTCTGAGGGGAGGGTGGCTTTGTGATCTGGACTTTCTCCAATTTTAGCCTCAGGAATTCAGTAACCTGTGTCAACTCTTGCTTTTGGTTTTCCTGGCCTTCAGTAGCCTGGATTTCTTTTGCAACAACTAAAGATGTTGCTTCGATCGAAGCCTCTGGTTGCTTGTGGACGTCCTCAGTGACCCCCTTGTTGACTTCGATTAACACCCAGTTTTCATTCTCAGTGCCTTTTTCTCCTAATGGAGTGTCATCTTGATCTGCTTCCACCACATTGATTTCTCCAATGCATACAGGCTCAGAGTAATTGGTGTCTGCGACATCCAAAGGATCTTCATCTACTTTCATTTTTGGTTTGTCAGCGAATTTCAATCTGCCATCCTTAATTGCATTTTGAATTAGATCCCTGAAAAGAAAACACTGTGAGGTTTTGTGGCCTAGGAAACTATGATACTTACAAAATCCTCTTTTCTTCCTTTGATCTAAAGGAGGTATTTTGACATTTGATGGCACAATGAGTTGGCCATCTTTGACAAGAAAATCAAAAATCTCGTCACACTTAGTTACATCGAAGGTATAAACCTTCTTTGGGAATTTGTCACTTTTCTCATTTTCAACAATTTCTTTCCCTTTTGTGGGAACTAATAATTTGCAAGAGTAAGGTGGGGCCTGTTTTAATTCAGCGAGATCAATTTCGACCTCTTCGAATTTAGGGTAATCTTCTGCTTCCTCAGCTCCAACATAGGAGACCCTTTCTTTCTTGTTATTTTTAAAAACTCTGGCCTTTTCGGCCTTTAGCCTTTCGACTTGTCGAACCCTATCGGCTAATTGAGCCATATCCCTCAAGTATTGTGTATCTAATTTCTTTCTAATAGAGTAATCCAGGCCGCCAGCAGCCATTTCGACTAACTCATGTTCAGGAACTACTGTAAAGCATCTAGATTTCAAGAGCCTGAATCTATTCAAATAATCATCTATGGGTTCAGTAAACTTCCTCTTGACACTGGCTAGTTCCTTCAGACTTATTTTAGATTGTCCCATGTAGAACTGTTCATGGAATAATCTCTCCAACAGAGCCCAAGTATCTATGGACCCAGGAGGTAAAGTGGTGAACCATGTGAAAGCGTTCTTAGTTAGGGAACTTGGGAAATATTTGATCCTAAGGTCTTCATTATTTTCTATATCTCCTGCTTCGATTAGATACCCGGCTATGTGTTCGACTGTTGATTCATTGGTATCTCCAGCGAACTTTGTAAACTTAGGGACTTTATATCCCCTTGGTAAATCAGTGTGCATTATGTAATCTAATATAGGAGAGGCATAATTTGGCCTTCTAATTCCTGTGTTGAGGCCATTCTGGGCCATGATTCTCTCTATCATGGTGGTTAAATTATTTTCTGCCAAGATGTTATCGTTTCGAATTCTGTGAACGACTGCATCAGCATCTTGATTTCGACCCACCATGACAACTCCTCTAGGTTGTTCTTCTCGAAACTCTGGGACTTCTAACCTTTCGATCCTTGCCCCTGGTTCCATAATTTCCCTTTGTGGGCCTTGAATCATTGGGGCTTCAAACCTTTGTGCCCTTGCCCCCAAATTAACCCCCTCTCTGGTTGGTCTATAGGGTGGGTCATCAGCAACTTGTTCTATGATAGGTATGTTTGCTCGAACTCCCGCCTGATTCTGCCTACGCCTTTCTGGGGGAGCGAAAAAATCTGCTATTCGACTCATGTTATCCGCATTTTCTTTGTTTGTCACAGTTACATTTTGTACTATTGGGGCAAAGATCTCTTGCATAGTTTGCGCTAACACTCCTATCATATTATGGTTACTGTCATCCATTAATTTCCTAAAGGCCAACTGATTTTCTGTGGTTAAGATAGGAATTGCACTATAACCCACTGACCCTTGGTTATTTGTCATAAATTGATTTGCCCCAGACCCAGACCCTAATTGTGGTGACGTATTCGATGTCGAAGTGTGCAGACCCGCCATAAAAGATGTTGGCATCCCATAAGAGGAATTTTGGTGTCTGTTAGAATCGAACCCGGGTGGTCTAGTTAGTGGGGTGGCGAAATGGGTTTGTGTCCCTGCTGGTGGGACGAATCCCCCAGGATAACCAATGGTTCCTGTATTTCCTAGGATCGAACTGTTAGTCGACATGCCACTTGTCCCATTCGTGGCCATACTACTGGTAGAAGATGCAACAGACTGTGCGTTCGAAGGGATCGTATTAGAGGTTCCCGTCGAAGCGGACATATTAGCGCCTGTTGTATGTGGGATATTTTGTTCCCCCTGTTGATTGTCTGGATTAGACATCTTGTTTAAACGTTTTCTTCTGGGTAAAGGTTGGTTGCTATTGGTTATTCTACCACTTCTAAGGTTCATATAACAACGAACTTATCACTCAGAAAGTACTTTTACAATGGTTATGTCTCAACAATTTTTACTTTGTTCTAAATTTCGTAACGACCAATGATCGTCCCACTGGGCGTGCCAGTTTGTTTACAGTGATTTCTGGTAAACAACCGCTAGTCCTCCAAACTATCAAATAATCTTAATGACTGTTATCTAATCTCTCTGGTAACTTGCAGGATTGACTAGATTGATCCTATGGTGTATTGGTCGTTTGGATAATTCTCATTGTAGAACTGATATTCATGGTTGGTATTTAGAATGTTGCGTAGGCGTTCAACTTACTTCGATTACTATATTAAAAGATATAATGACATGATCAAGTAAAGACGTGCGAAACTAAATTACATGAATAAAGGTTCGATTGTAAAGACATGTAAAACTGCAAGAAACGAGTAAATAACTTTAAAGTATAAAAGCATGTAATGTAAAAGAGTTTCTGAAATGTAAAAGATTCGAAATAGAAAGAAAGCGTTTAAATGCAAGGAATCAGTGAATGACTTTGAATGAAAAGATTTTAATGTAAAGGCTTTTGAATGATATTGACATGAAGATAGAGGATAAACTGGAAATGATAAAGAGTTTTGCTGAATCATAAACATTTGGTGTTATCATACGTACATTATTCGAGCATTCGTTTCCCTAGCCATGTGGTTTTTTGAATGTTTACTGAATTTTGTACAATAGATATGACACACGAAATCCTAACGCTAAGACTTCTATTTATACTACTTCGACCATAACGGTCTTGCCTATAAGATTCTGCCACGTTCAGAACATGCAGAGCACTGCCCCTCTCTAGCTTCCACGCGTCTTCGAATGCTCCAGCGCATATATTTTAAATTTCGAACATCCCGCTTGCGTTTGAATTTCAAATGTTTTGGCACTCTTCGCTTCAAACTCCTTTCTTAAACACAGTCTCATTACCACTTCGAGGCTTCTTTTAACTATATCTTCACAACTGTCACTCGAAGCTCCGAGCTTTGACATGTTTATTTGAAGAACTGCTTCTACCATTCCGAACCGTGACATCTTGCTTTATTCCAACGAAACATCCAACTTGCTTCGTTTCGAACTGTATCATCAAAATCTTCAGCCAACAACACCGAACTGGGTAAATAATTATGGTGCATTATTTATCTTTTCAGTACTGTTTTATCTTGCATGTGTGTTTGTGTCAGATCAGGTGTCTTGACATCCTTATAGGACATCTGAGTATGTTGTACCATAATTTCATTATATCATAACAGTTATTATGAATAATTGTTGTTATAAGGCGTGTGCTTTCCATATTACTATGACGGTCAGTGGACCGTGATTGTAAGTACCGCATATACAACCACACGCTACATAACAAAGCCTGGTCTCGCGTGGTTATATATATTTCCCAACTGTTGTTAAATGCCTTTTTCCGTAGTAGTGAAATAAACACTAGAAAGTATAAACCACAAGCTTCTTCAATGTCCACCAGGGGTCCTCTTAGTCTAAGAGAGTATCTCACCTTTTTCAAGAAGCAACCACAAAGTCACACGTCCTAACCAAGAAATGTTTTTAGGGACGTTCTAGAATGGTTTGAGGGTTGAACACTTTAACATGTCCCTCCGCAAATGCCGATAGTTTCTATGGCTAAAATCATGGCGCGATCATAATTCTATATCAAAGGCGATGAGAGTAACACAAAGAAGAAGGCGAAGGGAGGTAAGGAATTTACATACGACACCCTTGGAGCATCCCAAAAGTAGCATAATAGTCACTACACCTCTCATGTAAGAGACCAGAAGACTATCAGATGCAGTTATAAAAGAGATTGAAAGAGTGTTGATTGATTATGTATGTTCTACAAATATTTTCTATTATGATGGCTTTTGCAGATATTCTCAGGAGAGCAGGTTTAATTGAAGGGTTACATCATCCCCAAGATAGTGTTTGGGCTGGATGAGATTGTGAATATTATCAATGTCAAGTACCTTGTGATAGACGCTTCTTCCTTGTATATTATGATTGTAAGTAGGTCCACCCTGAACTCTTGGATGCTGACTTATCTATCTAATATTTATGTATGAAGTATCAACTGCCATACATACATGTTTGGATGATCCAAGGACATCAGGAAATCTCCTGAAGGTGTTGTTATGACAATTTGAGAGTCAAGACGGTGATGATGGTTGCAATCAATGCTTTGTAACCATGTGTATAAGGAGTGAACTTTATGGATCTAAGCCTCAGAATAAATATTAAGAAGGGAGGACAAACACCTACTAAAGATCCAAAGGATGTCCACGTTAATCCTTGGGAGCTTCGCATAACCAAGAAGGATGCCACCGCTACAAAAGGGGAATGGTTATACTTGTGTGCAAAGAAAACAGAGAGTGGAGAGGTGTTTAATGCAATTTAACCTATTAGAGAAAACATTTTGGAATAACGTGTATGATAGTGAATTGAGGATCTCCTTTTATAGGGTAGAAACCTAAATCACAAGGACTATGCTTTCTTTCTACTAGACAAACACCAACGATTGTAGAATGAATCACCACACGTCTCACGATCTAACACATATTGGAAAACCAAGGGTCTCTTATAGATTTGGCTTCCCTAGGCGAAACCATTATTAGAAGCATTTAATGTTGCATGTGTTGCCCTAGGTGATGGTTGGGGGACTCGCACGAGGTTTTGCTTGAGGAACTTTACATAGCTTTCTCTTGAGGGAATCACCCTAGATTATCTTGGGAGACTCGCCCTAACTTTTGCGTGAGGGAATCACCCTAGCTTATCTTGGGAGACTCATCCTAACTTTCACTCGAAGGACTTTCCTCACGCTTCACTCAAGGGATTCACCCCATGTTTCTCTCGAGGGGCCTGCCTTATGCTTGAAGAATTCACAAAAGTTCATGATAGCGATACACCATAATTAAATCACTTTGTCATTTCTAAAGTCTCGTGATTGAAGAGTTGAGGAGTAGGATAATTTATTTGTGCCCGAGTAAGGAATGACCCATGTCATGATAGCCTAAGACGAAATCAAGCAAGTGGAAATGTGATGCTCAGACGGACGAAGCGATATAATAACCTTAAATGTGCCTAGGTTCCCTGAAGTAAGGTAGTCGTTTGAAGGGTGTAGTAAGTCGCCCAACAATTGAATCCGCCACCCATGATATGCCCACTTACCACACATGGAACAACGGTGAAGGAATGAGAATGATGGAGGAGCCGTCTTTCCATGATTTGGGGAGAGAGTTCGGGTTTCTAATGGTGAAACGATGAAAATTGCTACTAATTAAGCCCAATTGAGTATATATAAATGCCTGAATCTTCAAGGTTAAGAGACAAACACGATTTTCAGAGAGAAAACACA
Source organism: Vicia faba (assembly GCA_948472305.1). Taxonomy (NCBI): domain Eukaryota; kingdom Viridiplantae; phylum Streptophyta; class Magnoliopsida; order Fabales; family Fabaceae; genus Vicia; species Vicia faba. The sequence continues at coordinate 1,348,039,613 of OX451735.1, forward strand.
AAATCTCTCATCATTCACATATGAAAAGATTCTTTCTCTCGATCATTGTACGTTTTGCAAGTATGAGCCTAATTACTTAATATTTGACAACAAAAAAAGTGATTTATCACGGTAGACGCGTTTAAGATAATACAACGTAAAATCAAACAAGCACAAAATCAATTTTATACAATATATTCATTTAAAATTAGTTTTTATCATCAAATAACCAAACACTTAATCACATTTATATGATGAATTTATTCAAAATTAATTTTTATTATTAAAAAACACATAATTATAATAAATTAAAAAATGGTGATTGATGGAGCACTTTCTTAATTAATGTAAAATATAAATCCCACATGAACCATCAATATTATAATCCCAATGCATGTGGAGACTTTAAATTATAGATCACAACATCACAATTCAAAGCATAAAAGGCCATTTTCTTGCACACGAAGCCACAATAGCTTTATACATTGAACAATAAGATATTAAAATCTACAAAAACTATTCATTTCACAAATCTTCAAAACTACAAGATCTTATCAACATATACTTAAATAAGTAACAACTCCTACAAACAAGAAAACAAGAAATGATGGCAACAAAGAAGATGAAGAAGAAGGATTAATCTGAATAATAAAATCACAACTAGAAGTTGAAATATTATTTGTTGTAATCATAGCCAACCCTTCAAAATCACAAGCTAGGTCATTCTGATTTTGAACTTGATAATACATATTAAATGCATATGAAGCTTTTCCATTAGCATCCAAATCATTGCAAGAAGAACCATCACCAAGTAGAGTACAATCAGCATAAGTACAAGCATAATTAATATTATCATCAAGTCTACTTAAATTATTAGAATTAGGGTTAAACATGCACCATTTTGGATCAAGATAATGCACATTTTTTGCACCTACTAATAATTTATTCTCACCATGTTTAGTTGAAACATGCATTGGAAATTTAGGTTTACCATCAAAACTAAAAATTCCCCAATGTCTTTCAAAATTTCCAGGAGCTATATCTTTTGCATCTTCATCAATTAATCCAAATAAATAAACTTCAATGTAACCATTTCTTTTTGGTGTTCCTTTATTTGATGAAAGCCTAGGTAAAAGTCCATTATAAAACCTTAATGCATTTTGAATATTTGCATTTTTGTCACCATCTGTTGGCCATCCAACTTCACCAACAAGAATTTCCATATTACCAAACCCTATTGATTTTAATGCTGAGACTAAAGTATCAAAATTTGCATCAAAAACATTTGTGTACGAAATTCCATTATCAATTAATGGATTTGTTACTCCATCAAAAAATGCATAATCAAATGGAAAATTGTCATTTTCATAGAGACTTAAAAAAGGGTAAATGTTTACTGTGAATGGTGCATTGTTTTTGTTTAGGAATTGGACTATTTGTCTCATGAGGTTGGATAAATCGGGTCGGAATATTCCGGATGAGGGAACCGCATTGTTTGGATCTGGATATCCATAGATATCTGCATTGGAAGGGACTGTGGCTTTTATGGAGTCTCCTAAACCAAGTTCGTTTAGGGCATTTTGAATATTTTGTAGGGCAGGGAAGGTTACATTCAAAAATGAACTGTTGTAGGATTTCAAAAATGGCTCATTTCCAACTGCTACATACCTGTAATTTAAGTGAGAAATAGAATAGATTTCAAAAATTAAATTACAATTTTTTTACTAAAACAACCTATATTTTAGATTTATATTTCTATGTTCATCTTGTCCAACTTCATTTTTTTTTTTTGTGAATTTTGCAGAATTAACCTAAAGTTAAAATAAATTATATATAATTTCAAATTTCCCTTATTAACATACAAATTTCCTTTATAATTAATTTTTTTTATAAAATTTAAGTTCAGAATGGTACAACTACAACTTTATCACTTTGATATGTTTTCTATTCACACATTTTATAATTTAAATATTTCTTTTTTATTTGATTGCCGTCCATGTCAGAACAAAAACTTTACTTTCCCTAGAAACTAGAAAAGATTTGCCATTGGTCAGCTTTATCATGAAGCCAAAAAAATGCAAATTCCAAAGTAACTAGTCAAACATCAAAATACTCCCAAAATTCCAGATCACACTCATTGAGGGTAATTTAGTCATTAAAACAATACATAAAAAATTTAAAAATTTCAAAATATCACATTAATCATACACTTTACTTTAAATTAAATTTACTTTGGATCAATAAATATGAACCATATAATCTTGATCAGATGGTTGATATCGCATGATTGCATGTAATGTATATTTTGCTTAGCGTATAGAATCATATCCCATTTTTCAATTAATCAACATTATAATTACATTGAGTAACTATCACATAATAGAACAAAATACAATAATTGAGTTTTAAAATCTCAATAATTCATGAATATCTATCATTAGAGTGGCAAAACATGTCTGATTTGTCGGAAATTATACGTCTTATTCGTATTTTTCTTAATTAATCATAATTTTTATTTTTTAATATATTTGATCTGATTTTTTTTCGAATTGGACATACTCGTTTGTCACCACTAATATACATGTAGGATGATGATAATAAAAACTTGATAATAAAACAAATAAAAAAGAAAGAAACTTACTTGATATTAACACCCCCAGATTTGAAGTTATACCGAGTAATATTTTTCCTAACCCATTGCAAAGCACGATCATAATTAGTCATATCAAGTAGTTGATTATTTGGAATACCAACCATTACTTCAATTCCCGATCCACCAAGTGCACTCATAGTTTCATCATCAGCATCAAATAATTTCACTTTCTCAATTCCATTATCTTTCAACATTTCAACTATTGTGTCTGGTTTCAATGGATGTGTTGCTCGTGTTCCCCAATTCACACCAAGTCCTTCCACATAGTACCATAATAATATTTCACTCATCATCATAATCACAAAAACCCATCTTGAAAACATTTTTTGATGATCACTTTACTCACTTATAGAAATAGAAATAAAGCTTCTATGCTAATATATTGAAAGAAGAAGAAGAAGAATATATGTGAGATTTGTGAAAGATTTGAATTGATTTAGTGAATATATTCACTAAGTGGTTGAAGAATATATTCTTTTTTTGATTGATTAATTGGGATGAGGAGAATATAGAGAAAAAAGCTATAGAGAGGTAGAATAAGTTGGAGATATTAGATGGAATTTTGTAAAGGAAGAAGGAAATTAGAAAGAGATTAGAGGGTTATTAAGAGAGATTAGAATGAAGAATTGAAGAAAGAAAAGATGTATTTTCCATACACGTGTGCTTTTTGTGGACAAGAAGGAAAGTGTGTTCTATTTCTCTTAGCATAGTTTATGTCAACTTTCAAAGGTTAAAATAAGAGGTCGGTATGTCCCAATCCCATCCCTACTTGAAATGGTCGGTTCCATTTTTTATTATTTGTTTAATCTATTGAGAATTTTGTTGGCATGATAAATGACATGAATTTTTTTTTTTTGATGTTCTTGGTCTAAAATTGCCCAATAGTATAATCAATAACATTACATGTTAGCACAAATGAGAGATCCATGTGAGAGATCCTTGTTAGGAGTTGTGATTGTGGGTGTATCGACAACTTTTTTCTTTGAAACAAAAATACTTTAAATGCTCTCAAACAGAAAACTTTGAATCTAGCTAACCTCATTCTAAACCACAAGAATGATTTCAATTTAGTTTTTTATCTTCGTATAAAATCACATAATGCTTTAATAAGGTTCACGAAGAGACTCAAAGAATTTGACTGGTGTTTATCATACTCTAATTTTTATTTTTATGATTTCACCTATCATATCATTTATATCTCATTAAAATCATAAATATAGTATCCTCATAATTTTTGCCTCTTTAGATTTATCTTTTGAGGAAGATCACTAGACACTCTTATTTGTTTTTTTTTGCATTTTTACTTGTTTATATTTTATGCTTTACTAACCTTATTTAAAATACAAAAATATGTGTTGTTTTCCTTTCTTATTATTTAAGGTAGGGACTTGCAATCAACGGATCGAGTTTGTTTTTCAAATTAAGATTTTGATTCTCAAGGTCAAAGAATGGTCAACAAGTGATTCGCAAGAGCTTTTGCTTCAAGGCATGATCAATCTTAGGTCATATTCATGTCAAACTTCATCCAATTTCATTTGACCAAGAGAAGTTCAAGTTTGGGGCATGATTTCAAAGATGGTTCAAGTGTGGTTCATGTGTTTATTTTCATGTCATTTCCATTCAATTCTCAAGCAATTCTCAAGATTATTCAAGAGACAATAAAGCTTCTTTGGTTTTGGTATTCAAGTGGTCATCATTGAGCCTTTGGATGCAAGGAAATGTCAAAAATCACAAGTTGGCACATGGTTGATTGACCTAAAATCAAGAATGGCATGTCATTTGGTCCAAAGATCATAACATTCTCAATTCTCAATATTTTTAGATTCTACTTTGATCAAAATGTCACATTTGATGTCCTCTGAAACTTTACTTCAGAAGTCAAATATCAATTATGCTTCTAAGTCCATCAATTTTTGAATTTGTTCAAAGGCCACATGTACACAAAAGTTAGTTCATAACATGTTTGACCTAATGCCAGACCTGTAATTCAGTGTCACGACCTCAACTTTGCAACCATGTCATTTTTAGCTCAAACATCCTTTTGACTTGGTTCTTTTTGCATTTGATTCTTTGTCATGAAGAGAATATTTGGCACAAAGAAAACTGTAAAATGCACGAGTGGATTTTATTTGGCCTAAGCATGAACATGGTACAATAGACTCTATATTAAAGTCGTGATATGTAATTGGTAATGATGAAAAACATCACTTGGGACCACGAAATCATGCGCAAACTTGTTTGTTATTGCAAAACGCAATCCTTAGTGTGCAAAGCGACTTGATTTAGTGCCAAATTCACACATTTCATGCTGGCTTTTCACACGGTTCAAGATCAAAATATCTCAACTTGATTCACACGTTCTAGATCTAAATTGACACGTACATGACCGCATTCACTTTCCTATAAATATAGCATCATTCTCCCTTCAGAATCAAGCTTTGAACGCCACAAAACTGCTGCCATTTTCACTCTCAAAAGTCTCCAAAAACCAAAAACCTAACTTAAACTCTAGCTCGTTTAAACTTCAAATCTCAACCCAGAAATCTTCATCGGCATCATCTAAAGTTGTTTGAAGCATTACATAAGTTTGAAATACCTTGCAAGCACCAATTTGATTTCGCCATTTTCAGACCTTGAAGCTTCAACTGAAAAGGTAGTTTCGAGTTACTTCACTGAACAAACGAGTTACCACTCTCTTTGTATTCATCTTCTGATACTAAGCCCTCACTTACCTTTGATTTATTCATTGTATTAGCCATTTAATTTTACTTTGAAGTAGCTAGAGTTTTCTGAGTTTTACACAAAATTCTCTTTACTCAGAGTGAATCAATGGCTCTGATGCAGAGAATCGTGAACAATGAATAGAGTAGAAGCTTGCACGTTTAGTGTTTGATCTTAAAACTCCAAGTTCGTGATCTTTGAAAATCAAGTGCAAGAGATTGAAGATGAAGTCCTTCGCGCATTTTAGAGGGAAATTCAAATTTCCTGACCAATCAGGAAGCAACACACAATTCAATCGTTGGACATTTAATTTATTTTTTCTATTTTAATTCATTTTAATTTATTTTTATTTTCAAATTTATTTTAAATAGCTCCTTTATTATTTTTTACTCCAGTTTTTTTTTCATAAATCACTAAAAATATTTTCTAACACATATTCTTTTTTCAGAATTTAAAAATGAGTTTTAGTATTTTTTTATATTTTCTCTTCTTTTTTTTTAATTTTATTCTAACAATTAATTTCCAATCATTTTCAAATATTTTTTAGTCCAACTTTTGAGATCATGTTCCTTGAAATATTTTTGACTTTTTCAAATTTTTGTAGCTTTTTATTTGATGTTTTGATGCATCTTTTGTATTTTCTCTTTATTTTCCATTTTAAACCATTTAAAAATAATTTTAAATCAATTTTAAATAATAGTTTTGATTATTTTTTACAATTTAAGGTTCTGACTTTTATTGACTTTGATTATTTGTGGTTGATTGATGCTTCATCTTGTTCAATTGGACTTTGAAATGATGCTTTGATTGAATGAACTTTTATCATTTCAAACTTATCATTAAATGATCATTTGATCATTTTGGTACTTTGGATTAATGATAAGTTTATCTCATGTTATCATGAAGAAGAATGATTGAAGTAATGATCCAATCCCCTTGCCTTTGTGTTTGACCATCGGTCCTTCTCCATCTCCTTCTTCTTTTGATTTTTATTTTGACTTATGTTAGATGTTTTAGGAGAATGATTTTTGTATCATTTCTCTAACATGTATGAGACATAAATTTCTATTGACCGAACTCATATAGGTGTGACTTCTATATAAGTTCACTTACGATTTTTTAACTTACCGCTAAATTGTCCCGATTCGATTGATCTGTAATTAACACTAGCATTAACATATTAATTATGCTAACATTTAATTTTATGTCATTTACTTTTATGCACTTTAATTTGATGTCATTTACATTTTTGTCATTTTACTTTTACCTTTATCTTTTTGTTTTCTTTTACTTTATTGCTTCAAAAGACCAAAAACATTAATAAAAGTCTAAAACCCTAAAAAAACTTTTCGTCTGGATCTTGGACTTTGTGTTACTATCCCATGCTTGAGGAGTATTTTGGACTTTATACTTTAAGAATTAATTTATTTCCTTTGCTTGGAATGGTATATGAGATCTTGTGTTTCATATGGACTTGTGAACTTTAATTCAAGACTTGGCCTCGTTCTAAAAACTTGGATCCCTATGACTTTGTCTGGACACTATGATATTCATCTTCTTGTGTGATTATTCATCTTGTGGCTTAATCCAAAGGGAAATAAATGCTTCATCTTGACCAATGTCAAATGCTTTCTCCATGTTATGGTTAGTTCACTTGCACACACAAAAGCTTTCTCTTGGACTACCTTACAATGAGACCTTTTATTTTATGTCATTTACCTTTATGCTTTAGAATAATCTCTTCATCTCCTTCCCACTTCTTCTGTTTTCAAAACTTCTCTCTATTTTCAAAATTTCTTATTTTAAACTTCAATCTTTCATAATAAACTTTGACCTTGTCAAGTGATCGCAAAAATATTTTTCTTAATAAATGCTAAAACACTTAAGTATACTCAAACACTTTTCAAAAACTTCTAAGAAAAGACAAACCTCATCAAATTTATTTATGTGCCTTTGTGCACTTTTATTTTAAAACCTTTTCAAATTAGTCTATTCCAGTAGTGATGCAAACTACTATACTTCTGCAATATATTGTGAACTGGTTGACATTTTCCACTTGAATGTTGAGATGTGCTTGTGAGAAAGTTCAAGTAAAAGTTCTCCATATCAAGATGATACAAATGCTCCTTCCTCATACTTGTGGGTAGTAAGTTGATTTTTCCACTCGACTACCACAAAATGTCTTTTCAATTTAAAATCAATCAACAAATTTTCGTGGCTATTTTTACTACGAACTACGAGGCTCTAATTTCCTTATTGTACTATGAGGATACGTAGGCACATGCTCTTGAAGTCTTGGCGAGCACAATGATATAAAATAATTATTTTCTCATCACCTCAATCTTTTTGTAAACAACCTGGTTTTTATCAAAACACAGATTTTCAAGAGGTTCCTATGGAGTACCATAAATGTGAGGGGTGCTAAGACCTTCCCCTTGCATAACCATCCCCCGTATCCAGATCTTTGATTTTGTTTTATTTTATGCGTTGGGATTTCTCGATATTTTTCTTTTCCTTTGTAAACAATAAATTTCGGTTGGACTGTCATCTTTTTGAGTTAAGTTAATCAATAGTTTAATCTCAAATTTTTCCGCCACAACAGTCTTATCAATCTTTCTCTCCTCTCTTGATGATCTCCTCTTCCCTTCTTCAATGTGATCTCTCAGTGACTTTGATCTCGTAGGTTCCTTCTCCATTTTTGTGCCCTCTGTAGTTCACTCTGGTTTTTCTCTGCGGCTCTGCTTCCATGGATTCCCCCCGCCTTTATTGTATGTAGGTTTGCATCGATTTTCCGCCTACCCTATTATCATCCTTTTTTCAGCTTCAGTTCCCCTTTTTAGTGATTTCTTTTCGTCTTTGTACGTCGTCCTCCCTGTTCCTTTCCACTTTTTTGTGTTCTGCGACCTCTGTGTGAGTGTTTGTGTTTCTTAGTGTGAGTCTCGGCCTATTCTTCGCTCTTTCTTTCTTCTTGTGTTCCACTCTACCTGTTTTTTCTTGACTCTCTTCTTTCGGCGTATTTCTTGATACTCTTCATCTCCTTTATTTCATTATGTTTTTTCCCTTGCCATCTTGCGTATGCATCATGGAAACAAATAATGGATTTCCCTTTAATGAAGAACTGGAACACATTGGTACCAGTTATGACGTGCTAAAGAGTCTAGTTCATGTCAAAAAATTGACGCCAGATAAGTTCATAATAACAAATACCAGACAAATCAATAATGATAATCAGCGGAAAGAATTAAAGAATCGGTTTTCCCTGAATTACAAACAGCTAAATAAACCGCAACTCAACATTCACATTCCAGAAAGAATCAACATAAGCAGCAACCCTGGGAAAGATCTTGAGCAGGATTTATTTCTCTATGAAGAAGATGAAATCCAAGAAAATCCAGGCAAACCTAATCTCAGTATATTGGGTAAAATCGTTATCGAAAAACCTATACATAGGGGATCCTTAGAAAATGCACTAGCCAACATATGATGCAACCTAAGAACCTGGTGGTTAAAGAGGTGGAAGCAGCTACTTTCCTAATTACTATGGAAAATAAGGAAGATCACAAACATATTTTGAAAGGGAATTCATGGGTGTTTAGAAACTCATGGATGATCTTGCAAGAATGGGACAGTATAACAAGCATTAGTAACTTGGAATTCATAAAAGCACCCATCTATGTCCAAATATGGGGTATGTCGATCAATGCCAATGTTATGCAAGAATACAGTTGAAATTTTGGAATTCCTTCTACCCTCCAACGGATATTTCTATGGATATATAAAGAAGCCTTAGAAGATTGGAAGAATAAATTTCACGCGAACAATTGCAAAGAGAACGTGAACGTAAATAATTCATATTTGTGAGAAAAGTTGTAAAGAAAGGAATTTTTGTTCATACACTTGCTCAAAAACACTTTTGTATTAATCATTGTATTTCAATTTGTCTAATCTACTTTCATAGAAGCATCTTTATAAACACACCTTTTGCATCTCAACGGCTGAGTTGATTATTCCTTGAGAGACTAGGGTATAGTCAGATGTCTCAAGAAGACATTGACAATAGGTATTTGTGGTTGTAATCAAATTTGGTTATAGTGGATTAAGTCTTTATGAGAAGGCGAAATCACCCTGGCAGATGAATTAGAGGTAGCTTCCTTAACAGCGAACCAGGATAAAAATATTGTGTTCATAGTTTTTATTCCAAGTTCTTTGTTCTTTGTTTGGGCCAAGAAAAAGTTTCATTCTAGAAACGCAATTTAAAACCCCTTTCTTGTGTTTCCTTTACCTTCAGTTGGTATCAGAGCATGGTTCTGGTATTGATTGTTTATCAAAAACTTCACCATGTTAGATAAAGATCCATATTCTTTGTAAAACACTATGGTCGGAGTCCCTCCAGCAACTGCACCCATTGTTAATGAAAGAGATCACTATAGTGCCAAAACTCCAGTTTTTGATGGAGAAAAGTTTGACTATTGGAAAGAGAAAATTGAAAGTTTTTTTCTTGGTCATGATGTAGATCTATGGGATATGGTAGTAGATGGCTACGTACATCCTATTGATGCTAGTGGTAGCAAGATAGAAAGAAGAGTGAGGACTGAACAACAAAAAAAGACTACGTAAATCATCACACACAAAGCTGAAACCATTCTTCTAAATGCTATTTCTTACACTGAGTATGAGAAGATCACAAATAGAGACACAACTTAGTCTATATTTGACTCTTTGAGGATGATTAAGGGTGGAAATAGGTCAGAACAATAATATGGGCCTACAAGCTAGCCTACATAGGCCCAGGCAAGGCCGGTTTTTTTTTTTAAATAGAAAAGACTCGGGCTTTTTTATAAGCATATTTAGTTAAAAAGGTTAGGCCACAGACTGCAAAAAAAGTCTTTTAAGCCTATCATGCCGACCTATTTAAATAAATATGAATAATTTTATTATTATTGTATGGTGTTTGTATTTAAAATTAAAATACAAAAACAAAGTTTAGAGGCCTAAAAAGACTTATGAAAATACGTTTAAAAAACCTTATAAACAATATCATAAATTGTTTTCATAAATTCTCTCAAACAAATAGTATCATAAAATATATGTTAATAGATAAACTTGAATAATTCAATGCAAATAAGCATCTAGTCTAATTAATCTTTTAATTTATTAGTTTATTTTAATATTAATTGAATTATTTATTTGAAAATGTTCAGATAAAATAGGTTTTTATGTAGGCTAATAGGTCAATCAAGCTTTCGAAAAGGTCAGACTCAGACCTAAAAACAAACCTTTGATAGGCCACATGCCAGGCTTAGGCTTTGAATTAGCAGGCTAGGCTCAGGCTTGACAAAGCCTAACTCGACTTAACCTATTTCCACTCCTAAGGATGACTCATGAAAGAAATATTAAAGTGAAAGAAACCAAGGCGCTCACCTTAATACATAAATATGAAACTTTCAAAATGGAGGATGATGAAACAGTTGAGAACATGTTCTCAAGGTTTTAAACTCTAGTTGCAGGACTGGAGGTTTTGAACAAAGATTACTCTTATGCATATCATGTTAAGAAGATTATAAAAAATTTACCTAAAAAATATAGGCTTATAATAACTACATTGAAACTATCTAAGAATCTAAACAACACTTCTTTTGAAAAACTGATTAGTTCTTTAAGAAGTCACGAGATAGAATTTGAAAAAGATGAACCTCAAAGAAGAAAAAAAAATCGTACTCAAAATTACTAATTTATTATTAAAAAATCCATTCCCCAATTATTTGAGTTGTGGTCCAAAACATATATTTTTAAATTTATTTAAAATGATAATTAATATCATCTCATATATATATATATATATATATATATATATATATATATATATATATATATATATATATATATATATATATATATATATATATATACTGAAAAGTCAATTGAGTTTAGTTTTTTTTTAGGATTTAAAGATGATATTTTCCATTATTTTCAATAGAAATAATCTATAAAATATAAAATATATAATATATTACGTATCACTTTCATATTTCAATTTTTTTTTATACTTATTTGTGAATAACTCATTTCATTACTTCAAGTAATATTATATCTATAGTTCACAATAAAATTATAGTATAAAATATTATAGTATAAGTTGAACAATCATATTTATATATATATTTTTACTTTTAACAAAAATTTAATTCAAAAATACAAATTAATCTCCACAGCACATCGCCTGGGCGATAGTCTAGTTCAATTAAGAACTAGTGTTGGATATTCGTCCAATAAAGACATTGGTGATATAATGTAAGCTATATAACCACCGACCTTATTTCTTTTGAATTATGAGGATATACTAGTTTTGACTAAAAGACTTTGAAAGAGGGGATACTTTAGGCAATAATAAATAAAACGAGGAAATCTTTTCTCATCAAAGTTTATATCAATTGTATGATTATTAGTTGATGTTGGAATTAAATTTAAAATTGAGTAATTTCGAATTAATTTTGATGAATGGAATTTAATTATATTGATCAAAAATTTTTATTCTTCGTTTTTCATTTGAATGAATCAATCAACCTTATTTGTAAGATGGTTCTGTGTAGTAAATAATAATGGAAGAAGAAGGAAAGAAAATTTGGAAGAAGAAGATTAGAGTTTCACAAAATAAGGAGAATATATTTTTCTGCAAAGTTTCTCTCTGCTCACAGCTTGTGAATATTATTTGCAAGTGCAATAAATATTTACAATAATAGGGCTTACTCCCTATTTATAGTTTTAAATTTGTTTGCTCCCTAAGTCAAAATCTAAAATTATAAAAGTCCAAAATACCTAATTTAGTTAACATTACTAAAATAGGCCTAAGTCGAAATCCTGTCGAGCAACTTGCTTCGACATTTCGACACACACACACATACTAGACTAATTTCGACATACCCTTGTTTCTGTCGAGCAACCTGCTTCGACACAAGGAATTACAATCTCAACACACCACCTAATTCATTGTGTCTAAACTATCTCTATTCATCATTGCTCTTTGTCTCTTAAACACTTCGACCTCCACTCATTTCATCATGACGCATGCAATTTGATTCTCAGTTATGCAGTGTTCCAAGTTCAGCTTCCAATTTGCTACATGCTCTCAAAGATAGTGGAAACTCATTTCGATGTTCTTGCTTCGACCATGTGCTATCAGATTCTTCGCCAGATTGATAGTTGATACGTTGTTAATCTTCATGGTAATTTCTCCATGATCCTTCCCTATTATCTCTTCAACCATATTCATCATCTATGTTGCTTGACATACACAAAGAGAAGCACCTATGTATTCAGCTTCACACGATGATATTGCTACTACTGGTTCTTTTCTTAAACTCCAATCAACTGGTGCACCACCTAGCATAAACACATAACCAACTGTGGATTTTTGATCCTCAGTATCACTTCACCAACTTGAGTTGGTGTACTCCACTATCTTGCATTTTTTCCTTCACCAGCTACATGAAACAAAATTCAATAGTCAAGAGTTCCTTTGAGATACCTTAGTATCATTTCCATCACTGCTAGATGTGATACCTTTGGCTTCTGCATGAATCTACTCACCATACCCATATCGTGTACTAAATCAGGCCTTGTGTGACAAAGGTATCTTAATGACCCAATAAGTCTTATGTATTGGGTTGGGTCAATATTATCTTTATCTAAGTCTTTCGACAGTTGCCGTCTTGGTTAAGTAGGTGTCAAAGTCGAGTTGCATTCTTCCACCTCAAATATCCTGAGAATTTCACTTGCATATCTTCTTTGATGCATCATCAACCCTCTACCACTCTTGTAGAATTTGATGCCAAGGAAATATGAAATGTCGCCCAGATCAAACATTTTGAATTCCTTGCGAAGATCATCTTTGAAGTCTTCAATCACTTTCTTGCAGCTACTTGTTATCAATAAGTCATCGACATAGAGACATAGTATATGCAATTCACTCTCACTTCTTCTTACATATACTCCATGCTCAGTTGTGCACTTCAAAAATTCCTTCTCCCTTAGGAAATTATTAATCTTCTTATTTCAAGCTCTTGAAGCTTATTTGAGTCCATACAGAGCTTTATGCAGCATGTACACCTTTCTCTCTCCTCCTTGTTTCATAAACCCAATTGGTTGTGCAACATAGTCTTCTTTGTCTAAGGGACCATTTAGGAATACACATTTCACATCTATCTGATATATGTGCCAATTGTTCATTTTCTTCAGATCAACAACCAACCTGATTGTTTCGATCCTAGCAATAGGTGCAATAACTTCATCAAAGTCGATTCCTTCTTTCTGAAGAAATCCTTTTGCCACAAGTCTTGCCTTGTGTCAAGTTACTTCTCCTCAGAGTTTCAACTTCACCTTGTATACCCACTTCACATTGATTGCCTTCTTACGTTTGTTATACCCCAATTTTTTCCCTAAGATCCTCCATCATTTCATATCATCTCAATGTATCAAGATCACACATTAGGATTATTTATCTCTTCTACTCTCTCATATCTTTAAGTTTTCTCTTGAGGATTCACCAATAACCTTAAATTGTGTATCTTATATATGTGTATTTTATGTTTACTAACCTTTAACTAAAATCCAAAAAGATGTATGGTTCCTCTTTATATCTTTTAGGTGTTGAGCCAAGTGCATCTCTCTCATATCCTAAGCTAGAGTTTTGAAGGTTGACCCTCAGTCAATTGGAAAACCAATGGATTTTAAAATCTTGAGCTTAAAGGCTATGACTATGACATCAAAGTTTTATGGTTTAAAGACTCTCTCTCAACCTCATTTGGTCAAGATTGTCTCAAAGTTAGTGGTTGAATTCATTAAGAAACTTTATAGGTTTATGTGTTTATTTCCATGCCTTATTCAATATGTTTCATCAGGAAATGAGCCTTCTCATCAAGTGTGCTTTAATATAACATAATTTCAATGTCTAATGTGATTCATTATGCCTTAATTTGCAAGGAAAGTTCAAAAGATTCAAAGTTGATCCAAGTAGTTTGACCTAATTTGGACAAATCCTTGATTCTATGGTTACAAGTTCATATTTCTCTCAATTTTAAATATTTTTAAGTGGTTCTTTTTGCAATGGGCTCTTCTCATTATTTACAATAACTGATCTTCACATGACAAGATCCAATTGTGTAGTGAAGATCATCAAAAGTTTGAAAAGATTACAAGTCCTTTGAGAAGACCTTGAAAATTTATGACTTTACTTCAAGAAATTATAACTTGGTCAATTTTTATCTCCTTGAGATCATTATTTTTTCACAATAAACTTGAGGATGTCTACTACAACTTTTATTTAAAGATCAAGATCTAAAAATGTGTGGAAAGTTATGGAATTCAATGAAACATTATAGGTCATTTGTGGATTTCTTAAGAAATTTTCAACACCTTCCAAGAACCATAACTCTCTCATTTTTTATGACTTTTGAGTGATTCCAATTCCAGAATTCCATTTTATGAGTCCACTTAATTTAATTTTCAATGATCAAGAGCTAATTTTGAGTGGAAGGCCATGTAAGTTTGAAGAACGTTACAGGTCATTATGAAGCTCTACACTTAGAAATTTTTCTAAGTGTCAAAGTCAGTTAGTTTTTCAAGATTTCAATTGGGTACAACTCTTAACTCAAGTGTCTAAATGAATACTTTCTTGGTACTTGTAAATATTGTGATGAGGTCTTTCAAATGCAACAAGAATGATGCCATAAAGCCTCTTGAGCAAGCTGAGTCATGGATTTGAAGATGGCCCTTTGAAGCCAAGTTTTCCAACACAGTCAGACTGCAAATTGAATAATGTGACTTCTAATGACCAAATTGATGCGCTTTTTCAACTTATACATGATTAACAAAGTTGCTAAGACTTATTTAAGCCTTGAAACAGAAGTTTTGAGTGAGTTTTGATGCACATGGAGTCACACTTCTCATGCCTTCGAGCTTCACTCAAATTCCCTCAAATCTTCATTATTACACACATATGAGCTCACTATTCATTCTCCTATAAATAGAGCAACATATTGCATTCATTTTTTCAAGCTTGGATAGCCAGAATCACCCTGCCAAAGTCAGTTTCGAAGCTTGAAATTTGAAAATCAATTCCATTGTTTCAAGCCTTCTTTCTCCAAGCTCTCTTATGTTTCTTCATTCTTGATCATCATACAAACTTTCCACAACAAAATCCAAGCAATTCGAGCATGGAATCAAGCTACAGAATTTCAGTTTTAGACCTTACAAGTTGAACTTTGTTTAGGTAGATTTCTCAACCAAATAATCTCAAATAAATGCTTAGGATATAGTCCCTTCTTCTCTGAAGCCGATGCTTCTTCTGGTTTGAATTTTCATGGTGATTTGTGCTTGCATTTTCAGATTTCGTTTTACAATCTCTCTCTGGTAATTTCCAAAACGACTACGTTGTGGTTTATATAAATTTGGCACGAGGATATGATTGAGATCGTCTTGATGAGACGCATCCAATAATACCACTATGAGCTCCTAAGTTTTTCATTTTAAAAATCACAAGCTTGCCCTAGTTGCAGGCGTCTGGAGGTTGAAGATGACCTACGTGTCATCTTCAACCAATGAAGGCATGCCAATTGTTTTAATTGCGTTAGTTGGACTTTTTGGAATCTGATGCGTGCTAGTTGACTGAAGCCCATGGGGAAAGTGTGTGTTATGGCCCTCAGATCTGCCATCTCAATTAATGAGCTCAGATCTGATGCTCATCATATTTTATGTTTTATTTTATTTAACAAAATTGTTTTAAAATTTCATTTATATTTAAAAATTCATAACTATTTTATTTTTTATTCAAAAATTATGAAAAATTACACAAAAATACTTTGAATTATTTTTGACTGTGTGAATAATTTTTCATATTTTTATTTTGATGTTTGCTATTTTTTTTTGTAATTTTTGGATTGTTTGCTTTATATTTATTGATTTAAAAACACTTTTAATACTTTTTTAATTTCTAAAAAATTATGGAAGGATCCAATGATAGTTTGACAATTATTGGTGACCTCTTTTGATTTTTATTTCTAACTGTGATATTTTTCTTAATTTTTAGTTTATTTTGATTAAATTTTGCATTTTTAAAATTAGTTTTGACCATTTAAAATTCTAAATTTTTTTGTCAACATTGGTTGACTCATGTTTGACCTCTGATAAATTTTTGGAGTTATAATTTGGTGTTTTGATACTCTTTGTGTATTTCATCAATTAATTCCATTTAATTAACCATTTTAAAATTATTTTTTAATTGATTTCATTTTTATTTTCTTTTTTGAAGTTGATTACATCCTTTGAATGATAATTAGTGACCCAAACCTATGTTTGAAGGTCTAAGTATGATTGATTATTGGACTTTGATTCAAAATCTTTGAAGCTTGTTGTTAGGAGGCTTTGATTTTATCAATCCTCTAACAAGTCTTCATTAACTTTAACCTAAGTTCAAAATTCAATCATCATTGGTCATTTATGATGAATATTATCTTCTTCATCCCTCCTCTTTTATTTTCGTTTCTTGATCAATTTGGATAAAGCATTTGAACTTTGAGTTCATCTAAGCTTATGGATAGTTGAAAACTATCTTCCATGATTTAGGTCTTGATCACCTTTTGTTTTAACTTGTGCCACATGTTTTAGGAGTATGGTTTGTACCATATATCTAACATATATGGTACATATATTGCTATTGACCGGTCTCACATAGGTGCGACTTCTACATAAGTCCACTTACGACTGCTTAACATAGCGCTAAATTTGTCCCGATTCAGAAAATGATCATTCGTGGCTCAAACTTTATGTTTGTAAGTCCAAGTATGGTTGATTGATTATTTCGTGTCCAATACTTTTGAAGCTTGTTGTTAGGAGGTTTTTATTTTATCATTCCTCTAATGAGTTTTCATTATTCTTGGTCCAAGGTCATCATTCAATCATCATTGATCATATTTGTGACCATTAACTTCTAACTTTTAACTCATTAACAATTAACTTTAATTTTATGTCTTTGCTTTTATGCACTTCTATCTTTAGCATTTACATCTCGTTCTATTTTCCTTTTGCTCACTTGAGCATTTACTTTGTGTTCTTTCATCTTTGCTCACTTGAGCTCTTTTTCTTTTGAAGACACCTAATAACCAACTTGAACATTAAAAGACTTAAGGCCCTTGATTGGACTATTGGTTACTATCTTTGGCATATTGGAGTTGTGGGTGTTTTGGATTAGGATTATAAGCCTTGCCTTGATACTTTGAGACCTTGGTACCCTATTGTTATTCTGAAGTCCTTGGGGTTTACTCTAAGGCATTGGTTTGAATTTTCTCTGTGTACAGGTTATGTTGGGCTCCATGTTTTATCTAAAGTCCTTGGACTCCAAGGCATTGTGATTAATAATTCATCTGTGTACAAATGTTACTCTGGCCAATTTTTGTCTAAAGTCCTTGGGGTTCACTCCAAGGCATTGGGTTGCAAGTTGTTCATATGCATGTGTTATTTTAAACTCAAGAAAGTTCACCTGGTACATTGAAGTTATGAAATAAAAATGACGATTTTCTTGATTCTTAATTCATCTAAGGCTTAATTCATCAGAGGATTAGTTTTTATCTGAGTATTATGTTTGCTTAGTTTTTAATCCAAAGGATGTGAACTATGCATTGAATTCTTTATGTCAAGTGGTGGCTTCTTGTTGGTTAGACATTGCCTTACCTTAACTTGGACTTAGGTCCACCCCTTTTTTAAAGTTCTTTTCTTAATCAAACATTTAATCAATTTAATAATACTTTGACATCTTTTTAGAAGATTAAAAGTTATTAACCTCATTCAAAATATTTTGCCACTTTAGATTTTTACTTTAAAACTTTTCTCAAAAGATTAGACTCTTGTTGATCTTGTAGTGATGCAAGCTACTATACTTCTACAATAAGTAGTAAAATGAGACATTTTCCACTTGGTGTTAAGTGATGTATTTTTTATTTTAAATCCAATCTATGTCCTCCACTTTGAGATGATGTGAATGCTTATTTCTCATAATTGTGGGTAGTAAGTATGTTTTCCACTCGGATATGACGAAATGTTTGTTCTCTTAAAATTAACCAACACGCAAAACTTTCAAAATTTTTAAGAAGAACTACGTGATTCTGATTTCATCATTTCACATTGGTGGTACGCGGGCATGAAGCTAATTGTAGTTTCTCTGAATCAAAATTAATTAAAACATTTCTTTTCTCACCTCCACAATCTATTTTGTAAGTATTTCTTTTATAGCCAAATACACAGATTTTCAAAGAGGTTCTTGTAGAGTAACGTAGATATTTAGGGTAATAATATCTTCCCTTTGCATAACCAACCCCATTACCTAGATCTCTCTTTTAATTTGGGTTTTATTCTTTCTTTTCCCATTTCCTTTGGATAAAATAAAAGTGCAGTGGTGATTTTCACTTTATGAGTTAAGTCGATTGAATGGCTTAGTCTCAAAATTTTATCGCTACAACCTTGAGGAAATTAGATAAGTAACCAAGTGTTTTTGACTTTGATGGACTCCATTTCCCCATTCATTGCTTTCATCCACTTTGAATCCTTCAATGCCTCAGCTGCATTGACTGGTTCGACATCTGCATAGAAAGCATAGTGTACTAGCTTACCTTCATTATCGAATGCATCATCTGATGTAATCACACATTCCCGCAACCTTGCAGGCATGCGTCTTATTCTTTGAAGTTTTCTTGGGCCTGCATCACCTCTCATTTCTTCTTGTCAAACTTCTTCTCTTTCAACTTCACTGGCTGGTTCATTACATAAGATTCTCACTGAATCTTTCTTGACATTTTAAGTCAAATCCCATTCCTTAAGGTCATCTATCATCATGTCCCTATTGATCACTACTTGCTTAATCACTGGGTCGAACAACTTGTATCCTCCAATCGAATGATATCATATTAGGATCATTTGACTCGACTTGTCATCAAGTTTTCTTCTCAAATGATCTGACACATGTCTATGTGCTATAGATCCAAATACGTTCAGATGACCCAAGCTAGGCTTGACACTAGACCAACATTTGGTGTGATTCTATCCAACTTCTTCGTTGTACATCTGTTCAAAAAGTATGTTCCGATCGACACAACTTCACCCCAAAAATCTATAGGTAAATGCTTGTCTTTTAACATACTTTTCACCATACTAATGATGGTTCGATTCTTCCTTTCAACAGTTCCACTCTGTTGTGGAGTGTAGGGTGGAACCACCTCATGCACATTCCCTTATTTCCCACATAATATGTCAAGGTCTTTCGACACATATTCTTAGCTACCACCAGTCCTTAAAATCTTGAGCTTTCGACCAATTTGTTTTTCGACCATAGATTTAAACTTGGAAAATACCTCAATCACTTCACTTTTATTTTTGATCAGGTAAGTCGATAATTTTCGACTAAAATCATCTATGAAAGTAACAAAGTACTTGTTACCTCAAACCGAATCCACCTGGATTGGACCACATACATCAAAGTATATGACTTCAAGGATTTCCTTCGACTTGCTTTCTGCATCCTTGCAAATGCTATTCTTGTGCTTCTTCGCCTACACACATTCCTCACACACTTAATTTGGAATGTCAATTTATTGTAACCCTGAAACCATATTTCTTCGTCTCAAATCTTTGATGTCTTTGAAGTTGAGATGTCCAAGTCGATAATGCCATATCCAGTCATGCCTGCTAGCTGCAGTTGCAAGGCACTTGTGCTCCATCACATTAAGTTCAATCTTGAAGGTTCTATTTTGAGACATATGATCCTCCAAGATTAACCTTCCTTTTGAGTCGAGAACTCTCATCAACTTGTCTTCAATCGACACTTTGTAGTTATTTTCAACCAACTATCATATGCTGAGCAAATTACTCTTCATGGTTGGTATGTACAACACATTGAAAATTATTTACCTTTTTCTATCTTTCCTCATAATACGAATATCACAAATACATTCAGCTGCTAGAGTATTGTCATTTGCAAATTTCACCATGTTTTTCATCGAGAATTTTATGTTGACAAACTAATCTTTTTCTTCCAGATATGTATGATGAGCATCCCGAGTCTAAGTACCATTGGTCCTTGAATCTCTCTTTATCTCTTGTTTAGACCATATGCATTATCTCTTCTTCTTCATGTTTTGCATACTTTGCCTCACTTTCTTGATTCTTTTGTTTTCTAGACAATCATTAACTTAGTGGCTATACTTCTGACAATTGAAACATTGAATATAACTTTTGTCAGGTTTTCGACCACCACCTCTCCATCTACCTGCATCACCACCTCTTTGGTTTCTTTGGTACGAAGGTTTTCTCTGGTTTGTCAAGTTTCCTTCTTGCTGAGTTCCTCAACCAGACGAACTGTTATATCCTTCTCTACATTTATTGTCGAACCACTTTCCTTTTCCTTTCTTTTCTCTTGTTGATTGAGCTTGCAAAGCCACATCACTCTTCGACTTGCCTACAACTCTCTCAGTCATTATTTATTCATGAGATTCAAGTGTCCCTTGAACCTCTTTCTTTGTCAATGTCGAAAAATATTTCGACTCTTCTATGGAAACCACCACTTGGTCGAAGTTTAGAGCCAAATACCTTGATTTGATTCACTAGTTTTATAACCCTAGTGAAGGAATCTGTTATGATTTCACTTTGTTCCATCTTAATTAATTCATACGTTCTTTTGTGAGTTTGTAACCTCATCTCTTTCACATTTTTGGCACCTCGAAACAATTTTTCAAGAATTTTCCATGCTTCTTTTACTGATTCAACATCACCCAGCTTCTCAAGATTTTTTGGATCAATGCATTGATGAATTATAAAGAGAGCTTTATAATCTTTTTTCTTCAATTCTTTGTGTGTGTATTTTTCTTCATCTGTTGCGTCTTCTTCAACCGGTGATACCCCCATTCACAAGATCCCAAAGATCTTAATAACAGAAAACTACCTTCATCAGCTTGCACTAATTCTCATAATTTTGACTCTTCAGAATTGGAAGACTCGTCAGAAAATGCCCATTCGAATGATTCATTGTCATAAATATCGCTTTGCACAAATCGTCCAGCCAGTGCTCTAGATACCAGATATTAGAATTAAACCCAAAACTTTGAGTAATTCCAAATCAATCTTGATGAACAAGATTCATTCATGCCGAACGAAATCTCTTGTTCTTCACTCTTCACTTGAATGAATCAACCAACCTTGGTTGCAAGATGATTTTGTGCATAAATTAACAATGGAAAAGAAAGAAAGATAATTGGGAATAAGAAGATTATGGTTTCACAAAATAAGGAGAAGATATTTTTCTACAGAGTTTTTCTCTGCTCATAACCTGTGAATATTATTTTCAACTACAAGAAATGTTTAAAATAATAGAGGTTACTCCCTATTTATAGTTTTAGGTTTGCTTGCTCCCTAAAAAAAACTCATTTTGGTCCCTTAACTATACCCTTGTGCCATACCCCAAATTTAACTTTCTAAATAATCATTTAATCTTTTACTAGTAATTTAGAATTTTGGGCATTATTATTACTAGTTTATTCTAAGAAGGATTTAAATTCTAAAGGAGAGGTGTATCGTTCGAGGCTTATAGGCACATTTAAGTTTTTGGGGCTTATTTAATAAAACAAAAGGGGGGTGTAGTAAAGATAGCAAGAGGGGTGTGTTTGTTAGTTGGGATAGAGACTTTGTTAAGATTAGAGGCCCAGATCGGGTCGTCTCTTTTTGAAAGGCCCATTTTCTTTTTGGGACAGAGGCCCACCCGCGTTATACATATTTGTTGTATTTGTTTTCGATAATTATTATTACCATTATTCAAAATGTTATTAATATTATTAATATAATTATTAATATTATTATTGATGCTATTTATTATTACTTTTGTGAGAATATTGACTAAGTCAACACAGGGGTTAAGAAACCATAAGGCCAACGGCAGAATTAATGTTCTTCTTCTTCAATACACTGAACAAATCCAAGCCCAATTTCTAGAATCAAATGAAAAATCAAATTTTTTCTGATTGATGAAATATTTTATTGACTAAAAATGAATTTATACAAGAAATCGTTCAAGTACAAACCCTAATCTATTTTACAATCAAATCTCAATCATATACTAATCGAATCAAATATCCAACAAAATTAATACAAATCAATTTACAATCTAAAAATCAATTACAACCTAAAACATGATCAAATCTTCTCTAACCTAATATCTAATTTCTAAAATAAATCAGTTGTAATGACAAATAAATATAGCTCCCTAATCTGTTCTAATCTAAGGCTTATAAAACCCTATATGCTAAAATTGAAAAACGGGAACAAAATTTGAGGAGAAGAAATTATAAGAAGAAGAAGTAGAATCTGCGAGTCAACAATCTTCTTGAGATTTGGGTTTGAATTTCTGAAACCATAGATTTGTGCTTCAAGCCATTGCCACCATCATGCACCAGCATCTCACATACCTGTCAAATAGAAAAGAAGGAGAAGAAGATTAGAAGGGAGAATCAAAGAACAAAAAAGGGATGAATACAAGAAGAATCATTGCAGGGGAGGTAAGCAAATTCACTTAGCTTCGGTTTTTATTGTTTAAATCTACGATTTGTGTTTGGTTTTGAATTTCTGGATTTCTAAGGGTTAGGGTTCATTAGGGTTCTAGTTTAGGGTTAGGGGTTTTCAGGTTTAGGGTTAGGGTTCTAATGTGTGTGGTTTCTGGGTTTTGGTTTGATTAGGGTTATTCACGAACCCTGAGGGTTCTTAGGGTTCATATGAACCTAGACGGTGGTTCAGTTTGAAGGTGGTGGTGCCTTGGAGCAGCCACCAGCGGAAGTGATTTTCGGCCGGTGACGCCAAGGCAGAGGCGATTTTCGGTGACGGAAATCTAGAGAAAAGTTGGAGATTCTCTCTCTAACCTCCAACGAATGTTTTTGTTTGTGTGAGAAGAGAGAGAACGAGAACAGAAAAAACGAGCCTTGAGCTTAAGAATTCATTTTTATACACACTCTTCATATCCTGTATGTCCCTCTTACCATGCGCCCTCTATCCACACCTTCTGATCTTGATCAAACGTTTCAAATTCTATAATGCACCGTAACTCCATATACGTACGCCACACTGGATCCAACATGCCCCAAACAAATTCTATTTTGGGTCTGGTCCTTGCTAAACTAACCCTCCAATTTTGCTATTGCGTACAAACTTGCATCTTCTACGCTAATGGGCCAAGTCCAATATCTGGACTTGGGCTCCTTACTCCCTGAACCCCCTAGTTTTGCTACTGCATTCAAGTTTGTACCCTTATGCAACTGGGCCTAAATCCAATATCTGGATTTACGGCCCTGTTATCTACACCCTCAACCTTTTACTAACAAACTGAAAATACACCCCTGCATAAATTAATTAAAATTATATTTTTTTTACATTTTATTTTATTTATCAATTTATTTATTTATATCTCCATATTTAAAATTTATTTTTATAACAAATTCTAAATTTACTTATTTTATTAATTCAAACTCTTTTTAAACACTAACTCGTTTAAATATTTTAATTGCATTAAAATTACTTTTCTCATGCATTAAAATGTATTTTCTCATATTAAATATTATATCCGAAAATATCTAACCAATCAAACTACTAACAGTTTTCCACTAATTTAATAAATCCAAGATATATTTTCAAAAAGGATTATGGAGATATTTCTCATTAACTGCGAACTTCGTCTAACAACTCCGCAATTTAAAAACCCATACTTGGTTCAAGGAGAATGCGAGATATTTCCATAATGTATAAAAAACACCAACCAACAACTACGAACTAAGAATTGGGACTCTGATTCCTCATAAGAGGATATGTAGGTATACGACTAAAATCGTGGTGAGTTTCCCTAATAAAAATTAAAACCCTATCTCTTGAACCGTAAATCTAAACTCTAGTATCCTTGTGAACAAGGTAGATGAGGGGTGCCTAACACCTTATGTTCGTCTAAAAATGAGTCAACAACTTAGAATCTTTGATCAATTTAGGATTATCCATTATATTCCATTCCCTAGAATAAAAATTAATGGTGGAGACTCTCATTTTAAAACTAGTTATAACAGCTGGCGACTCTACTGGGGACTCAACCCTAGTGTTTAGAAGCCTTTCCTTTTGGTTTTAGGGTTTTAGGATTATTTTTCTTCTTATTTTTGGATTTTTTCTATATTTATTTAATTATTTATTTATTTATTATTATATTATTTATCATTTTTATTCATCTGCTGGTGGGAATTTATTTTTAAAAATTATTAAAAAAAACCCTTAGAAAGAAGGTTTGTCTATTGGTCAGGGGGATACATCATCTCTATGAGTTTTTGTGATGAATTCACCTAGAGTCGGTGGAATTCCAAAAAATAAATATGTCTCAAGAGATATCCTTTTGGGGATAGGACTTTGGAACGAAACCTATGACTTTTTGTATAAACCCTAAACTAAAAACTCATGGTGAGACCTTTCACGACCTTAGAAACAAAAGTTTTGGTTTGCAATGAGACTCCACTTAAGGGAGGCCCTTATGCCTTTCCCTCTAGTGTTATCCATGACACCCTTAATGAAATCACCTTTTAGGGAGGGTAGAATATATGTAGGCCAAAACTAGGAGCCTACCAACTAAGGATATCTTTCATGAAATCCTGTCACTATGCCATACAATCATGCATTCATACATCTTGCATTTCACATATTCATTACCCTCCATTCTTTTTTGTCTGTCTTATTCACAAGATTAAAAAAAATCAAAGATTTTTGGTGAAGTGTCTTAAAAATGACTGCCAGAGGGAAACAACTTGTCTGTGTTAATATCGTCAAGCCAGATATGACGAAGATCAAGACCATCAAAGGGAAACTATCTGAAAGAGCTTTGAAGATGCTTACTCGCTGTTATGGGGATATCCTTGAGTTGACAAAAGTGGCTGTACAATTAGATGCTATTTCTGCCTTGGTTCAGTTCTACGACCCTCCATTGAGGTGCTTTACCTTCCAAGACTTCCAGCTAGCACCAGCTTTGGAAGAATTTGATAGACTTTTGAATTTTTCTAAGGGAAAAGCATACGTGGGGATTGGAAAAACTATTGACATTAAGGACTTAGAAAATGGTTTAGGGATCCATTATCCAGAATTTTCACTTAATTACAAAAAAGAAGGTGGTGTACAAGGGGTTAAAAGACATTATTTAGAAGTTAAAGCCCTTTTTTTTGCCAATAACAAAGAATAGGAGTCTTGTGTTGACTGCTTAGGGATACTTGTATTTGGTGTAATTCTATTTCTATGGACTTTGGACTATATTAACCCCGAAACTATTAGTGTATTTTGGGGCGCAAAAGCTTTGAATACGGACCCAACCCCTGCCTTACTTGCTGACATTTACTATGCTCTTCACACTCGTTATGAAAAAGGGAGGTGTAATACGGTGGCAGAACTGACTGTTTTTTGTTACTACTGGTTTTGCGTTTTTTGTTCGCAAATGTACGGTAAGCAAGAGTTGCCACCGTCTTTTATTTCATCCAACAAAGGAAAAGGGAAAAAGAACAGAAAAAACCTTTTTCGAGATGTTTCTGAGTACGGGGGGGGGGGGGGGGGTAGATTATAGAAAGGGAAGGTGTTAGTACCCTTTCTATCCATGGTTTTCCATGGGATCTTAGGTACTTGCCCATTCTTAAATTGCTTTTATGTGTTTGTGTGTTTGAAAAAGTTTTGAAATTTCCTTAGTGCGGCGTTTCACTTTATGGTAACCCTTGTATCAATCTTCAAGGGTGTGACGAAGTGTTTTTGAAAACTTTAGTTTGAAAAATTTGTTTGAAACTGTAAGTGTAAAAATTTGATGTTTTGAGCAAGTACTTAAGAGTTTCTACCTACTCGAAAAAGGCTTTTAGTTTTCTTGTTTCCTTTAGACAGCGCTATCCTACTTTTAAGGAGTAGGTAGCTCCATCGTTTGAGTTTAAGGGACAATCGAAAGGGATGAGTATGATCACTAAAGCAATGATTAGGAAACCTTAGTAGTTACCCTAGAGTCCTAAAGATCTTTCCGAGGCAACATTCAAATGGGTCATTTTTTATCTTTTGGGACTAGAGGGAAACCACTAAAACTCCCTATACTTCATGACCGTTTACCGAAGGAAACCGAAGTGGGGCAAACCCTAGGAGTGGATATGTGAAAGTGTTTGTTTTTTCAGTTAATTATCTTTGCATAGTTAGGGTTTTCTACTGTTTTAAATTATGATCTTTGCATACAATCCTATTATCAATCATCTAACAGTTTATAATGACGGAAAGTAAAAGTGCGAAAAATTTAAACCTAGCTATTACAAGGCTTTGGGGGAGGGGGATTACATAATAAAAAACATAGGGAAAAAACAGTAAATGAAAATAGTAATAACCTAGTTAACTATTACAAACTCGGAGCAATTACATTAATTGGAAAAATAAATAAATAAATGCGTGCGAGAATAAATTAAATGACGAATTAAAATTAAATTCAAAAACATTTAATTAGTGAATAAAGAGAAAATATTTTTTTGAGAAGGTAATTAATTTTACAAATTAACCTAATTTCTAATTAATTTTAATTATGAAAAAAAGGAATTTAAGTTATCCTAATTAACCTAATTAATTTATAGAATTAAATATTTTATAAAAAAAAAACTAATTCTAATATTTTTTGTGTTTTTATGATTTTTGATTTAATTAAAAAAACAATGATTTTGTAAAATAATTAAAAACCAATAATTAAAATAAGAAATTAAAAAAGAAACAAAATGGGCCTGGCGTGAAAGTAATTCTGGGAGGTGCATGGTTGAATTTTCTAGGCTCAGAATAGTTGGCCCAAGGCTGCGCCTGACCAATGTCATTAGCCTGTGGAGGGTTCACCATGGGGATTGGTTGATTGGGTGCTGGATCTGATCTTGGGAAGATCCAATGGTTGGATCTGGAGGTGCATGATGGATGCATGGTTGTTAGATGCGCTGGATCTGCAAAGAAGTTGTAAGAAAAATAATGTGCATACGCCTGGGATCGAACCCAGGATGTTTGCTTCACGCGTTCACTCCTGGACCATATGTGCTGGAAGGCTTAGTTGTTAACATAATAAACAAAATAAAATATAATCTAAACAAAGTAGTGCGCCCAGAAAAACGCGCGAATTTCAAACGGGCCAGTGGTATACTGCCACGCCCTCATCTTCTTTCCCAGGGACTATTGTTTTAGAAAGGGATTTTACCTACAATCCAATTCGTCACTATAGGCTATAACGACAGTTCTTTTGTGTGGCTACAAACCTGCAAAACTCTAAAATGCAATTCAAGCAGAATAAATCCCAACCAAGGGCATGAATCGATTGGAAACAATCCCCCGAGCATGAATGGACCCTTAATTTGGCCCAATTTCGCATGTGTACAAAGTTCCTAATTTGGGACCTCAAAACCCTAGCAATGGTGTATCACGCATCCTGCATCTAAATGCGAATTCAACTATACATAAAGCCTGCACATATTCATATGAACAATAATATGTGATCAAAACAAGTTTATGGTACATGAATCAATGAATTCAAGTTTGAGAAAAAGTGAGCAAACCGTGGGTGTGGATGATGTGATTCTGGAAGCTTTGATGTTGGGAAACGATTGAAAAAGCTTCTGGGAGTACCAAGGAACGTATTGCAACATTCAAATCCCCTTGAGGAGGGCTGCAATGTGGAATCCGATTTGAGTTTTTCTTTCAATTTTTGGAAGCTTTTTCTTTCTCTTTTTGAGGCTGACTGCGTACGGATTCTTCTTCTCTAGGGTTGCAATGCATTGTGTATATGTACTGAATCAAATTAGGTCATTATAATTGGAAAGAATCAAAGATATGATTGTATGGTTTTGGAGAAAAATAAAATCTTGAAAAGTTGCCAAATGTGAAGATTTTGTGTCCTATTTGGCCTTGCACGATTTCCTGGCTATTTGACAGCATATGAGATCTTCAATCAATGCAAAAATCATCCCTAAAACAAATTATGTGATTTATTTGATTTTTAAATGAATAAGGATAAAAATAAATTAAATAAATAAGTGAATAAGGCATGGATGGTCCCACAGGTCGTGGAACTTGTTAGGATTGAGATTTAATCTTGAAAAGATGGGCCCATGTGAAAAAAAAATGTAATTTTGAGCATTGTTGACTTTGGGCAAATTTCCAAAAATGGCCAACTTTGACAATGCATATCTCTCAATTTTGACCCTAAAAGGGTGTTCTTAGACTTTTTAGAAAGCTTAGGATGTCCTCTAAACTCCCCTTTTGTTTTCATCTCCATTGGGTCTTCCATGTTCATGTAAGAAGCTTTGACCCAAAAGGTGTTTTTGTTGACTTTTTGAAATGACCTATAATGTCTGAATTTATATCTTTTCATGGGTGCATTTTTTGAACTTGAGGGCTGAAGATGAGTTGTAGGGAATTGGAATCTCTTAAAAATGAGCCTTGGATGAGAAATTTATGATAAAGTATGAGAAAGTTATGCCTGGTCAAAGTTTGGTTTACTTTTCCTATAGAAACCCTAATTTAGCAACTTTTGAGTTTTGATGAATTAGGAGCATTCCTTGA
This sequence comes from Vicia faba, assembly GCA_948472305.1. NCBI lineage: Eukaryota > Viridiplantae > Streptophyta > Magnoliopsida > Fabales > Fabaceae > Vicia > Vicia faba. Next base: position 1,348,068,612 of record OX451735.1, read on the forward strand.
GGAATCATGATCAACCCTTGATCAAATGATGGATATAACTTCAAAATGTTGATGTTTACCAAAAATCTTGAAGTTTGACTGTATGTGGGCCACAATTGACTTTTGACCTAACAGAATTGATTTCCAAGCATCTAAGCAGTTGACTGAGCAAACTTGTAGTGTAAGGCATGAAACTTGGCATGGATGATCTTGAGGACATATTAGGGAAATGGAAATCATTTAGGACCCTTGGAACTCAAACATCTTGATGAGGAGTGAAACCCTAGTTTGGGGCTCATTGTCTTAGGAGGAGGATTTGTCTGGTCAATCCTCAGCCAACTTGAGCAATTGAGGACCTCTAAGAGTATGTTTTGAGAAAATGAGAGGGAAAATTTTAGGGTACAACATCTGCCCCTGTTCAATCTTCTTAAACCTGAGGATGTAGATTGGCTGGTCTGCCTTTCGTGATCTGAAGGTGGAAGATGATTGAACACTAGAGTGCCCATAAATTTGCACTCGCATGAAGTAATACTGATCAATAATATTGGGAATGGGCTTACAGATACCATTTGGAAGGCGACGGAGAATCGTCGAAGATGGGCTTAAAGATTCCATCCAGAAAAGATATCGGTTGTATAAGAGATTCCTTTGCGAGAATTCCTATACCTGCCGTTGAGGGGGACTTTACCGAGAAATGTTGATTTATGTCCTGGGAAATAGAGTCTAGGAGCTTCAGTTGTCCATTACTCTATTGGGGAATCAACTCTTGTTTGATGAGACAAAAGTGAGCTGTTATCTGGTCAGGGTCCAGGCTGCACATCGATTTACTAGGGAAATATGAAATCGATCGTATCTGGTCGGGTCCAGGTTTTACAGTGTTGTAAACTATTGTCCAAAGATAAAAGAGAAGGAACCGAGATAGTAGGGTTGATTAGAAATGAAATCCCGAGTAGTAGGGCTGTGAGAAGGAACTTGGGTAGTAGGGTTGCTTCGAGATGAGAGCCTGGATAGTAGGTCTACGAGAAGGAACCTGTATAGTAGGGTTACTTCAAAATGAAATCCTGGATAGTAGGGCTATAAGAAGGAACCTGGATAGTAGGGTTACTTCTAAATGTAAGCCTGGATAGTAGGGCTACAAGAAGAAACCTGGATAGTAGGGTTACTTTGAAATAAAAGCCTAGATATTAGGGCTATGAGAAGGAACCTGGATAGTAGGGTTACTCTGAAATAAAAGCTTAGATAGTAGGGCTATGAGAAGGAACCTGGATAGTAGGGTTACTTCAAAATGAAAGCCTGAATAGTAGGGCTATGAGAAGGAACCTGGGTAGTAGGGTTACTTCGGAATAAAGCTTGGATAGTAGGGCTACGAGAAGGAACCTAGATAGTAGAGTTACTTCAAAATGAAAGCCTGGATAGTAGGGCTATGAGAAGGAACCTGGATAGTAGTGTTACTTCGAAATGAAAGCCTGGATAGTAGGGCTACGAGAAGGAACCTGAATAGTAGGGTTACTTCTAAATGAAAGCCTAGATAGTAGGGCTACTTCATTTGATCATGTGGATTAGTTGACCTGTTTGGTTTCGGGAACTGATTTTCCATTAGTTGTCTGCATATATGACATATATAGCTTCATGGATTTAATCTTAAACTGTTGGAATTGTTGATGATAAACAATCTTTCCTGAAAAGGTACATGATTAATTATATGATGCGTGAAATACATTGGGCGATGATGTTCTCAAAATAAATGAGATTATGATGTATGCAATATGTATGCACACGTCATGATGTATGAACAAGAAATACTATTGTGACATATCCGAGCCTGGGAAAATAAATCTCTGACTGCCGCTGGAGACTATTGGAACATGAATTCCTAACCATTGTAGAAAAAGTGGTTCTTATACTTCCGCAGAGGATGGTGAATGGAGATGACTATGCCATGGATTCACTCCTTTCTGTTTGTGAATATTCTGCCCGGGAGAGACTCTGCTTGAGAATAACTCTACGGGGGAATAACTTTGTTTGAGAGAGGAGTTTCTTTATTGGAATATTTTGCCGATTCAGAGAAATAAACTCCGCTGGAGGATGAACTTCCGTAGCTGGAGGAATAAGCTCTATTGGGGATTGAGCTTATGTATTCAGAGAAATAAACTCTGCTCGGGAGAAAACTTTATGAACCGTTTACGATTATAAAATTCGGTTGGGGAAATATATGTCGACTCTCTGAAGGAACTTTGCTGGGGAAAGTAACTCATGTTTGGGGAAGCTGATGTCAAAGCTTTGGTTTCCCATTACTCTGTGGGGAGTGTAGACGTCACCGGGTCGCATGTATTAGTGACTTCGTTTCAAAGTTGTCTCTGCCTCTGTACCATGCTGAACAAAGTAACTGTCGGGCTCGACATGTTTTTTTTCGTTTTTTGCCTCAGTTTCTTAAGTCGTGAGCAACTGTCTTTCTATTTCATATGCAAATATTTGTGAATAACAATTATATTCAAATGCATATGTCAAGAATAAATCATTGGACGTTTTTGCAAAACAAAACAGAAAAAGAAAAACAAATGGTTTTGTAAAAATGACTTGTATTAATTTCTGAAGTTGGCCTATAACAGGCGTTTTTGTACAAGGAAGTCGACGCTCTAGTAAGAGAATGCCACCGTGAAAATGAAAGCTATACAATATTGTGTATAAAGAGAAGAAAACAAATATGTTTAATAATCCCATTGAGTTTCAATTATGCTATTTCCTGCTATGTCCTCGAGCGTCTCATCACTTTGTTGCTTGTCCGAAGCTGACTGGATTGATCAGTGCCGTTCGAGCTTGATAGTTGATACTGAGGTCTGGTTGCAAGGTGATCCAATAGGACATAGTGATACGCTTTACATCACTAAAATTTTTCCTGGATTGACCTTTCGGGTTTTCAGTCCACCGGGATACCCTTTTTTGCCCAAGCCGCCTTTTCAGGTTTTCGACTTGCCGGGTGTACAGATTTTTTTTGTTTTCATCCCTAATTTTTGCTCGAACCCTTTTGGTTCGCCAGGAAGCCCTTATGTTTTCCTAGGCCAGTCAACCTAGCGGGTCTTTAATCCTGCGTAGTATCTTTTCACTATGTCCGCATTGACAGGGTGAGGGAGTTCATCACCGTCCATGGTGATCAGAATCATGGCTCCACCCAAGAAAATGTTTTTGATCACAAATGGCCCTTCGTACGTAGGAGTCCATTTCCCCCTGGCATCACCTTGCGGTAGTATCATGCGTTTGATCACTAGATCCCCAACTTGATATACTTGGCGTCTGACTTTTTTGTTGAAAGCCTTGATCATCCGTTTTTGATACATTTGACCATGACAAACAATAGTAAGTCTCTTCTCATCAATCAGATTCAGTGTATCAAGTCGAGTCTGGATCCAGTCGTCTTCGTTCAAACCCACATCCTTCATAATCCTTAGAGAAGGGATCTGTACCTCAATAGACAGGACATCCTCCATGCCATATATCAGAGAGTAGGGGGTTTCTCTTGTTGATGTTCGCGCGGAGGTGCGGTACCCATGAAGAGAAAATGGTAACATCTCATACCAGTCTTTGTATGTCACCGTCATCTTCTGCATAAGCTTTTTGATGTTCTTATTAGCAGCCTCTACAACGTCATTCATCTTCGGCTGGTACAAAGAAGAGTGATCGGGACTTTATGAGTCTATCGGGATACTAACTGCAAGTATACAGTTTAGTAGTTCTAGTTTTAAATGATTATCGAACCCATAGAGACTGAGGATCAATCACATACGATCTAATGTTACAAATGTTTAACTAAGCGATGAATATTTGGTTTTAGGGGAAAAAGGTTTTAATTAAAAGCAATTGTAATAGTTATACTGATATGTGATAGTCAGACTTCAGGAACTCGGTGAATCACTTGGCATATAAAGTATTTTGGTAAAAACGAATTGTTTAAAAACCTGAGACATACACTCTCGTGTTCATGAAATAAGTTATGCTACTAAACCTAGTGGATGCACTTTAAATTTAATAACACTTTTTGAAAACAACTCGAGTTTAATTAATTTGTTAAAACACTCTCGTGTATTTAAAAATTAATGTTTCGTTACCACTATCTGGGTCGAACCCCAGCTCTCGCATGCAGGTTCTTGCCTTAATTAATTTCCCACTCTCGTGGCAAAATCGTGTTAAATATCATTTCGCTCTCGTGACAAGGGTAGTTAAATTAAATATGGAAATTGGAAACCATAAATTATTTATAAAATATTTTAGCCATGTTATCACCGAATTCCTTCGGTGCTTAAGAGTCATATACCGGTACAAACAAAATTAGCCAGACATAATGTATTTAGCAAACATGCAACGTAAAATACAGTTCATGAAAATAATTAACATAGCATATAAACAACAAAGATAGAATTGCATAAAAAAACCTATAATTTATATTGCCGTGTGTGATCGGTGGGAATAGAACTGACTGTTTTTTAATGCTGGTTCGCGTTTGCGTTTGTTTTTGCAAAATGTTGCGGTAAGCAAGACTCGCCACCGTCTTTTATTTTCTCCAACAAGGAAAGGAAAAAAGCACAACAAAATTCCTTTTCGAGATGTTTCTCGGTTCGGGAGGTAGATTATAGAAAGGGAAGGTGTTAGCACCCTTTCTATCCGTGGTTATCCACGGGCTCTTAGGTACTTGCTCACTATGTTTTCAAAATTGTTTGCTTTTCTTGTGTTTGTGGGTTTTGAAAAAGTTTTGTTTTGAAAACTTCTAGGTAACTCTTGTATCAGTCCTCAAGAGTGTATGAAGTGTTTGTTTGAAAACTTTTTGAAAGTGTAGGTGTGAAAAGTATTGTTTTGTTTTTTGAAAGAGCAAGTATCCAGGAGAAATCTACCTACTCTAAGGAATTAAGCTGTGTAAATGTCCTTTAGACAGTACTATCCCACTATTGAGAAGTAGGTAGCACCGTCGTTGGAGTTTTTCGGGTCAATTCGATTATGGGACATGTGGTCACTAAAGCAATGTTAGGACGCCTTAGCGGTAACCCTAATGTCTTAGATCATTTTATCCGAGGAAACCGTTTCGAGGCAACTTATGATCTTTGGACAAGAGGGCGACCTCTAAAACACCCTATACTCAATGACCACCTCGAGGCAACCAAGTGAGGCGTACCCTAGGAGTGGCATGTGCGAGTGTGTCAGGATTCATTTATATTATCTTTGCACATTTCATGGTGAGCTACGAGTTGATTTTATTTTTCAGGCAAGTCTTGTCATGCATAGTTAACAGTTAATAATTGTGCGGAAAAATAAATTGCGGAAAGTAAATCTACGCTATTACAAGGCGTCGGGTATTTACATCGCCAAAAACATAACCCTTGAAAAGTAAATGCGAGAAAATAAAAGAAAGCGTTAAAAGTCCTAATTACGCTATTACATTCTCGGAGAAGTTACATAAATATAATAAAAAATAAATATGCGCGAAAAGAAAATTGAATCGGGAAAAGTCTTAGGGTTTTGACCCTTTTTTGAGAAAGAATGAGTTTTTGGTCCTTTTTGCATTTAATTAAACCTAATTCTAATTAATTAAATAGAAGAAATGTTTTTTAAGTTTTTGATGTTTTTGATGTTTTTAATAAAATAAAAATAAAAAGAGATTAAAATTGTCAAAAGAAAAACCCTAATTCTATGTTGATTTTATTTATTGTGAAAAAGATTAAAGTTAACCTAATTTAAAAGACTAAATCAATTTTGTTAGTATTTATTTACAAAATAATAATTAATAGTGAAATTAATAAATAATAAAAATAAATAATATTTTAGGCTTCTGAATTTATTATGAAAAAATAATTATGTGAGTTAATTAAATAATAATAATAATAATAGTTAATAAAAGAAAATAAAAGAAAGGGAAAATAAAAAGAAATACTAAAACAGGGGGTTTGGGCCAGCTTTGGAGGTGCATTTATCAATTTTGTGGCCCAACAAATATCCAGGCTGCTTTGACTTTTTGGTTCGTCCATACGCCTGTTGACTGGAGACCATGATGGTACTTCAGTTCCTGACCATTGGATTTGAATCTGAGACCACTTGGCATGCATCTGGATGAGGTGTATGGTGAGACTTGCTTGGAGTGTTGTACATAACTTCCTGAAACAAAATAGCACAAAGGTTTTGGGGGACCTGGGATTCGAACCTAGGTCCCAATGAACATATGCATGCCTTCCCAACCACTCAGCCAACGCGTTCCATTCATTATAACAATAGGAAAATAATATTATATATAATAAAAAGCGATATCCTGAAAATAAAAAAATGCGCGAGTTTTGATTTGAATGGGCCAGTGACAGGAAGACACATAATCGTCTTCTTCACTAACATCCTGGTTCAGTTACCTACGGATTTTTATCCGCAGGAGGTTTCGTAGCTTGCCTCCAAAATTCGCCCTAGGCCATGGAAACGAACCCTAAGAGCATCAACATGCTCGTCTTCTCCCCCTGAATACATTTATGCCCTTGATTGGCTTTGATTTTCCCTGAAACAAAAATACCTAAAAAGCAAGCACATGAACCCTAGAATCGGGTATCACAGTATATAGCCTAAAAACAAAATTAGCTATTGCAGTCGTGTTAGAAATCAAGCAATGAACATGAATATGCCAACATTTTAAAGAAAAAGTGCAAGAATTGAAGGTTTCGATTTAGTGTTCAGGGGCCAGTTCGTGAGGACTTACAACGCTGTTCAGGGGGTCTTTGGACGTGGTATTGATCGCGTTAGCTTCAGTGAACGGCAAGGAAGAGGGCTACGTGCTCCTTTGGGTCTGAAAACGCCTGCAATACTGTTCTTGATCTCCCACTTTTCCAATGATTTTTCAGTTTTGCCTTGGCTATTTTAGAAATCCTTAGGTCGTGTGTTTTGTTGGTACTGCTTGCTTATGTATATGAGAACAAATTTAGGTCAAAAGCTGGGCCTTAATCCATGCATATGGGAGAATTAGGTTTACACCTTCCACCATTGACAAACTTTCCAAATTTGAATCAAATCTAAGATTTTATGCACAAAAAGCCAATACACGAATTTGATTAGTTGGCACATGATATATGAAAGCTGTACAAATCACAAAGATACTATTCCATTGATTTTTAGATTTTATTTGAATTATTATAGATTTAAAATGAATTAAATCAATAAAAATTAAATAAAATAGAAAAATAAATGTTTGATCCTGAAATTAATCATGGGACACGTGTGTGGCATGACAAGTCTGAATCAAGTGGAAGAAAGTGGGCCCTTTGGTCAAAAATTAAAGTTTTAAGGATAGTTGACTTTTGCAAATTCATGAAAATTTCCCAACTTCTCCAATGCATATCTTGCTCAATTTTGATCATGTGAACATGTTCTTGGACATTTTGGAAAGGTCTTGAAGTCTTGTAACCAATTCCTTTTGTCCCATGTCATTTGGATTTACCAATATCAAGTTATGGTCTTTGACTTAAAGTGCCTTTTTGTTGACTTTTGAATTTGACCTATAATGTAGAAATTGATAACTTTTTGTGAGAGCATTTCTTGGACTTGGAATGTGAAGATGAGTTGTAGGAAATGTCATCCCCTTCAAAATGAGCATTGGATGGGATTTTTCTTATGAACCATGAAAAAGTTATGCCTTGGTCAAGATACAGTTGACTTTTCTACTGTCCAAAAATAGTAACTTTTTGCATCTTGATGATTTTTTGAGCTATGCCTATGGAATCATGATCAAGACTTGATCAAATGATGATTGTGACCTCAAAATAAGATGTTGACCAAAAATTCTGACTTTTGACAGCAAAATGACCATTTTGCCCCTGCAGTTGACTGTGGATCAAATGGAGCTTTTGACTGTGCAACTTGGCACTGTGAGTCTTGAAACTTGGTATGTAGGTGCTTGAGAATGTATAGAGGCCTATGAGACTTGATTGAGCCATTGAAAACCTCAAATTCCTTGCAAGAACCAAAACCCTAATTTTGACTGGCTTAAGAGGTATTTGGACTGTGCAATCCTTGAGTAGTCTTGAACCATTTGAAGATGATTCTTGACAAATCTTGAAGAGTATGGGAGGGAAAATTTTGGGGTACAACAGTTGCCCCTGTTCAATCTTCTTAAACCTGAGGATGTAGATTGGCTTGCGTGCCTTTCGTGATCCGAAGGTGGAAGATGATTGAACACTAAAGTGCCCAGAAATTTGCACTCGCATAGTGGAGTATCAACAATGTGATGTCGGGAATGGGATTATAGATGCCATTTGGAGATATGATAGATAGGAGGATGGGCTTATAGATGCCATCTGAAGATGTGACAGAATCTTGTCAGGGATGGGCTTATAGATGCCATCTGTAAATTCAATGGATAGTTGTGGAGATGGGCTTAAAGATGCCATTTGGAGATGTTGATCGCATAAGAGTTTCCTTAGCGAGAACTTGCGTACCTGAGAAATAAAGATAATTTCCTAGCCTGTTACAGGTGTTGATCTTTGACCTGAGAATGAAAGATAATTTCCTGGCCTGTTACAGGTGTTGATCTTCAAACTCTTCATGTAGATAACTTTCCTGGCTAGATACAGGTATAGATCTATAATCAATCGCTCACAGATATGCCCTGGCTAGATACAGGTATCAAATCTGGAACTTCAAAAGGTTGGTCGAGATAGCTTTCCTGGCTGGATACAGGTGTAGACCTCTGACCTGAGAATGAAAGATAATTTCCTGGCCTGTTACAGGTGTTGATCTTCAATCTCTTCATGCAGATACTTTCCTGGATAGATACAGGTATAGATCTACAATCAATCGCTCACAGATATGCCCTGGCTAGATAGAAGTATCGAATCTGGAACTTCAAAAGGTTGGTCGAGATAGCTTTCCTGGCTGGATACAGGTGTAGACCTCTGACCTGAGAATGAAAGATAATTTCCTGGCCTGTTACAGGTGTTGATCTTCAATCTCTTCATGCAAATACTTTCCTGGCTAGATATAGGTATAGATCTACAATCAATCGCTCACAGATATTCCCTGTCTAGATACAGGTATTGAATCTGGAACTTCAAAAGGTTGGTCGAGATAGCTTTCCTGGATGGATACAGGTGTAGACCTCTGACCTGAGAATGAAAGATAATTTCCTGGCCTGTTACAGGTGTTGATCTTCAATCTCTTCATGCATATACTTTCCTGGCTAGATACAGGTATAGATCTACAATCAATCGCTCACATATATGCCCTGGCTAGATACAGGTATCGAATCTGGAACTTCAAAAGGTTGGTCGAGATAGCTTTCCTGGCTGGATACAGGTGTAGACCTCTGACCTGAGAATGAAAGATAATTTCCTGGCCTGTTACAGGTGTTGATCTTCAATCTCTTCATGCAGATACTTTCCTGGCTAGATACAGGTATAGATCTCTAATCAGTCGCTCACAGATATGCCCTGGCTAGATACATGTATCGAATCTGGAACTTCAAAAGGTTGATTGAGATAGCTTTCCTGGCTGGATACAGGCGTAGACCTCTAATCAGTCGCTCACAGATATGCCCTGGCTAGATACATGTATCGAATCTGGAACTTCAAAAGGTTGATAGAGATAGCTTTCCTGGCTAGATACAGGCGTAGACCTCTAATCAGTCGCTCGCAGATATGCCCTGGCTAGATACAGGTATCAAATCTGGAACTTCAAAAGGTTGATCGAGATAGCTTTCCTAGCTGGATACAGGCGTAGACCTCTAATCAGTCGCTCACAAATATGCCCTGGCTAGATACAGGTATCGAATCTGGAACTTCAAAATGTTGATGGTAATCATCTTTTGATTGACCTCTTCCTGAAAAGGAAAAACATTAGTTGTATGCAATGTCATGATGTATGAAATGCATGATGTCATGATGTTCTCAAAAATAAATGAGATCGTGTGATATGATGCGTATATGCATGTATCATGATGTATGACAATGGGATGTTTATGAATGTATCTTCGTCTGGGAAGATAAATCCTTGACGAATGCCGGGAAGTTCGTTAAATCCTGGGCTGATGCTGAAGAGTAGAGTTCCTCGTCTCCGCTGAGGATGATGAACAAAGATGTTTGCAAGAATAACCCGGTAAGAGAAGATGACTCTGTTGGGGAATAAACCTGATGAAGAGATTACTCCGCGGGGAATTACTCTGTGGGAAGAGACGCTTTGCTGAGATTTTGATGATAACTCCGCTGGGGATTCCTGTTGATAAGCTCTGTTGGGGAATTTGATGAACTCCACTAGGGATAGGAAGAACTTCGCTGAGGACGATCTTTCCGTTGCAATTTGCTGAGGATAACCCAGTTAGACTCTGGTGGGGATAAACTTTGAGTATGGCTGGGAGAGATATTCGTACTCTGCATGGGACAAGCTTCCAGAATCTATTGGGGAGATGGTTCAACTCTCTTGGGGAAACTTTGGACTACACTGGGGAAAGGCTCCACTGGGGTGTCTATATTCTGCCGAGGAACAATCTTATATTTCTGTCGAGGAATATTAAGACTGCCGGGGATGCTTGTTGAGGAATAGCTATATACTTTGCTGGAGAATATTGAGATCTTCTGGGGATACCTCAACTTTCCAGAACTGATGGTAGACCAACTCTGCTCGAGGGAGAGTGTTGCTGATTTTCTAGGGATACTGTGCCTTTTTGGGGCTGACGGGAGACCAACTCTGCTTGGGGGAGAGTATTGCTGAATCTTGCCTTACTCTGCGGGGAGTGAAGGTATCCTGGTTACATTCTTCGGCCGAACCTACCTTGGTACCTTGGTGGACAGAGCAACTAAACCACTTAGACAATTCTGATTGCCCCTGTTTCTGATGTCACCTGTAATTAGTCCTTTGTTTCGCATGCAAATATTTATGATCAACAATTAATGTCAAATGCATATATCAAAAATGAACATTGGACGTTCTTTGCAAAACAAAACAGATAAAGGAAAAATAATTGGCAATTTGTATGGAAAAGATGAGCTTGTATTGATTTTGAAATTTTCCTGTAAATAGGCGTTTCTTGTACAAGAGGCTGACGTCCTAGTAAGAGAACACCGCCGAACAAAATAGAGTTTATACAATTTGTGAAAAGAAAACAAAACAGATATGTGAAAAAAAAATCCCACTGGGTTCCAACTCTGCTACCGCCTTTATGTCTTCAAGCGTCTCATCACTTTGCTGCTTAGTTGGAGATGAAGCTTATTGATTGGTGCCGTCTGAGCCTGATAGTTGATACCGAAGTCTGGATGCAGGGTGATCCAATGAGACATAGTATTACGCTTATCCCTAACTTTTGCCTGGACCGCCCTTTCGGGTTTTCAGTCCACCTGGATACCCATTTTTTCCGAAGCCGCCTTTTCAGGTTTTCGACTTGCCGGGTGTACAAATTTTTTTCATTTTTCATCCCTTATTTTTGCCCAAACCCTTTTGGTTCGCCGGGAAGCCCTTATTTTTGCCTAGGTGTGTCAACCTAGCGGGTCTTTAATCATGCGTAATATCTTTTTACTATGTCTGCATTGGCGGGGTGAGGGAGGTCGTCACCATCCATGGTAGTTAGAATCATTTCTCCTCCTGAGAAGATGTTCTTAACCACAAATGACCCTTCGTACATAGGGGTCCATTTTCCCCTGGGATCACCTTGAGGTAGGATGATGCGCTTGATTACCAGGTCCCCAACTTGATACTCTTGTCGTCTGACTTTCTTGTTAAATGCCTTGATCATCCATTTTTGGTACGTCTGACCATGACAAATAGCAGTGAGTCTCTTTTCGTCGATTAGGTTTAATTGATCAAGCCGGGTCTGGATCCAGTCATCTTCGCTCAAACCTGCATCCTTCATTATTCGGAGAGAGGGTATCTGAACTTCAATGGGCAAGACTGCCTCCATGCCATAGACCAAGGAAAAGGGTGTTTCCCCTGTTGACGTTCGTGCTGAGGTACGGTACCCATGAAGAGCAAACGGTAACATCTCGTGCCAATCTTTGTAGGTCACTGTCATCTTCTGCACAATCTTCTTGATATTCTTATTAGCTGCTTCTACAGCCCCATTCATCTTCGGCCGGTAAGGAGAATAGTTATGGTGCTGTATCTTGAATTGCTCGCAGAGCTCAGTGATCATCTTGTTGTTGAGATTGGTACCATTATCCAAAATGATCCTTTCTGGTATACCGTATCGACAGATTAGGTTGTGCCGAATGAACCGTGCCACGACGTTCTTGGTTACGGTGGCAAAGGAAGCTGCTTCAACCCACTTCGTAAAGTAATCAATTGCTACCAGGATAAAGCGATGCCCGTTGGATGCCGTAGGTCTGATCTCGCCGATCATATCAATGCCCCACATTGCAAAAGGCCGAGGTGCTGTCAAGACGTTCAAAGGAACTGGAGGAACGTGCACCTTATCAGCATAAATCTGGCATTTATGACATGTTCGAGAATGTTGGTAATAGTCAGCTTCCATTGTGGACCAGTAATATCCTGCCCGAAGGATTTTCTTTGCCATGGTATGTCCACTGGAGTGAGTTCCGAAGGTACCTTCATGCAACTCTACCATGATGCGTTCTGCTTCAGTCTTATCCACACAACGCAGTAAGGTTGAATCATGGTTTCGCTTGTAGAGAATGTCATTACTGAGGAAGAACTTTTCCGCGAACCTTCTCAGAAACTTTTTGTCATTAACAGATGCACCCTCGGGGTACTCTTGAGCTTCCAAGTACCTCTTCACTTCATGATACCAAGGTTTTTCAGTTACCTCTTCATCCTCAAGATCACAGCAATGTGCAGGTTCATCCAATTTCCAAATGATGATCCGGGGAGCCTCATTGTCCCATTTGACTTTGAACATAGAAGACATCGTAGCCAGTGCGTCTGCCAATTGATTTTCTTCTCTTGGGAAGTGTTCAAAAGTTATCTCCTCGAAATGGGGAATCAACGTCAATACATACTCCTTGTAAGGAATAAGATTTCTGTGTTTCGTATCCCACTCGCCTTTGATTTGACTGATCACGAGAGCAGAATCTCCGAAGACACTCAGAAACTTGATCCTTAGGTCAATTGCAGCTCGAAGACCCATGATGCATGCTTCATACTCTGCCATGTTGTTGGTGCAGGTGAAACATAGTCGGGCGGTAAGTGGAGTATGAGAGCCTGTTGGAGATATAATCACAACGCCAATACCGTTACCCAAAGCGTTTGAGGCTCCGTCAAAGTGCATAGACCATCGGGATCCTTCCTCAGGTCCTTCATCCGGTCCGGGTACCTCACAATCAGTCACTACCATGATATTCTCGTCTGGAAATTCAAAGTTCATAGATTGGTAGTCATCCACTGCCTGGTGTGCCAAATGGTGTGCCAATACACTTCCCTTGATTGCCTTTTGAGTCGTGTACTGGATGTCGTATTCAGTCAAGATCATTTGCCATCTTGCTATTCTTCCGGACAAGGCAGGCTTTTCGAAGATGTACTTGATTGGATCAATCTTTGAAATCAACAGAGTAGTGTGAGTCAACATATACTGTCTCAGCCGGCGAGCAGCCCATACCAAAGCGCAACAAGTTTTCTCGAGCAGTGAGTATCGGGTCTCACAGTCGGTAAACTTTTTGCTAAGGTAATAAATAGCGTGCTCTTTTCGGCCAGACTCGTCATGCTGCCCTAGCACACATCCCATTGAGTTGTCCAGTACTGTCAAGTATAAGATTAGAGGTCTCCCTTCAACTGGTGGCATAAGGATGGGTGGCTCTTGGAGATACTCTTTGATTCTTTCGAAAGCGGCCTGACATTCATCATTCCAACATACTACTTGATCTTTCTTCAGTAGCTTGAAGATTGGTTCACAGGTAGCAGTTAGATGCGAGATGAATCGGGCAATGTAGTTCAACCGTCCTAGAAAGCCTCTGACTTCCTTCTCTGTCTTGGGAACTGGCATCTCTTGTATGGATTTCACTTTGGCAGGGTCCACTTGAATACATTTGTCGCTTACGACGAAGCCTAGCAATTTTCCAGATCTTACCCCGAAGGTGCACTTGTTTGGGTTCAACCTCAGCTTGTACAACTTCAACCGGTCAAACAGCTTCTGTAGATGGTCAAGGTGTTCCTCCTCAGTTTGGGACCTTGCAATCATATCGTCGACGTATACTTCGATTTCATGATGGATCATGTCATGGAACAAGGCAACCATGGCTCGTTGGTAGGTTGCCCCAGCATTTTTCAACCCAAAAGGCTTGACCTTGTAGAAAAAGGTGCCCCACTGAGTAACAAAAGTGGTCTTCTCCATGTCTTCAGAAGCCATCTTGATCTGATTATAACCGGAGAACCCGTCCATGAAGGAGAATACCTTATGCTGAGCAGTGTTGTCAACCAGAACGTCAATGTGAGGCAGAGGGAAGTCATCCTTGGGGCTTGCCCTGTTCAAATCCCTGTAATCAACACACATTCTGACCTTACCATCTTTCTTCGGCACTGGGACCACATTGGCAACCCACTGAGGGTAAGAAGTTACTGCTAGAAAACCGGCGTCGAACTGTTTCATAACCTCAGCTTTGATTTTCTCGGACATCTCTGGACGCATACGGCGGACCTTCTATTTTACCGGAGGGCATTCTTCCTTGGTAGGCAAGTGATGAACCACAATGTCAGTATCCAACCCAGGCATGTCTTCATAATACCAGGCAAAGGTTTCCACATAGTCATGCAGCATCTGAATCAAATGTTGTTTCACACTGGACTCCAGATTGGCACCAATCTTGACTTCCTTTCTGTCTGTCTCGGTACCCAGATTTACCATTTCCACTGGCTCTTCATGTGGCTGAATGGCCCTCTTTTCCTGGAGTAGCAGTATTGCAAGTTCACCAGGCACTTCGCAATCATCTTCACCTTCGTCTTCGGCCAAGTTGATCGGATTTTCGAAGTCATAACTGGCAGTATCAGAGTCGTTACCAGTGAGATCCAGAGTGGATTGGAACCTGTATAGGTGAGTGTGTGTAAATATAGCTGTTCTGCAATATATATAATAAAGAAAGACAAGGAGCGCAAGATTTGAAATGCAAAAAAACGTCCAATGCTTTTATTAATGATATATGAAAATGACACACAAAAGCCCTCACAAATGAAGCCACGGTGCCCCGGGTAAGACACCGGGCCGTAAAGTTTCAAATTATTGTCTGTTACAAATTCAAAACAAAGGAGTTCATTACTGAGTGACAAAAGTAATAGGTATGAAGTCTTTCACAGTCCAGTTGTTTGGTCCACCGTCGGTTGTTGGGTAGATCCAGCTGTCGAATTCAGATTCCTCCACGTCGTCTTCAATAGCATTTACTCCCGGGTTGGTGATGAACACAGGAGGTCTTCCAATCCTTTCCTTACGAACATCCCTCTGAGATTCTGCAGTGAAACCCAAACCAAATTTGTCAGTCTTCGGAGTAAAATCAGGAAGTCGGCCCCAGTTTGCACACTCACCCTTCTCAATCACAGCCCGGGCATCCTTTAAGGAAGCCATCTTCAAAGGAGAATCTTCGATCACAGTCTCTGCTGATGCCAGCGTCTGAGGAACCTCTTCGAAGTGTTGAAATGGAGTCTCAATGAACTCCCCATCCATTTCTATGTACCGGAACGAGTTGAGGTGGCTGACCATGTATTCTTCCTCCCCTTGAATTGTCACAATTTTCCCTCTGACCGGGTATTTTAGCTTCTGATGTAGTGTGGAGGTCACAGCTCCGGCCTTGTGGATCCATGGACGACCCAGCAGACAAGAATAGGATGGTCGGATGTCCATCACATAGAATGTAGAGTCAAAGACTTGAGAGCCAACCCTGATTGGAATATCAACTTCACCATGTACCATCCTTTTGGACCCGTCAAAGGCCCGGACAACAATGTTACTTAGCTTGAGCTCTAAACCCTCACAATCCAGCCTGTCTAGAGCTTTCTTGGGCAATACGTTCAACGAGGAACCAGTGTCAACCAGCACATGGGCAAGAGTAGTGCCCCTGCATTCAATGGATACATGCAGGGCATCATTATGGTTCTTCCCCTTAGCAGTCAGATCGGCGTCGAAGAAACCCAAACCATTATCAGCAGTTAAGTTAGCCACACAATCAGTAAATTGATCAGCTGATGTCTCTTGTGGCACGTGGGCCGTCTTCAGGAAGGTAATCAGAGCCTTAGCATGGGCCTCTGAACACAACAACAGTGATAGCATAGAAATTTTAGATGGGGTGTGCCCCAGCTGCTCAACTACATTAAAATCACTCTTCTTGATAATCTTAAGAATTTCTTCCATCTCCTGTTTGGAAGCTTCAACAGCGGTTGTCTTTGGTGCCTCTGTCTGGGCAGGCATATCAGTAGCGATCCCTTTGCCCCGAGCGTCAGATGACTCGGCAGCAGGGGTAGAAATAGGAACTTGGTCAGGCAGGGAAGTGGGAACACTTGCAGGTGTGATGACAATAGGTCTCTGGATAGCTGGTGGTGCAATATCCGGTGAGAACAGTCTACCGATGCGAGTGACTTTGGCAGGCCTGGTGATGTTACTGACGCCGATACTAGTATCAAACTCTTGTTTAAATCCAAGCACATAAACATCTGCCCCATAGTGCCAAGGGACAACTTTGTCAGATGTATAGGGGATGGGCCCCGGAACAGTGATGATTATAGGTGCAACCTTCTGAGCAGACATGATTTTGACAGGCTTCTTTGAGGGAGCCTTAGGAGAGTTGTTGAAAATAGTAACAATGGACACTTCTTCAGCAGGGATAGCAGGAACAACAATCTTCTCGAACAAGATCTCTTTGTTGTCCATCAGGTTTTGGATGCCTGACTTCAACAAAGGACAACCAGCAGGTGAGACAGAACATAGATGGCAACCTTTACTACATCCCGGAAATAAACCGGCTAGCAACAGGTTTCTCTTGACAGTCAACAACGGAGTAACAATATCATCCACAGAGGCTACATACAGGTCTTCCTCTACAGCATTCACTCCATGCTTAGGCATGGGAGCAGTCACAATATTGGGCCTTTCTGGCGCCTCGAACTCTATCTCTTTAGCATTAATAAGGTCCTGAACCTTATTCCTCAGAGCCCAACAATCATCCGTAGTATGCCCCAGGCTATCAGAGTGGTAAGCGCAGCGGGCGTTGGGGTTGTACTTTGGAGATGTTGTATTCACGACCTTCGGAGCTTCTTTGATAGTTACCAGATTAGTTGACAGTAGCTGCGGCAATATCTGGGACAAGGTCATACTGAGTCGAGTGAACTGCCTTTTAGGTCTCTCGCCCCTTGGCTGGTTGTATTGCTGAGGAGCAGCAGCAGGCTTTGAAATTACCACTGCGTTGACAGCTTGGCGGAGTTCCGGTTTATTATGTCTCCTTGAACCATAAACAACACTAGATTCCTTCTTGAATGGCTTCTTTTCAGTACTCGAGGAGGCACCTTTTTGTATCTTCCCAGACTTGATACCAACTTCTATCCTATCACCAGTCAAGATCAGATCTGTAAACCCAACAGAAGAATTCCCAATCAGATGGTTGAAGAAAGGACTAGACAGGGTCCCCAAGAACATATCAACGAGCTCACGGTCAGTCAAAGGTGGCTGCACCCTTCCAGCCAGGTCTCTCCACTTTTGGGCATATTCCTTAAATCCTTCGCCCGTCCCTAGTGACATACCCTGGAGTTGGGTACGCGTAGGAGCAAGGTCGGAATTATACTGATACTGCTTATAAAATGCAGTAGCCAAGTCCTCCCAGTTACAAATACTGGCTCCATCCAGCTGATAGAACCATTCGAGTTGAGTCCCTGAAAGACTATCCTGGAAGAAATGGATCCACAAATTCTTGTCGGCAGTGTAAGGTTGGATCTTCCTTACATATGATCTGAGATGCAGCTTAGGACAGGAGGCTCCGTCGTACTTTGCAAAAGTGGGTGCCTTGAACTTGTGGGGGATCACCACCCCAGAGGATAAGCCTAGGTCTCCGAAGTCCATATCGGGAACCTTCTGTATTTCCATGGCGCTCAAATGGTCTTCCAACTGTTTGTACTTATCCTCAGCAGGAGGATACTGTTCATCATTGTAATCTGTCTCGTTGTCAGAGACCACGGAACTAGGAACCCTTCTCTCTTGGGGACTGTCCTTCCCTACAGAGGAAGTAGTCAGTTCAACTTCATTTTGTAGTCCATTTCCAAACCTCCGTCCAGTGTTGAACAATACAGTCCTCTTCTTCTTCTTCTTTAGAATCAGAGTCTTCAACTCCTGTTGACCCTGGGCTAAGCTCATGACCAACTCTTAGAACTGGGCATTCTGGGCCTGGAGGGCCTTGATGGCTTGTTCAGTAGTCGGCTCAGAAGTCATGATGATCGCTGAAATAAACAGGGAAGAAGATAAGTGACCTGTAAAAAGGGTACCTGCTATGCATATGATGACATGAAATGCGTATGATTTATGTTTTCAAAGACAATCGGGATTCAACTTTGTAGACAAGAAAGGAAACAAACTTTATTAGATTCAACTTTGGAATTGTTCAACAAATTGCCCTTAGGCGTTACAAAAATGGAAAATACTGAAAAGGAAATAAAAGCTGTAAAAGAAACATCCAAAGCCCATTAGTGCTCCCATGGCCTCTTCTTCTCGGTGTGGATATAGTCATTCAGGATCCGCTCGTTCTCCAATTGCTTGGTCAGCTTCTGGATCTTCTGTTCCTGTTCATTGAACCTTTCCCGATAAGAATCCCGCTTTTCCTGTAGTTGCGCCCAAGACCTCTTTAGTGTATCAACATCAGTGGGTATCTGAGGAGGGAGTACAGTTGGAGGAACCCCGTCTCTGTCAGAAAATTCAAGAATAATAGGTCTGACAGCTTCGTATGGCATACCTAACTTCTGAGCACGGATGCGGACCCATCTGAAGTAGGGCTCCATAGGCAGAGAGGTCTTTGGCCCCAACTCACGTGGGTCATTTTTGTGAATTTTGTCCCAAGCCCTGATGAATCTACGGCGCAGCTCGTCACTGTCTATCTGAAACTCAAAACTGATGTGAGGTACCAACATCTCATGAGGCCCTGCTCTTCTGGCTCTTCCAAACTGACGGAGAGCTAAACATGGATTATAAGAGATTCCTCCCTGGGTACCAATCAATGGAACATTAGGATATTCTCCGCAACGATCAATAACAGCCACTTCATCTAAACCTCTGAGAGTCCAAATGATGTCATTATCAGTGAGAGACATTAACCTATGAGCCTAGCCCCTTCCTTCTTTATTCTTCAGCACGAACTTAGGGAGGTGCAAAATAAACCACCTCACTAACAAAGGAGCACAACACCACAAAGTTCCCCGTCTTCGGGCAGTACGGGCATAAAGCTGTTGCAGGATGTCACCCAAGAGAGTGGGCACAGGGTTCCGAGAGATGAAGATCCTTATAGCGTTGACATTAACAAAGGTATCAGGATTTGGAAACAATACCAGACCATAGATTAAGAGAGCCAGAATGTCTTCGTACGCCCTGAAGTCTAAGTCATTCCAGAAACTATTAGCTTTACCAATCAGAAATTTAGCCAAAAAGCCCTTAACTCCACTTCTAGTCTCCCAGTTATCCATTACCTCTTTGGTAGTCAAGGGAAGGGCTGCAACAATCTCCTCGAGCCTAAGAGTCTTTTCCCAACCAGTGAATGGATTCTGTTCCAAAACAGGGATACCAAGCAAATCAGAGAATTCTTCCAGGGTAGGGACCAGCTGGAAGTCTTGAAAGGTGAAGCAATGGTATAGTGGATCATAAAACTGAGTCAGGATACTCATCAGCTGTTGGTCCCACTTTGAAGTGACTAAACCGAGAAGAGAACCATGCCTCTTGATGAAGGAGGTAGTATTTGGAATCCTATCAACCAAATCTTTAAGCAAATCAAGTGGGTGAACAAAGTTGAGCCGGATAGTCTTCCTTCGCATATGCATCATGATGTCCTACAAAACAGAGCAAAGATGAAACCCTCTTGTCTTTGAAATGGGTTAGTCCTTATGCAGGATGCATGCAATGTTATGATGGTATGATGTTATGATAAAGCACACCACAAGTATTCACAGGAGGCAAACATGATAAGGCACACAAGTCACACAAGACAGCCCTTAGAGTTCAGGCCAACATGAAGTTTAGGTACTACCCTCTTTCAGTTTCGTTGGTTAAGACCTGTCCTAGAAAATAGTAACCGGGTTCTAGAGGATCTCAATATAATTGACTACCCTCAATCGGTCATAACTCCAGCTTCGCAATCTTTTCTTGCGGTCGGAACCATCGCGAGAGTTTAGCCTCAATGAGTGTAGCATACTGCTACTATTCTATGGCCAAGTTGGGTCAATTTAGGGTTCTAAGGTCGGTTGGTGCTTAATGACTCCTCAGAAGACCCATATTCTCCTCGTTCCAACACAAGGGATATCGATACAGACCAAGGTGTCACACCAACGTAGCTATTGCTTCACCCGTGTCGGTCTACGCCGGACAGGTCCCTCACAGTTTATTGCTACCTAAAGGGTATTCCCCAGATCCGGGTTAGGATCTATAAAACTCCGATGCAAGCCCACAAATATAAAAGCAAACAAGGCATTCAATTGAAAACATAAGAGTTGTCTAATCCTAAGGTACACCTCACTTATTAATAATCCCCAGCAGAGTCGCCAGTACTGTGATCGGTGGGAATAGAACTGACTATTTTTTAATGTTGGTTCGCGTTTGCGTTTGTTTTCGCAAAATGTCGCGGTAAGCAAGAGTTGCCACCGTCTTTTATTTTCTCCAACAAGGAAAGGACAAAAGCACAACAAAATTCCTTTTCGAGATGTTTCTCGGTTCGGGAGGTAGATTATAGAAAGGGAAGGTGTTAGCACCCTTTCTATTCGTGGTTATCCATGGGCTCTTAGGTACTTGCTCACTATGTTTTCAAAATTGTTTGCTTTTCTTGTGTTTGTGGGTTTTGAAAAAGTTTCGTTTTGAAAACTTCTAGGTAACTCTTGTATCAGTCCTCAAGAGTGTATGAAGTGTTTGTTTGAAAACTTTTTGAAAGTGTAGGTGTGAAAAGTATTGTTTTGTTTTTTGAAAGAGCAAGTATCCAGGAGAAATCTACCTACTCTAAGGAATTAAGCTGTGTAAATGTCCTTTAGACAGTACTATCCCACTATTGAGAAGTAGGTAGCACCGTCGTTGGAGTTTTTCGGGTCAATTCGATTATGGGACATGTGGTCACTAAAGCAATGTTAGGACGCCTTGGCGGTAACCCTAATGTCTTAGATCATTTTATCCGAGGCAACCGTTTCGAGGCAACTTATGATCTTTGGACAAGAGGGCGACCTCTAAAACACCCTATACTCAATGACCACCTCGAGGCAACCAAGTGAGGCGTACCCTTGGAGTGGCATGTGCGAGTGTGTCAGGATTCATTTATATTATCTTTGCACATTTCATGGTGAGCTACGAGTTGATTTTATTTTTCAGGCAAGTCTTGTCATGCATAGTTAACAGTTAATAATTGTGCGGAAAAATAAATTGCGGAAAGTAAATCTACGCTATTACAAGGCGTCGGGTATTTACATCGCCAAAAACATAACCTTGAAAAGTAAATGCGAGAAAATAAAAGAAAGCGATAAAAGTCCTAATTACGCTATTACATTCTCGGAGCAGTTACATAAATATAATCAAAAATAAATATGCGCGAAAAGAAAATTGAATCGGGAAAAGTCTTAGGGTTTTGACCCTTTTTTGAGAAAGAATGAGTTTTTGGTCCTTTTTGCATTTAATTAAACCTAATTCTAATTAATTAAATAGAAGAAATGTTTTTTAAGTTTTTGATGTTTTTTATGTTTTTAATAAAATAAAAATAAAAAGAGATTAAAATTGTCAAAAGAAAAACCCTAATTCTATGTTGATTTTATTTATTGTGAAAAAGATTAAAGTTAACCTAATTTAAAAGACTAAATCAGTTTTGTTAGTATTTATTTACAAAATAATAATTAATAGTGAAATTAATAAATAATAAAAATAAATAATATTTTAGGCTTCTGAATTTATTATGAAAAAATAATTATGTGAGTTAATTAAATAATAATAATAATAGTTAATAAAAGAAAATAAAAGAAAGGGAAAATAAAAAGAAATAATAAACCAGGGGGTTTGGGCCAGCTTTGGAGGTGCATTTATCAATTTTGTGGCCCAACAAATCTCCAGGCTGCTTTGACTTTTTGGTTCGTCCATACGCCTGTTGACTGGAGACCATGATGGTCCTTCAGTTCCTGACCATTGGATTTGAATCTGAGACCACTTGGCATGCATCTGGATGAGGCGTATGGTGAGACTTGCTTGGAGTGTTGTACATAACTTCCTGAAACAAAATAGCACAAAGGTTTTGGGGGACTTGAGATTCGAACCCAGGTCCCAATGAACATATGCATGCCTTCCCAACCACTCAGCCAACGCGTTCCATTCATTATAACAATAGGCAAATAATATTATATATAATAAAAAGCGATATCCTGAAAATAAAAAAATGCGCGAGTTTTGATTTGAATGGGCCAGTGACAGGAAGACACATAATCGTCTTCTTCACTAACATCCTGGTTCAGTTACCTGCGGATTTTTATCCGCAGGAGGTTTCGTATCTTGCCTCCAAAATTCGCCCTAGGCCATGGAAACGAACCCTAAGAGCATCAACATGCTCGTCTTCTCCCCCTGAATACATTTATGCCCTTGATTGGCTTTGATTTTCCCTGAAACAAAAATACCTAAAAAGCAAGCACATGAACCATAGAATCGGGTATCACAGTATATAGCCTAAAAACAAAATTAGCTATTGCAGTCGTGTTAGAAATCAAGCAATGAACATGAATATGCCAACATTTTAAAGAAAAAGTGCAAGAATTGAAGGTTTCGATTTAGTGTTCAGGGGCCAGTTCGTGAGGACTTACAGCGCTGTTCAGGGGGTCTTTGGATGTGGTATTGATCGCGTTAGCTTCAATGAACGGCAAGGAAGAGGGCTACGTGCTCCTTTGGGTCTGAAAACGCCTGCAATACTGTTCTTGATCTCCCACTTTTCCAACAATTTTTCAGTTTTGCCTTGGCTGTTTTAGCAATCCTTAGGTCGTGTGTTTTGTTGGTACTGCTTGCTTATGTATATGAGAACAAATTTAGGTCAAAAGCTGGGCCTTAATCCATGCATATGGGAGAATTAGGTTTACACTTTCCACCATTGACAAACTTTCCAAATTTGAATCAAATCTAAGATTTTATGCACAAAAAGCCAATACACGAATTTGATTAGTTGGCACATGATATATACAAATCACAAAGATACTATTCCATTGATTTTTAGATTTTATTTGAATTATAATAGATTTAAAATGAATTAAATCAATAAAAATTAAATAAAATAGAAAAATAAATGTTTGATCCTGAAATTAATCATGGGACACGTGTGTGGCATGACAAGGCTGAATCAAGTGGAAGAAAGTGGGTCCTTTGGTCAAAAATTGAAGTTTTAAGGATAGTTGACTTTTGCAAATTCATGAAAATTTCCCAACTTCTACAATGCATATCTTGCTCAATTTTAATCATGTGAACATGTTCTTTGACATTTTGGAAAGGTCTCGAAGTCCTCTAAACAATGCCTTTGGTCCCATGTCATTTGGATTTACCAATCTCAAGTTATGGTCTTTGACTTAAAGTGCCTTTTTGTTTACTTTTGAATTTGACCTATAATGTAGAAATTGATAACTTTTTGTGAGAGCATTTCTTGGACTTGGAATGTGAAGATGAGTTGTAGGAAATGTCATCCCCTTCAAAATGAGCATTGGATGGGATTTTTCTGATGAACCATGAAAAAGTTATGCCTTGGTCTAGATACAGTTGACTTTTCCACTGTCCAAAAATAGTAACTTTTTGCATCTTGATGATTTTTTGAGCTATGCCTATGGAATCATGATCAAGACTTGATAAAATTATGATTGTGACCTCAAAATAAGATGTTGACCAAAAATTCTAACTTTTGACTACAAAATGACCATTTTGCCCCTGCAGTTGACTGTGGATCAAATGGAGCTTTTGACTGTGCAACTTGGCACTGTGAGTCTTGAAACTTGGTATGTAGGTGCTTGAGAATGTATAGAGGCCTATGAGACTTGATTGAGCCATTGAAAACCTCAAATTCCTTGCAAGAACCAAAACCCTAATTTTGACTGGCTTATGAGGTATTTGGACTGTGCAATCCTTGAGTAGTCTTGAACCATTTGAAGATGATTCTTGACAATTCTTGAAGAATATGGGAGGGAAAATTTTGGGGTACAACACCGTGGTAATCTTGAACTCGTACAGTAGCTTTTGCGATACAATTAATTGAAATATAGAACTAAGTGTGTGTTAATCATTCGATGTGAAGAATTAACACTTTAGGGAACTAGAAAATTACAGAGGCTTGAAAGGAAAATGATGGTTCAAAAGCAAGAAAAGAAAGTAAAGCAATGCAGAGAGAAATTATGGTTCTGAAACAAATTCTCCGACCCTTTCAAAGTGAAGTATTGAACATATATATAGGCTCTCTCTTGTAACTGTCATGTTCCATTATTTCAGTACGTACGTTAAATTCTCAACTGATGGAATGAGGTCGTGTGGACTTTGTGTGGGCTGCTTCGTGGCGGACTCCATAAACTGAGTTTTTAAGTGTTACGTTCGTAATGGAATTCTTTACGTTCGTAACATCTAGGCCCTTTGTTACGTTCATAACGCGTTACGTTACGTTCGTAACAGTGTGCGCTAGGCGTTATGTTCGTAACACTAAGCGTTGCGCTCGTAACGTCATCTGGTGTGAGTTTCTTAGCAGAATGTCATTTTTCTTCTTTCTTCTTGCCATTTCTTAGCTTGTTTTGCTCCTTTTAGCTTATTTGCCATCTTATGCCTTGGAAAAATATAATTTACCTGAAAACAAATAAAAATACCTTCGTGATGCATATTATTCGATAAAAACATACAAATAACTCGTGTAAATTAGGCCTAAAAAAGCGATACGTTTTCGTGTTATCAAACTCCCCTACACTTGAACCTTTGCTTGTCCTTAAGCAAAAAAGATAAGGAGGTTTATAAAAACGACGAATTAAACACATGCGACGATGTTCCCAAACTAGCTAGTTTGTAATTTTTGATTAGGCCAAGAGATTTAGACGCAAAGGAGGTACGATGACGACATTAGAGTACTCCAATTGTGCAAACCGTTCAGAGTCATGTTGTTATAACACCAATCAACCCTTTAAACTAAATTTCACCCGTGTTCATTCAAGCGCAATCACATTAAGCCCTTTATCTCCATGCGCACATAGCAAAGTAACCGGTTAGCGACTATGATCCGTTGATTCTTGGGGTTCTGGAACTTATAAGTGGTAACCCCTTATTTTTATAACTTAATTGTAAATTGTGGGGGATCGGTCCGTAGTCCGCCCTACCAAGTTCACTACCAGATACTTCTGAACCAATTTACAATAAGTTTTCTTTTATCTTGTGAGAATTACATCCTTTGGGCTAAATGACCGAGTGAGGGTCACCTAACTTACTTTGGGAATTTCACGACAAAGATTTCTATTTTATCATCATCTCTTTCGGATCATTCACTTATATTCATCGGTTCCTTGCGTAGTTTCTGTTTTGACAGTGCCGACTGCTAGATAAACTACTAGGGGCTAATTTAAAGTAAAATTTGCGGTTGGCGGTATAATAAGTACCCGAAATGGCATCGCATAAGGTGGAGTTCTAAAATGTCAAAACCGTAACAATTTTGTCAAACTTCTTCAAGTGGCCTAAACTTAATTGAATTTTTGGTTTTAGCTAGCCGTTAGACACATTGCGTTATGTGATAATCGTATATTTTTCGTTATGGCTCAAGAATTGTAAAGTTTGGGGAAATCCAATAATGCACGAAAAAGAACTTAGCAATTAAGGACTTAATTGTACATGAAGTTGTTTTATTGAAGGGAAAGTACAAGAAAGGAAAAACGATGCGAAAAATTAAATCTAATCTAGAAAGCGAAATAAAATGATAGAGTTTCCTCCCCCACACTTAAATCTAACATTGTCCTCAATGTTTCGAAATAAGGTAAAGAAGGTAAGGATGGGAGGAGATATCTTTATTCAGGCCCTCTCCCTCTGGCTCTTCCACGACCTCTTCTATGCCCATCAAAGCCAGGAAATCCAAGATGGCATAGGATCTCTTGAAAATCGTCCATGCGTACACTCAAACCACCCATTTCTGTCGTCAAAGTATCCATACGGGCCTCATACCTAGCTCCTTGTTCAATTTGTTGCTGTTGCATCTGTTGCATGAGTTGCATTATTGTTGTTTGCTAAGCTTGGATATCAGTGGCCTGTTGGGATTGGCGGGTAAGCTGAGCATGCATATCTGTCATCCTTTGGTTTTGATCCATCATTGCCTCATAAAGGTCTTCAGTAGTCGGGCAACGGGGCCTTATTTTGCGCCTAGTAGAAGTGCTTGGTATATCCTGTTGAGGTGTTGTCTGCTGCTGTGCATCCATTTCTTCTTCTACCTCATCAACAGGTTGAGGATTTTGATTCATCTGAGAAGCTAGGTCGGGTTCAGGGGCATTTAAATCATAAATCCACTTATCCATATTCGCCATATTTGTGAGCAACCTATCCGGCATAATCACACTTGGAAAATCGCGTTCTTTACCATCAAATTATACCTGCCATCATCTCGGTTCCTAATCAAACGCATGTATTTGCAGTTATCCAAATCCATGAGAAGAGGCGGTAGAGCATCAAGAGTCTCCAGTTGGCTTTGCAAATTAAGCCCATGAGCTAATGTGGTTATCAGTCCTCCGATCAAAAATGGTTGTTGTCCCCTTGCACAAAGGGACTCAATATGACGTAGAAGGAACGAAGTAGCATTTACCTTGGTTTTCCCAGCTAACCAGCAATGAAGGAAAAATACCTCCTTTGAGTTGACTTTGTTGCTATTAGCTCGTCCAAAAATGGTGATGGAGAGAATCTTGAAGTAGTACCTAGTGGTGGGGTTGTGAATGTGAGATGCCAGACACTCATCCCAATTTCCTGTCGAGACATTGGTGATTTTCTTCCACAATTCGAACAAAACAACGGCCCAATATTCGGTAGCAGGGACCTTGTGGTGCACCGTCTCAGATTCGTCTTCCTTAATTGAAAATTTGAGTAGCTTCGTGATTCTTTCTTGGTCTAACGTATACTCGGTGTTGAACATATGGAAAGATGTGGTGCCCGTGAGGAACATGGCGTCATCACTCAGTGTTGAATACGAGAACGAACTAAGGAACTCGAGCGTCAGCTTAGGGTACGTCGGGTGATGTTGTGTGCATGCGAATGAGAGGCCAGAGAGATGGAGCAGACAATGCACTCCATCAAATATTCCTAATTTGTTGAGACAATCGTCATCGGGATATCTCGTGGCCAAGACTCCCCTACGGTGAAACTTCAAATATTGCTCCCTTTGGTATCCACTGTCTTGATTCCTAAAAACAATTCCAGCCATGTCAGACTCTCTGTTCTCCATTGATAATTTGTTGAATGAAGCAAGGTTCTACTGTGAAAGTGGTAAGGGAGAGATTTTGTAGAGAGTGTTTGAATGGAATGGGATGAAACTATGTGAAGCACTTTATAGGATGTAAATGTGGGTTGCTCTTAAATGGGAATGAATGCTCTTAATGCAGGAAGTTTGAAAATGGGAATGGTGGAGAATTTTGAACGTGAGTAAGTTCTAGGGTTTACAGCGCGCATTTGGAAAAATGAGAGGGGAAAGAAAAATGAAACGATGCGCCTCTGTTTCTGTTTCATAATAGAGAGGAGCCCCGTTACGTTCACAACGCAGGGGCATTACGTTCGTAACCCAAAAGGGGATTGTTATGTTCATAACAGCGGTGTTGTGTTCGTAACACCTCTGTTTATGGGAAAATAGCTTAGAATCAAACAGACTCAATTTTTCATATTCATTATCGTGCCATTCTCCTTAGCATCATTAGCTGCACTTGTTATTATTAGGGAAGATAAAACTCATAACAGCATAGTTGAATATAGTAACAGTAGTGTAAAGCAGCAATATTAGAACTAAACAGTAACAATAATAGCTCGTAATAACAGAAAAAAATAATGACAGTAAAATTGAAACTGATGATAAATAAATGAAATATCATTAACTAATAGAATTTGTTTAGAATTTGAAACAAACAAAAACAGTAACAATTTGGAACAAACAATAACTAAATGCATGGAATAAAAAAACTAAAACTAAGGTTCCTCCCCCACACTTAGACGAAACAGTGACCTCACTGTGTACATAAATGCAAGAAACTGAACACATAAACATAACTACGACAACTCCTAGCCACGATGAGTAGAGAACAAATGTTGGTGAATGAAATCCAATTGTTCAGTTACCAAATCCATAAAACCATGGAAATCCTCACGTAAAGAGGTAAGCTCACCCTGCATGCCAGTTATTTTAGTATTCAAAGAGTCGAGTGTGACAGCAGGTGGAGGTCGTGGTGGTGTCTCAGGAACTGGGAAGGTAGACTCAGTGGACACTACAGGCTGATCCCATGGGTCAGGAAATTGGTGGTATCCAGGTGGTGTTTCAGGATCAGATTCTTCAGCAGCTAGAGGGGTATTTGGGACTTCATAAATTTGAACAGTGGATGGAGTCGAAGGCGGTGTAGGAGGATGGTGGAGATTAAAAAGCCAATTTTCTCTGTTATAGACACTAGTAATAGGATTTGGGAGTACAAACTGGTGAACAGTTTCATGGTTAATCAGCAGCTCAAATTCATTCGGCCCAAGGTTTCCTATGAAGCTAGTGTGAAAGCAAAACTCAATATTCATTGGCCTAATCCCACAGTGCGGATTTGTTCCTAACATAGGTCTTCGAAGTCCAATAGCATTGGAGATCATAGTAACTAACCCACCTATGAGGATTGGTGCATTCTCTGTTTGGATAATACGCTCCATATTAGCAATCATGTAGGTGGAACCATTAACTGGACGGTTCTGCGAAGCACAATACATGATGAAAAGCTCATCACGTGACACATCTGTAACATTCTGCTCTTTTCCGAAGAGGGTGTGGGCAATGATTTTGTGGAAGTACCTAATAACAGGGTTATGGATGGACTCCGAGTAAAGATCATTTGGCTCAAGATGGTTGTTTCCAGAAATACTACCCCAGAAGTAATCAAGGTCATGATCTAGCATTAGGTCTTCTTGGGTCATGGTGAAAACATCAGGGCCATTAGGGAATCCTAACATATCGGAAAACTCCCTATGATTGTAGCGGTAGTCCATATTAAACATTCTGAAGGTGATCAGCCTGCGGTTGAAACCTAACCCATGGTTTGGCAGATAGCCTAGTGTGCTCAAAAATTCAAGGGTCAGCTTACGCTAGGTACAATAGCGTCTCCAAATTGGAGCAACGTCCCAACCTATTTGGTTAAGCAGATACATAACTCTCTCACGAATGCCTAAGGAATTCATCACATGGTCGTCAGCATAAATGGTTGGACGCATCTCTCGCTCAGCTAGATCCTCAAAGTGCCTTCTCTGATGCCTACCTCTCAGGGTTATGTTCATGTAGTTCATACGTGCCATGGAGCTGAAAAAAATAAAGCCAATGAATTACCCTGAAAATATTTAATAAATGTATGAAAAACTAAGTTAGTATTTTCAAGTTAAAATGCCAAAGTTAATCAAAAGAAAAAGAAGTTCAAATAAAAAGAAATAAAGGATGCAACATAAAAATTGAAAGATTAAAACAAAGTTAAAAAATAAAAAGCATATCAAAACAACAAAAACAATTAAAAGTAAACATGGGTTGCCTCCCATGAAGCGCTTTTGTTTCATGTCGATGGCTCGACAGACAATACCTATTCAGTTAGGTATCGGGGTAGGTGGCTCACTTAATTTCAGATAAGCCGAATAGTTTAGATTTTCGATGTTAAAATAATGCTTTAAACGCTGGCCATTGACTATAAATGGTTCTATGGAATTTCCTTTAATTTCTATCGCACCACTAGGGAAAACTTTATTAATTTCGAATGGTCCTGACCACCTGGAACGTAATTTACCCGGAAAGAGTTTCAGTCTAGAGTTGAATAGGAGTACAATGTCTCCTTCCTTAAATTCTTTCCTCGAGATACGCTTATCATGCCATTTTTTTGTTCTCTCCTTATAGATTCTAGCATTTTCATAAGCGTCTAAACGCAATTCTTCTAATTCATGGATATCTAATATTCGTTTCTCGCCAGCAGTCGTGTAATTTAAGTTAAGAGTTTTAATAGCCCAATAAGCTTTATGTTCTAGTTCTACTGGAAAATGACAAGATTTTCCATAAACTAATTTAAACGGCGTTGTTCCTATAGGGGTTTTAAAATCTGTCCTATATGCCCAAAGAGCATCATTTAGCTTGGAGGACCAATCCTTTCTAGATGTGGCTACGGTTTTCTCAAGGATTTGTTTAATTTCCCTATTTGACACTTCCACTTGTCCACTTGTTTGAGGATATTATGGTGTGGCTATGCGATGTTTAACGCCATATTTTGAAAGTAGTTTTTCGAAAATTCTAGAGATAAAATGGGAACCACCATCACTAATTGCTAATCTTGGTATACCGAATCGTGGGAAGATAACATTCTTGAATAATTTAAGTACCACTCGTGTATCGTTTGTGGGTGCAGCGACGGCTTCAATCCATTTTGATACATAATCAACAGCTACCAGTATATACTTATTTCCAAAGGATGCGAGAAACGGTCCCATGAAATCAATTCCCCATACATCGAAAATTTCAACTTCGAGAATCCCTTTTTGTGGCATTTCGTCAAGTCTAGATATATTTCCTATGCGCTGACATCTATCGCAGTTCATAATCGCTACATGGACGTCTTTCCATAAAGTGGGCCAAAAAAGACCAGCTTATAGTATTTTTGCACAAGTTTTTGAAGTGCTAGCATGTCCACCATAAGGGGCGGAATGGCAATGAGAAATGACGTCGTCCACTTCATCGTTAGGAACACAGCAACGGTAGATACCATCGGCGCCTCTTTTAAAGCGTAGTGGTTCATCCCAAAAGCATTGTCTAAGATCATGGAAGAATTTCTTTTGCTGTTGGTACGTTAAATCGGGTGGTAGAACATCGGCGACTAAGTAGTTAACAAAATCAGCGTACCATGGTAATGTGGTGTTGGTACAGATAGCTTCTACTACCGCAGTTGTTAAATGTTCATCTCATTGTTCTAAACTGCCGGTAGGAGCTGTCTCTAGTTGAGAAATAAGGCGTTCATATGGGAAATCATCGTTTATGGGAACACTCTCGGTTTGGATTCCATCCAATCTTGATAAATGGTCTGCTACTACGTTTTCAGTTCCCCTTTTGTCTTTTATTTCCAAGTCAAACTCTTGTAGGAGTAAGATCCATCTGATTAGTCTTGGTTTGGCGTCTTTCTTACTTAGCAAGTATTGGATCGCAGCATGATCCATGTAAATAACAATTTTGGCGCCTACTAAGTAGGAACGAAATTTGTCCAACGCGAATACAACAGCTAAGAGTTCTTTTTCTGTAGTGGCATAATTCATTTGTGCGGGATCAAGTGTTCTGCTTGCGTAGTAAATAGCTTGAAGCTTTTTATCCTTGCGTTATCCTAAGACTGCTCTTACAGCATAATCGCTCGCGTCGCATATTATTTCAAATGGTTGGTTCCAATCAGAAGGTTGCATTATAGGTGCTGAAATTACTGCTTCTTTAAGCGTCTCAAATGCGTTTAAGCATTTATCTTCGAAAATAAACTCAGCGTCTTTCATCAATAGTTCAGTTAGTGGCTTAGTGATTTTAGAGAAATCTTTTATAAAACGTCGGTAAAAACCAGCATGTCCTAGAAAACTTCTTATTTCTCTAACTGTTTTGGGCAGTTGAAGGTTTTCGATAATTTCGATTTTTGCTTTATCGACTTCAATCCCTCTATTTGATACAATGTGACCCAACATAATTCCTTGTCTCACCATGAAATGACATTTTTCCCAGTTGAGCACTAGGTTGACATTGACACAGCGTTTTAGTACCAACTCAATATTTGATAAACATCCGTCAAAACTTTCTCTGCAGATAGAAAAATCGTCCATGAATACTTCCATAATTCCGTCCAAAAAGTTTGCGAAAATCGCCATCATGCATCGTTGAAAAGTTGCAGGTGCGTTAAATAGTCCAAATGGAATTCTTCGGTATGCAAAGGTACCATAGGGGCATGTGAACGTAGTTTTCTCTTGATCATCAGGATGAATGGGAATTTGAAAGAATCCCGAGTATCCGTCAAGATATCAGAAGTGGGAATGTTTAGCTAAGCGCTCGAGCATTTGATCTATGAATGGTAATGGGAAATGGTCCTTGCGCGTAGCTTTGTTTAGTTTTCTGTAATCGTTACACATTCTCCATCCTGTTTGGGTACGTTGTGCTACCGATTCGCCTTTTATGTTTGTTATAACCGTAACACCTCCTTTCTTAGGTACTACGTGAACTGGACTGACCCAGTTGCTATCGGATATCGGGTATATGATGCCTGCCTCTAGTAGTTTCTGCATTTCTTTCTTTACAACTTCACTTAAAATAGGATTTATTCGTCTTTGATGTTCTCTAGAAGTCTTGCAGTCCTCTTCTAGCATAATACGGTGCATACAGACAGAAGGACTTATTCCTTTTAGATCCAATATGTTATATCCCAACGCGGTTGGATACTTCCTTAACACATTAAGAAGTTTTTCGGTTTCGATCTTCCCTAAGTTGGCATTGACTATAACTGGCCGTTCGAGTTCTTTATCTAAAAATTCATACCTTAAATCTTTAGGTAACGTTTTACGTTTTATACCAATTTTCTTAGCAGTTGGGGTAGGATCGGGTGTTAAGGCGAAACATTCGCTTAGGTTGGCATCATGATATTCCTGTCTCCAGTCATCATCCTCGAAAATAGATGATGTCGGAATTTTCAATATTCCAGAATAGGTGTCTTCTTGACTTTCTAGTTCTTTGACACATTCATCGATAATATCTAGGAAACAGCATGAGTCGTCTATAGCAGGGGCTTTGAAGAATTGGGAAAGAATAAATTCTACTTTTTCTTCTCCTACCTCGAAGGTAAGCTTTCCTTTCTTAACGTCGATAATGGCTCCTACAGTGGCTAAGAATGGCCTTCCTAATATGATGGGAATATTTGAATCTTCCTTTATGTCCATTATTATAAAGTCAGTAGGTATGTAAAATTGTCCTATTCGGACTAGAATGTTTTCTAGCATACCAACAGGGAATTTGACTGATCTGTCGGCTAGTTGTAAGGACATCTTGGTAGGTCTCATATCACCTAGTTTGAGCTTCTCGCAAATAGATAAGGGCATTAGACTAACACTTTCTCCTAAATCGCATAGAGCTTTGTCTATGACAGATTTTCCAATTACAAATGGTATGGAGAAACTACCAGGATCCTTTAGCTTTGGAGGCATGTTATTTTGAATTATGGCGCTACATTCGGCAATTAGCATAACGGTTTCGTTTTCAACAATTTTTTTCTTATTAGACAGTATTTCCTTTAGGAATTTAGCATATGACGGCATTTGAGTTATAGCTTGTGTAAACGGAATAGTGGCGTTTAGTTGTTTCAGAAGTTCTACGAATTTCTTGAATTGTCCCTCGTTTTTGGATTTTGTAAGTCTTTGAGGGTATGGAATTGGTGGTTTATATGGCGTTGGAGGTACGTAAGGTTTATCTTTTTCTGAAACCTCTCCGCTCTCGTTTGCGTCTTCCTCTACATTCTTAGATTGTTCCTTCGATTTCTCTGCTTCCTTTTCAGGTTTTTGATACATGGTCGGGTTTTGGAATCTAGGATCTACCGGTCCATCAAGTGCTATCCCACTTTGTAATGTGATAGCATTAGCATGTCCTTTAGGATTGGGTTATGGTTTTCCAGGAAACGTACCAGCAGGTGCGACAAAACTAGCTTGGTGTTGTGCTACTTGGGAGATTTGGGTTTCTAACATTTTATTGTGAGTTGCTAGGGCATCTACCTTATTTGCTAATTGCTTCAATTGTTCACCGGTGCGAACGTTTTGATTAAGGAATTCTTTGTTTTGTTGAGCTTGAGTAGCAATAAAGTTTTCCATTAGGATTTCAAGGTTAGACTTCCTAGGAATGTTAGGAACATTAGCAGCAGGTTTTTGATAGCCTGGAGGTACAACGGGTGCTTGGCCAGGTGCATATAAAGCGTTATTATTCTTGTACGAGAAGTTAGGATGATTTTTCCAACCAGGATTATAGGTATTAGCATAAGGATTAGCTTGAGCGTGATTTACCTGATCAACTGATATTCCTGCTAGGATTTGACATTCGGTTCCAACATGACCAAGAACTCCACAAACTTCACAGTTTGGGGTTACGACAGCCACGGTGGCTGCAGGAGGTAAGGTCAAGCTTTCTAACTTTTGGGTAAGAGCATCTACCTTAGCATTAACTTTATCTAGGCTACTAATCTCGTACATCCCACTTTTGGCTGGAGTTTTCTCCACAGGTGTTATTTCTCCTCCCTACTGATAGTTGTTTTAAGCCATATTTTCAATGAGTTGGTTAGCTTCGTCGTAAGACTTGTCCATCAGTGTACCACCTGCGGCGGCATCTATAGAGAGTCTTGTGTTGTACAAGAGTCCATTATAAAACGTATGGATAATCAGCCAGTTTTCTAATCCGTGATGTGGGCACATTCGTATCATATCTTTGTAACGTTCCCATGCATCGAATAGCGATTCAGTATCCTTCTACCTAAATCCGTTGATTTGAGCTCTTAATGCAGCAGTCTTGCTTGAGGGAAAGTATCGTGCTAAGAATACAGTCTTAAGTCCTTCCCACGTAGTGACGAAATTTGATGGCAAGGATTGCAACCAAGCCCAAGCTCTATCTCTTAGAGAAAAAGGAAAAAGACGTAATCTTATTGCATCTTTACTAACACCATTTGCTATAACTGTGTTGGCAAATTGAACGAATTTCGTAAGATGTTCATTTGGATCCTCGGTAGGATTTCCAGAGAATTGGCATTGTTGGATAGCTGATATCAATGACGGTTTCAACTCAAAATCGTTTTGATTAATTGCTGGAGCAGCAATGCTATTGTGGGGTTCTTGTTGTGATGGAGCTGCGTACTCCTTCAATGGACGGGTCCTTCGTTCTTCGGCCATGTCTATTTCTGGATTGGTTTCGGTTTCAGAGGAAGAATTAGAATTTGTTTCAGAATCAATCTTGATTTCGGGTTTCAGTAAAGGAATAACGTGATTTAAACAGTAATCCATGACTGCACGTCTTACGGAAAGGATACGTTCAGGTTCGTCTGTCGATTTGTCAAGAGGTTCGCCTTGTGAGTGAGTCCTTGGCATACAATCAAAAAAGGGTTTATGTTGCCTAGTCTAAACGTGCAACAGAAGAATCGTACTTAATTGACTAATCAGTCCCCGACAACGGCGCCAAAAACTTGATCGGGACATTATGAGTCTATTGGGATACTAACTGCAAGTATACAATTTAGTCGTTCTAGTTTTAAATGATTATCGAGCCCACAGAGACTGAGGATCAATCACATACGATCTAATGTTACAAATGTTTAACTAAGCGATGAATATTTGGTTTTAGGGGAAAAAAGTTTTAATTAAAAGCAATAGTAATAGTTATACTGATATGTGATAGTCGGACTTCAGGAACTCGGTGAATCACTTGGCATATAAATTATTTCGGTAAAAACGAATTGTTTAAA
The DNA here is from genome assembly GCA_948472305.1 of Vicia faba. Classification (NCBI taxonomy): domain Eukaryota; kingdom Viridiplantae; phylum Streptophyta; class Magnoliopsida; order Fabales; family Fabaceae; genus Vicia; species Vicia faba. The sequence goes on from OX451735.1 coordinate 1,348,104,417, forward strand.
AACCTGTGACATACACTCTCGTGTTCATGAAATAAGTTATGCTACTAAACCTAGTGGATGCACTTTAAATTTAATAACACTTTTTGAAAACAACTCGAGTTTAATTAATTTGTTAAAACACTCTCGTGTATTTAAAAATTAATGTTTCGTTACCACTATCTGGGTCGAACCCCAGCTCTCGCATGCAGGTTCTTGCCTTAATTAATTTCCCACTCTCGTGGCAAAATCGTGTTAAATATCCTTTCACTCTCGTGACAAGGGTAGTTAAATTAAATATGGAAATTGGAAACCATAAATTTTTTATAAAAGATTTTAGCCAAGTTATCACCGAATTCCTTCGGTGCTTAAGAGTCACATACCGGTACAAACAAAATTAGCCAGACATAATGTATTTAGCAAACATGCAACGTAAAATACAGTTCATGAAAATAATCAACATAACATATAAACAACAAAGATCGAATTGCATAAAAAAACCTGTAATTTATATTGTCGTGGTAATCTTGAATTCGTACAGTAGCTTTTGCGATACAATTAATTGAAATATAGAACTAAGTGTGTGTTAATCCTTCGATGTGAAGAATTAACACTTTAGGGAACTGGAAAATTACAGAGGCTTGAAAGGAAAATGATGGTTCAAAAGCAAGAAAAAAAAGTAAAGCAATGCAGAAAGAAATTATGGTTCTGAAACAAATTCTCCGACCCTTTCAAAGTGATGTATTGAACATATATATAGGCTCTCTCTTGTAACTGTCATGTTCCATTATTTCAGTACATGCGTTAAATTCTCAACTGATGGAATAGGGTCGTGTGGACTTCGTGTGGGCTGCTTCGTGGCTGACTCCATAAACTGAGTTTTTAAGTGTTACGTTTGTAATGGAATTCATTACGTTCGTAACGCGTTACGTTACGTTCGTAACGCGTTACATTACGTTCGTAACAGTGTGCGCTAGGCGTTACGTTCGTAACACTAAGTGTTGCACTCGTAACGTCATTTGGTGTGAGTTTCTTGGCAGAATGTCATTTTTCTTCTTTCTTCTTGCCATTTCTTAGCTTGTTTTGCTCCTTTTAGCTTATTTTCCATCTTATGCCTTGGAAAATATAATTTACCTGAAAACAAATAAAAATACCTTCGTGATGCATATTATTTGATAAAAACGTACAAATAACTCGTGTAAATTAGGCCTAAAAAAGCGATATGTTTTCGTGTTATCTAAGAGTTATGATGTTGTATCTTGAATTGCTTACAGAGTTCGATGATCATCGTATTGTTGAGATTTGTACCATTGTTAGTGATGATTCTCTCTAGCACACTGTAACAACAAACCAGGTTATGCTTGATAAACTGCGCCATAACGTTCTTGGTAATAGTAGCAAAAGAGGCAGCTTCAACCCACTTCGTGAAGTAATCAATGGCCACCAGGATGAAGCGATGCCCATTAGAAGCGGTAGGTCTAATCTCTCAGATCATGTCAATCCCCCACATTACAAAGGGCCGAGGAGCCGTCAAGATATTCAAAGGAACTGGTGGCACATGCACTTTATCAGTGTAGATTTTGCACTTATGGCAAGTTTGGGAGTGCTGATAACAATCTGCTTCCATAGTGGACCAATAGTATCCTGACTGTAGGATCTTCTTAGACATGGTATGTCCACTTGAATGGGTTCCGTAGGTACCTTCTTGTAGATCTTCCATAATCTTCTCTGCTTCGCTCTTGTCTACACACCACAGTAAGGTAGAGTCATTGTTGCGCTTGTAGAGGATTCCATTACTAAGGAAGAATTTCGTGGCGAACCTTCTCAAAAACTTCTTATCATTGACATATGCCCCCTCGGGATATTCTTGAGCCTCGAGATACCTTTTTACTTCGTGAAACCAGGGTTTGTCTTCCACCTCTTCAGTATCAATTTCATAGTAGTACGCTGGTTCATCCAACCTCTCGATGCTGATTCAAGGAGCTTCGTTGTCCCACCTGACCTTGAACATAGAAGACATGGTAGCTAGCACGTCCGCTAAGTAATTCTCCTCTCGTGGGAAATGTTCAAAGGGGTTACCTCCTCAAAGTGTGGGAGCAATGTCAGCACGTGCTCTTTGTACGGGATGAGGTTCGGATGCTTCGTATCCTACTCTCCTTTGATCTGACTTATCACCAAGGCTGAATCCCCGAAAAGGTTTAAGAACTTGATCCTCAGGTCGATAGCAGCTTTAAGACCCATGATGTAGGCTTCATACTCCGCCATGTTGTTGGTACAGTTGAAGCATAGTCAAGCATTGAAAGGAGTATGACAACCCTCAAGAGATATGATTACAGCACCAATGCCATTACTGAGTACGTTCGAAGCTCCGTCAAAAACCATAGTCCATAGATATCCTTTTTCAGGTCCTTCATCCGGTCCAGGTTCTTCATAGTCAGTCACTAGCATAATATTCTCATCTGGGAACTCAAAATTCATGGACTGGTAGTCATCCACGGCCTGATGAGCCAAATGATCAGCTAATACACTTCCCTTGATTACTTTCTAGGTTGTATATTGGATATCATATTCGGTTAAGATCATTTGCCATCTTACTATTCTTCCGGAGAGAGCGGGCTTCTCGAAGATGTACTTGATCAGATCCATCTTAGATATCAACAAAGTAGTGTGGGTCAACATATACTGTCTAGTCGGTAAGCTGCTCATGCCAAAGCGCACCAAGTTTTCTCGAGTAGTGAGTATTGTGTATCACAGTCGGTAAACTTTTTGCTAAGGTGGTATATTGTGTGCTCTTTTCGACCAGACTCATCATGCTGCCCCAGCACACACCCTATTGAATTGTCTAACACTGTTAAGTACAATATCAAAGGTCTTCCTTCAATCGGAGGCATCAGAATTGGTGGTTCTTGAAGGTATTCCTTGATTCTTTCGAAAGCAATCTGGCATTCGTAATTCCATTTTACTACTTGATCTTTCTTGAGGAGCTTGAAGATTGGCTCACAAGTAGCAGTCAGATGTGAAATGAACCTGGCGATATAGTTTAAACGTCCCAAGAAACCCCTAACTTCCTTCTCAGTGCAAGGAGTGGGCATCTCTTGTATAGCTTTTACCTTTGCAGGATCTACTTGAATACCTTTGTCACTAATGATGAACCCCAAAAGTTTACCAGACCTTACCCCGAAGGTGCACTTGTTCGGGTTCAACCTCAACTTGTATGTCTTCAACCTGCCAAACAGCTTTTGTAGATGATCAAGGCGCTCTTCCTCGGTTTGAGACCTGGCTATCATGTCATCATCATAAACCTTTATCTCATGGTGAATAATATCATGGAACAAAGCTACCATGACTCGCTAATAAGTTTCCCCAGCATTCTTCAACCCAAAAGGCATCACCTTGTAACAGAAGGTGCCCCACTGTGCGACGAAGGTTGTCTTCTCCATGTCTTCGGGTGCCATCTTGATCTGGTTGTAGCCAGGGAAACCATCCATGAAGGAAAATATCTTGTACTGTGCAGTGTTGTCAATCAGAACATCAATATGGGGAAGCGAGAAGTCATCCTTGGGGCTTGTGTTTTTCAAGTCTCTGTAGTCCACACACATACGTACCTTACCGTATTTCTTAGGTACCAAAAAAATGTTAGCAACCCACTACGGGTAGGAGGTGACAGCTAGGAACCCATCGTTGAACTGTTTCATAACCTCTGCTTTGATCTTCTCTGAGATCTTAGGGTGCATATGGCGGACCATTTGCTTAACCAGAGGGCAAACTTATTTAGTCGGCAGATGATGTACCACAATATCAGTGTCTAAACCAGGCATGTCCTTATATGACCAGGTGGATATCTCAACATAATTGTGCAACATTTGTATCAACCGTTGTTTGACCTTAATCTCTAGATTTACGCCGATCTTGACTTCTTTTCTATCTACCTTTGTGCCCAAGTTTATCATCTCAACTGGCTCTTCATGAGGCTGTATAGCCCTCTCTTCCTGCTGTAACAGTCTAGCAAGTTCTCCAGGTACCTCACAATATTTCTCACCTTCGTCCTCGGCTTGGTTGATTGGATTTTAGAAGTTATAACTAGCAATAGTAGAAATGTTATCAATGGGATCCATAGTGGATATAGATCTGCAGTTTTATATGTGAGTGTGTGTAAGAGCATAGCTGTATTGATAAAGCGAAAAGCAGAAAAGAAAAACAGAGAGCACAAAATTTGTAAGCAAGAACGTCCAATGTTTTATTGATGACATATGATAATGACATATAATAACCCTCACAAATAAACCATTGTGCCTTGGGTAAGACACAAGGCCATAGAGTTTATATTGTTTATTACAAATTCGAAAAACAAGTAAGACAATTACTGCTGAACAAAAGTAATCGGCACAAAATCTTTGGCCGTCCAGTTACTAGGTCCACCGTTGGTAGTAGGGTAGATCCAGCTGTCAATATCAGAATCCTCATCATTGTTTTCTATAGCGTTGACCCCAAGATTGTTGATCCGTAGGGGAGGTCCTCTATCCCAAGCATGTCGAACAGCCCTTTGAGCTTCTGAAGTAAAGCCCAAACCAAAATTTTCAGTTTTATGAGGAAAATCAGGGAGCTGTCGTCCTTGAAAGAAGCCATCTTCAAAGGAGGTTTGGTGATCTTTGGCACACTGGTGATAGTCTCGGTTAATGCCATAATCTAGGGAACCTCTTCAAAATTTTGACAAGGGGTCTCTATGAATTCCACGTCCATCTCCATGTACCTGAAAGAGTTCAGGTGGCTTACCATATACTCCTCTTCACCATACACGGTGATAATCTTCCCCTTCACTGGATACTTCAACATTTGGTGCAACATAGAAGTAACAACCCCAACTTCATGGATCCAAGGATGACACAACAGACAAGAATAAGATGGCCTGATATCCATCACGTAGAAGGTGGATTCAAAGGTCTGGGAACCCACTTTGACAGGGACGTCCACCTCCCCGTGTACCATTCTCTTTGAACCGTCGAAAGCCCTCACCACAATGTTACTGGGCTTTAAGGTCAAACCTTCACAATCTAGCCTATCAAGAGCCTTCTTGGGAAGAACATTCAGTGACGATCCAGTTTCCACCAGCACATGGGCCATGGTAGTTCCCCTGCATTCGATCGAGACATGCAGAGCGTTATTATGCTTTCTCCCTTTTGGTGTCAAATCAGCATCTGAAAAACCCAACCCATTATCTGCAGTCAAACTGGCCACACAATCTTTGAATTGGTCAGCAGAGGTTTCTTGCGGCACATGCGCAGTCTTAAAAAATGTAATCAAAGCCTTCGTATGGGCCTCGAAACACAATAGTAGGGACAACATTGATATCTTCGAAGGGGTATTACCTAGTTGTTCGACCATATTGTAGTCGCTCTTCCTGATTATTTTTAAAATTTCCTCCATTTCTTGTTTAGAGGATTCCAAAATAACTTTTTTAGGTGCCTCCGTCCGGGAAGGCTCACTTATAGCTTCTTTGCCCCGAGTCCAAGATGACTCATTGGCAGGGGTAACAACTGGAGTAAGGTTGGGAGTAGTAGCATAAGTACTAGCAGGAACAACAAATGGAATAATAACATGCTTAACAATAGTCTTTAGGGAGATCTTGGGAGAGAAAACCCTTCCAGTTCGAGTAATTTTGCTGGTCTCGACAATGTTACTGATATCGGGATTAGCCTCTTCAGCCTTTAAATCCTTCTTGACGCCATGGTAGTAAACGTCAGCACCATAATTCCAAGGAACAACTTTGTCTGAGGAGTACGACACAGGGCCAGGAAAAGTGATTATCAATGGAGCAATTCTTGGAGCAGGTGTAATCCTAACATGTCTTTTAGAGGAGACCTTGGAAGAATTAGTGGAAATGGTTATGATAGCAACATATTCATGTAGGACAGTCGAAATCAGAGTCTTTCCGAACAAAATCTCTCTGTTATCCATCAGGCATTGAACACCTGCTTTCAGCAAATAACAACCAGAGGACAGAGATGAACACATGTGGCAACCTTCACCACAACCCGAAAATAAACCGGCTAGCAACAAGTTCTTCTTGACAATCATGAGAGAAGTGGAAACTTCATCAACAGAAGTAACAAATAAGTCAGTATCAATGGCATGAACACCATGGTTGTGCTTAGGCATGGGAGCAGTTATGACATTAGGCATCTCAGGAGCATCAAACTCAATCTCCTTTGCTTCGATCAGATCCTGTATATTATTCCTCATAGCCCAAACAGTCATTTGTATCGTGGCCTGGACTTTCAGAGTGGTAAGCACACCGAGCATTTGGATTGTAGCGAGGAGATGTGGTGTTGAGATTCTTGGGAGCCTCCTTCAAGGTTTCCATGTTCGATTTTAGAAGATGGGGTAGAACTTCAGACAATGCCATATTGATTCGAGTGAACTGCCTTTGAGGTCTTTCTATCCTTGGCTGGTTGTTTCGTTGTTGAGTAGCCGTAGGCCTAGGTATCATCACAGCCCTACCGTTGGATGGTGCTCGGTTCTGCTCGGACCTCTTGGATTATAAATAGCATTGAACTCCTTATTACCCGTGAATGGCTTCTTCACTGTACTTGATGAGGTGTCTTTCTGGATCTTGCCACTTCGGATCCCGGCTTCTACCCTTTCTCCAGTCAATATCAACTCTGTAAAACCAGCTGAGGAGCTACCAATCAAGTGTTTGAAGAACGGACCAGATACCGTACCATGAAACATGTCCACTAACTCCCTATCATACAAAGGGGGTTGGACTCTCCCTGCCAAATCTCTCCATTTCTGAGCGTAGTCCTTGAAACCTTCGCTTGCACCCATGGACATACTCTGGAGTTAAGTACGGGTAAGAGCAAGGTTAGTGTTATATTGATACTGCTTATAAAAAGCAGCAGCCAGATCTTCCCAGTTGCGGACATTGGTTCCCTCCAGTTGATAGAACCACTCGAGCTGAGTCCTAGACACACTATCTTGAAAGAAATGGACCCACAAGTTCCTATCATTAGTGTGAGGCTGGATCTTCCTCACATAAGAATGGAGATGAAGCTTAGGGCAAGAAACCCCATCATACTTTGCAAATACAAGAGCTTTGAACTTTGGTGGGATGACAACCCCAGATACCAAACCAATCTCTTCAAAATCCAATCCTGGTACTCTTTGGATCTCCATTGCGCTCAGACGATCCTCTAACTATTTGTGCCTTTCGTCAGCCGGAGGATACTGTTCATCATTGTAATCAGATTCATCCTCAAAAACCCTTGGGCTAGGGTCCTCCTCCCTTGTTTCACCCTCTTGGTTCTCCCCTTCTTTGGATGAAGAGGTCAGATCAACTGGTTGCTTCAACGGTCCCCTGAATCTTCTACCCAGATTCAGGACACCAGCGGTCTTCTTTGCCTTCTTATTTTTCTCTTTCAGAATAAGGGCCTTCAGATCTTCCTTCCCTTTAGCCAAAGCTACGAACATTTGCTGAAATTGGGCATTTTATGCCTGGAGATCCTTGATACTTTGTTCAGAAGACATTATTGCTGAAATAAACAACGAAAAAGATGAGAAACCTGTTATGTGACCTGTTTATACATTGATATGTATGGCATGTGTATGCAATGATTTTGAGGACTTTGGGAAATTTAAATTTGCAAACCAAAATGAAACAAATATTTTATTAGTAGAATTCAAAATACAATTGCCTTTTAGGCGTTACAATTGAAAATTCTAAAAACTAAAAAAATCAAGTTTGCCATGGATGCTTCCTCTTTGTTCCGAGATAGACGTTAAGGCTTCTTTCCTCATGAAGCTGCTTTGTGAGCTCTAAAATTTTTTCTCATGGGCATAGGACTGGTCCCTATAAGTATCTCGCTCATTCTTCAACTGAATCCAGGACCTCTGTAATTCTTCAAGATTGGTGGGCATATCAGGATGAAGAATCGTGTAGGGAATATCCCCTTCATTAATGGGCTCCACAATCACTGGTAAGACAACTATGTATGGCATCATAAGTTTCTGAGCACGAGCTCGTACCCATTGGAGATAAGGTTCCATAAGAATGGAAGTCTTTGGCCCCAAAGTCTTGACGTCAGATTTGTTTACCATGCCCCAGGATCATATGAACCTCTGGCGATACCCTTGAACATCATCCTCATAATTAAACATAATTCCATGGATAAGCATCTCATGAGGACCATCCCTTCGAGCGTAACCAAATTGTCACAGAGCCAAACAAGGATTGTAAGTTATGCCTCCCCTAATACCAAGTAGTGGGACATTAGGGAACTCCCCGCAGCAGTCGATAATAGAAATATCTCCCATAGATCGGGAATACTAGAGAATATCCATGTGAGAAAGTGACATTATCCTTTGCGACCAACATAAACCTTCTTCATTCTTCGGAACTGACTTAGGGAGGTGTGAAATAAACCACCTTGACAGTAATGGCATGCATCACATAAGAACCCCTCTTCTCTTCATGGTACGAGTATGGAGAGCATGCAAGATATCTCCGAGCAAAGTAGGAATAGGGTTGCGAGAGAGGAAGATCTTGATAGCATTAAGATCTATGAGTAAGTCTGGATTAGGGAACAGTACTAACCCATAAATTAGAAGAGCCAAAACCTCCTCAAAATTCTGAAAGTCCAAATCATCCCAAAACAGTTGGGCATTCTCTATTAGGAACTTGGCTAGAAAACCCTTGACTCCGCTTCTTGTTTCCCAATTGGATACCACGTCGGCCTGTTTCAGATGTAAAGCTGAGGCAATAACTTCTGGCTTAGGAACCTCTTCCAAACCTTTGAAAGGCATCTGGTTAAGAATAGGTAGATCCAATAACTGAGAGAACTCTTCCACGGTAGGCAACAACTGATAGTCTGGAAAGGTGAAGTAGTGGTGCTTGGGATCAAAGAACTGAAAAAGTACACCCATCATCTTTTCATCAAAGCTCGAAGTAACCAGGTCGAGAAGTCAACCATAGCTCTTAGTGAACGAAGAAGTTTCAGGAACCCTTGATACTAGCTTCTTGAGTTGGAGAGGTGTTCTCACAAAGCTAATTCGGATAGTGTTTCTACGAGCGGAAACCATGATCTGTAAAATAGAACAAAGATAAATTCCCCTGGTCCTTGAAATGGTTAGTGTAATGAGAATGGATGCTATGTTATGATGCATGATGTTATGTTCAAACAGAGTAAACCACATACAAGCAAAGCACACAATAGGCCTTAGGTTCAAAGGCTTGCATGAGGTTAAAGGTAAGTACCCTCTTGAAGTTTAGTTAGTTTCAAACCTATCTTAGAAAAGTAACCGGGTTCTAAGGATTCTCAGTATCACCGATCTTCCTTTATCGGGCATTATTTCAGCTCAGGCTATCTTTTCTTGAGGCCGAAATATCCCAAAAGTATAATCTCAATGAGTGTAGCATCGAGTATCAACCAATCCTCAGCTTTATACCAAGGTCGGCTATCTCACTACTTTCTAATGGCCAAGTTTGTTCAACTAAGGTTCTAAGGTCGGTTAGTGCTTCACGACACCACGCGGCGGCCCCGTATTCTCCTTGTTTCAACACGAAGGATACCGGTACCAACCAAAGTGTCACACCAACACAGCCATCGCTTAAACCATATCGGTCTACGCCGTACAGTCTCCACAATCTATTGCTGTTTACCTAAAAAGTGTCCCCAGATCCGGGTGTAGGATCTTTAATAATACCCAAGCAAAAAACCCTTAAAGATAAAGCAAGGAAAAAAACAAGAAAGAAATTTAAAGATGAACTAGATCCTAAGGTAAACCCCACTTTATTTCTTTTCCCCAACAGAGTCTCCAGTTCTGTGATACGGTGGCAGAACTGACTGTTTTTGTTACTACTGGTGTGATCAGTGGATCTGGAACTGACTGTTTAAAGCTGGTTCGCGAAATATCGCGGAAGCAAGAGTCGCCACCGTCTTTTATTTTCTCCAACATGGACAGGACAAAAGCACAGCAAAATTCCTTATGAGAATAGTTCTCGGTTCGGGAGGTAGATTTATAGAAAGGGAAGGTGTTAGCACCCTTTCTATCCATGGTTATCCATGGGCTCTTAGATACTTGCTCATTTGTGTTTTCAAAAGTGTTTGTTTTCTTTTCAAAGTGTGAGTGGGTTTGAAAAAGTTTCGTTTAAAGATTTCAGATCGACTCTTGTATCAGTCCTCAAGAGTGTTTGAAAAATTGTTTTGAAAGCTTTTTGAAAGTGTCGGTGTGAAAAGAGTTTTTTGATTTGTTTTTTAATAGAGCAAGTATCTATGAGTCATCTACCTTCCCTAAGGAATTAGGCTGTGTAAGTGTCCTTTAGGTAGTGCCATCCTACCATTGAGAGATAGGTAGCGCCACCGTTGGAGGTGTTCGGGTCAATTCGATTTTAGGGACAATGTGGTCACCAGAGCAACAGTAGGACACCTTAGAAGCTACCCCTATGCCATTGATCATGGACATAAGGACTTACTAAAACGTCCTATACTCGACGACCACGTTTCGAAGGCAAGGCAACAGTGAGGCGTACCCTAAGAGTGATGTGTGAATTTGTGTGTTGTTTTCATGTTATGTTTTATCTTGTACATGCATCATGGTGATCTACGCTTGTTTTTAATTAGCATGCATTCTTTCATACAAGTTAACAGTTAAAGGGGTGCGGAAAGTAAATTGCGGAAATGTAAATCCTACGCTATTACAAGGTGCGGGTCTATACATCGCCAAATTAACAAAGACCCGTTTTAGGTAAATAAGTACGGAAAATAAAAAGGAAACAGTAAAAGGTGCTATTTACTATTACATGTCCGGAGCAATTACATAATAATCGAACAAACTAAATGCGCGCGAATAAATTAATCGGGAATGTTTAAGGGTGTTGACCCTTTTAAGAAATGGAATTGATTTTTTTGGTCTTTTTTATAATTAAAATGAAATGGAAACTAATTAATAACTAATTAATTATTTTAATTAAAAGAAAATATTTTTGTATTTTATGTTTTTTTTTATGAAATAAAATAGAAAAAGAAATAAAATTCTAGGTTAACCTAAATCTAAATCTATTTTAATTATTTAAAAAGAATGTTAAAATGGCCTAATTAAAAACTAGTTCAATTTATGGTTTATTTACAAAATAAAAATAATAATAAAAGTGTTAATTATATTTTTTGGGTTTTTTTATGAAAATGGTTAAGTGATTAATTACTAATAATAAATAAAAATAAAAAAAGGCAAGAAATTAAATGGACAAATAAAATGAAAGAAAAATAATGAACCAAATGGAGGGGTGCTGGGCCAGAAAAGGGGGTGAAATGCTGGCATTCAGGCCCATTGAGGCAAGGCCTCGTTGACTTTTCCTGATCATGCGCTTGCTTGCTGACTAGGGTGCATCATAGACTTCATTATGTGGCCACTGGAGGAGAGCTGGGGACACATGGCACACTGATGTATGAGGGCGCATGGTGGAGTTCTGGGCATATGCTGCATGGAAACATTTTGGACAAAATAATAGCAATTATTTGGGGGGACATGGGATTCGAACCCAGGTCCCAAGGGTCAATGCCTGTACACTTTAACCAATTGAGCTGCGTGCGTTAGTTGAAACAATAATAATACATAAATATTATATTAGCAAATCAAATAATCCCCTGGAAAAAAAAAAGAAAAGCGCGCTTATTTCAAACGGACAAATGAGGAGGGGACGCGTCAGCGTCTTCTTCCTTGGACACTGGTTTTTTTACCTGCGGATTTTTATCCGCAGGTGATTTCGTAGGTTCGTCCTAGAATCATCCCTAGGCCATGAAAATCCACTTCAACACCATGGTTGACCTCGTCTATGTCCCCTGATCACACTTATGCCCTTGGATGGCCTTGATTTAACCTGAAACAAAAACACCTAAAACACAAGAACGTGAACCCTAGAATCGGGCATCACGATTCAGGGCCTAACAATGAAATTGGCTAATGCAATCATGTTGGAAATTAATCAAGGAACATGAATATGCTAGCTTTTTTGAGAAAAAACGCAAGAATAGGGAGTTCCAATTTCATGCTCACGGACGAGTTTGTGATGACTTACAGTGATGTATAGGAGGTCTTAGGGCTTGGCAATGGTCGCGTTGGCTTCAGGGCGTTGCCAGGAAGAAAGCTACGTCTTCAGTTTTGTATGGAAAGGCCTACAAGATAGCTTTAGGTCTCCCACTTTTTGACAGTTTTTTTGAGTTTCTCTCTGGCCGTTTTAGGTGTCTCTAGTTCGTGACCTCTATTGTGATAGCTTGCATATAGGTTATGTAACAAATTTCAATCAGAATTAAGGCCATTAACCTTATGCATTCATGTTTGAGATTTGCCATAACCTCCATTGAAGCACTTTCCATTTTTGTGTCAATTTTTGAATTCTTGCTTGATTTAGGCCTTGGCACGAATTTGGAATGGTCATGATGGTGATTCAAAGTTATTCAACACAAAATATTCCCTTTTATTAATTTTCTTGATTTTTATTTGATTTTAAAAGATTTAAAATGAATTAAATCAAATAAAATTAAATAAAAATGGAAAAATTAATTTTAAATCTTGAAATAATTTGTGGGACACGTGGGAAGCATGGCCAAGCTGAAACAAGTGGAAAAAGTGGGCCCCTTTTGTCAAAAATGAAGTTTCAAGGATAATTGATTTTGGCCATTTCAAAAAATTTCCCAATTTCTCAAATGCATATCTTGCTCAATTTTGAAGCTATGAACATTTTCTTGGACATTTTGGAAAGGTATTGAAGTCCTCTAACCAATGTATTTGGTCCCATGTCAATTTGATTTACCAATCTCAAGTTATGGTCTTTGACTTAAAGTACCTTTTTGTTGACTTTTGAAAATGACCTATAATGTTGAAATTGATAACTTTTTGTGAGAGCATTTCTTGGACTTGGAATGTGAAGATGAGTTGTAGGATATGTCCTCCCCTTCAAGATGAGCATTGGATGGGATTTTTCTGATGAACCATGAAAAAGTTATGCCTTGGTCAAGTTACAGTGGACTTTTCAACTGTCCAAAAATAGAAACTTTTGCATCTTGAGACTTTTTAAGCCATGCTTGGGGAATCATGATCAAGAATTGATCAAATGATGATTGTGGCTTCAAAATAATATGTTGACCAAAAATTCTGACTTTTGACTGCCAAATGACCATTTTTCCCCTACAGTTGACTGTTGAGCAATTAGGGTTTTTGACTGTGCAACTTGACCTTGTGAGCCTTGAAACTTGACATGTAGGTGCTTGACAATGTGTATGAGCATATGGGACTTGATTGAGCCCTTGGAAACTTCAACTTCCTTGCAAGAACGAAAACCCTAATTGGACTGGCTTAGGAGGATGGTTTGAACTGTGTAGCCCTTGAGTAGACTTTGAACCATTTAAGGTGATGCTTGGCAAAACTTTGAAGATTATGGGAGGGAAAATTTTGGGGTACAACAGTTGCCCCTGTTCAATCTTCTTAGACCTGAGGATGTGGATTGGCTTGTGTGCCTTTTGTGATCCGAGGGTGGAAGATGATTGAACACTAGAGTGCCCAGAAATTTGCACTCACATAGTAGAGTATCAGCGGTGTGATAGCGGGAATGGGCTTACAGATGCCATTTGGAGAGATGATGGGTAGGAGGATGGGCTTATAGATGCCATCTGGAAGTATGACAGATTCTTTGTCGGGAATGGGCTTATAGATGCCATTTGGAGACTGTCGGTATGTGGATGGGCTTACAGATGCCATCTAGGTGTTGATCGCGTAAGAGATTCCTTATCGAGAACTTGCGTACCTTAGAAAGAAAGATAATTACCTGGCCGTTTACAGGAGTCGATCTTCAAACTCTTTATGTAGATGTGCCCTGGCTGGATACAGGAATCGAATCTTTAAACTCTTCAGACGTGCCCTGGCAGGATACAGGAATCGAGTCTGGAATTAGTCGTCAACAGATACACCCTGGCAAGATACAAGAATCGGATCTTCGAACTCTTCAGACGTGCCCTGGCAGGATACAGGAATCGAGTCTGGTAATGTAGTCGTCAACAGATACACCCTAGCAAGATACATGAATCGGATCTTCGAACTCTTCAGACGTGCCCTGGCAAGATACAGGAATCGAGTCTGGTAATGTAGTCGTCAACAGATACACCCTGGCAAGATACAGGAATCGGATCTTCGAACTCTTCAGACGTGCCCTGACAGGATACAGGAATCGAGTCTGGAAATGTAGTCGTCAACAGATACACCCTGGCAAGATACAGGAATCGGATCTTCGAACTCTTCAGACGTGCCCTGGCAGGATACAGGAATCGAGTCTGGTAATGTAGTCGTCAACAGATACACCCTGGCAAGATACAGGAATCGGATCTTTGAACTCTTCAGACGTGCCCTGGCAAGATACAAGAATCGAGTCTGGTAATGTAGTCGTCAACAGATACACCCTGGCAAGATACAGGAATCGGATCTTCGAACTCTTCAGACGTGCCCTAGAAAGATACAGGAATCGAGTCTGGTACTGTTAGTCGTCAACAGATACACCCTGGCAAGATACAGGAATCGGATCTTCGAACTCTTCAGACGTGCCCTGGCGAGATACAGGAATCGAGTCTGGAATATAGTCGTCAATAGATACACCCTGGCAAGATACAGGAATCGGATCTGGAATCACGACCGTTGATAGCAATTATCTTTGTATTGATCTTTGTCCTAAAAAGACAAAACGTTAGTTGTATGCAATGTCATGATGTATGACATGCGTGATGTTCTCAAAATAAATGAGATTGTATGTTCATGATGCGTATATGCATGCTATGATGTATGAAAATGTGATGTTTATGAATGTATTTTCGTCTAGGAAAGTAAATCCTTGACGGGTGCCGGGAAGTTAAATCCTGGGCTTGATGTTTGAAGGATAGTGCTTCTTGTTTCCGCTGGGGATGGTGGTTGCAAGAATACCGGTAGGAGCAGATGACTCCGTTGGGGAATGAACTTGGCGAATAGAATACTCTGCGGGGAATACTCTGTGGGGGAAGAGAGGTACTTTGCTGAGTTTGATGATAACTCCGCTAGGGATACCATTGTTAAGTTCTGTTGGAAGATTGGATGAACTCCGTTGGGGATGGGAAGACTTTGCCGAGGACGATCTTTCCGTGGTTTTTGGCTGAGGATAACCCAGTTATAAGATCTGGTGGAGCATAACCTTTGAATAAAGCCGGGAGACGCGTTCGTACTCTGCGGAGGATAAGCTTCCAGAATCTACTGGGGATAAGCTTCCAGACCTGCTGGGGGGGGGGGGTTGATTGAATTCTCCTGGGGAGACTTTTGAGACTGTATTGGGGAATGGCTCCACTGGGATGTCGGGTATTCCACCGGTGAACAATCTTAGATCAAGACTGCCGGGGATGCTTGTTAAGAATGTTTGTATATTGCGCTGGGGAATGTTGAGATCTGCTGGGGATACCCAACTTCCTTAAGGTTGACATGATAATTCTGCTTGGGGAGAGTATCGCTGACTTGCTGGCTCACTCTCTGGGGAATTAAGGTGTCTTGGTTATGTTCTTCAGCTGAACTTACCTTGGTACCTTGGTGGAAAGAGCAATTAGATCGCTTGGACAACTCATTATTGCCCCTGTTTCTAATGTTACCTGTAATTAATCCTTTGTTTCGTATGCAAATATTTATGAGTTAGCAATTATTATCAAATGCATATATCAAAATTTGAACATTGGACGTTCTTCGCAAAACAAAATAGAAAAAGGAAAAACAATTGGCAATTTTCTGAAAATTGAATTTGTATTGATTTTTGAATTTGCCTGTAAATAGGCGTTTATGTACAAGAGGCTGACGTCCTAGTAAGAGAACGCCGCCGAACAACAGAGTTTATACAGTTTGTGAAAAAGGAAAACAAAACAACTATGTGAAAGGAATAATCCCACTGGGTTCCGACTCTGCTATCGCCTTTATATCTTCGAGCGTCTCATCACTTTGCTGCTCAGTTGACGATGAAGCTGATTGATCGATGCCGTTTGAACTTGATAGTTAATACCAGATTCTGGATGCAAGGTGATCCAATGAGACATAGTATCACGCTTTAATCCCTAACTTTTGCCTGGACTGCCCTTTCGGGTTTTCAGTCCACCGGGATACCCATTTTTGCCCAAGCCGCCTTTTCAGGTTTTCGACTTGCCGGGTGTACAGATTTTTTCATTTCATCCCTCATTTTGCCCGAACCCTTTTGGTTCGCCGGGAAGCCCTAATTTTTTCCTAGGTATGTCAACCTAGCGGGTCTTTTATCATGCATAGTATTTTTTTACTATGTCTGCATTGGCGGGGTGAGGAAGGTCGTCACCATCCATAGTGGTTAGGATCATGGCTCCTCCTGAGAACACATGTTTAACCACAAATGGCCCTTCGTACGTAGGGGTCCATTTGCCCCTGGGATCACTTTGAGGAAGGATGATGCGCTTGATTACCAGGTCCCCAACTTGATACTCTTGTGGTCTGACTTTCTTGTTAAATGCCCTGATCATCCATTTTTGGTACGTCTGACCATGACAAATAACGGTGAGTCTCTTTTCGTCAATTAGGTTTAATTGATCAAGTCGAGTCTGGATCCAGTCATCTTCGCTCAGATCTGCATCCTTCATTATCCGGAGATAGGGTATCTGCACTTCAATCAGTAAGACTGCCTCCATGCCGTAGACCAAGGAAAAGGGAGTTGCCCCGGTTGACGTTCTTGCTGAGGTACGGTACCCATGAAGAGCGAACGGTAACATCTCGTGCCAATCTTTATAGGTCACTGTCATCTTCTGCACAATTTTCTTGATATTCTTATTCGCTGCTTCTACAGCCCCATTCATCTTCGGCCGGTAGGGAGAAGAGTTGTGGTGTTGTATCTTGAATTGCTCGCAGAGCTCAGTGATCATCTTGTTATTAAGATTGGTACCATTGTCCGTAATGATCCTCTCAGGGACGCCGTATCGACAGATCAGGTTGTGTCGAATGAACCGTGCTACGACGTTCTTGGTTACAGTGGCGTAGGAAGCTGCTTCAACCCACTTTATAAAGTAATCAATCGCTACCAGGATGAAGCGATGCCCGTTGGATGCCGTAGGTCTGATCTCGCCGATCATATTAATGCCCCACATTGCAAAAGGCCAAGGTGCTATCAAGACATTCAGAGGTACTGGAGGAACATGCACCTTATCAGCATATATCTGGAACTTATGACATGTCCGAGAGTGTTGGTAACAGTCGGCTTCCATCGTGGACCAGAAATATCCTGCCCGAAGGATTTTCTTTTCCATGGTATGTCCACTAGAATGTGTTCCGAAGGTACCTTCATGTAGCTCTGCCATGATCTTTTCTGCTTCAGTCTTATCCACACAACGCAGCAAGGTTGAATCATGGTTTCGCTTGTAGAGAATGCCATTGCTGAGGAAGAACTTAGCTGCGAATCTTCTCAGAAACTTTTTGCCATTGACAAATGCACCTTCAGGGTATTCTTGAGCTTCCAGGTACCTCTTCACCTCATGGTACCAAGGTTTTTCAGTTACTATCTCGGCCTCAAGATCACAACAATATGCCGGTTCGTCCAGTTTCCAGATAATGATCCGGGGAGCCTCATTGTCCCACTTGACTTTGAACATAGAAGACATCGTAGCTAACGCGTCCGCCAACTGATTCTCCTCTCTCGGGAAATGTTCAAAAGTTATCTCTGTGAAATGAGGGATCAATGTCAACACACACTCTTTGTAAGGAATAAGGTTCGGATGTTTCGTATCCCACTCGCCTTTGATCTGATTGATCACGAGAGCGGAATCTCCGAAGACACTCAGAAACTTGATCCTTAAGTCAATTGCAGCTTGAAGACCCATGATGCACGCCTCATACTCCGCCATGTTGTTGGTGCAGTTGAAACATAGTCGGGCAGTAAGTGGAGTATGAGTGCCTTGAGGGGATATGATCACAACGCCGATACCGTTACCCAAAGCGTTTGAAGCTCCGTCAAAGTGCATAGACCACCAGGATCCTTCCTCAGGTCCTTCATCCAGTCCAGGTACTTCGCAATCAGTCACTATCATGATGCTCTCGTCTGGAAACTCGAAGTTCATTGACTGGTAGTCATCTACTGCCTGGTGTGCCAAGTGGTCTGCCAATACACTTCCCTTGATAGCCTTCTGAGTTGTGTACTGGATGTCGTATTCTGTCAAGATCATTTGCCATCTTGCTATTCTCCCAGACAGAGCAGGCTTTTCAAATATATACTTGATCGGATCCATTTTTGAAATCAACATAGTAGTGTGAGTCAGCATATACTGTCTCAGCCGGAGAGCAGCCCATACCAAAGCGCAGCAAGTTTTCTCGAGCAGTGAGTATCGGGTCTCACAGTCGGTAAACTTTTTGCTAAGGTAATAAATAGCATGCTCTTTTCGGCCAGACTCGTCATGCTGCCCCAGCACACACCCCATTGAGCTGTCAAGTACTGTCAGGTATAGTATTAGAGGTCTCCCTTCAACCGGTGGCATAAGGATGGGTGGTTCTTGGAGATACTCTTTGATTCTGTCGAAAGCGGCCTGACATTCATCATTCCAACGTACTACCTGATCTTTCTTCAGCAGCTTGAAGATTGGCTCACAGGTAGCAGTTAGGTGCGAGATGAATCGGGCAATGTAATTCAGACGTCCTAGAAAGCCTCTGACTTCCTTCTCTGTCTTGGGAACTGGCATCTCTTGTATGGCTTTCACCTTGGCAGGGTCCACTTGAATACCCTTGTCACTTACGACGAAGCCTAGCAGTTTTCCAGATCTTACCCCAAAGGTGCACTTGTTTGGATTCAACCTTAGCTTGTATAGCTTCAGACGGTCAAACAGTTTCTGCAGATGGTCAAGGTGCTCCTCCTCTGTTTGAGACCTTGCAATCATATCGTCGACATATACTTCGATTTCATGATGGATCATGTCATGAAACAAAGAAACCATGGCGCGTTGGTAGGTTGCCCCAACATTTTTCAACCCGAATGGCATGACCTTGTAGCAGAAGGTGCCCCACTGAGTAACAAAGGTAGTCTTTTCCATGTCTTCAGGAGCCATCTTGATCTGATTATAACCTGAGAAACCATCCATGAAGGAGAACACCTTGTGCTGAGCAGTATTGTCAACCAGAACGTCGATGTGAGGTAGGGGGAAGTCATCCTTGGGGCTCGCCCTATTCAAATCCCTGTAATCAACACACATTCTGACCTTACCATCTTTCTTTGGCACTGGAACCACGTTGGCAACCCACTGAGGGTAAGAAGTCACTGCTAGAAAACCGGCGTCGAATTGTTTCATAACCTCAGCTTTGATTTTCTCGGACATCTCTGGGCGCATACGGCGGACCTTCTGCTTTACCGGAGGGCAGTCTTCCTTGGTAGGCAGGTAATGAACCACAATGTCGGTATCCAACCCAGGCATGTCTTCGTAAGACCAGGCAAAGATTTCCATGTAGTCATGCAGCATCTGGATCAACCGTTGTTTCACACTGAGCTCTAGATTAGCACCAATCTTGACTTCCTTTCTGTCTGTCTCAGTACCCAGATTTACCGTTTCCACTGGCTCTTCATGTGGCTGAATGGCCCTCTCTTCCTGGAGTAGCAGTCTTGCAAGTTCACCAGGCACTTCGCAATCATCTTCACCTTCATCTTTGGCTAAGTTGATCGGATTTTCGAAGTCATAACTGGCAGTAGCAGAGTCGTTACCAGTGAGATCCATAGTGGATTGAAACCTGTATGGGTGAGTGTATGTAAATACAGCTGTTTTGCAATATATAAAGAAAGAAAGAAAGGGAGCACAAGATTTGAAATGCGAAAAACGTCCAATGCTTTTATTCATGATATATGAAAGTGACAAACAAAAGCCCTCACAAATAAAGCCACGGTGCCTCGGGTAAGACACCGGGCCATAAAGTTTCAAATTATTGTTTATTACAAATCCAAAACAAAGAAGTTCATTACTGGGTGACAAAAGTAATGGGTGTAAAGTCTTTTGCGGTCCAGTTGCTAGGTCCACCGTTAGTCGTTGGGTGGATCCAGCTGTCAAACTCGGATTCTTCCACTTCGTCTTCATCCCCAATAGCATTCACTCCATGGTTAGGCATGGGAGCAGTCACCACATTAGGCTTCTCGGGCGCCTCGAACTGAACCTCTTTAGCATCAATAAGGTCTTGAACCTTATTCCTCAGAGCCCAACAATCGTCTGTGTTATGTCCCGGGCTATCAGAGTGATAAGCGCAACGGGCGTTGGGGTTGTATTTCGGAGATGCTGTGTTTACCATCTTCGGAGCCTCTTTGACAGTTACCAGGCTAGTTGATAGCAGTTGCGGCAGGATCTGAGAGAGAGTCATGCTGAGCCGAGTATACTTCCGTTTGGGCCTCTCAGCTCTGGGTTGGTTGTACTGTTGTGGAGCAGCAGCAGGCTTAGAAATAACCACCGCGTTGACAGCTTGGCGGCGTTCCGGTTTGTCTTGCCTTCTTGGACCATACACAACACTTGCCTCCTTCTTGAAGGGCTTCTTTTCAGAATTTGAGGAGGCACCCTTATGTATCTTTCCCGATTTTATACCAGCCTCGATCCTCTCACCAGTCAGGATCAGGTCAGTAAACCCAACAGAGGAATTACCAATGAGATGATTGAAGAATGGACCAGATAGGGTCCCCAAGAACATATCCACCAGCTCCCGGTCCGTCAATGGTGGCTGCACCCTGCCAGCCAGGTCTCTCCATTTTTGTGCGTACTCCTTAAAACCTTCACCCGATCCTAGCGACATACCCTGGAGTTGGGTACGCATAGGAGCGAGGTCGGAATTATATTGATACTGCTTGTAAAAAGCAGTGGCCAAATCCTCCCAGTTATGAATGCTGGTTCCATCCAGCTGATAGAACCATTCGAGATGAGTCCCTGAAAGACTCTCCTGGAAGAAGTGGATCCATAAGTTCTTGTCTGCTGTGTAAGGCTGGATCTTCCTTACATAAGAATGGAGGTGCATCTTAGGACAGGAAGCCTCGTCATACTTCAGAAAGGCAGGCGCCTTGAACTTGTGTGGGATCACCACCCCAGAAGATAACCCCAAGTCTCCGAAATCCAATCCAGGCACACGCTGAATCTCCATGGCATTCAACCTGTCCTCCAGTTGTTTGTACCGGTCCTCGGCAGGAGGGTACTGTTCATCGTTGAAGTCTGTCTCAGTGTCAGAAACCACAGGACTAGGGACCTCCCTCCCTTGGTGACTGCCTTCTCCCACATATGGAGTAGTCCTCTCAGCTTCATTCTGCAATGTGTTCCCGAGTCTGCGTCCAGTGTTGAATAGCACGGTCCTCTTCTTCTTCTTATTCTTCTTCAGGAGCAAAGCCTTCAGCTCTTGTTGTCCCTGGGCCAAGTTCATGACCATCTCCTAAAATTGGGCATTCTGGGCCTGGAGGGCCTTGATAGCTTGCTCGATAGTGAGTTCAGGATTCATGATGCTTGAGTGTTGAAATAAACAGCGAAGAAGATTAAGCAACCTGTAGGAAAAGGGTACCTGTAATGCATATGATGAATGAAATGCGTATGAATTATATTTTCAAAGACAATCGGGAATCAACTTTGTAAACAAAAGGAACACACTTTATTAGATTTTAACTTTAAATTGTTCAACAATTTGCCCTTAGGCGTTACAAGAATGAAAATACTGAAAAGGAAATAAAGTTGTAAAAGAAACATCCAAAGCCCATCAGTGCTCCCATAGCCTCCTCTTCTCAGTACGGATATAGTCATTCGGGGTTCGCTCGTTCTCCAATTGCTTGGTCAGCTTCTGGATCTTCTGTTCCTGTTCGTTGAACTTTTCCCGATAATAATCCCGCTCTTCCTGTAGTTGCGCCCAAGACCTTTTTAATGTATCAACATCAGTGGGTATCTGAGGAGGGAGTATGGTTGGAGGAACCCCGTCTCCATTAGGACTTTCAAGAATGATAGGCCTGACAGCTTCATATGGCATACCTAACTTCTAAGCACGGACACGGACCCACTTGTAATAGGGTTCCATTGGCAGAGAAGTCTTTGGTCCCAACTCATGTGGGTCAGCTTTGTGAATTCTGTCCCAGGCTTTGATGAATCTACGGCGCAGTTCGTCACTATCTACCTGAAACTCAAAACTGATGTGAGGTACCAACATCTCATGAGGCCCTGCTCTTCTGGCTCTTCCAAACTGACGGAGAGCTAGACATGGATTGTAAGAGATTCCTCCTTGGGTACCAATCAAAGGAACATTAGGATACTCTCCGCAACGATCAATAACAGCTACCTCATCCAAACCTCTGAGAGTCCAAATGATGTCACTATCAGTGAGAGACATTAACCTATGAGCCCAACCTCTTCCTTCTTTGTTCTTCAGCACAAACTTGGGGAGGTGCGAAATAAACCACCTCACTAGCAAAGGAGTACAACACCACAGAGTTCCTCGTCTTCGGGCAGTACGAGCATAGAGTTGTTGCAGGATATCACCCAAGAGAGTGGGCACAGGGTTCCGAGACATGAATATCCTTATGGCAGTGACGTTGATGAAGTTATCAGGATTAGGAAACAAAACCAGACCATAGATTAAGAGAGCCAGAATGTCCTTGTACGCCCTGAAGTCTAAGTCATTCCAGAAACTGTTAGCTTTACCAATCAGAAACTTAGCCAAGAAGCCCTTAACTCCGCTTCTAGTCACCCAGTAGTCCATTACCTCCTGGTTGGTCAAGGGAAGGGCTGCAGCAATCTCCTCGAGCCTAAGAGTCTTTTCCCAACCAGTGAAGGGAGTCTGATCCAAGATAGGGATGCCAAGCAAATCAGAGAACTCTTCCAGGGTAGGGACCAGCTGGAAGTCTTGAAAGGTGAAGCACTAGTACAGAGGGTCATAAAACTGGGTCAGGACACTCATCGGTTGTTGGTCCCACTTTGCAGTGACTAAGCTGAGAAGAGAACCATGCCTCTGGATGAAGGAAGTGGTGTTTGGAATTCTGCTAACCAATTCTTCAAGCAACTCAGGTGGGTGAACAAAATTGAACCGGATAGTGTTCCTACGCATAGGCATCATGATGTCCTACAAAACAGAGCAAAGGTGAAACCCTCTTGTCTTTGAAATGGTCAGTCCTTGTGCAGGATGCATGCAATGTTTATGATGGCATGATGTTATGATAAAGCACACCACAAATATTCACAAAGGCAAACATGATAAGGCACACAAGTCACACAAGACAAGCCCTTAGAGTTTAGGCCAGCATGCGGTCTAGGTATTACCCTCTTTCAGTTTGTTGGTTAAGACCTGTCCTATCTGAAGTAATCGGGTTCTAGAGGATCCCAATATCACTGACTACCCTCAATCGGTCATAACTCCAGCATCGCAATCTTTTCTTGCGGCCAGAACCATCGCGAGAGTTTAGCCTCAATGGGTGTAGCATACTGCTACTGCTCTATTGGCCAAGTTGGGTCAATTAGGGTTCTAAGGTCGGTTGGTGCTTAATGACTCCTCAGAAGACCCATATTCTCCTTGTTGCAACACAAGGGATATTGGTACAGACCAAGGTGTCACACCAACGTAGCCACTGTTTCACCCATGTCGGTCTACGCCGGACAGGTCCCTCACAACTTATGTTACCTAACAGGGTATCCCCAGATCCGGGTTAGGATCTATGTAACTCCGATGCAACCCACAATAATAAAGCAAACAAACACAGCAATTGAAAACACAAGTCTGGGCTATCCTAAGGTACACCTCACTTTTATTCATTCCCCAGCAGAGTCGCCAGTTCTGTGATCGGTGGATCTGGAACTGACTGTTTAAAGCTGGTTCGCGAAATGGCGCGGAAGCAAGAGTCGCCACCGTCTTTTATTTTCTCCAACATGGACAGGACAAAAGCACAGCAAAATTCCTTATGAGAATAGTTCTCGGTTCGGGAGGTAGATTTATAGAAAGGGAAGGTGTTAGCACCCTTTCTATCCATGGTTATCCATGGGCTCTTAGATACTTGCTCATTTGTGTTTTCAAAAGTGTTTGTTTGCTTTTCAAAGTGTGAGTGGGTTTGAAAAAGTTTCGTTTAAAGATTTCAGATCGACTCTTGTATCAGTCCTCAAGAGTGTTTGAAAAATTGTTTTGAAAGCTTTTTGAAAGTGTCGGTGTGAAAAGAGTTTTTTGATTTTTTTTTAATAGAGCAAGTATCTATGAGTCATCTACCTACCCTAAGGAATTAGGCTGTGTAAGTGTCCTTTAGGTAGTGCCATCCTACCATTGAGAGATAGGTAGCGGCACCGTTGGAGGTGTTCGGGTCAATTCGATTTTGGGGACAGTGTGGTCACCAGAGCAACAGTAGGAAACCTTAGAAGCTACCCCTATGCCATTGATCATGGACATAAGGACTTACTAAAACGTCCTATACTCGACGACCACGTTTCGAAGGCAAGGCAACAGTGAGGCATACCCTAAGAGTGGTGTGTGAATTTGTGTGTTGTTTTCATGTTATGTTTTATCTTGTACATGCATCATGGTGATCTACGCTTGTTTTTAATTAGCATGCATTCTTTCATACCAGTTAACAGTTAAAGGGTGCGGAAAGTAAATTGCGGAAATGTAAATCCTACGCTATTACAAGGCGCGGGTCTATACATCGCCAAATTAACAAAGACCCGTTTTAGGTAAATAAGTACGAAAAATAAAAAGGAAACAGTAAAAGGTCCTATTTACTATTACATGTCCGGAGCAATTACATAATAATCGAACAAACTAAATGCGCGCGAATAAATTAATCGGGAATGCTTAAGGGTGTTGACCCTTTTAAGAAATGGAATTGATTTTTTTGGTCTTTTTTATAATTAAAATGAAATGGAAACTAATTAATAACTCATTAATTATTTTAATTAAAAGAAAATATTTTTGTATTTTTTTTTATGAAATAAAATAGAAAAAGAAATAAAATTCTAGGTTAACCTAAATCTAAATCTATTTTAATTATTTAAAAAGAATGTTAAAATGGCCTAATTAAAAACTAGTTCAATTTATGGTTTATTTACAAAATAAAAATAATAATAAAAGTGTTAATTATATTTTTTGGGTTTTTTTATGAAAATGGTTAAGTGATTAATTACTAATAATAAATAAAAATAAAAAAAGGCAAGAAATTAAATGGACAAATAAAATGAAAGAAAAATAATGAACCAAATGGAGGGGTGCTGGGCCAGAAAAGGGGGTGAAATGCTGG
Source organism: Vicia faba (assembly GCA_948472305.1). Taxonomy (NCBI): domain Eukaryota; kingdom Viridiplantae; phylum Streptophyta; class Magnoliopsida; order Fabales; family Fabaceae; genus Vicia; species Vicia faba. Next base: position 1,348,129,645 of record OX451735.1, read on the forward strand.
AATTCAGGCCCATTGAGGCAAGGCCTCGTTGACTTTTCCTGATCATGCACTTGCTTGCTGACTAGGGTGCATCATAGACTTCATTATGTGGCCACTGGAGGAGAGCTGGGGACACATGGCACACTGATGTATGAGGGCGCATGGTGGAGTTCTGGGCATATGCTGCATGGAAACATTTTGGACAAAATAATAGCAATTATTTGAGGGGACCTGGGATTCGAACCCAGGTCCCAAGGGTCAATGCCTGTACACTTTAACCAATTGAGCTGCGTGCGTTAGTTGAAACAATAATAATACATAAATATTATATTAGCAAATCAAATAATCCCCTGAAAAAAAAAAAAGAAAAGCGCGCTTATTTCAAACGGACAAATGAGGAGGGGACGCGTCAGCGTCTTCTTCCTTGGACACTGGTTTTTTTACCTGCGGATTTTTATCCGCAGGTGATTTCGTAGGTTCGTCCTAGAATCGTCCCTAGGCCATGAAAATCCATTTCAACACCATGGTTGACCTCGTCTATGTCCCCTGATCACACTTATGCCCTTGGATGGCCTTGATTTAACCTGAAACAAAAACACCTAAAACACAAGAACGTGAACCCTAGAATCGGGCATCACGATTCAGGGCCTAACAATGAAATTGGCTAATGCAATCATGTTGGAAATTAATCAAGGAACATGAATATGCTAGCTTTTTTGAGAAAAAACGCAAGAATAGGGAGTTCCAATTTCATGCTCAGAGACGAGTTTGTGATGACTTACAGTGATGTATAGGAGGTCTTAGGGCTTGGCAATGGTCGCGTTGGCTTCAGGGCGTTGCCAGGAAGAAAGCTACGTCTTCAGTTTTGTATGGAAAGGCCTGCAAGATAGCTTTAGGTCTCCCACTTTTTGACAGTTTTTTTGAGTTTCTCTCTGGCCGTTTTAGGTGTCTCTAGTTCGTGACCTCTATTGTGATAGCTTGCATATAGGTTATGTAACAAATTTCAATCAGAATTAAGGCCATTAACCTTATGCATTCATGTTTGAGATTTGCCATAACCTCCATTGAAGCACTTTCCATTTTTGTGTCAATTTTTGAATTCTTGCTTGATTTAGGCCTTGGCACGAATTTGGAATGGTCATGATGGTGATTCAAAGTTATTCAACACAAAATATTCCCTTTTATTAATTTTCTTGATTTTTATTTGATTTTAAAAGATTTAAAATGAATTAAATCAAATAAAATTAAATAAAAATGGAAAAATTAATTTTAAATCTTGAAATAATTTGTGGGACACGTGGGAAGCATGGCCAAGCTGAAACAAGTGGAAAAAGTGGGGCCCTTTTGTCAAAAATGAAGTTTCAAGGATAATTGATTTTGGCCATTTCAAAAAATTTCCCAACTTCTCCAATGCATATCTTGCTCAATTTTGAAGCTATGAACATTTTCTTGGACATTTTGGAAAGGTCTTGAAGTCCTCTAACCAATTTCCTTTGGCACCATGTCATTTTGATTTACCAATCTCAAGTTATGGTCTTTGACTTAAAGTCCCTTTTTGTTGACTTTTGAAAATGACCTATAATGTTGAAATTGATAACTTTTTGTGAGAGTATTTCTTGGACTTGGAATGTGAAGATGAGTTGTAGGAAATGTCCTCCCTTTCAATATGAGCATTGGATGGGATTTTTCTGATGAACCATGAAAACGTTATGCCTTGGTCAAGTTACAGTTGACTTTTCAACTATCCAAAAATAGAAACTTTTGCATCTTGAGACTTTTTGAGCCATGCTTGGGGAATCATGATCAAGAATTGATCAAATGATGATTGTGGCTTCAAAATAAGATGTTTACCAAAAATTCTGACTTTTGACTGCCAAATGACCATTTTGCCCCTACAGTTGACTGTTGAGCAATTAGGGTTTTTGACTGTGCAACTTGACCTTGTGAGCCTTGAAACTTGACATGTAGGTGCTTGACAATGTGTATGAGCATATGGGACTTGATTGAGCCCTTGGAAACTTCAACTTCCTTGCAAGAACCAAAACCCTAATTGGACTGGCTTAGGAGGATGGTTTGAACTGTGTAGCCCTTGAGTAGACTTTGAACCATTTGAGGTGATGCTTGGCAAAACTTTGAAGATTATGGGAGGGCAAATTTTGGGGTACAACAACTGGTTTTGCATTTTTTGTTTACAAATGTACGTTATGCAAGATTCACCACTGACTTTTATTTCATCCAACAAAGGAAAAGGGAAAAAGAACAGAATAAACCTTTTTCGAGATGTTTTTGAGTACGAGGGGTAGATTATAGAAAGGGAAGGTGTTAGCACCCTTTCTATCCATGGTTTTCCATGGGCTCTTAGGTACTTGCTCATTCCTAAATTGCTTTTGTGTGTTTATGTGTTTGAAAACATTTTGAAATTGCCTTAGTGAGGCGTTTCACTTTTTGGTAACCCTTGTATCAGTCTTCAAGGGTGTGACAAAGTGTTTTTGAAAACTTTAGTTTGAAAAGTTTGTTTGAAAGTGTAAGTGTAAAAATTTGTTGTTTTGAGCAAGTACTTAAGAGTTTCTACCTACTCGAAAAGGCTGTTCATTTTCTTGTTTCCTTTAGAAAATGCTATCCTACTATTAAGGAGTAGGTAGCTCCATCGTTATAGTTTAAGGGACAATCGAAAGGGACGAGTACGATCACTAAATCAGTGAATATGAGACCTTAGTAGTTACCCTAGAGACCTAAAGATCTTTCCGAGGCAACATTCGAATGGGTCATTTTTTATCTTTTAGGACTAGAGAGCAACCACTAAAACTCCCTATACTTAATGAACGTTTACCGAAGGCAACCGAAGTGGGGCAAACCCTAGGAGTGAACATGTGTAAGTGTTTATTTTTTCAGTTAATTATCTTTTCACAGTTAGGGTTTTCTACTGTTTTAAATTATGATCTTTGCATACAATCCTATTATCAATCATCTAACAGTTTATAATGACGAAAAGTAAAAGTGTGAAAAATTTAAACCTAGCTATTACAAGGCTTTGGGGAGGGGGATTACATAATCAAAAACTTTGGGAAAAAACAGTAAATGAAAATAGTAATAACCTAGTTAACTATTACAAACTCGGAGCAATTACATTAATTGGAAAAATAAATAAATGTGCGCGAGAATAAATTAAACGAGAGATTAAAATTAAATTAAAAAACATTTAATTAGTGAATAAAGAGAAAATATTTTTTTGGATTTTTTTGAGAAGGTAATTAATTTTACAAATTAACTTAATTTCTAATTAATTTTAATTATGAAAAAAAGGAATTTAAGTTATCCTAATTAACCTAATTAATTAATAGAATTAAATATCTTATAAAAAAAACTAATTCTAATATTTTTTGTATTTTTATGATTTTTGATTTAATTAAAAAAACAATGATTTTGTAAAATAATTAAAAACTAATAATTAAAATAAGAAATTAAAAAAAGAAACAAAATGGGCCTGGCGTGAAAGTAATTCTGGGAGGTGCATGGTTGAATTTTCCAGGCCCAGAATAGTTGGCCCAAGGCTGCGCCTGATCTAGTGTCATTAGCCTGTGGAGGGTTCACCATGGGGATTGGTTGATTGGATGCTGGATCTGATCTTGGGAAGATCTAATGGTTGGATTTGGAGGCGCACGATGGACGCATGGTTGTGAGATACACTAGATTTGCAAAGAAGTTGTAAGAAAAATAATGTGCATACGCTTGGGATCGAACCCAAGACGTTTGCTTCACCTGTTCGCTCCTGGACCATCTGCGCTGGAAGGCTTAGTTGTTAACATAATAAAAAAATAAAATATAATCTAAACAAAGTAGTGCGCCCAGAAAAACGCGTGAATTTCAAACGGGCCAGTGGTATGCTTCCACGCCCTCATCTTCTTCCCCAGGGACTGTTGTTTTAGAAAGGGCTTTTACCTACAATCCAATTCGTCACTATAGGCTATAGCAAAAATTCTTGTGTGTGGCTATAAACCTGTAAAACTCTAAAATGCAATTCAATCAGAATAAATCCCAACCAAGGGCATGAATCGATTGGAAACAATCCGCTGAGCATGAATGAACCCTTAATTTGGCCCAATTTCTCCTGTGTACAGAATTCCCAATTTGGGACCTCAAAACCCTAGCAATGGTGTATCACGCATCCTGCATCTAAATGCGAATTCAACTATACATAAAGCCTGCACATATTCATATGAACAATAATATGTGATCAAAAAAAAGTTTATGGTACATGAATCAATGAATTCAAGTTTGAGAAAAAGTGAGCAAACCGTGGGTGTGGATGATGTGATTCTGGAAGCTTTGATGCTGGGAAACGATTGAAAAAGCTTCTGGGAGTACCAAGGAACATATTGCAACCTTCAAATCCCCTTGAGGAGGGCTGCAATATGGAATCCGATTTGAGTTTTTCTTTCAATTTTTGGAAGCTTTTTCTTTCTCTTTTTGAGGTTGGTGTCTACGAATTCTTCTTCTCTAGGGTTACAATGCATTGTGTATATGTACTGAATCAAATTAGGTCATTATGATTGGAAAGAATCAAGGATATGATTGCATGGTTTTTGAGAAAAATAAAATCTTGAAAAGTTTCCATATGTGAAGATTTTGTGTCCTATTTGGCCTTGCACGATTTCCTGGCTATTTGACAGCATATGAGATCTTCAATCAATGCAAAAATCATCCCTAAAACAAATTATGTGATTTATTTGGATTTATTTGATTTTATTTGATTTTTAAATGAATAAAAATAAAAATAAATTAAATAAATAAGTGAATAAGGCATGGAGGGTCCCATAGGTCGTGGACCATGTTAGGATTGAGATTCAATCTTGTAAAGATGGGCCCGTGTGGAAAAAAAATGCAATTTTGAGCATTGTTGACTTTGGGCATATTTCCAAAAATGGCCAACTTTGACAATGCATATCTCTCTCAATTTTGACCCTAAAAGGGTGTTATTTGACTTTTTAGAAAGCTTAAGATGTCCTCTAAACAACCCTTTTGGTCTAATCTCCATTGGTTCTTCCATGTTCATGTAAGAAGCTTTTACCCAAAAGGTGTTTTTGTTGACTTTTTAAAATGACATATAATGTCTGAATTTATATCTTTTCATGGGTGCATTTTTTGAACTTTAGGGATGAAGATGAGTTGTAGGGAATTGGATTCTATTCAAAATGAGTCTTGGATGAGAAATTTATGATAAAGTATGAGAAAGTTATGCCTGGTCAAAGTTTGGGTGACTTTTCCTATAGAAACCCTAATTTAGCAACTTTTGAGTTTTGATGAATTAGGAGCATTCCTTGAGGAATCATGATCAACCCTTGATCAAATTATGGATATAAATTCAAAATGTTGATGTTGACCAAAAATATTGAAGTCTGATTGTATGTGGGTCACAGTTGACTTTTGACCTAAAATAGTTGATTTCCAGGCATCTGAGCAGATGATTGAGCAAACTTGTAGTGCAAGGCATGAAACTTGGCATGGATGATCTTGAGGACATAATAGGGCAATGGAAATAATTTAGGACCCTTGGAACTCAAACATCTTGATGAGGAGTGAAACCCTAATTTGGGGCTCATTGTCTTAGGAGGAGGATTTATCTGGTCAATCCTCAGTCGACTTGAGCAATTAAGGACCACTAAGAGTATGTTTTGAGTAAAATGAGAGGGATAATTTTGGGGTACTCACCTATATAAGGAAGACTACATGGTCCCAAATTTGACAAGATACGAGTGGCCTAAAAAATTAAGATCTCTTACTGCTAATTTTTTGTTATGGTATGCGAGGAAGCTAGACATTGGAGATACCAATTATAGTAGCAGAGACTTTCTGAATGTTCCATTGATTGGATCACGTGGTTACATCAACTACAACCCTGCTCTGGCTTTGCGGCAACTAGGGTACCCTTTGGATTAATAAACCTTCTGATGAACAACTTCAATAATTAATCATTCATGACATGGGCAAAAAAGACCAAGAGTTGCTCAACAAGATCATCCGGGCTTGGAATAGGGTTAACAAAAGAAAAGCTGAAAGGAAGAATGTTGTGGCGAAAGAACCTTACACTCGATGGGTTTTGGATAGGGTGCAAGTTGTTAAGTTACCATTTGACATTGTCCTGAGTACAAGCCAGATGTCCCAGATCCTCTGCCTATTTCCTTAGAAGAAATATACAACTTGAAGAAAGCTTTGAATCAATCTCAGAAGGAGAAAGAAGAATTGGAGCTTAGCCTTCATACCTTAGCTAATCAGAAAAGACAAATGCAACATGAGCTGGAGTCCAAAGACCAACATATTCAGAAAGACCACGAAGCATTCGAAAAGGAGAGTCTTAAGCGAAAACGTTCGAATGAAGGGTTGTTCAGTGCTACCTTAAACTTGGATTCCCACAACAAACTCTTGGAAGATGCTGCTAGTGAAATCGGGAAACTAAGTAGGTGGTACGAAAAGGCAACGCAAGACAAAAAGGAGATGGAATAAGATTTTAGGGCTAAAACTTAAAGTTTGGCACAAGCTTCTTTAAATCAAAAAGAGAAAATGAAGTATCTTACTACGAGGCTCCGAGATAGCCAAGAATCGGATGTAGGGGAATGTCTCAAGAGGATGATGGCAGAAAGATTTCTCGTCCAAAAAACTGATGAATACGAGAAAGTGTGTCTTGAGTTAAAAGACCTCCGAAAGAATTTTCCCATACAAAGGAAACTCTATACGGAGATGAGGGATGAAAAATTATGTTGGGAAGAGCAGTATGCAACAATCTCCAAAGCTGAAAAGGATAATCATAAGATAATTACGGACCTCTACCAAGAGTATCGATTTTACAAATACAAGCATGTAAAACTCACCTTCCTAGCCAACAATCTCATTGAAGATATCCCTAAAACTTTGAGAGATGCGGGAAATGTGATGGTACCTCTCCAAAATTATGTTGAAGACTTCCTCAAGCTTTGTAGGACTATGATTGATGGCTTCAGAGCAAAAATCCGCAAGCAGACTTAGAAGATTTTGTTTCTCTTTATTATTTCTTTCAGCAAGTTTTGATGTTTTGGTTTGAATATTTTTCAATATATGAATGGTATTCTCCTCTTTTAAGACAATTGATATTTCAATAAAAATATTTTGTATCCATATCTCATTTGTGTATTTATTTTTAAGAGGCTCGTCAATAAAAAAAAGAGAAACCTGCAAAAAAATATTTAAAAAAAAGAATATGAAAAACTCCAAGAGAGTAAGACATTAAAAAAATAGATTCTTAGCATATTTGTACGCATCCATGCATTCGCAAACATCACATCATTCCACATTTCATAATAAAAAAACTCATTAATTTTCAAAATCATCTCCAGTTAAACCATTGGTAGAAAAGCACCACCTCTTTGACTGCCATATCAAACGAGGGCCTATCAAAAGAAAATGATGGAATAGATCTAAGAGAACCAAGCCGTATTCAAGGAATATTTGGAGCAGGTGAAAGGAAATATCGACTCGATGAAGGGAGATATGAGCCAAGTTCTTCTAGCCTTAAAGAACATCATCGAGAGGCAAGAAAATATTCTTAGGGTAGACTTTGAAGAAGTAGCCCAGACTATTGGTGCATCGAGCGGTCACCAACCAAGAAGAGAATCAAAGTCAGAACCTCAAAAGTCAACTATAGCTTAACAAGAGGTCAAACAAGCTGATACTGAAGGGTTTTCCCCACCTCCATCGAAAGTAGGGGCATCACATACCTTGAAAATTCCGGTAAACAACATGGACAACTACATAGACCTATAATATGGAGAACATAACTTAGAAGATGTCAATCAAGCCCCTAAAAGAACAACTCACACCCATTTCACTGAAAATCCCTTGGCACTTAACCAATACGAAGCTCTTGAAGAAAGGTTGAAGGTTGTGGAGGGTTACGATGCTTTTGATGTCGATGCTCTCGAAATGGGTCTGGTACCAAATGTGGTGATCCCTCCAAAATTCAAAGTACCCGACTTTGGAAAATATAGGGGCTCACATGTCCGAGGAACCATCTACGCATGTTTTGTAGAAAGATGCATGCATATCTCAAGACCAAAAGATGATGATCCATTGCTTCCAAGACAGTTTGAGTAGGGCATCCTTAGATTGGTACATGCAATTGGAACAAATTCATATCCAGACATGGGAAGATCTTGCCAATGCTTTCTTGAAATAGTACAAGTACAAATGGGACATGGCACCTAACAATATGTGTTGTAATCCAAAATTTTCCCTCTCCTTGCTCAAGACATTTCTCACAAGATCTCCACAAGTTCATGTTTGCACAAGTGTTGACTAGGTCAAACCATCTCCTAAACACTGATGCCTCAAATTAGGGTTTTGATTTTAACAAGGATAATTGGACTTCTAATGTCTAAAATGAACTTCATGTATCATTATAGACTTCCAAGAATACTCATGTCAAGTTTCAAGTCTTGAATCTCAAAATTGCTCAGTCAATTGCTCAGATGACTGAAAATCAGCTATATTGGGTAAAAGTCAATGTGGTCAAACTACAGCCAAAATTAAAGATTTTTGATCCACATCAATATTTTGAAGTCATATTAATCAATTTATCTAGGTCTCATCACAATTTCTCAAGAAAAACAACCAAATCATCAAAAGGGTCAAAACGGTCAAAATTAGGGTTTTGACTGAGAATGACTGATAAGTGATTTTTGACCTAGTACATGACTTAATGGCTTGAAGCATGATCTCAATGATTCGAACATAACATATTGACCTAATTTCATGGCTAAAAAAATTACTCAATATTATTGAATTGATAGTTGAAATTTGATCAACTGATGAAAAGTCAACTAATGACAAAAAATCAAACTTTGAATTTTTGACCAAGATTTGATTACAAAGATCACAATTCATCAAGAAATTCAAAAATATGAATCTTGATCATCAATAAATCAAGAAAGTCAAAATTCAATGTGAAAAGTCAAACTTTTCAAGACTTAGAAATTTTTCTAAGTGTTTTATACATGATAATTTCACTACTTTATGCCAATTTTTAACCAAGATGAAAGATGATTCAAAAGAAACTTTCAATATGAAAGTTATAGATCTTGATGAGATCTACAACTTTCTATTAGAGGACTCATATCCAAAAAATGCTTAGGTTTTAAGTTATAAGCCCATAAATTCATGCACTTTTTCTAAAACACTTAGTGAAAATTTGACCTAGTTTAGGCAGATTTTTGACCTAACTTATTGGCCAATTTTCACCAAGCTCTAAGATGATTTTGTCAAAATAGTCAACATGAAGGTTGTAGAGGATTTTTCAATATTTCCAAAATGTCAAAGAACTTGAAGAGATCATTTATGGTCTAGGAGAATCAAAGAGGAGAAGTTGGACTTTCATTCTTGGATTTTAAGTCATTTTCATGAAGAACACATAACCTAATTTCATAGCTATGCTGCATAAATTCACTTTACAGGCTTCTAACTTGTATTTCACTCCTTAATTTAACATTTACACATTTGATTGAGCCATTGTCCAAGTGATTGAGTCATTATCCAAAGTAATGTTCCATTTTTGGAAGAAAGCTACCATTCCATTCTTGTAAAGCAAGCTTTATACACAAAGTCAATGCATTGAGTTCCTCACTTGTTTCTTCTGATCACACTTCATTGTAAAGTAAATAAGTAACCTCCCTGCACCCAAAAAACTCAGAACATGCTTGTACTTGAACTTTGGAACCATAAAAATCCATTTCAACTTGATTTCTCATTTTCAACCAAACCATAACATGTTATCTCAAGAATCTGGTTACTTCAAGATGTCAAGAATTTTCTCTATAAATAGAGACACTATTTTAAAGCTAAGACACAATATTAGAAGCCTGAAAACTCCCTCATTCTCTCTCAAATCAGAAATTGCAACACAAGCACAAAAACTTGTCATTTCTGACTTTGAAATCCAAACACAAAATCTACTCGTGCGTTTTCCCTTAAAATCATTCTAAAAGCTTCCATACACCAAATACAACTCATCCCAATCCCTGTTTCATAACTATAACTCCATTTTCACCATCGTCCAAACTCAAAAATAGAGCATTGCAGTTGGACTTCTCCAGACCATTTCAGCCACTCTCAACTCAAGTTAAGCATTGCATTAGCTTCCTAGAGGTCCAAGGAAGCTAACCTGATCATTGCAGCATCTTGAAACATGCTCAAACTCAAAACACGAATTCCATTTTCAAGGTAAGTTTTCTGACTTTTGAACTCTTCTTGTAGGCATTGTTAGCTTGCCATTTTCAAAGATAAAATGTAGACATCATAGCCCAGAAATTGACCATGTCCTTAGAATTCATTTATGTTGCCCGAGTAGTGAGAATTTTAGAGTTGAACTTTCTGAAAAAGTTAGGTCAAATTTGGTACCATTTAAAATTTGTGCTCATCATTGATCTACTATTTTAGTTATTTACATATTTGGAATCATGGTGAAATTTCCAACAAGTTTGATGTTTATAATTTCTGAAATGGTTGAGAAATGAGAAAGTTACAAAGCTCTGGTTATGATGCAAGGTTGAAGATGAAGTATAGCTATGGACATGTTTTATTTTAAGTTTATTGATTGTTGTATTACTAACGGATGAAACAACCACCCCAATGGCAGGAAGAGCGCGCGTAAGGCATTGATGCTAAGGGTCCTGAGTTCGAGCCCCAGTGACACCTTTTATTTTTTTTCACATTTTCCTTGTTTCACTTTGCAGCGCATGGGCTTTTCAGAAATTGGGCCTTGCCTTCTTACTTTCCCTCACACCCCTAAATGCTAAACCATAAGCAGCCCATTTTATTTTGTTTTTATTTTCTGACTTATACAAAAAACCATTTTTGGGACTAAAACCAAACTATTTTGTTTATTTACCTCCTAAATCATTTTCAAACCCCCTGATTTAATTTTTAATAATTTTATTTTCCTTTTCTTTCTTATTTATTATTATTATTATTATTATTATTATTATTATTATTATTATTATTATTATTATTATTTTTAATCAAAAAAATACCAAAAACATTTTATTAAATATTTAGGCTAATTATCTTTTATTTATATTTTTTTATTTTATTTTCTTAAACATAAAAAACCCTAAAAATTGTTTTCTTAATTAATTTAATTCCTTATTAATTTAAATCAACTTAGATTAATTACTTATTTTCTTTCTTTTTATTAGTTTAATTAGGTTAACAATAAAATCTCTTCTACCAAAAAACTCAAAAAAAACATTTCCTTTTAAATTATCTTTATATTCTTGTATATTTTATTATTTTGCATTATTCAATTTGGTTGTAATAGTAATTAGATTTTAATTGTTTATTTCCCTATTTGTGATTTGTATCCCCATCCCTAAATGATGTAATAGCGTAGAACTTTAAAATTTCCGCAATTTACCGCTTTCCATATTATTGTTAGTAATTAGGGTTTGTATGACAAGATTAAAATCAACAAGTAGAAAATCCTAATTCAAAGACAAAGTGCATGAAATCAAAACACTTAGCACACTTGTACATTTATGGTTAATCCATACTTGTTTCCTTAGAATAAAACAGTCATGTCCCTCGAACATAGGATATTTTAGCAATGACCCTCGAATATAAGATCGTAGTCCCTCAATGACCCTTCGATGTTATTGTGATACGGTGGGAGAACTGACTTGGGGGTTTTGTGTTTTATCGCAAATGTTACAGTTAGCAAGAGTCGCAACCGACTTTTCTTTTATCCAAAAGGAAAGGCTGAAAAGAACAGGAAAGACCTTTGAGATTATTTCTTGAGTTCGGGGGGTAGATTATGAAAAGGGAAGTTGTTAGCACCCTTTTCATCCATATTTATCTATGAGCTCTTAGTTGCTTTCTAGATCACTTGATTTTGTTTGAAAATGTGCTTTGTGTGGTTTTGAAAGTATTTTGAAAAGGCGCCATCGTTTAGGAAAACTTTGTAATGGTTCTCGTTCGTAAGAACGTATACAAAGTGTTGATCTTTTGAAAATGTTTCAAGTTTGGAAAATGTTTTGAAAGTGTTAGTGTTTTTTTTCAAAATAAGCTAGAGTATTTGATTTGAAATTGACCAAGCAACTAGGAACAATCTACCTACTCAAAAGTCTTAGTTTATTTCTTCCTTTCCTTTGATATTGCTATCTTACCATTGATTTGTTAAGAAGCCTTATCTTTGGATGTAAAGGGACGGGCGTGGGTCATCGTATAACCATGATAACAATGTTGTGAAATATCTTAGAAATTCTCTTTGAGGGACTAAGATCATTTTGAAAGGCGACATTGATAGCGTCATCGAGGTACTATGATCTTGTATTTTTTATTAATTTTTGCTAAGATATCCCACATGCATAACATGGCCATTTTGGTAAGGCAACAAAGTGGAATTACCCTAAGAGTGTAAGTGTGCAACTGTGTTGATTTACATGCTTGTTTATCTTGAATCAGGGTTTGCTAACTTGTTGATTTTATATTTCCATACAAAACCCTAATTACTAGCATTTATATAAAGCGATAAATTGCGGAAAGTAAAAATACTAAGCTATTACATCATGAGGGGAGGGGGTGTACAAATTTACAAATGGGGATTTGCAAGAAAATTAAATCTAATTAACTATTACAACCATATTGAATAAATCTACAAGAATGGAAAATGGAATTGTTTTTGTTTTTGTTAGGAAAAGAAGTAGTTTTTCTCAAGAAAATATTTTGATCTTGTGGTTTTAAAAGAGATCAAATAAAGTATGTGATTATAAAAATATTTTTGGTGTTTTGATTATTAAAGATAAAATAAAATGATAAGAGGAGAAGGAGTCAGAATCAGCGCGTGACTGAAATGAGAGGGATCAGAAGTTCTGGCTATGATAAGCGGCAAGAAAGAAAATGTTAGTAGGAAAATAGAAGGTCAGAAGTTTTGGGTCTGGGTAAACCAAATTTCTGAGGTTGCTGGGAATCTAGAAGTTCTAATACCACTGGAAAATCAGAAATCCTAGTTGTTTGAGAGAGTGAGGTGTCAAAGTTGTCGGGCGAGGCCATCTAGAAGTTCTGATCTAGGAACATTGTCTGACAGAAATGGGTAAAAATACCAATGAGTGAACCTAAAAAAGATTCTTATGGGGTTAGAACCCAGGACCCTTAATACTAATGTTTTATGCGCATGCTTTCTACCACAGGGGTGGCTGTACATCTGGTATTACAAGAAAAAGCATAAACATATAACACAAAGTAAACTCTAATGACGAACTTCATCTCTTTCTCCATGCTAATCAGAATATTTACAACTTAGCCATTTCTCAACAGAATAGAAAACCCAAACACAATAATTATGGCAGGTTTTTATCATGGTTTCATAAACATAAAAAATATTAAGACTGTAAATTAGAAACAAGCATGTTATTCGCTAATCCTAATTTCCTTAAGAAGTTCTGAACTGATATTCTCCCTACTTAGGAAGAAAAAGCATGAAACTTCAGAATATGTACAACATCAGAATCAGGATGTCTACATTGTATTTTGGTCTTGAAAAGTTAACAATGCCTAAGTGATCCGATGAGAGTCAGCATAAACTTACCTTGCAGCTGGAAAATGTCCTGTGAGCCAGAGCTTGATTCTGACTGCTGCGTTGTTCTGATCAGCTTCCTCATGCGCTCAACTGGTTGGGACAACCTTTAATCTGAGTTATGAATGGCTAGAAAATTCTGAAATAACCAAGAAGCAAAGTTCTAACTTTTTGAGGCGGAGACTGATGGAGAACGTGTTACAGTCTGCAAACAAAAGTTGAGACAACTCCTAAATATATATCAGGAGTTGTATGGTTGATTTGGTCAAGAAAAACTCTAGGGAAGTTGAATTTTTTGTAAGAATAAAAAACTGACAGGTTTTATATTTGTGTTTGCAGTTTCGAATTCCTGGAATTTTTAGCAAGGTTTCAAAGCTCTTTTTTTCTTCAATTTTTTCGACCCCTTCACAGTTGCAAATGAAGTTCAATTTATAGGAAAGAAATTTGTAGCTTGAAGAGGTCAAGAGTACAAACATCATGCTAGGACGTTGACTTGTTCTTGAAGCAAGTTAAACAAGTATGGTGGTTAACAGCTTTTAGCCGTGCCTAAGTTGGATTTGTAAGCATGATTTAAGGAAAAGTACCCTCAGAGGCAAAAGTAAAGCATGGGCCCAACATACTCTTGTATAAAGGTTTGCTTTTTTCAAGGACAGTAATGTATTTCTATGCCACACGTAGGGAAATCCTTTGGATAAAAAACTCAAAAGTGGTTGTGAGCATTAAATGATAATGAGATTTATCAAACCAGAAATCCTGCAATATAAGATTATTTATCATAGCTTAATTTTGGGTCAGAAGTTCAACATCAGCGCAACAAACATCCAACTTATGATCTTTGAATCTCTTTGCTCCAACATATTCTGAGTGAGTTCTCAGACTTTCCAGAAAGCTTATAACACGCTTTGTAAACCCTCTTTGAATTACTCTTGTAAATTCTGACTGGTCCTACATGAACATTGATCCAGAAGTTCTAACCAAATCCTATTTTAGAAAGGTTCAGAATTTACTGAATGTTTCAGTTTTAATGACGTGCCTTTGAAGCTGTATAACTTAAAATCCCAACATTTTTTAGAAGAAGTTCTATTATGTAATGTTTTAGATCTCATTGAGGTCTACAACTCTTGTGTTAGAAGTTCTTCCAGAATCAACTTGCATCATGGTGAAAATATGGCCAGAAGTTCTGAATTTATCATATTTCTTAAACACTTAGAAAAATTTCTAAGTATTTAAAATTTTGACTTTTTCACCATACTCTTGACTTTCGATTTTCTTGATGAAACAAACTTCATACTTTAACATGCCTTCTTGAAACTTGATTTTTGATCTAAAAATCAAAGTTTGACTTTTCAGTGTGCAATTGACCGTTTTGCCCTTGTGAATGACTTTCTTGAAAAATTGTGATCCAAGACTTGAAACTTGACAGAAGCAAGCCTGAGGGTCCAGGATGATTCTTTTGAGAAATGAGAGGGCAAATTTCAGGGTACAACAGCTGCCCTTGTTCAATATTCTTAAACATGAAGAGTTAGATTGGCGGATCCGCCATTCGTGACTTGAAGGTGGAAGATGATTTAACACTAGAGTGCCCAGAAATTTGCACTCGAAGGTGGATTGGGAATGGGCTTATAGATGCCATTTGGAGGAATGATGGTAAATACTGGAAGAAATATCAGCACAAATCTTTGGTCTATTTATACTAAAACTTAATGTTTCACATGTGGAAAAAGGTTAGTTAAATGCAGATGTATGCATGATATTCAACAAGATAAATTATGCTAAATGTATTTTGTATGTATATGCTATGATGTATGAATGTGGGATGCATATTTGTCCGGGAAAATAAATCCCTGACTACTGCTGAGGAGTTCTGAATCCTGGATTGCTGTTAGGGATTAAGAATATGCACCTCTTCAAATCTTGTTAAAAGAATGCCTCCGCTGGGGATTGTCTTTTGAATGTCAGTTGTTATCTGGTCGGATCCAGGCTTCACAAATTGCTGAGGATGAGGAAGTTAACTGCTATCTGGTTGGGTCTAGGCTTCACGGTAACTTGCTGGGGAAGGATAAATTAACTGTTATCTGGTCGGATTCCAGGCTTCGCAGAAAATTTCTTGAAATTGAACTGTTATCTGGTCGGATCCAGGCTTCATAAAACCTTACTGGGGTAAGGAAGTTAACTGTTATCTGGTCGGATTCCAGGATTTGCAGTAACTTTCTATAAAAGATGAAGTTGAACTGATATCTTGTTGGGTCCAGGCTTCATAGTAACTTAAAGTGGTAACTACTATCTGGTCGGGTCCAGGCTTCATAGTTTTTTTTTTTGAAAAGTTATACTATTATCTGGTCGGGTCCAGGCTTCATAGAGTCTTGCTGGAATTGTAGCTAGTTGTTATCTGGTCGAACTCCAGGCTTCACAATAAGCTTGCTTAAATAGAAGACATTGAACTGATATCTGGTCGGATCTAGGCTTTACAAAATTTGAAGTGGACGAATTTAATTGCTATCTGGTCGGGTCCAGACTTCATGATAAACTTGTCTGAAGAAGATAGGGTTAAACTGATATCTAGCCGGGTCCAGGCTTCACAGTAACCTACTTGGGGATTTGGTTGTTATCTGGCCTGGTTCTAGGTTTCACAACAAAATTTTGAGGGGAATTACTGTCTGGTCGGATCCAGGCTTCACAATGACTTACTTGAAAAGATGAAATTGAGAACTGATATCTGGTCGGATCCAGGCTTCACAGTAACTTGTTGGGGTAAAGGAAAACTCTACTGGGGAAAAGAAGTTAAATCCTTGTCTGGTTGAGTCCAGGTTCTTCTATATCTTTGAAGAAATAAACTACTATCTGGTCGGATCCAGGTTTCATAGTATTTGAGTGGTTTTCACTATCATCTGGTTGGGCCCAATCTCTATAGTGACTTGAGAAGTTGAACTATTAGCTGGCCGGGTCCAGGCTTCATAGTAACTTGAAATTTGTACTAATATCTGGTCGGGTCCAGGCTTTATAGTAGTTTGAAAATTGTACTAATATCTGGTCGGGTCCAGGCTTTGTAGTAGTATGAAAATTATACTAATATTTGGTCGGGTCCAGGCTTTATAGTAGTTTGAAAATTGTACTAATATCTGGTCGGGTCCAGGCTTCATAGTATCTTGGATATAGTAAAGGCTTTGTTGACGAATTTACTGGGGATTAGGGGTTGTGGCCCTATGATTTGCAATAGTCTGAAAGGCAAACTCAAGCTGGAGAGGATAAACTCAACTGGGGAAGACAAATTCAGCTTGGGAGGATATACTCAGCTGGGGATAACAGGCTCAGCCAGGGAAGATAGACTAAGCTGGGAAATTTTATACTCGGCTAGGGAGTTATGCTACTCATTATTTATTGGGGAAATAAACCCTGTTGGGGAAATAAACCCTGTTGATGAATACTCGATGAACTGCTGACGACGCGAGTTCTTTGAGGAAGAGGTTCACAAGGCTCCTACTTGTAGGATCAACTTAGCTGGAGATAGAGCTAACAAGAGATTAAGACTCTGGTTGGAGATTATCCTATGAAAAGAGACTTCATGGGTAACTTTGTTGAGGATTGGTTTATTGTAGCTGTCTTGTGGGGATATTCCATATGCATTAAAGATATGCTTGTTACTGCTTAGGTCATATGTGCCAAACAATTTTAATTATGTTCATATGCATATGTTCGTTCAATTTTAGTCATTGGACAAATTTGCGTTCCAAACAAAGACAAAAAGTTTACACTTCAAAGTATATTTGTATTGATATTTTCCCCATGAATAGGCGTTTTTGTACAAAGAGACGGAGATCCTAGTAAGAGGAAATCGTCGAAAGGAAAACAAAAATTGAAAACAAAAACAAATAGCCATGTGAAATGATTGCATTGAATTCCAACTATACTATTTCCCCAATGTCTTCGAATGCCCCTTGCCGTTGACAGAAGTTGATTGGATTGATCTTGGACCATTTGAACTTGGACCTTGGTGATAAAACTGACTGTGGTGATTTCACGGGGCACAGTCATACGCTTTCAATCCTTAACTTTTTCATGGACCGCCTTTCCGGGTTTTCAGCCCACCAGGATACCCATTTTTGCCCAAGTCTCCCTTTCGGGTTTTCAACTTGCCGGGTGTACAATCTTTTGCATATATCCATAACTTTTGCCCAAGTCTCCTTTTTGGGTTTTCAACTTGCTGGGATGCTCTTATTTTTCCTAGGTGTGTCAACCTAGCGGGTCTCTTATGCGTAGTATTTTTTAACTATGTACGCGTTTATAGGATGTGGGAAGTCTTCACCATCCATGGTAGCCAGCATCATGGCGCCGCCAGAGAACACTCTCTTGACAACAAATGGCCCTTCGTAGGTGGGAGTCCATTTTCCTATGGGGTCGCCTTATGGTAGAATGATGCGTTTTATCACCAAATCACAAGCTTGATATACTCGACGTTTAATCTTTTTGTTGAAAGCCTTGATCATCCGTTTTTGGTATGTTTGACCATGGCAAACAACAGCCAGTCGCTTCTCATCAATGAAGTTCAGTTGGTCCAATTTGATCTGAATCCATTCGTCTTCTCCTAAGCCTGCTTCATTCATAATCCTCAAAGAGGGAATTTGAACTTCCACTAGCAAAACAGCTTTCATGCCATAGACTAGAGAAAAGGGAGTTGCTTTAGTTGATGTCCTAGCTGAAGTTTGGTAGACATGTAGAGCAAGTGGTAACATCTCATGCAAGTCCTTATAGGTTACTACCATCTTCTGCACAATCTTCTTAATGTTTTTTTTGGCTTCTTCGACTGCGCCATTCATTTTAGGTCTATATGGAGAAGAATTGTGATGCTTGATCTTAAAATGAGTGCAAAGCTCAATAATCACAACATTGTTAAGGTTAGTCCCATTGACAATGATGATCCTTTCGGGGATACCATAGCCGAAAATGAGGTTGTGTTTGATGAATATGGCTACCACATTCTTTGTGATTGAGGCAAACAAGGCGGCTTCGACTCATTTGGTGAAATAGTCGATAGCGACAAGAATGAAGCGATGTTCGTTGGAAGCGGTGGGCTTGATTTCTCCAATCATATCAATGCCCCATATTGCAAATGGCCATGAAGCGGTCATGACGTTCAAAGGGATAGGAGGCACATGGACCTTGTTAGCATAAATTTGGCATTTGTGACAAGTTCTATAGTTTTGATGGCAATTAGTCTCCATTATTGACCAATAGTAGCCATCCCTCAAGATCTTCTTAGCCATCGCGTGTCCACTTGGTGAGTGCCAAAGATACCATCGTGCATGTCCTCCATAATTTCCTCTGCCTCCTTCTTGTTCACACATCGGAGTAGAGTAGAATCATGGTTGCGCATGTACAATATTTCGTTACTTAAGAAGAATTTAGCTGAAAATCTTTGTAAGAAGTTTTTGTCATTGACGGATGCTCCCTCGGGATACTCTTGTGCTTCAAGGTATCTCATCACTTCATGGTACCGTGTCTTTTCCGTGTTAGTGTCAAGCTTACAGTAGTGTGCAGGTTTATTGAATCTCTCAATCATAATCATAGGGTCTTCGTTGTCCCATCTGACCTTGAACATTGAAGACATGGTTGCCAAAGCGCCAGCCAACTGATTCTCTTCCCTATGGAAGTGCTCAAAGGTGATCTCTTCGAAGTAGGGAATTAGGGATAGCACAAGTTCTTTGTAAGGGATGAGATTAGGGTTTTTAGTGTCCCAATCTCCTTTTACTTGGAAAATCACTAGAGCGGAATCCCCAAACACATTCAAATGTTTGATCCTCAAATCAATGGCAGCTTTCAGACCCAAGATGCACACTTCGTATTCAGCCATAATGTTCGTGCAATTGAAGCATAGTCTAGAAGTAAAAGGGGTATGGCAACCTTCAGGATAGATGACTATAACAACAATACCGTTACTTTGGAAGCCCCATAGAAGAGCATAGTCCATTAGGATCCTTGTTCAGGTCCGTCATACGGTCTAGGTTTCGCACAGTCGGTCACCAGTATGATGTTCTCATCAAGGAAGTCGAAGTTCATAGACTGATAATCATCCATATCTTGATGGGACAAATTATTAGCTAGTACGCTTCCTTTGATCGATTTCTGCATTGTGTATTGGATGTCGTGCTCAGTCAAGATCATTTTCCATCTGCTATCCGTCTGGAAAGGGCAGGTTTCTCGAAGATGTACTATGATTGGGTCCATCTTAGAAATCAACAGAGTGGTATGAGTCAACATATACTGTCTTAGCCGGCGAGCAGCCCATGCCAGAGCGTAGCAAGTTTTCTCGAGCAGTGAATTGGTTTCACAGTCGGTAAACTTTTTTCTCAGGTAATAAATAGAATGCTCTTTTCGGCCAGACTCGTCATGTTGGCCCAAAACACACCCCGTAGAGTTCTCTAGTACTGTCAAGTACATGATCAAGGGTCTTTTTTCAACTGGAGGCATGAGAATAGGAGGCTCCTGTAGATATTCTTTCATTTTGTCGAAGGCATCTTGGCATTCATCGTTCCATCTGACTACCTCATCTTTCTTAAAGAGCTTGAAGATTGGCTCACAGGTAGCAGTCAAGTGAGATATGAAACGGGCAATGTAATTGAGACGACCCAAGAATCCTCTAACTTCCTTTTCAGAATGAGAGACTGGCATTTCTTAGATGGACTTTACCTTTGCTGGATCAACTTTAATGCCTTTATTGCTGACAATAAAACCTAGGAGCTTTCCAGATCGTACTCCAAATGTGCACTTGTTAGGGTTTAACCTCAGCTTATACTTTTTCAGCCTTTCGAATAGTTCATACAGGTGATCGAGATGTTCCTCTTCAGTTTGTGATCTAGAAATCATATCATCCACATATACCTCTATCTCATGATGAATCATGTAATGAAATAAAGCTACCATAGCCCTTTGATATGTTTCCCCTGCATTCTTCAATCCGAACGACATGACCTTGTAGCAAAAGGTGCCCCATTGCATGATGAAATTTGTCTTCTCCATGTCTTCGAGAGCCATCCTTATTTGATTATAGCCTAAGAAACCATCCATGAATGAGAAGACTTTATACTGAGCATTATTATCGACCGAGACGTCAATGTATGGTAGAGGGAAGTAATCCTTGGGACTTGCCCTATTCAGATCCCTATAGTTTACACACATGCGAACTTTTTTGTCTTTCTTCGGCACTGGCACCACATTGGCAACCCATTGGGTATAGGATGTCACAGCTAGGAACCCTTCATCAAATTTCTTCATCACTTCAGCTTTAATCTTTTCAGACATGTCAAGCCTCATGCGACAAGCCTTTTGTTTGACAGGAGAACAGTCTTCTTTTGTCGGCAGATGATGAACTACGATGTTGGTATCCAACCCAGGCATATCTTCATAAGACCAAGCAAATACTTCCACATAATCATGCAACATCTGAACCAACCTGCTCTTGACACTGCTTTCAAAGTTAGCCCCGATCTTGATTTCCTTCTTATCTGACTTAGTACCCAGATTGATGACTTCAACTGGCTCTTCGTGCAGCTGAATAGCTTTTTCCTCTTGTAAAAGAATTCTGGCTAGTTCTCCCGGTATCTCACAATCTTCATCACCTTCGTCTTCGGCTTGGTTGATTGGACATTTGAAGTCATAATCGACAATAGTAGAGTAATTAGCAATAAGATCCAGAGTGGATGAGGACCTGCAAGTGTGTGTGTGTGTGTGTGTGTGTGTGTGCATGTAAGATACATGGCTATTTTGAAAATTGTATTTGAAAGAAAAGACAGACAATGAACACAAATATTTGAATGCAAAAGAGTCCAATGTACTGAATGATCATATGATTAGATGAACATAAATAAAACCCTTGACAAATGGACCAAAGTTCCCCAGGCCAGGCTCATTGTTAAATATTACAGACAGAATGTTCTTAAAGAAAAGAAATAACAAGTAGATTACTCCTCAATGAAGAAGATGGGTACAAAATCCTTTGCATGCCAATTCTTCAGCTCCATTGTAGTTAGATACACCCACTCTTCAAATGAATCTTCTTCATCTGAATCACCCACAGTGTTGACTTCATGGCTTCCAATGAGGAGAGGTGATTTCCAGCACGAACACGCCTCACTTCCTTCTGAGCCTTGACGATGAAGCCCAAACCAAACTTGTCTGCTTTAAAAGGGATATCGAGGAGTTGCCCCCAAGTATCACAATTTCCTTCTTCAATTTCCGCACAAGCATATTTGACTGAAACCATCTTCGGCACGACTTTAACAGCTTTGGATTCATCAGAGGAACATTTGGTAGCAGCAATCATTGGTGGCACGACTTCAAAGGCTTGACACGGGGTCTCAATGAATTCTCCATCCATCTCTATGTACTTGAAAGAACTAAGGTGGCTTACCATAAACTCTTCCTCTCTGCAGACGGTGACAATTCCTCCCTTGATCGGATATTTAAGTTTCTGATGAAGAGTTGAGGTCACTGCCCCAGCTTTATGGATCCATGGGCGACCCAACAGACAAGAATAGGCAGGACGGATATCCATAATGTAGAAGGTGGAGTTGAAGATTTGGGAGCCCACCTTGATTGGAAGATCTACTTCCCCATGAACTATCCTCTTTGATCCATTGAACGCCATTAAAATGATATCACTTGGCTTCAAGACTAAACCTTCACAGTCTAGACGGTCTATCGCCCCCTTGGGTAATACATTCAGAGAAGAACTAGTGTCGACTAGAACATGTTCTAGGGTGGTCCCCTTGCATTCGACTGAAACATGTAGAGATTTATTGTGATTCTTTCCTAACGGTGTTAGGTCAGCATCTGAAAATCCCAAGCCATTATCAGCTGTCAGACTTGCCACGCAATTCTCAAATTGGTCTGTTGTGGTCTCATAGGGGACATGAGCTTTTTTCAAGAATTTGATTAATGTCCGAGCATGGGCATCGGAACAGAGTAGCAATGACAACATAGAAATCTTAGAAGGGGTTTGCCCCAACTGTTCCACAATCTTGAAGTCGCTTCTTTTTATTATCTTCAAGATCTCGTCCATCTCACGAGCGGAGGGTTCTCCATCAACAACATCCTTGGAAGGTATTTCTGTCATGACCGGCTCAACAACCTTCTCTGTCCCTCTTGTATAAGTACTTGGCTTAGCGGAAGTGATGCAGATGGGCGCCTTTGTAACAACTGGTGGTGAGATATTGGGTGAAAATATTCTCCCAGTTCTGGTTAATTTGCTTGAACCAGTTATGATACCGACATCATCAGCTTTGTCTTCTTCGATCCAAGCGTCTTGTTTTATGCCGTGATAAAACACCTCAGCACCATAGTTCCATGGTACTGCCTTGTTTAAAGAATAGGGAATTGGTATGGGATTGGTAATTATTAAGGGAGAAACATTTGGTTCATTTGAAATCCTAATAGGACCCTTGGAAGAGATCCTAAGAGGCTTGTTTGAGATGGTGATAATGGAGAGATCTTCACATTTGTTAGTCAAACTTTTGGCAAGTTGGGTCTTCTCAAATAGAATTTTGTGGCTATCCATCAGGCGTTGAACGCCTTTCTTCAGCCTTTTGCATCCATTGAGTTGTCTTGTATAACACACACAGTCTTTTACACAGCCAGGAAAAATCCCAGCTTTCAACAAACTCTTTTTAATGATATTCAGCGGAGTAGTCAATTCTTCAACAGAGGCAACAAAAATTGTATCTTCAATAGCATTAACACCCTTTTCATGTTTCGGCATAGGTGCGGTGATTACATTCGGAGCCGGAGGAGGATCAAACTTAATAGTCTTGTTATCAATCAAATCCTGGATTTTACTCTTCAAGGCCTAACACTGGTTAGTCTCATGCCCGGGGCTGCTTGAGTGGTAAGCACATTTAGCGTTCAGATTAAACTTTGGTAAAGAGGTATCAGGGTTGGCAGGAGGATCGTGCAATGTCACCAAATTAGCCTTGAGAAAATGTTGTAAGGCTTGAGACAATGACATGCCTAACCTCGTAAATTGTCTTCTTGGAGTTTCAAAATGTTGATGATTAGCAAATGGTCTTGGAGTAGGAGTCGAATTGGAGATTCAGACATCATTAACAGATGGATGATCGTTCTTCTTGGTACAGGCCCTTTCTATGTACACAACATTGATTTCCTTCTTTACAGCAAAAGGTTTCTTCACAGGATTGGAAGTGGAGGCAGACGCCACGGAGATCTTCCCACTTTTGATGCCACTTTCAACTCTTTCACCGGTTAAGATTATTTCGGTGAAACCAGAAGAAGAACAACCAACCAACAGATTAAAGAAAGGACCAGATAAAGTGGCCATGAACATGTCAATGTGATCCTTATCAGTCAAGGGTGGTTGAACCCTACTAGCAAGGTCTCTCCACTTTTATGCATATTCTTTAAATCCGTCATTCTTCCCCATAGTCATATCTTGTAACTGAACCCTCGTTGGCGCCAAGTCGGTGTTATACTGGTATTTATGGTAGAATGCGGTAGCTAAATCTTCCTAGGTATTGATACGGGAACCATATAACTGATAAAACCATTCAAGTTGCGTTCTGGCCAAGCTCTCTTGGAAAAAGTGAACCCAGATTTTCTTATCAGCAGTGTGCGGCTGTATCTTGTGCACATAAGATTTCAGGTGAAGTTTTGGACAAGAAACTCCATTGTACTTTGCAAAGACTGGTATTTTGAATTTGTGGGGGAATGAAAACCCCAGAGATCAAACCCAAATCATCGAAATCTAGATCGGGGATGGCTTGGATTTCAACAGCTTTCAATCTGTCTTCTAACTGCTTATACTTGACATTGGCGGGTGGATACTGCTCGTCAAAGTAATCATCATCAAATGCTTGATCATTAACGTAGTCAACCTAGGTACTCTTAACCTCACCAATCTAATTCTCGTCTTCTTTAGATGAGTCTTCCCCTACCGGGATCTGATGGACTGTCTCCTTGAACCTTCTACCCATATTGAGTAGAGCTTTCTTCTCGGGCTTCTTCTTAACTTCCAATAATGCCATCATATCTTGCTGCCCCTTGGCTAGGGCCAGTAGAGTCTCTTGGAATTAAGAGTTTTGTACCTGGAGATCCTTCACAGTTTTCTCTAGATCCATCTTGTTGAAATAAACAGCAGAAAGATAAGGAAACTTGTTATGTGAAAAACCTGTCATGTTATGATGCATGGAGGATGCATATGCAGATGATTTAAAGGATTGATTGAGATTTAAATTTGCATAGACAAAAGAGTGAACAAACATCAATTTCATTAATTAGTTTGAAAAGATTACCACATGCCTCTTGGGCTTACAAAATAACTCTCTAAGATAAAAAGACTGAACGCATCCTCTTTGGCGCAAGGTAAGCGTGCAAACTTTTCTCTTCTTGTAGCTGCTTTGTAAGCTCCAAGACCCTCTTCTCACTAGCATAGAATTGAGATTCGAAAGTATCCCGCTCTTCCTTCAGTTGAATCCAACTCTTTTACAAGTCTTCGAGAGAAGTAGGCATGTCTATATGGAGGACAGTGTATGGGACATCTCTTTTGACCACAGGTTCCATGATGACTGGTAAGATAGAGGGATAAGGCATCACAAGTTTCTGAGCACGAGCTCGTACACACTTAAGATAAGGCTCAAGGGGAAAGGAATTCTTGTGTCCTAGCGTCTTACTATCCACCTTGCTCACCATCCTCCAAGCTCGAATAAACCTCTAGCGGTAGCTTTGATCGTTGCTCTCGTAGTCGAATACCACTCCTTGGATAAGCATCTCATGTGGACCATCCCTTCGGGAATAACCAAACTTTCGTAAGGCTAAGCAAGGGTTGTAAGTGATACCTCCTCTAATCCCAAGTAAGGGGACATTAGGGAATTCTCCACAACGGTCAACGATAGTAACATTCTCTAAGGATTGGGAACACCAATGAACATCGAAATGTCTGAGCGTCATCAACCTATGGGACCACCTTAAACCTTACTCATTCTTCAATACAGATCGAGGAAGATGAGAAATAAACCATCTTTCCAAGAGAGGAGTGCAACACATGAGGATCCCTCTTTTCCTCATAGTGCGAGAGTGAAAAGAATGTATAATGTCTCCCAACAAAGTAGGCATTGGGTTGCGATATATGAAGATCTTGACAGCATTTTCATCTATGATTTGGTCAGGGTTTGGAAACAAAACCATCCCATAGATGATAAGGGACACAATTTCTTAAAAAGCTTGTAAGTACAAGGAGTTCCAACAATCTTGAGCTTTCTCGAACAAAAACTTGGCCAAGAAACCTTTGACACCACTCCTTGTTTCCCAATTAGTTATGATATCAGATTGTTGCAAGTGTAGTGCTTGGGAAATCTCCTCAGGTTTTGGATCTCTTTCCGTACCGTTGAAGGGTAGTTGATTGAGAATCGGAATCCTCAAGAGTTGTGAAAATTCTTTTATAGTAGGCACAAGTTGATAATCGGGAAAAGTGAAGCAATGATGTAGAGGATCAAAGAATTGGAAAAGCACCTTTATCATATCATCATCATTGTTGGAAGTAACCAAGTTTAGGAGGCGACCATGTCTTTCGGTGAATGAATAATTTTCATGGACCCTTGATGCTAACTCTTTGAGCTGAGGAGGAATCCTTACGAGATTGACTTGGATAGTATTCCTGCGGATATAAGCCATGTCCTACAAAACAGAACAAAGATAAATCCCAAAAATCCTTGAAATGGTTAGTGAGAATGAGTATGACGTTATGATGTTTATGATGTTATGTGCAAGTAAATACATACAAACAAGTCAAACAAGTCCTTAGGTTTAGGCTTGCATGGAATCTCATAGGTAAGTACCCTCTTGAAGTTTAGTTGGCTCAAACCTGTCCTAGAAATAGTAACCGGGTTCTAAAGGATCCCAATATCACTGGTCTGTCTTCTCGGGAAATGTTTCAGCGCAAGCCTCTTTCACGGTGACTGAAATATCCCAAAAAGCCAAACCTCAATGAGTGTAGTGTTGAGTATCTACCAACTTCGGACTGCACCAAAGTCGGTCATCTCACTACGTCCTAATGGCCAAGTTGGTCAAGTAAAGGTTCTAAAAGTCAGTTAGGGCTTCATGACATCACTCAGCGGCCCCCTATTCTCCTTGACGACTCAATGGCTACCATTACCCACAAATATATCAAACTAACATAGCTATTGCTTAGACCATGTCGATATACCCCGCACAATTTCCACAATGTATTGCTATTTACCTATAAGGTATCCCAAATCTGGGTAGAGGATTTAAGCCCAAACAAGGAACCAAAATGTGAAGCAATCCAATCAAACAATGAAAACAAGTAAAGGTGATCTAGCCCTAAGGTAACCCTACTTTTAAGTATATCCCCAGCAGAGTCACCAGTTCTGTGATACAGTGGGAGAACTGACTTGGGGGTTTTGCATTTTATCACAGATGTTGCGGTTAGCAAGAGTCGCCATCGACTTTTGTTTTATCCAAAAGGAAAGGCTGAAAAGAACAGGAAAGACCTTTGATATTATTTCTTGAGTTCGGGGGGTAGATTATGAAAAGGGAAGGTGTTAGCACCCTTTTCATCCATTGTTATCTATGGGCTGTTAGTTGCTTGCTAGATCACTTGCTTTTGTTTGAAAATGTGCTTTGTGTGGTTTTGAAAGTATTTTGAAAAGGCGCCATCGTTTAGGAAAACTTTGTAATAGTTCTTGTTCGTAAGAAAGTATACAAAGTGTTGATCTTTTGAAAATGTTTCAAGTTTGGAAAATGTTTTGAAAGTGTTTTTTGAAAGTGTTGATGTTTGTTTTGAAAATAAGCAAGAGTGTTTGATTTGAAATTGAGCAAGAAACTAGGAACAATCTACCTACTCAAAAGTCTTAATTCATTTCTTCCTTTCCTTTGATATTGCTATCTTACCATTGATTTGGTAAGAAGCCTTATCTTTGGATGTAAAGGGATGGGCGTGGGTCATCGTATAGCCATGATAGCAATGTTGTGAAATATCTTAGCAATTCTCTTTGAGGGACTAAGATCATTTTGAAAGGCAACATTGATAGCATCATCGAGGGACTATGATCTTGTATTTTTTATTAATTTTTGCTAAGATATCCCACATGCATAACATGGTCATTTTGGTAAGGCAACAAAGTGGAATTACCCTAAGGGTGTAAGTGTGCAAGTGTGTTGATTTATATGCTTGTTTATCTTGAATTAGGGTTTGCTAACTTGTTGATTTTATCTTTCCATACAAAACCCTAATTACTAGCATTTATATAAAGCGATAAATTGCGGAAAGTAAAAATACTAAGTTATTACATCATTAGGGGAGGGGGTGTACAAATTTACAAATGGGGATTTGCAAGAAAATTAAATCTAATTAACTATTACAACCATATTGAATAAATGTACAAGAATGGAAAATGGACTTGTTTTTATTTTTGTTAGGAAAACAAGTAAGTTTTCTCAAGAAAATATTTTGATCTTGTGGTTTTAAAAGAGACAAAACAAAGTATGTGATTATAAAAATATTTTTGGTGTTTTGATTATTAAAGATAAAATAAAATGATAAGAGGGGAAAGAGTCAGAATCAGCGTGTGGCTGAAATGAGAGGGATCAGAAGTTCTGGCTATGATAAGCGGTAAGAAAGAAAATGTTAGTAGGAAAATATAAGGTCAGAAGTTCTGGGTCTGGGTACACCAAAGTTCTGAGGTTGCTGGGAATCTAGAAGTTCTAATACCACTGGCAAATCAGAAATTCTGGTTGTTTGAGAGAGTGAGGTGACAAAGCTGTCAGGTGAGGCCATCTAGAAGTTCTGATCTAGGAACATTGTCTGACAGATAAATGGGTTAACATTCCAATAAGTGAACCTAAAAAAGATGCTTTTTGGGTAAGAACCCAGGACCCTTAATACTAATGTTTTATGCGCATGCTTTCTACCACTGGGGTGGCTATACATCTGACATTAGAAGCGAAAGCAAAAACATATAACACAAAGTAAACTCTGATGACAAACTTCATCTCCTTCTCCATGCTAATCAGAATATATGCAACTTAGCCATTTCTCAACAGAATAGAAAACCCAAACACAACAATTATGGCAGGTTTCTATCATGGTTTCAGAAACATAAAAAATATCAAGACTGTAAATCAGAAACAAGCATGTTATTCGCTAATCCTAATTTCCTTAAGAAGTTCTGAACTGATATTCTCCCTACTTAGGCAGAAAAAGCATGAAACTTCAGAATATGTACAGCATCAGAATCAGGATGTCTACATTGTATTTTGGTCATGCAAAGTTAATAATTCCTAAGTGATCTGATGAGAGTCAGCAGAAAATTACCTTGCAGCTGGAAAATGTCCTGTGAGCTAGAGCTTGATTTTTATTGCTGCGTTGTTCTGATCAGCTTCCTCGCGCGCTCAGTTGGTTAGAACAACCCTTAATCTGTTATGAATGGCTGGAAAATCTTGGAACAACCAAGAAGAAAAGTTATGACTTTTTGAGGTGGAGACTGATGGAGAACGTATTACAGTCTACAAACAGAAGTTGAGACAGCTCCTAAATGTATATCAGAAGCTGTATGGTTGATTTGGTCAAGAAACACTTGAGGGAATTGGATTTTTTGTAAGAATAAAAAACTGACAGGTTTTATATTTGTGTTTGCAGTTTCGGATTCCTGGAAATTTTAGCAAGGTTTCAAAGCTTTTTTTTTCTTCAATTTTTTCGACCCCTTCACAGTTGTAAATGAAGTTAAATTTATAGGCAAGAAATTTGTAGCTTGGAGAGGTCAAGAGTGCAAACATCATGCTAGGATGTTGACTTATTCTTGAAGCAAGTTAAACAAGTATGGAGGTTAGAAGCTTTTAGCCGTTCCTAAGCTGGATTTGTAAGCATGAATTAAGGAAAAGTACCCTCAGAGGCATAAGTAAAGCATGGGCCCATCATACTCTTGTACAAAGGTTTGCTTTTTTCAAGGACAGTAATGTACTTCTATGCCACACGTGGGGAAATCCTTTGGATAAAAAACTCAAAAATGGTTGTGAGCATTAAATGATGATGAGATTTATCAAACCAAAATCCTGCAATATGAGATTGTGCATCATAGCTTAATTTTGGGTCAGAAGTTCAACATCAGCGCAACAACCATCCAACTTCTGATCTTTGAATCTCTTTGCTCCAGCATGTTCTGAGTGAGTTCTCGGACTTTCCAGAAAGCTTATAACACGCTTTTTAAACCCTCTTTGAATTACTCTTGTAAATTCTATTTGGTCCTACATGAACATTGATCTAGATGTTCTAACCAAATCCTGTTTTAGAAAGGTTCAGAATTTACTGAATGTTTCAGTTTTAATGACGTGCCTTTGAAGCTGTATAACTTAAAATTCAAGAATTTATAGAAGAAGTTTTATTCTGTAATGTTTTAGATCTCATTTAGGTCTACAACTCTTGTGTTAGAAGTTCTTCCGGAATCAACTTGCATCATGGTGAAAATCTGGCCAGAAGTTCTGAATTTATCATATTTCTTAAACACTTAGAAAAATTTCTAAGTATCTAGAATTTTGACTTTTTCACCATACTCTTGACTTTTGATTTTCTTGATGAAACAAACTTCATACTTTAACATGCCTTCTTGAAACTTGATTTTTGATCTAAAAATGAAAGTTTGACTTTTCAGTGTGCAATTGACCATTTTGCCCTTGTGAATGACTTTCTTGAAAAATTATGATCCAGGACTTGAAACTTGACAGAAGCAAGCCTGAGGGTCCAGGATGATTCTTTTGAGAAATGAGAGGGAAAATTTTGGACAACTGTTTGAATCAACACAAACGAGTATCAAAATAAAGGATAACACGGGCAAGTGTTTGAATCAACACGAACGAGTATCGAAAGAAGATATAAACGAGTATCAAGGCAAGGATAACACAAATGAGTGTTTGAATGAATAAAGCCAATTATAGAAAGAAGATACAGATGGGTATCAATGCAAGGATAACACGGACGAGTGTTTGAATCAATATAGATGAGTATCGAAAGAAGATACAGACGAGTCTCAAAAAAGGATAACATGGACGTGTGTCTGAATCAACAAGGACAAGTATCGAAAGAAGATATGAACGAGTATCAAAGAATGATAACACATATGAGTGTTTGAATTAATATAGATGAGTATCGAAGGGAGATACAGACGAGTATCAAATAATGATAACACATACGAGTGTTTGAATTAATACGGACGAGTATTGAAGGGAGATACGAACGAGTATCGAAATAAAATATGGACGAGTATCAAAGAATGATAACACGGAAAAGTGTTTGAACAAATATGGACGAGTATCGAAAGAAGATACAGACGAGTATCAAAAAAGGATAACATGGACAAGTGTTTGAATCAACACGGACGAGTATCGAAAGAAGATACGGATGAGTATCAAAGAATGATAACACGGGAGAGTGTTTGAATTAATACGGACGAGTATCGAAGGGAGATACAAGCGAGTATCAAAAGAAAATACGAATGAGTATCAAAGAATTAATAACAAAGACGAGTGTTTGAATCAATACAGACGAGTATTTAAAGAAGATACAGACGAGTATCAAAGAGATAACACAGACGAGTGTTTGAATGAATACAGACGAGTATCGATAGAAGATACAGATGAGTATCAAAGAGATAACAAGGATGAATGTTTAGAATGATGAAGGCTTACACAAATGAGTATTTAGGAGTATAAGTTACTGGCAACGTTAGTTGTGTATCATGATGTAACGAAGGACGCCAGCTGGGGATTTTGGAGTGATATTCTTTGTGGAGATGTATTTTTGTTTTGAATGATTCAGGTCTTTCGTTCAGGTTACCCAATATGTCCTATGCTTCATATGCATGTTTGGATTTTTTTTGTAGCGTAATGACTCATCTTAATGGATATGCTGCGCATTTTGAGCATGCAATATGATGCAATCATGATTACTATATGCAAAGTGCAGAGAAATAAACTATGCGGGGGATGATAATAGGCTCATTGGAAACCGTTGCTCGTTTCTTGGAGATACCAATACAAATTGGTGCTTGAAGGCTTGTAATACCAAATATTATTGGCAACTTCACTAGGGATTGAACTGCTGCCGGAGTGGATTTTCAGGTACGCTGTTGAATGATGAATTATAGCTTTGCTGAAAAGGAAGTGATATGGCCTGACTTCCCTATATCCTCGAATACTTGGTGATGGTATAATGGATACATACATGATTGGGAGTTGCATCTTAGACCACTTGCGGATCAGGATATGGACACGAATGTCTTTGAGTGCCCCAATTTATTTCTCTATTGGATATTAGAGGATGATTATATGGGGGTCACATGTTGAACCACGTAAAACATCTTGAATGCCCCAAGTTTACTCTATTGGGGAATTTCACATGTGTATGTTGAATCACACGAAGACTCTAAGTTCCCCAAGTTTTCACTGCTGTTGGGGAATTATGTTCAATATGTGTGTTGAGCCACACAAAAACCTTGGATGCTCCTGTTTAGTTTACTGTCAGGGATTATGCTTGGAACACCTGCAGAGGATGAGGACGACTTTTGCAATGTTTCCTGGGTCAAGGTGACCATCATGAGTTACTACTTGTACAAAGAAACAACGCTTGGAATGCTACGACACTCCTTTGGGATGATTTTATTTCAATGTAAAGTCATGTTTCATTTTAGCTTGAAATTATTATTCCCCATGTTTTCAATGCAATACTCAATAAAGATTTAAACACATTTCGCATACGAAAAATTAAGACATCAACAATAATAGAGAAAGCTTTTTGGGTGAACACAACTTTATTGATTGAAAATTAGCCCGTAAATAGGCGTTTGTACAAGGAGACAACTCCTAAATGAGGTAGTTACAAAAAGAAAGAGAAAATATAATAGGTAAAATGGCAATTATAAATGCTCGGATTTCCAGTAAAACCGATATTGCTACAGTTCCGATATCCTTGGTAGTCTCAATGCCTTGCCTCTAAAAAGTAGTGGTTGGATCGATCCGTTCACTGCCAAGGTGCAAAATATGTACATGGTCATTCGTTATTCAAACTTCAGCCTCTCGCTCATGATCCCTAATTTTTTCCTGGATCGCCCTTTTGGGTTTTCAATCCAACGGGATACACATTTTTTCCTAAGTCGCCCTTGCAGGTTTTTGACTTAGCGGCTTATTATCTTTTTTTCATTTCATCCCTAACTTTTTTCTGGACTTTCCCTTTTTTTGTGTCCACCGGGATGCCCATTTTTCCTAAGTCTCCTTTGCGGGTTTTCGACTTAGTGGGTATTTTATGCGTAGAATTTTTTGACTGACTCTGAATTGACTAGAAGTGGGACATCTTCCCCATCCATATCTATCAGGATTAGAGCACCTCCTGAAAAGGCTTTCTTTACGATGTATGGCCCTTCATAGTCGGGAGTCCATTTTCCCCTTGGATCAGAATGGCTTTTCACAATGATCTTCCTTATGACCAGATCACCCGGATAAAACTTTCGAGGGCGGATTTTATTATTGAACCTTTATCCTCTTTTGATACAATTAACCATGAAAAATAGAGGCCAAGTGTTTCTCTTTAATCAGATTGAGATGGTCAAGTCTTGTTTGAACCCACTTTGTCTCATCAAGCTTGGTATCCATCAACACTCTAAACGAAGGAATCTCTACCCCGACTGGAAGCACCACGTCTGTACCATAGATAAGAGAAAGTGGGGTTTCCCCTGTTGAAGTACGCACGAAAGTCCCGTAGCCGTGTAGAGAAAAAGGAAAAATTTCATGCCAATCTTTGTATGTTCTCACCATTTTTTGGATAATCTTCTTTACGTTCTTGTTATCAGCTTCGACTTCTCCATTCATCTTCAGTCGATAAGGAAATCAATTATGCTGTTAAATCTTAAACTCTTCACACAACTCCTTCATCATTTTGTTATTGAGGTTTGAACCATTATCAATGATGATTCTATTAAGAATTCCATAACGGTATATGATTTCCTTTCTGATGAAGTTGGTAACGACCTGCTTGGTTACATTCTTGTAAGAAGCTTCTTCTACCCATTTGGTGAAATAGTCAATAGCAACGAGAATGAACCTATGACCATTTAAAGAGCTTGGCTCAATCTATCCAATCATGTCAATTTCCCACATTGTGAAGGGCCATGGTGAAGTCATAACATTCAAAGGAGTTAGGGGGCGTGGATTTTGTATGCATACACTTGGCATTTGTGGCACAACTTTGAATATGCACAACAGTCACTTTCCATCATCATCCAGAAATATCATGCACGTAGGATTTTCTTTACAATAGAATGTCTGCTCGAATGAGTCCCGAAAGAACCCTCATGGATTTCCTTTATGATTGACTCTGCTTCGTGTCTATCAATGCATATGAGTAGAATCGATTCATAATTTCTCTTGTACAGGACATCTTCTGATAAAAAGAACTTGGATGCTAACCTTCTGAGTGTACGCTTATCATAAATTGTAGCACCTTCGGGAATCTCTTTCTTCTAAAGGTACTTTTCGATATCTTAATACAACGGCTTTTCATCAGACACATCCTCGATTGAGAGACAATGAGCAAGAAAGACATGTGTTGACTCCTTGTAACGAAGAATGCGTATATTGAGCACATGATTTGGAAAGCTCACTTTGAACATTGCTTCTAAGGTGGCTAAAGCATCTGCCAACTGATTCTCATCTCTGGGAATATGCCCGAAGGTAATCTCATAAAAAGCAGGTATTAACTGCAATATATAATCCTTGTATAGAATTAAATTAGGGTGCTTGGTATCCCAATAACCTCATACTTGGTGTATGACCAAAGCAGCGTCTCCAAAGACTTCAAGAATTTTGATTTTAAGATCAATGGCCGTCTCAAGCCCCATCACACAGGATTTATATTCTGCCACATTGTTTGTACAATCAAAACATAGCCTAGGCATAAATGGTATGTGAGTATTAAGACGAGAAGTCAGTATTTCCCCAATGCCATGACCTACAACATTCGATGCACCATCAAATGTGAGAGTCCATTGCTCTCTCGGATCAAACCCTTCAACATGGTCAAGTCTCATGACATCTTCGTTGGGAAAATAAAATTTCATTGACTGATACTCTTCCAATGGCTGATGGGCGAGGTGATCTGCAAGAATGCTACCCCTGATGGCCTTTTGGGTAACATACTAAATGTCATACTCTGACAAAAGCATCTACCACTGGGCAAGTCTACCTATAAGTGTTGGTTTCTTAAAGATATACTTTATCGGTTCCATCTTCGATATCAGAAGCATAGTGTATGTCAGCATGTATTGCCATAGATGTCGAGCTGCCCATGCAAGTGCACAACAAGTTTTTTCAAGTAAAGAATATATGGATTCACAATCGGTAAAAATTTTACTCAGATAATAAATGGCATGCTCTTTACGTCATATTTCATCATGTTGTCCAGGTAAACACCCCATAGATCCTTCCAACACCGTCAAGTACATGATGAGTGGCCTCCCGGGCCCTGGAGGAACAAGGATTGGTGGCTCCTGAAGATACTGTTTGATCTTTTCAAAGGCTTCCTGGAAATTGTTATCCCATTGAACATTTTGATTTTTGCGCAACATTTAAAGATGGTTTCAAAAGTGGTTGTGAGATGAGAGATAAACCTAGATATATAGTTCAATCTCCCAAGGAACCCTCTTACTTATTTTTCATTATTTGGTGCAAGCATATTGTTGTACCCCAAAATTTTCCCTCTCATTTCTCAAGCCATTTCCTTACAAGGGTTTTCAAAAGTTCAAATTTGCACAAGTACAAGTGGGCTGACAAGTATCAAATCAAAGAAGAACATGCCTGCTTCAATTTCACATCCTTCGATTGGGTTTTTAGCCTCTTTCGATGTAAGCTTGATTACATTCTTCGATTGAGCATTGACCCATGACATGCTTTCACGAAACAATGGCTATCTGCATGCAGCCTTCGATTGAGTAATTACCTCCTTCCTGCATGCTTCGATCCACAAAGCAAAGGGCTCCCACCATGCTAGTGTACACAAGGCAAAAGCTTGCCTATGCATTCATATTAGCACCCACGGGGCTTTGTCTAACTTCATGCTAGCTCTTAATGGGTGTGATACGGTGGGAGAACTGACTTGAGATTTTGTGTTTGTGTTCGCAAATGTTTCGGTTTAGCAAGAGTCGCCACCGACTTTTTATTTTATCCTAAGGAAAGGTCAAAAAGCACAGGAAAGACCTTTGAGATGTTTTCTTGGGTTCAGGGAGTAAATTATGAAAAGGGAAGGTATTAGAACCCTTTTCATCCATGGTTATCCATGGGCTCTTAGTTACTTGTTTAGATCACTTGCTTTTGCTTTTCAGTTGTTTGAAATGGTGCTTTGTGTGTGGTTTTGAAAGATGTTTTGAAAAGAGGCCATCGTTGTGGCAACCTTTGTAATGATCCTTGTTTGAATGTATACAAAGGTTTTTTTTGTCTTTTGAAAAGATTTCTATGTTAGAAAGTTTGATTTGGGAAATGTTTTGAAATTGTGTTGTGAAGTGTGTTTGAAAATAGCAAGGATGTTTTTGCAAGCTTTTTTATCAAGTAACTAAGAGTTGTCTACCCTATTTTACTCAAAGATCTTTCTTATGTTTTTAACCCTTTTGACAGTGTTGTTTCACCATTGCATTTGGTGAACAACCTTGTGTTAGGATGTTAAACGGGACAGGCGCGGGTCATCGTGTAGACCATGATAGCAATTGTGTCAAGTATCTTTGGCAATTTTCTTGAGGGACTTGATCATTTTTGTTTAGGAAACCAAGATAGCGTCATCGAGGGACTATGATCTTTTGTTTTGTTTTTGTTTTGCCAAAGTACACAACATGCCTATCATGGCCCATTTTTGAAGGCAACAAGTGGATTGTAATCCTAGGGGTGCAAGTGTGCATTGTGTTTATTTTTCATGCATTTTTGTCTTTGATTAGGTCAAACTATTTGTTAATTTGATTTTTGGCATTCAAACCCTAATTCTATAATCATGGCATAATTGAAAGCATTAAGTGCGAGAATTTAAATTCTAAGCTATTACAACATGATTATGGGGATGGAGGTACAATTTTGAATGGGGGTATTTTGACAAGAAATATAAACCCTAGTTACTATTACATCCAAATTGAATCTCAAATGCATCAACATTTAAATGTACAATATTTAAATAAACAAAATAAATAAATATTAAATAAAATGTATTATGCAAAAAGAAGTTTTTATTTGTTTATGTATGTAAAGTATTTTATAAATAAATAAATAAATAAAGATTAATTTTATTCATTTTTAAGGGTAAACCCTAATTTCCTTTAAATAAATACATTATATTATTTATGTATAAAAAAAAAATTAATGTGTAAAAAAATTAAATATACTTAAAAAAGGTATTTTTTATTATAAATAATAATAAAAATAAAAATGTAATATTTTTATATTTTTATTCTAAGTATTTAACAAAACATAAGTATATATGTATATATGTATATATTAAATATATTAAATAAAAATAAAATAAAATATGTACAAAAATAAATTATATTTTTAATAATATTTTTAGTATGAACAAAAATAATAAATACAAATAAAAATATATATTTACATATTATTTTCAAATTTTCAAATAAATTGTAAAAGTATTCAAAATGTTTTAATGTTAGAAAAATCAAAATAAAATACCAAATAAATGTAAAAAATTATGAAAATGTTTTTTGAGCATTTTTTATATTTGGAGATAAAATAACAAAATCAAAAATGAAAACAAAAATTCGAAAATGCAAAAATATAAAAAATTGGGCCAGGGGGTGTGAAACTGAAAAAGGGAGGTGTTAGAAGTAAGCAGACCAGGCCCAGCCCAAGTCTTCATCTTCAACCTCCAGCAATTATCAAACGCGCGCGCGCCTGGTTCAAACTGGAACAAACTGGAACATCCTGGAAACGTGATCTTTTGCCAAAACTCACAACATCAAACTTGTAGAGAATTTCAATACAATTCTAACCATATAAAGCATTAATCCTAACTCTCAAAGACTAGAGAGAATTTCTCTGGCCCTAAAATTTAACCTAGTTTTTACAGCATGTTCATGGATGAAATTCTCCTAGCACACTTAATATAAATGAAAACTGATCATATGTACAGCTTCATGGCATTGAATACTACATTTCTTATTTAC
The DNA here is from genome assembly GCA_948472305.1 of Vicia faba. Classification (NCBI taxonomy): domain Eukaryota; kingdom Viridiplantae; phylum Streptophyta; class Magnoliopsida; order Fabales; family Fabaceae; genus Vicia; species Vicia faba. Next base: position 1,348,167,439 of record OX451735.1, read on the forward strand.
AAACCTAAGGCTAAATGTTCCTAAATAGAGAGATAGAAAGTGAGAAAAAAACCTGTTTCAGTTGGATTCGAGTAGGACAATGCAGAGCTTCTCAACAAGTTTTGAAGTGTCTGGTAGCTTGCCTGAACATCACTTGATCTTTTCCAATAACTAGCTTGCCTTGAATGGCCCTGAATCAGCCTCTAGAACTCAACCTGCACAAGCTTGAAATGAAAATGGTGATCACTGTAAATGGAGTTACAGTTGGCAATGGAGGTTTGGGATAGCTTGAGTGAGTTGAATGGAAGGTGTTTGAAGCAAAAAGGAGCAAAACGCACGAGCCAAATGAGTTGTGGCATTCAAGTTGCAGCACCTGCCCTGTTTTGCCAAAAGAATGTGATTTATGGCTATGGGAGGTTTTGGGGCTCAAGCATTCATGTTTATGGCTCAAAGGGTTGTGTGAAAGTTGTTTGTGATGTTTGTTTAAGCTAACAATGGCTGGTTCTCCAGTTGGGAGGATTTTGCAAGTTTTCTTTTTTGTGAAGCAAGAATGTGTTAGTTGTCAATACAGGCCTGTACAAGCCCTCAAGTATGTTGCACACAATCCTCTTGGCTGCTGGAATTTGTGGATTTGATTTGGCTTCTGAGATCTTGGCCCTATGCTTCAAAGATCATGTTTTGACATAAAGCAAACCTTTTCAAAAATAGAAATGTACCTTTTTCTAATTAAGGATTAGTTTTTTGTGCAATGTCCAAATGGCCAAGATAATGCATTAGATCAGTGGATTTGCATTTAATTAAGGAGTATGAATTGGTTTAGAGGCCTGCAAACAAGTACAAAGCATGCTGGTTTGGAAATGCAACTTGTATGAACATGAATTGGCCATGGATACAAAGTGAGTTTTTGCCAACTTCAAGCATTCGATTTCCCTAACCACAAATGTGTTTGAGGAGTTCTTAGACAATTTGGAAATCTTGAAACATGATATATAATCCATCTTTGAAATTCAACTTGAGAATCCAAGTGGAACTATGTGAAAAATGGCCAAGAAGATGGGTCAAAATCCTGCCTAAACTAGGGCAAAATTTCTCTAAGTTAAAAGTTTTAGGTACCCTTGTTCCAAAAATCATAACTTGAGATCCAAGATTCTTTTGAGAAAACTTTGTGAATAAAAGTTGTATACTTTGTGTATTAATACAACTTTCATGTTGTAAGTTTTGTTTGAATCCATTTGAATCTTGGTGAAAATGTGGGACAAAGTTAGGAAAAATTAAGAAAATTTCATAACTTAGAAAAATTCTAAGTTATGAAATTTTTCAATTTCAAACCCTAATTTGCAATTTTGGGTTTCTTGATGAACAAGTTTCATAGTTTGAAACATCTTGATGAAAAATGACCCTTGGCACTTGGTTTTGACCAAAAAGTCAAAGTTTGACTTTTCAGTGTACAATCAAATTTTGATCTGTTGACTGAAAAATTCATCTGTCAATCCAATGCATTTGAGATCTATTGAACTTGTTGAATAAGTCAAGATGATGCCCTTGAGTCCTTGAGTCCATGGTTGAGCTTAATTTGCCATCGTCTAGGTCAAACAGTCAAAAATTGCCTTTGTACAGTCAAAACCCTAAAAATGACCATTTTGCCCTTTTGGTGATCTGATCAAATTTCTTGTGGAGTTGTGGTCCAAAATTGATCAAATGTTTCATATGAGTTCATAATGTTGATATGGGTCAAAATTCATGAGGTTTGACTGTAAATTGGCCACAGTTGACTTTTTTCCCCAATACAGCTGATTTATAGGTCAATTGTCCAATTGACTGGGCAAAAATTTGATTCAAGGCTTGAAACTTGGTATGGGAAAACTTATGAGTCCAACATGAAGTATGAAAGTCACTTTGGGCATTTTAAGTCAAAAAAATCCATGTGCAAACTCAAACCCTAATTTAGGTCAACAGTGCAAGGAGGTGTCTTGAGCAGAGCAAGCCCTAGCTTGATCTTGAGTTCCAAGAGCCTTGTGATGAGAAATGTTGATAAAATGAGAGGGAAAATTTTAGGGTACAACAGTTTCCCTTGTTCAATCTTCTTGAACCTGAAGAGTTAGATTGGCAAGTTTGCCTTTCATGACTCGAAGGTAAAAGAGGATTGGACACTAGAGTGCCCGTAAATTTGCACTCGTCAAAATGTAGCTGAGGGAATGGGCTTAAAGATTCCATTTGGAGATGGTAGAATCTTGCTGGAGATGGGCTTAGAGATGCCATCCAAAATTGTTGAAAATCAGTAGAATGAACATCAGAATGGTATCCGTATTTGGAATATATCTGAGTTGTATCTGGAGACTAGGTTTGTATGAGCAAAGAAATGGCGTCCGTGTCTAGAGCATATCCAAGTTGTAACTGTATTTGATTCTTGAGTGAATATTAGAATGAATGTCGTGTCTGGAGTGTATCTGTATTCTGAATGGGTGACAGAGAAACATCTGTGTATGAAGCATCTATGTGTTGGGGATAAATTCTGAATGAGTGACAGAATGGCAACCGTGTCTGGAGCATATCTGGACTGTATCTGAAGTTGAGATATGTATGAGTAGCAGAATGACTTCCGTGTTTGGAGTGTATCCGTACTGTAACTGGGATCCGGACAAGTGACAGAATGTCTTCCGTGTTTGGAGTGTATCTGAACTTGAAGTTGATAGTTGAATCTGAATGAGAAATAGAATGGCCACCGTGTCTGGAGCGTATCTAGTCTGTATCTGATTGTTGAAGTATGAATGAGTAATAGAATGACCGCCGTGTCTGGGGTGTATCTATACTATATCTTGACTTGAAATTCTGAATGAGTAATAGAATGACCACCGCGTCTGGGGTGTATCCATACTGTATCTGAAATCTCTGAATAGTTGTTAATGATAGCTTTTTAATCTTATCCTGAAAAGGGTAGGATGTTAGCTAAAACACAAAGTTATGTTGCATGATATGTATGATGCAATAAAATGCATTCCATCAGTGTCTATGATGATATGAATGCAATGGATGTGCATGTAAGTTGATTAGTTGTCTCGCTGAGGAAAATAAATCCTTGATAGCTGGAAATAATGAAATCTTTGACTGCTGCCGGGGAAAGTAAATCCTTGACCGATGCTGGGGATTCCAAAAATCTTTGATTGTTGAAGATGAGAGAACCTTACTGATTACTGTTGGGGATAGAAAATCCTTGGCAACCTGCGGGGATTATCAAAAATTTGACAACCTCTGATGTGAGAATCCTTCATGACTTTCTTGGGGAAATAAGGAAAAATCTGACGACCTCTACTGGGGAATTAAAACCTAGGAGGCTTCAAATGGAGAAACGGGAACAAGAATCTTCGTTCTGTCGGGAAATAACTCTGTGGGGAGAATGTTTATCCTGCTGGGGAAATCAGGAGTTTGGGTTGTATGCCAATCTACTGGGGAATTGGAGGAAGCTGGATAGTATTCCACCGGGGTTTAAGATAAAGAGTTAACTGTTATCTGGTTGATCCTCAAACTTTTAAGATAACCTGCTGGGGAAATTGGGGGAAAATTGAATGGTTCCCGCTGGGGATATGTATTTCAAAGTTTTCAGGCTCCACTGGGGATCGGGAGTTTAGAGACTTAACTCTGATGGAAGTTTTGAAACTTAACTCCGCTGGGGGATAAAGTTTAGAATACTCTGGCTCTGCTGGGGATCTTGAAATTTTAACTTCGCTGGGGGTATATACTCCAAGGTTTTAGCTCTGTTGAGGATCTGAATGACATACCGTATGGGATTTCTTCTGGGATAGCACAAAGACATATTCCTACACCTTCAACCTATCAGTAATTATCCATTCTCAATTCGTTTTATTTGTAAGCAGTGACTATATTCAAATGCATATGCTTATCTAACAAATCATTGGACGTTTTCAAATAAAACATAAGTGTAAAAAGAAAAGAAAGGCAAGCAAATTTCTGCACTTTGAAGTATTTTTGTATTAACTTTTGTAAGTATCTTTGTACAAAGGAGACAGACATCCTAGTAAGAGAATGTTGTCGTAAAATTGAGAAAAATTTTATACAAAAAGAAAGATGTCTATGTGTAACAATTCCATGGAGTTCCCATTCTGCTACAGCCTTCACAACTCTGAGTATCTTGTCTATTCGCTGCTTCATCCGTGGATGATTGATTGATCAGAAGCTTGGAGTTTGGTCGTGAAGAGATTTTCCTTAAAGTGATCCGGCGAGACATAGTCATACGCTTTAATTCCCTAACTTTTGCCTGAATCGCCCTTTCGGGTTTTCGATCCACCGGGAAACCCCTTTTTGCCCAAGTCGCCCTTTCGGGTTTTCGACTTGCCGGGTGTACATATTTTTATTTATCCCTAATTTTTGCCTGAACCGCCCTTTCGGGTTTTCGATTCACCGGGATGCCCATTTTTTGCCCAAGTCGCCCTTTCGGGTTTTCAACTTGTCGGGTTATTTATGCGTAGTATCTTTTGACTATGTCTGCATTCGCATGGTGCGGCAGGTCGTTGTCGTCCATGGTGGTCAGAATCATTGCCCCACCAGAAAAGATGCTTTTGATCACAAATGGTCCTTCATAAGTAGGAGTCCACTTGCCCCTGGGATCACTTTGCAGCAAGATGATCCGCTTGATTACAAGATCTCCGACTTGATATACCTGACGCCTGCCTTTCTTATTGAAAGCCTTGATCATCCGTTTTTGATACGTCTGACCATGACAAACAGCAGTAAGTCACTTCTTGTTGATCAAGTTAAGTTGGTCAAGCCGGGTCTGAATCCAATCGTCTTCACTCAAACCAGTATCCTTCATGATCCTTAAGGAAGGAATCTGAACTTCCATAGGTAAAACAGCTTCCATGCCATATACCAAAGAAAAGGGGGTTGCCCCTGTTGAAGTACGTGTCGTGGTACGATATCCATGTAGAGCAAACGGTAACATCTCATGCCAGTCCTTATAGCTGACTATCATCTTTTGAATGATCTTCTTGATATTTTTGTTCGCAGCTTCAACAGCACCGTTCATCTTTGGCCGATAGGGAGATGAATTGTGATGATAAATCTTGAACTGCTCGCACAGAGAGGTGATCATAGTGTTGTTCAAATTTGTACCATTGTCTGTGATGATCCTATCTGGGATACCATACCGGCATATGAGGTTCTACTTGATGAAGTGGGCAACCACATTCTTTGTAACGGAGGCGTAGGAAGCTGCTTCGACCCACTTGGTGAAATAATCAATAGTGACCAAGATGAAACGATGTCCATTGGAGGCCGTAGGCTTGATCTCTCCAATCATGTCGATTCGCCACATTGCGAATGGCCAAGGAGCTGTTAGAACATTGAGAGGAACAGGAGGAATATGTACCTTGTCAGCATAGACTTGGCATTTGTGACAGGTATGGGAATGTTGATGACAATCAGCTTCTGTGGTAGACCAGTAGTAGCCTGCCCTTAGAATCTTCTTAGCCATCGTATGTTCGCTTAGGTGGGTGCCAAAGGTGCCACTGTGTATTTCGGTCATGATCAACTCTGCTTCAACCTTGTCCACACAATGAAGTAGAACACAATCATGGTTGCGCTTATAAAGGATACCATTTCTCAGGAAGAACTTGGCAGCAAATCTCCTTAAGAACTTTTTGTTAACGACTGAAGCTCCTTCAGGGTATTCTCGAGTCTGGAGATACCTTTTGATTTCATGAAACCATGGTTGTTCCACTACTTCTTCGGTATTAATCTCATGGCAGTGTACAGGTTCGTCCATTTGTTCGATGGTGATTTGGGGAGCCTCATTATCCCAATTGAGTTTAAACATGGAAGACATTGTAGCCAGAGCATCTGCTAACTGATTTTCTTCTCACGGGAAGTGCTCAAAGGTAATCTGCTAGAAATGAGGCAACAATGTCAAGACATGTTCTTTGTATGGGATAAGATTAGGATGTCTAGTGTCCCGCTCTCCTTTGATTTGACTGATAACCAAAGCTGAGTCCCCAAATATGACCAAAGATTTGATTCCTAGGTCAATTGCAGCCTTGAGACCAAAGATGCAAGCTTCGTATTCGGCCATGTTGTTGGTACAGCTGAAGCAGAGTCGGGAAGTGAAGGGTGTGTGGCAACCTTTCGTAGAAATGAGTATCGCACCGATACTGTTTCCAGGTGCATTTGAAGCACCATCAAAGTACAGGGTCCATCGGGATCCTTGTTCAGGTCCGTCATACGGTCCGTTACCTTCAATGTTGTCCAATGTCATGATGTCCTCGTCAAGGAAGTCGAATCTCATAGATTGGTAATCTTCGACGGCTTGATGAGCTAGATGGTCAGCTAGTACACTCCCCTTTATAGCTTTTTGGGTTGTATACTGGATATCATACTCAGTCAGGATCATTTTCCATCTAGCAATTCTTCCAGATAAAGCAGGCTTTTCGAAGATATACTTGACCGGATCCATTTTAGAAATCAACAAAGTGGTATGAGTCAACATATACTGCCTTAGCCGGCGAGCAACCCATACCAAAGCGCAACAAGTTTTCTCGAGCAGTGAGTAGCGAGTCTCACAGTCGGTAAACTTTTTGCTAAGGTAATAAATGGCATGCTCTTTTCGGCCAGACTCGTCATGTTGGCCCAACACGCACCCCATTGAGTTATCCAAAACAGTCAGATACATGATTAACGGCCTTCCTTCGACGGGTGGCATCAAGATAGTAGGTTCTAGCAAATACTCCTTGATCTTATCAAAAGTAACTTGACAATCGTTGTTCCATTCCACCACCTGATCTTTCTTCAACAGCTTGAAGATTGGCTCACAGGTAGATGTTAGGTGAGAGATGAACCTTGCGATATAGTTTAAGCGTCCCAAGAAACCTCTAACCTCCTTTTCAGTGCGGGGGGCAGGCATTTCTTATATAGCCTTGACTTTAGTAGGATCAACCTCAATGCCTTTGTTGCTGACGATAAATCCCAAAAGTTTACCAGACCTGACTCCAAAAGTGCACTTGCTTGGGTTCAGTCTGAGCTTATACTCCTTCAATCTGACAAACAGCTTGTGCAGATGATCAAGGTGTTCTTCTTCTGTCTGTGATCGGGCTATCATGTTGTCTACGTAGACTTCGATCTCATGATGTATCATATCATGGAATAAAGCTACCATGGCTCGCTGATAGGTTGCCCCGGCATTCTTCAGTCCGAATGGCATCACTTTGTAGCAGAAGGTAGCCCACTACGTAACAAAAGTAGTCTTCTCCATGTCTTCGGGGGCCATTTTGATCTGGTTGTATCCCGAGAATCCATCCATGAAGGAAAATACCTTGTGTTGAGCTGTGTTGTCAACCAAGATGTCGATGTGTGGTAGTGGAAAATCATCTTTAGGGCTAGCCCTATTTAAGTCTCGATAATCCACACACATTCTGATTTTGCCGTCCTTTTTAGGCACGGGCACAATGTTAGCAACCCATTGTGGATAGGAAGTAACATCCAGAAAACCAGCATTGAATTGCTTTATCACCTCAGCTTTGATCTTTTCAGACATGTCGGGCCTCATTCGGCAGACCTTTTGTTTGATCGGTGGACAGTCTTCTCTTGTTGGGAGACGGTGAACCACGATATCTGTATCTAGTCCCGGCATGTCTTCATAGGACCAGGCGAAGATTTCGACATATTCATTCAACAACTGTACTAAGCACTCTTTGACACTTGGTTCCAGGTTGGCACCCACCTTAACCTCTTTCTTGTCTTCCTCTGTTCCCAAGTTGATGGTTTCTAGCAACTCTTCATGGGGCAGAATAGCCCTCTCTTCTTGTTGCAAAAGTCTGGCTAACTCTCCAGGCACTTCACAGTCTTCATCACCTTCGTACTCGGCATGATTGACCAAATATTCAGAGTCACCGAAGGCTAGAGCAGAATAGTCACCCATGGAATTCGGAGTGGATGGGTACCTGCATTTTGTGAGTATGGGTGTGTGTAAGGGATAGCCATCCTTAAATAAAACAAAATGTAAAAGGAAAGAAAATGAACACAACAGTTTATAGATGAAAACGTCTGATGATTCATTAAACATGGCATATGATAATGAAGAAATCAAACCTTTACAAATGGACCTATATGCCCCGGGTAAGGCATAAGGTGAAAATGTGTACGAATTGTTTAATTATTACATACCAAAATGAGAAATTGTTCAAAGATAAATTACTGGTTGATGAAGGTGATGGGAATGAAGTCTTTCGACTCCCAGTTGCTTAATCCTTCCTCAACGGTTGGGAAGATCCAATCTTCAAAGTTGTCTTCTTCATCAACATCTTCTAAGGCATTAATTCCATGGTGAGTGATTTTGACGGGTGGTCCTCCAGCCCAGGAGCAACGCACAGCTTTTTGACCAGCAGCAGTAAAACCTAGTCCGAACCTGTCCGTCTTGTGAGAAAACTCAGGCAGTTTCCCCCATACTGTACTCCTCCCTTCTTTGATTACAGCCTCTGCATCTTTGAGGAATGCCATCCTAGACACATGCTTGGAAACGATAGGCGCATCAGTCATTGTCTTTGCAACTGCGACTTCAGGAGAGACCTCTTCAAAATGTTGAAAAGGTGTTTCTATGAACTCGCCATCCAACTCCACATAGCGGAAGGAGTTGAGGTGACTTATCATGTACTCTTCCTCGCTGTGAACCGTTATGATCTTTCCCGGAACTGGATACTTTTGCATTTGGTGCAGAGAGGAAGTGACTGCCCCAGCATTATGGATCCATGGCATTCCCAACAAGCAAGAATATGAAGGACGGATGTCCATCACATAAAAGGTAGAGTTGAAAATTTCTGTACCCACCTTGATTGGAATGTCCACTTCTCCATGAACCATCCTCTTAGAACCATCGAAGGCTCTAACAACGATGTTACTAGGCTTCAGGGTCAAACCTTCACAGTCCAATCTATCCAACGCCTTTTTCGAGAGAACATTTAAAGATGAACAGGTGTCAACCAGAACACGGGCAAGTGTGGTTCCCCTGCATTCTACTGAGACATGCAACACGTCGTTGTGTTTCCTTCCCTTAGGGGTCAAATCAGCATCGGAAAAACCAAGACCGTTATCAGCAGTAAGGCTAGCCACGCACTCTTGAAACTGGTCAGCCGAAGTTTCTTGAGGCACGTGTGCTGTCTTTAAAAATTTGATCAAGGCCTTAGCATGGGCCTCAGAGCAGAGTAGGAGAGCCAGCATGGAGATTTTGGAAGGGGTTTTCCCTAGTTGCTCCATAACATCGTAGTCACTCTTCTTGATTATATTTAAGATTTCTTCCATTTCTTTCTGGGTGGTCTCGGGGATAACCACAGTATGAGCCTTCGTCCTGACAGGCGCTTCTAGTATCCCCTTACCTTTATTGGAAGTAACATCAAAGGTCCAGCTTTGGGTACATCAACTTCTTCAATTATCAGACTTTTCATAGATGGTTTAACAGGTACAGAAACTCTCGAGGGTCCGAAGACTTCCCGTGGAGGAGCAATCTCCAGAGAGAAGATCCTTCCGCTACGGGTTATCTTGCTCGTTCCTGGAATATTCCCTATATCAGGGGTTTCATCATCGGAGTTCTCTTGGAGTGATTCAATCTGTTTGACACCATGGTAGAAGATTTCTCCTCCGTAGTTCCATGGTATCGTCTTGTTAGATTTATACGGGACAGGCCCCGGCATGGTGATTTTCAACGGCACAAACTTAGGATCAGGCGTGATCTTAACAGGCCTTTTACAGGTCTTGGAAAGATCGTCGAAGATGGTTATTATGGCAATGTCATTGGTAGGATTATCAAAGGTAGCAGGAGTAACAGGAGTGATAGTATCAACAGGAGTCTTTTGAAAGAGGATCTCTTGGGTATCCATCAGGCATTGGATGCCTGATTTCAACAGTGGGCAGTCAGCTTGCAGGTTTGAACAAAAGTAACAGTCTTTTCCACAGTCTGCGAATATCCCGGCTCTCATCAAATTCACTTTAATCGCTGGTAACAGAGTCAAAAGGTCAGCAACATTGGTAACATGAAGGTCTTCCATAACGGCATGAACATTATGACCGTGCTTGGGCATTGGGGCAGAAATCACATTTGGCTTTTCGGGCGTATCAAATTCTACCTCCTTGGCATCTATCAGGTCTTGGATCTTGTTTTTCAGAGCCCAACAGTTGTTGGTATCATGCCCTACACTGTCAGAGTGGTACGCACATTTCGCATTGGAATGGTAATAAGGAGAGGAAGTATTGGGGTTCTACGATGCTTCTTTCAAATTGGTAAGGTTCAGCTTTAACAAATGAGGAAGGACTTGAGCCGGTGTCATGTTGATTCGAGTGAATTGCTGTTGTGGCCTTTCTACCCTTTGCTGATTAGATCTTGGTTGATTGTTGCGAGGTTGGTCGATTGAAGAGTTTTGGATCATCACAACCCCCACCGTTGGTCGGCGCTCTGCTCTTCCTTGGTTTCTCTGGTTGTGAACAGCAGAAATTTCCTTCTTAGCTGGGAAGGTCTTCTTAATAGCAGTGGAAGCGGAGGCATCCTTCTGAATCTTACCACTTTTAATGCCAGCCTCAACCCTTTCGCCGGTCAGAATTAATTCGGTGAATCCAGCAGATGAACTCCCGATTAAATGATTGAAGAATAGACCTGACAAAGTCCCTAAAAACATATCAACCAACTCTCTACACTATGCCAAACAAGGGATTAGACAGTGCTTTTTTAGGCCGTTAACAGTGCTTAAAAGCGCTGCTAAAACCTCTGCTGCTAAAGGTATAGAGAGCGCTTTTAATGTGGAACTTTAGACAGCGCTTGGTAAAAGCGCTGTCTATTCCCCCCCTTTAGCAGCGCTTTTCCTTATTATTTTTTAATTTTTTTTTCAATCACTTTAGACAGCGCTTTTATGGAAAGCATTGTTTATTCCCCCCCCCCCCTTTAGCAGCGCTTTTCCTTATTATTTTTTAATTTTTTTTCAATCACTTTAGACAGCGCTTTCATGAAAAGCGTTGTCTATTCCCCCCCCCCCCCTCCCTTTAGCAGCGCTTTTCCTTATTATTTTTTAATATATCTTTTTTTTTTCCAATCACTTTAGACAGCGCTTTCATGAAAAGCGTTGTCTATTCCCCCCCTTTAGCAGCGCTTTTCCTTATTATTTTTTTAATATTTTTTTTCAATCACTTTAGACAGCGCTTCTCATTAAAAGCGCTGTCTATTCCCCCCCTTTAGCAGCGCTTTTCCTTAATATTTTTTTAAATATTTTTTTTTTCATTTAAAACAAAATGCTACCTATCAAATTTAATCTCACCATTTTTGCACCAGAAATTATAGCTTCATTATAACATTTTAAACAACAACAACATCAATATACCACAATGAAACAATATTATAACAACATCAATATTCATCTCTTAAATCCTTTTTGCACAATATACACAACAACAACGTTAATATATACCACAATGAAACAATATTATAACAACATCAATATTCATCTCTTCAATCCTTTTTGCACAATATACACAACAACAACATTAGTATATACAACAATGAAACAATATTATAACTACATCAATATTCATCTCTTCAATCCTTTTTGCACAATATACACAACAACAACATTAGTATATACAACAATGAAACAAAATCAACGATGAATTACAAAATAACTCTATCTTCTACATCGAGCTGCACCTATATAACCTAAAACAAAATCAAAAAATCAAAATTCATACAAGTTACCAAATAACAACAACAAAAACAATAATATTGTAACACAATTATAACGACATATATTATATTCTCAAAACTCAAAGTTATACCTTATAATAAAACTCTCAACTCCATAGCAAATTGACATCAATCCTCCATAAGTTCATCCAATTGATCTTTTGAGTATGAAGCACACTTGAATTCATCAAAGTACTACATAATAATATAACATAGTATGATTTAATTAAAATACTAAGTCATTTTATGAGAAATATGAAAATAATTCCTAAGTTAGAAATTCATACCGTGGATGGAATCTCTAATCAGTCCAAAAGAATAGTTTCTTTCATAAACCTCAACATAAAATAACCGTAATCTACACCATTGCGCTGACGAGGACACTACACATGGAAAGAAAATACGGATATACATCAAGATATACACCTTAACTTGTTTTATCAAGTATCATCGATATATAATCAAAACTGTGAAAATCTATACCTCCACTTTGATCTAAGAAATATTGTTGACTCTACTCCTTGGTACTTGAATATCTCTTTGTGCTCGAAAACTTTGTAGAATGCTATAATAAAATAATAACGAATATTTAGAACTATCGCACATAAATAATTAAATATACACAGTAATATTTTGGAACAATCTCACTTACGTGTCAACCGTCTTCTTCATATCTGGGTATGTTGTCCAATCATTGCCCAATGAATCCAGATAATATACAATTTCTCTCACAGGATTAATTGCAACCAATAACCAGTGTCCACTGGAATATTAAACAAAGGTTAGATGGAAATTTTTTGCACAACGTTAAAAAATGAAAAATTATAATAGAGGAAATTTAGAATGAAAATCTTACTTGGGGCCAGTATTATATGGTAAAAAGAACATTTTTTCTGTATCTTTGTTGGCCATAAATAAACTGAGCACAAATGCTATTACTTCATCTGGTTTTGAGATTATTGACCCTGCATGGACAATGTTGGGATTTATGAAAGCGAATCTGGACTCCAATCCACGCGGGCGAATCAACTTGTCATACAGAAACCTTAAATAAAAACATCATTAACATTAATTATTCATTGAAATGAGTAAATAAATTCTGCAATTAATTAAAAACAAAGTTGATTGGAGTATACCTGATGTATGTATTGATAACAGCCATGCCTAATGTCAAGTGTCCAAAAACTTCTTCCAAATCCTCCTTACCAATTGTTGTCATGCCTTCAGAACCATAAATCCCTTCATCCAGGGGTATAAGAGAAGTACCACCTTGCGAAATAGTTGTGAAGCTTATAAATGTATGAAGGAACGGCCTATATTGTGAAGTAGTTTTCTTTCTAGCCCCGGTCCTCTTAGCAACACTCTTTGTTTCTGTGGGAATGTTGCTAATTACAGGCTCCTTACCCATACTTACAGCTTCAATCTCTTTAGCAGGAATAATCTAAATATCATAAAATTAGAGTGGTCAAGTATAGGACGACAAATTAACACTATCTAAGCATAAATATCATATAATTGTGTTGTACCTGTTTTTTTGCTGTCACTGACTCCTTTGGTCGTGTAATCCCTTTATCTTTTGGTTTAGGTTTTGTAGGAGTCTAACATTACCATGCAAAAAAAATGTAAGTAAAACGAACGTAAAAAATTTGAGTACTAAAAGGTTCATAACGGTTTTAATTATACCTCATCATCTATGCGAACAAGCCTTGACGGCCATGCAACAAACACTCCTATTGCCTCTCCCACCAATGTTGCATACGAAACTTCATCTGGAATTGGTAATAACGCACCCTCCTCTAAAGCAATATCAATCGACACTTTCAAATATCCAGAAGGGAGAGGTTTATGATGAAGTACTTCTCCCAGAGTGTTATGGACTTTTCCCTTGCCAACCATGCGATAAGTTGGTGTCTCTAAAAAGAGTTGACAAGGTGAAATGCCCTAAAATCAATAATAAATATGACATCGTTAATGTGTATATATGTTAGTTAAATAAATTACACTAATTTAATTTCATAATAATATATGTATGTACCTCGAGAATACTCAGTTGAGCTGCACGATTGACACTAGCTATGTCACTAGCTTCTTTAACACCCGAAGCTTCCCTTTCTGATTGGTACCGTCTTGCTTTTTCCTTCCTCAATTCAAGAACTTCAGCTTCTAATGCATCCAACCTTGCTTGTAGTTCTTTATTGCTAGCAGATTTTGTCTTTGGATTGTTCTTTTTCAAGGAGCTTGGAGTAACCCCATGTCCTTTACCCCTCACCCGACCAGAATACTCACGAACATCTAATGCTCGACTAAGTATGCTCCTGCAATCATCTGGTGGAGATGTAGACTGAGACAGACTCTCCTGAAATTCATATGAATATTGGAAAAACATGAATACTATATGTTAATAAAATTTTGATTTAATTAGAATTAATGTTATACTTACGCATTTTTCAAAAATTTGTTGTACATCTTCTTTAAGAACTCCATCCTTACCCACACGGGCAGCCTTCCACAAAACATGCTCCAAAAGAGATGTTTCTGAACTACTCTCCTCTTTTAACTACACATTAACACAAAAAACAAGCTCAATTATAACTATTGATGAACAAGTATATCATTGCAATTTGTAAATACTTACTATTTTTTGTTTTAATCGTGCATATCTCAAACGCCCTTTTTTGTATGGATATGCGGGAGATGATGCTCTTTGACGATTTACTTCACTTACACTTTGAAATTTTGGGGTTTTCCGTTTGGCTTTAAAAACATCCCATTCTTTAACTGAAATCACATCCGCATATTCTACTAGACGCTCTGCATCAACAAATTTTTTTTTGGCATCTCTAAGATATTTTCTGTTTAAATATGTTCTAAACCCTCTTAGTATTTTGCCGGCCAATCCAAGACAATAATCTTTTCTTTTGTCATCAATGTTGAAAGACCTCTACAAAAAACATACACAAAGTGCGTTAGTATAAGTAATTTAAAGACATAATTTAAAGCACATAATCGTAATTTAAAGACATAATTTAAAGCACCTGTATCTCACTCCAGATTTTGTTTTTAGCATCATTCAGCTTATCATCTCTCCACTCATCACAAGTTATTGGAATTTCTCTCCTTACAAGTGTGCCAATGTAACTTGTCAATTTAGAACCGTTAGGCTCAATTAATTGGTCATTTGGACTCCAATGCACATCATATTTTATACCCCTATCTCTATCACGAATGATATTCTTCATAATAGTTTTTCCTCTTTTTATTTCTTTTTCCACTCCCTTACTGGATTTTCCTCCATCATTGTCTCCATCATTAATAGAATCATCGTGAGGGTGCTCCTCGTTACTAGCCATCTAACCTGTAATAAAGAAAAACATTAGTATCTAATGACAAATATTTAATTCCAAATATATAATTCCAAATATCTATTCAGTATATAAAATGACAAATATCAATTGAGTATATAAAATGACAAATATCAATTAAGTATATAAAATGACAAATATATAATTTATTAGAAGTTTGCTAAGTGTTAACAGGTATGGAGGAATATATATTACCTCTTTCACTAACATCTCTTTCTTTTCTTGGTTGGATTCCGAATTACTTGTCTCTTAAGAACGCGGACGGAGGGGTTGATCCAAATTCCCTCATCATGATCTTTTCTGATATATGATTCATCCGCTGTAGTATCATCATCTCAATCGTTTCTAATATACGACTCATTTTCAACATCAACATCGACTTGATCCACACTTTTATCATCAATCACTTTGTTAGATAAAAGCACTATAGACCATTTCGTACTCTTCAGGTCTGTGACATAGAACACTTGTTTAGCTTGAGAGGCTAGAATAAAAGGCTCATCTTTGTACCCCCACCCTACTAAGATCCACTTGCAAAAACCCTGACTTATCCATTCGTATGCCACTAGTATGTACCCACTTGCAACCAAAGATAGGAATCTGAAACTTCTCGTAATCAAACACCCAGATGTGATTGATAACCCCAAAATATGACAAATTTTCATATTTGGGGTTTAAGTCCTTCATACTAGAAATGTGCATTGCTTCACATACCACCGTGACAACACTATTTTGCATGGTACTTTTCTCATCTTGTTCTTTGGTATAAAATGTGTATCCATTAATTCTGTATCCTCTATAAGAGAACACAATCGAACTTGGACCATATGCCAAACATCTCAACCTGTCTGATATTGAAGCGGGATCTGAATGAAACTTTGAATATATATGATCCTTAAACCACTGCATAAAACTTTGATTGTGCTCTCGTACTATCCAATTTTCATTTCTACTTTGATTCTCACCTTGGAGTATAGCCTTGTGCATTTCAACAAACGACTCAACCTCAGTGTCATTGTGCAGAACATACAAATGCACTTGATCCCGTTCATCCCTTGATACTGTCGCAATTTCATTTCCAATTAATTTTTTACCTTCTTTTTTTTCTCGAAAAAAGGAGATTTGGGGAGTCTAATGGATTGCACATTGGACAAAAAATCAGTATAAAACTCAACCGCTTCTTCAACAACGTATCGCTCAACGATACAACCCTCTGGACGACTTCGGTTTTTCACGTACCCTTTTAATATTTTCATATAACGTTTAACAGGGTACATCCATCTCATATAAGATGGTCCAAACAATTGTGTCTCTTTCACAAGATGAACCACAAGATGTACCATAATGTCAAAAAATGATGGAGGAAAATACATTTCAAGGTCACACAGAGTAATAACGATTTCTTTTTGTAATACTGGTAAGATCTCAGGATCGATCACCTTACTACAAATTGACCTGGAAAAAAACACAATTTAGTTATAGCGCTTCTTACTTTTTCTGGCAAAATAGAACGTATACATATTGGTAGAAAATGTTCCATTATGACATGGAAATCATGTGTCTTCAGACTCTTTAACTTGAGTTCTTTCATGGACACGAGTCTTCTAATGTCTGAGGAGTAACCTTCTGGAACTTTAACTTCACTCAGAAACTTACACAATATTTTCTTTTCCTTTCAAGATAGAGTATAAGAAGCAGGTGGTAGATATGTTCGTCTTCCTTTCTTCACGGGTCCTAATTCAGTTCTTATTCCCATCTCTACCATGTCCTCTCTTGCTTTAAGGCCGTCCTTAGACTTTCCTTTTATATTGAGTAATGTACCAATAACACTTTCAAATACATTTATTTCAATATGCATAACATCAAGAAAATGTCTTACGTACAAAGATTTCCAATATGGCAATTAAAAAAAATTGACCTCTTCTTCCACCCACCTGTGACAACTTTATATGCAAAAGGCTTGCCAAACTGAATACTCACATCTTTCACCTTTTCACAAATTTGATCACCTATCAATCCAGGTGGAGCTCTACGTTGTTCGGTATTTCTATTGAACTCTTTTCTCCATCCACGATATTGATGTTTTAAATTTAAGAATCTACGATGACCGAGAAAGACATTCTTTTGACAAAGTTTCAATCGTGTCGTATCGGTTCCATCTTCACAGACAGGACACACTTTTTCACCTTTAATGCTATACCCGGATAGATTTCCATATGCTGGAAAATCGTTAATTGTGCCAAACAACATCGCCCTCAAATTGAAACTTTCTTTCCTATATCCATCATAAACCTCCACACCGTTCTCCCACAAAATCTTCAAATCTTCGATTAAAGGTTTCAAGTATACATCTATGTCATTCCCTGGTTGTTTAGGCCCAGAAATTAACATAGATAACATCATGTACTTGCGCTTCATACATAGCCATGGAGGTAGGTTATAAATCATAAGAATCACATGCCATGTGGAATGTGAGATGCTTTGAAGACCATGCGGGTTCATTCCATCAGTAGATAATGCCAAGCGAAGGTTTCTTGTTTCTCCTCCAAAATCAGGATAATCATTATCAATTTTCTTCCACTGTGGTGCATCTGCCGGATGTCGAAACTTTCCATCGATAATTCTTTCATCTGCATGCCAAGTCAAGTGTCTAGCATCGGTTTCACTACGAAACATGCGTCTAAATCTCGTAATAATAGGAAAATACCATAAGACTCTCGCTGGAGATAATTTTTTCTTATATCGATATAAACCGCACTTTTGGCACTCATTCAACGATGCATATTCGTTTCGAAACAAAATACAATCATTTAGACATGCATGTATCTTATCATAGCTCATGCCAATAGAGCACAACATTTTTTTGGCCTCGTAGGTTCAATTAGGAAGAACATTATCCTCAGGAAGCATATCTCTCAAAAGGGCTAATAACTGTGTGAAACTTTTATCCGACCATCCATTGCGCGCCTTTAAGTTATACAATTTTAATACCGCAGACAATCTTGTGAATTTGGGGCAATCTTTATACAACGGTTTCTCCGCATCGCTTACCAACCTCTCAAACATTTTGGAACAATCTTGAAGATCTTCTTCAAGTGCTTCTGCAATCTCTTCAACCCGATCACAATCATATGTATCCGTGGCATTGTCGTACAAAACATAGGTCGCATTACTTTTCACCCCCGGTTCAACATTCTCGATGCTTTTCTCACCATGAAATATCCAATACGTATAACTTCGATCAATTCCGCGCATTAGTAAATGCGATTTCAATCCATCTGCGTCAACCCGGCCCACATAACAACAACCCAAGCAAGGACATTTCATTCTAGTCGGGTCTTCAGCGTGTTCAACAGCAAACTTAACGAACTCTAATACCCCATTCTCGTACTCTTTTGACAATCGATCGGCACACATCCATTTTTTATCCATGGTTTTAACTATTATCTAAGTTAAACAAAAACACTAATTAGGGCACAAAACGGTATAATGCGGTGGGAGTACAATGAATTTAAAGAGTCTGTGTTGTCAACAAAAATCAAACATGTGATTAGAACAATTCTAGAAATGAGGATTGTAACGTGTGAGTGAAAGGAGCATAGCCACGAATGTGGTCCAACCTTAGAGGCCTAGTTCATGTTACTGTTGTGGTCCTATAACATATTCAATCAATGATCGTCAACGTTACAATTTTAGAGACATTAGCTTAGTTGTGAACTCATTCGAAGATTCATGATTTGTGTTATTTTTTACTATTACTAAGTTGAATATTAGATGGAGGATTTACATGATGTGATTCCTTTGTTCCTTGCAGGCATGTCTACATGAGCTAAGCATACATTATGTTCGAACTATCACTCCATCAACAGGTTCATGTTTGTCATCCCAAAGTTCTGGATTCCTCTTTTTTCAAATACTCCATGTTAAAATGATTTACCATACGGAAGAAATACATCATAAAACCCTTGACTAAGAGCAGCAGGTTATGTAAGGGAAACTAGAGATACACCTTCTGCCAACAATGTATATCAATTACTTATTACAAGGTCAATGATATGACTTACTATTAAGTAATAAGAATAAGTAAGAGAGGATGTGTTAACCTGAACACTACTCTCTTCAGAAGATTAAAGCACAAGTTGAATTGTTTAGTAACATAACAATAAAATATAGAAAGAAACAACAAAGTGATGAAACAAAATGAAGGAGTAGAAGTTATTGTTTATATCATATACTAATATGAATATACAGAAAGATGCACTCTGGTAAAACAGGAAACTAGAATCAGAACTCAATTCCAAAAACAACCAAAGAACATAATGAAGAAAAGTGAATTTTTATACACCTAGTTTAAACAGATTAACAAGAATTCAATATCTATAAGAGTACAATGACCAATGTCCTATAAGAAATACTTGTGATGAATCGTGTGAATGAATGAAAATGGATAGAGATGAATAACAGAGAGGCCTGTTTTGGTACTTTAAATTAAATATCTTTGCTTGACATGTACTGAGAGTTTCAGCATAGACCTTTTTTTCTCTTCTGTTATTAACAAAAACTAACTAGCTCATTTGTTCTCCAATCAAATCAAGGCCTACGAGGAGGAAAGTTATCCCTTGGAAAAGCAGAAAGTAGAAATGAACTTCTTGTGCAGATAACAGACTTCTGACAGAAGTAGTGAGAAGAAGGAATGCCAAAGTCAATTCTTTCTTATGGTTTGGAACATGGACATGTTGCTGCATATTATGATATGCCTCTGTTGCCAGATGATTCTGAGACATGTGAGAGTGATTTGGGAAGGGCTTTGAAAGTTAGAGGAATTGAGCTTTTTCAACCTAATGAGACTTGTGATGTGGTTTATTGTTATTGTGGGGTTAGGCTTCATCCTTTGAGCTGTACTGAATCGTTTAAGGTTACTCATAATGGAAATCTTGTTGGAAATGAAAATGTGAAGAGGTTAGAGACGAATTGCTTGAGTAGTAGCAATGATGTTAATGGATTTCCTGGTTTATGAGGTTGCTCTAAGTGCTTGCATAGCCTCTATTTGGTAAGTTTTATGACATTTGTTTTACTTATGCAACATTGAGTTAACCGTAGAAAAAAATATAGAAGGATGAAGAAATTTTACCTTATAGTGAAACTGGTTTTGTGAAACTTCTTCTTCACGAGGAGATGGTGGTAACGAATCCGAAGTTTCCCAACAACATCTTTCTGGACAACGAATCTGAAGTTTCCCAACAACGTGCCTCTGGCCCTTGCCCTCGTATAACCGGAGAATCCGAAGTTTGCAACGAGACAACAAATCAGGAAGCGAGTTGGAGAAGAAGATGAACCACGGTTGGACGGTGAGGAGGGAGGAGACGAGTTGGAGAAGAAGATGAACAATTGCGTTTTCTGGGTGTGTGAGGTTTCGTTTGTATAAAGTGGGGTTTTTGAAATCTGATAACCAATTTAGGGATTTAGAAACTATTTAATTACCTTAGACAGCGCTTTCAAGAAGCGCTGCTAAAGGTATTACCTTTAGCAGCGCTTTAGGCTTTAGCAGCGCTTTAGAGTAATGCCTTTAGCAGCGCTTCTTGAAAGCGCTGTCTAAGGTATACCCTTTATCACACCTTTAGCAGCGCTTTTAGTAAGCGTTGTCTAAGGTATACCCTTTAGCAGCGCTTATTCTTATTTTTTTATTTTTTTATTGAAAACCTATAGCAGCGCTTAGGGAAAGGAAGTGTTGTCTATGGTAAGGCCTATAGCAGCGCTTATAATAAGCGTTGTCTATAGTATACCTTTAGCAGCGCTTACTCAAATTTTTCAATTTTTTTTCTTCTGAAAACCTATAGCAGCGCTTAGGGTATAAGTGTTGTCTATGTGGCACTGTCTAAATTCAATTTTGGCATAGTGCTATCTGACAATGGTGGCTGCACCCTTCCAGCCAAATCTCGCCACTTCTGGGCATACTCCTTAAATCCCTCATTAGAAGCCATACCCATACTCTGTAGTTGAGTACGAGTAGGCGCTAAATCAGTGTTGTATTGGTATTGTCGGTAGAAAGCAGCTGCTAAGTCTTCCCAGTTGTGAACCTCAGACCATTTAAGTTGATAGAACCAGTCCAGTTGTATGCCTGACAAACTGTCTTGGAAGAAGTGGACCCAGAGATCTTTATCAGAGGAGTGAGGTTGGATCTTTCTGACGTAGGATCTTAGATGCATCTTCGGACACGACAGATCGCCATACTTAGCAAATGTAGGAACTTTGAACTTGGGAGGAATGACGATCCCAACGACCAACCCTAGTTCTTCAAAATCTAAACCAGGTACCCTTTGCAGTTCCATGGCTGCCAACCGATCCTCAAGATTTTTATACTTATCATCCGCCAGGGGATATTGTTGTTCGAAGTAATCTTCATCCTCTTCCTCTTCTTCTTCTTCAGCTTCAGATTCTGAGGGCACTGCTGCTCCTTTTCCTTTACTGACCCCTTCATCAGACGTCGAGGGGAACTCGAGAACCTTTCTAGCCTGGCTTTTAAACCTTCTGCCCATAATGGCCATACTAGTCCTTTTCTTCTTTTTCCCTTTGTCTTTCTCTCTCTCCAACAGTTCTTTAAGGTCCTCTTGACCCTTTGCTAAGGTCATGAGGAGTTGCTGGAATTGAGAATTTTGTGCTTGCAGATCCTTAACCGTCTGCTCCAAATCCATCTTGCTGTAATAAACAGCAGAAAGATAAGGAAACCTGGTGTGATGACTTGTTTATGCATATGATGAATGATATGTTATTCATGTAATGCATTCAAGGATTCAGAAATTCAAATTTGTTGCAATCAAAAAGAACGCACGTCATATTAAGAAGAAATTTGTTAGTACATAAGTTCCCCATGGGCGAAATATTACAAAATTCTTAATGTAAAAAGACATTGCGCATCCTCTTTGGTGCGATGTAAGTGTTGAGAGTTTCTTCCTCGTGAAGTCGGTGGGTAAGCTCCAAAACCTTCTTCTCACTGGCATAGAAGCTGGCTTCGAAAGTATTTCGTTCTTCTTTGAGCTGGATCCAACTCTTTTGCAATTCTTCCAATGATGTTGGCATGTTTGGATGTAGGAGGGTGTATGGAACCTCTCCTTCCATAACAGGCTCTTTGATCACGGGGAGAATGTGAGAGAATGGCATCATAAGACTTTAGGCACGGGTTCGTACCCACTTGAGATAAGGCTCAAGGGGGATGGAATTCTTGTGCCCTAGTGTCTTACTATCTACTTTGTTGGGCATCCGCCAAGCTCTGATGAACCTCTGTCGAAGTCCTTGCGCATCGTTGTCGAAGTCAAAAACTAGGTTAGGAATCAGCATATCATGAGGGCCATCCCTTCGGGCATATCCAAACTGTCTTAGAGCTAAACAGGGGTTGTAGGTAATGCCTCCCCTAATGCCAAGTAATGGGACATTAGGAAACTCTCCACAATGATCAATGATGATGACATTTTCTCTGGACCGAGAACACCAATGAACATCAGAATATGTGAGGGTCATCAACCGTTGTGACCACCTTAAACCCTGCTCATTCTTTAAAACTGCCTGGGGAAGGTGAGAAATAAACCACCTTGCCAGAAGAGGAGTAAAACATATGAGAACACCTATTTTCCTCATTGTTCGTGTGTAAAATGAGTGTAGGATGTCCCCAAGCAATGTAGGTACAGGATTCCGAGATATGAAAATCTTGACAGCATTCACATCTATAAGTTGATCAGGGTTTGGGAACAAGACCAACCCATAGATGAGAAGTGCTACAATCTCCTCAAAGGCTTGTAGATCTAGAGAATTCCAGCAGTCTTGTGCCTTCTCAAATAGAAACTTTGCCAAGAAACCCTTGACACCACTTCTGGTTTCCCAATGACCTTTGATATCAGATGGTTGCATGTGTAGGCCTTGAACAACATCTTCAGGATTTGGCTCTCTTTCTGTACCATTGTAGGGTTGTTGATGGAGAATAGGAATCCTCAGGAGTTGAGAAAATTCCTCCAAAGTAGGTACTAGTTGGTAATCATGGAATGTGAAACAGTGGTGTAAGGGGTCAAAGAACTGGAAGAGAACTTTCACCATGTCTTCCTCAATGTTAGAAATGACCAAGTTGAGAAGTCTACCATGTCTTTCACTGAAGAGATAATTCTCTGGAATTTTGGAAGTAAGCTCCATGAGTTGAGGAGGGATTCTCACAAGGTTGACTTGAATTTTTTTCCTGCGAAGAGATTCCATGACCTACAAAACAAGAATAAAGATGAAGATCCAAACCCTTGAAATGGTTAGTGGATGCATATGATGTTTTATGATGTTCATGATGTATGCACAAGCACATGTACAAACAAGTCACACAAGATCCTAGTTCCAGGCTTGCATGAGGTTTCATAGGTAAGTACCCTCTTGAAGTTAGTTGGCTCAACCTGTCCTATAAATAGTAACCGGGTTCTAAGGAGCTCAATATCACTGGATTATTTTCTGTGTTCATTGTTTTGGTTTAGCCACTTAACTGGCGACCAAAATATTCTAAGAAAACAACCCTCAATGAGTGTAGTATCGAGTATCTACCAACTTCAGACTGCACCAAAGCCGGTCATCTCACTACCCCTAAAAAAGGCCAAGATGGTCAAGTAAGGTTCTAAGAGTTTATTAGTGCTTTATGACATCACTCAGCGGCCCCGTATTCTCTTTGATTGACTCAAAGGCTACCGGTACTCACAAATATGCCGCACTAATATAGCTATTGCTTTAACCATGTCGATATACCCCGCACAGTTTCCACAACGTATTGCTATTTACCTATGAATGCTTCCCAAAATCCGGGTGGAGGATTCAAACCCAAACAAGAGAACCAAATGTAAAGAAATCAAAGCAAACAAATTTAGCATGCAAAGGTGATATAAACCCTAAGGTTACTCTACTTTTATAGTTAATTCCCCAGCAGAGTCGCCAGTTCTGTGATACGGTGGGAGAACTGACTTGAGGTTTTGCATTTGTGTTCGCAAATGTTTCGGTTTAGCAAGAGTCGCCACCGAATTTTTATTTTATCCTAAGGAAAGGTCAAAAAGCACAGGAAAGACCTTTGAGATATTTTCTTGGGTTCGGGGAGTAGATTATGAAAAGGGAAGGTATTAGCACCCTTTTCATCCATGGTTATCCATGGGCTCTTAGTTACTTGTTTAGATCACTTGCTTTTGCTTTTCAATTGTTTGAAACGGTGCTTTGTGTGTGGTTTTGAAAGATGTTTTGAAAAGAGGCCATCATTGTGGCAACCTTTGTAATGATCCTTGTTTGAATGTATACAAAGGTGTTTTTGTCTTTTGAAAATATTTCTATGTTAGAAAGTTTGATTTGGGAAATGTTTTGAAATTGTGTTGTGAAGTGTGTTTGAAAATAGCAAGGATGTTTTTGCAAGCTTTTTGATCAAGTAACTAAGAGTTGTCTACCCTATTTTACTCAAAGATCTTTCTTATGTTTTTAACCCTTTTGACAGTGTTGTTTCACCAATGCATTTGGTGAACAACCCTGTGTTAGGATGTTAAACGGGACAGGCGCGGGTCATCGTGTAGACCATGATAGCAATTGTGTCAAGTTTCTTTGGCAATTTTCTTGAGGGACTTGATCATTTTTGTTTAGGCAACCAAGATAGCGTCATCGAGGGACTATGATCTTTTCTTTTGTTTTTGTTTTGCCAAAGTATCCAACATGCATATCATGGCCCATTTTTGAAGGCAACAAGTGGATTGTAACCCTAGGGGTGCAAGTGTGCATTGTGTTTGTTTTTCATGCATTTTTGTCTTTGATTAGGTCAAACTATTTGTTAATTTGATTTTTTGCATTCAAACCCTAATTCTCTAATCATGGCATAATTGAAAGCGTTAAGTGCGAGAATTTAAATCCTAAGCTATTACAACATGATTATGGGGATGGGGGTACAATTTTGAATGGGGGTATTTTGACAAGAAATATAAACCCTAGTTACTATTACATCCAAATTGAATCTCAAATGCATCAATATTTAAATGTACAATATTTAAATAAACAAAATAAATAAATATTAAATAAAATGTATTATGCAAAAAGAAGTTTTTATTTATTTATGTATGTAAAGTATTTTATAAAGAAATAAATAAATAAGGATTAATTTTATTCATTTTTAAGGGTAAACCCTAATTTCCTTTAAATAAATACATTATATTATTTATGTATAAAAAAAATTAATATGTGTAAACAAATGAAATATACTTAAAAAAGGTATTTTTTTAGTATAAATAATAATAAAAATAAAAATGTAATATTTTTATATTTTTATTCTAAGTATTTAACAAAACATAAGTATATATGTATATATGTATATATTAAATATATTAAATAAAAATAAAATAAAATATGTACAAAAATAAATTATATTTTTAATGATATTTTTAGTATGAACAAAAATAAGAAATACAAATAAAAATATATATTTACATATTATTTTCAAATTTTCAAATAAATTGTAAAAGTATTCAAAATGTTTTAATGTTAGAAAAATCAAAATAAAATACCAAATAAATGTAAAAAATTATGAAAATGTTTTTTGAGCATTTTTTATATTTGGAGATAAAATAACAAAATCAAAAATGAAAACAAAAATTCGAAAATGCAAAAATATAAGAAATTGGGCCAGGGGGTGTGAAACTGAAAAAGGGAGGTGTTAGAAGTAAGCAGACCAGGCCCAGCCCAAGTCTTCATCTTCAACCTCCAGCAATTGTCAAACGCGCGCGCGCCTGGTTCAAACTGGAACATCCTGGAAACGTGATCTTTTGCCAAAACTCACAACATCAAACTTGTAGAGAATTTCAATACGATTCTAACCATATAAAGCATTAATCCTAACTCTCAAAGACCAGAGAGAATTTTTCAGGCCCTAAAATTTAACCTAGTTTTTACAGCATGTTCATGGATGAAATTCTCCTAGCACACTTAATATAAATGAAAACTGAGCATATGTACAGCTTCATGGCATTGAATACTACATTTTTTATTCACAAACCTAAGGCTAAATGTTCCTAAATAGAGAGATAGAAAGTGAGAAAAAAACCTGTTTCAGTTGGATTCGAGTAGGACAATGCAGAGCTTCTCAACAAGTTTTGAGGTGTCTGGTAGCTTGCCTGAGCTTCACTTGATCTTTTCCAATAGTTAGCTTGCCTTGAATGTCCCTGAATCAGCCTCTAGAACTCAAGTGCACAAGCTTGAAATGAAAATGGTGATCACTGTAAATGGAGTTACAGTTGGCAATGGAGGTTTGGGATAGCTTGAGTGAGTTGAATGGAAGGTGTTTGAAGCAAAAAGGAGCAAAACGAACGAGCCAAATGAGCTGTGGCACTCAAGTTGCAGCACCTGCCCTGTTTTGCTAAAAGAATGTGATTTATGGCTATGGGAGGTTTTGGGGCTCAAGCATTCGTGTTTATGGCTCAAAGGGTTGTGTGAAAGTTGTTTGTGATGTTTGTTTAAGCTAACAATGGTTGGTTCTCCAGTTGGGAGGATTTTGCAAGTTTTCTTTTTTGTGAAGCAAGAATGTGTTAGTTGTCAATACAGGCATGTACAAGCCCTCAAGTTTGCTGCACACAATCCTCTTGGTTGCTGGAATTTATGGATTTTTTTTGGCTTCTGAGATCTTGGCCCTATGCTTCAAAGATCATGTTTTGACATAAAGCAAACCTTTTCAAAAATAGAAATGTACCTTTTTCTAATTAAGGATTAGTTTTGTGTGCAATGTCCAAATGGCCAAGATAATGCATTAGCTCAGTGGATTTGCATTTAATTAAGGAGTATGAATTGGTTTAGAGGCCTGAAAACAAGTACAAAGCATGCTGGTTTGGAAATGCAACTTGTATGAACATGAATTGGCCATGGATACAAAGTGAGTTTTTGCCAACTTCAAGCATTTGATTCTCCCTAACCACAAATGTGTTTGAGTAGTTCTTGGACAATTTGGAAATCTTGCAACATGCTATATAATCCATATTTGAAATGCAACTTGATACTCCAAGTGGAACTATGTGAAAAATGGCCAAGAAGATGGGTCAAAATCATGCCTAAACTAGGGCAAAATTTCTCTAAGTTAAAACTTTTAGGTACCCTTGTTCCAAAAATCATAACTTGAGATCCAAGCTTCTTTTGAGAAAACTTTATGAATCAAAGTTGTAGACTTTGTGGAGGACTACAATTTTCATGTTGTAAGTTTTGTTTTAATCCATTTGCATCTTGGTGAAAATGTGGGACAAAGTTAGAAAAAATTAAGAAAATTTCATAACTTAGAAAAATTCTAAGTTATGAAAATTTTCAATTTCAAACCCTAATTTGAAATTTTGGGTTTCTTGATGAACAAGTTTCATAATTTGATACATCTTGATGAAAAATGACCCTTGGCACTTGGTTTTGACCAAAAAGTCAAAGTTTGACTTTTCAGTGTACAATCAAATTTTGATCAGTTGACTGAAAAATTCATTTGTCAATCCAATGCATTTGATATCTATTGAACTTGTTGAATAGGTCAATATGATGCCCTTGAGTCCTTGAGTCCATGGTTGAGCTTAATTTTCCATTGGCTAGGTCAAACAGTCAAAAATTGCCTTTGTATAGTCAAAACTCTAAAAATGACCATTTTGCCCTTTTGGTGATCTGATCAAATTTCTTGTGGAGTTGTGGTCCAAACTTGATCAAATGGTTCATATGAGTTCATAATGTTGATGTGGGTAAAAATTCATGAGGTTTGACTGTAAATTGGCCACAGTTGACTTTTTTCCCCAATACAACTGATTTCTAGGTCAACTGTCCAATTGATTGGGCAAAAATTTGATTCAAGGCTTGAAACTTGGTATGGGAAAACTTATGAGTCCAACATGAAGTATGAAAGTAACTTTGGGTATTGTAAGTCAAAAAATCCCTGTGCAAACTCAAACCCTAATTTAGGTCAACAGTGCAAGGAGGTGTCTTGAGCAGAGCAAGCCCTAGCTTGATCTTGAGTTCTAAGAGCCTTCTGATGAGAAATGTTGATAAAATGAGAGGGAAAATTTTGGGGTACAACACTGGGAAAAGTATCCCTTTGAAACAACTTGCTTTCGATTCACAAGGGCAACACCTATCTTTATACAAGCCTCGTTTGGACAAGTAGGGACCTCCTGCATGCAAGATTCGATTACACCAATGACCCCTTACAAGCTGGCTTTTGGTGCACATGGCAAAAGCCTCTTGTAGCCTCCTTAGATTCAAAGGGGAAGGGCCTCCTGTTGGTGTCCTTTGATTCAGAAGTTGGTGGCTTCCTACTGGCCTCATTCAATTTAGAAGTTGGTGGCTTCCTACTGGCCTCATTCGATTCATAAGACAAGTTCCTTCTCTACGCTTGCCTCCAATTCACAAGGCAGGAACTTCCTTCATGCTAGCAGGCACAAGGCAATGGCTTTCTGCAGCTTTCCTTCGACTCAGAAGACAATGGTCTTGCATGTTTGCCAAATTCAAAAGGCAGAGATTTCCCTTCATGCTAGAACCCACAAAACAAGGGACCTCTTGCATATAAGCTTTAATTCCCTCTCGAAAACCTTCAACACACATAGTCTCTACACTATGACACATCTGGGTCTCCCAATCGAACGTTATACCTTGGTGTCCCATATGAAGAATTACAAGTGATGCACACAAGTGATGCATGTGGTCCCTTCAAAAGAACACATACATGTTTCAAATGGAAGGACACCCATTTGTGCCCCTTCAAAGGATACACATATGAGACATTCGAAGGACACTTTGATTTGGAAAGAAACGTTGTTGTCTAAAAAGGAGTATGGTCGAAGGATAGGGATAGTTTTTCAAAATAATTGAAAAGTATTCCAGATGCTAGTGGTATCAAGTACAAGTCTGCTGCACTTTCCAAAACACTCCAAAACTGCTGCACAACAGTCCTGCCACGCTACTCCTATATTTGCACCAATTTGGCATTAAAAAACAGCACCTCGAAGACTACAAGAACATCATACCCAATTTGCTTTTTTTTCCCTCCCAAACCTCATCCAAACTCATCTATAAATAAGAGCTTCCATCACACATCTTAGGGGCCTTCTGGTAGCTGAAAAACTCTTGTTGTGAGAAAATTATCAAATTCTCAAAACTATCAAACACTCTCAAACATTCAAACTCTAAAACTCTCAAATTCCTTCATGCATTAGTGAATCCTTCGATTCACTCCCCAACTGCCAGATAACTAACCTTTGATTCATTCCGTAACTACAACATAATAGTCTTTTGATTCACTCCCTAGACTGTTATATAATAACCTTTAATTCACTCACCACTATCACATACCCTCCTGCGATTTAGTGACTACCCAAACAAAGCAGCAACTGAACTAGCTTCAGGAAGGTTCCAGCGAAGCTCCATCCACCACCAAGGAAGTCACCTACAGCTCCTTCGATTAGCACTTCAAGAGGTAAGTTTCCTCTAAAATTGGAACTTTTTATTTAAATATCATTTGTACATATAAATAAAATGAAAATGTAGATATCCCATCTAGGAAGTTGACCATGCCCTAACTTTCGATCCCCGTTACCTATATGTTGAAAATATCAACCCTGACTAGTTAGACTTTGGATTTTGGGTGCCCAATAATCTTGTGCTAACCCCTGGCTTGTAGTTTTGAAAGTTACACTTGTTAGTTTCATTTTCAATTTTTAGACATGTTTTCTGTATCCTTGATTGGCTAAACATTAAAGCCTTTCAAATCTCAACTTGGGAGCTTTGCATTCCTGCAATCGAAGGAAGCAGCAAGGAGGTTGAAACAAAGAGTGTACACTCATGTTGACTTCCAGGCCAATCGAAAGAAGTAGAAAAAGGACGTAATCAAAGGGCATGCTAATACTGATTCCCATCCCCACTCAAAAGAAGCAAAAGAATGGTGATTCGAAGGAACCTACTACCTGGATCGAAAGACTCACTTTTTCACTCTTGTTATGTTATTTATGCTTGTCTTTATATTTTCTTTCTATTCAATATGGTTGTAATAGTGTAGGATATTTATTTTCTGCATTTTTATTGCTTTATAAAAATGTTAGTAATTAGGATGTATGGCAAGATAAAACCAACAAGTAGACAACCCTAATCAAAGACTAAATGCATGCAATCAAACACACTTTGCACACATGCACCCTAGGGTAATCTCACTTGTTGCCTCAAAAAAAAGATCGTAGTCCCTCGATGACCCCTCGATGTTGCCTTCGGTAAACAATCTAGTCCCTAACGAAATTGCTAAAACGTCTCATAAGTTGCCTTCTATGACTATACAAATGACCCACGCCCGTCCCTTCACATCCAATGATGGGGCTTCTTACCAAATCGATGGTAAGATAGCAACATCTAAAGGAGGAGGAAAAGAACATTAGACCTTTTGAGTAGGTAGGACGCTCGTAGTTGCTTGCTTGCTCACAACTAAAAAACATTTTTCACCAACACTTTCAATTGAAACATTTTTAAAAGTCAAAACACTTTGTATGCATTCTTATAGAGACGAGAATTATTACAAAGATACTTTTCAAAATCACTTTCAAAAACATCTTCCACAACAAACATCTCTTTGAACTATTTTCAAAACCAACACTTTGTACGCATTCTTATAGAGACGAGAATCATTACAAATACGTTTTCAAAATATTTTCAAACCCACACCACAAAGCACATTTTTCAAACAAATCAAGTGATCTAGCAAGCAACTAAGAGCCCATAGATAACTATGGATGAAAAGGGTGCTAACATCTTCCCTTTTCATAACCTACCCCCCGAACTCAAGAAAATATCTCAAAAGGTATTTCCTGTTCTTTTCACCCTTTCCTTTATTGGATAAAAGAAAAGTCGGTGGAGACTCTTGCCATCCGCAACAATTGTAATCAAATGCAAAACAACCAAGTCAGTTCTCCCACCGTATTATAGAACTGGCGACTCTGTTGGGGACTTACTTAAAAGTGGGGTTACCTTAGGTCTAGATCACCTTTACTTTCTTCCTTTGTTTAACTTGCTTTCTTTATATTATGGTTCCTTATTTGGGTTTATTTTGATCCTCTACCCGGATTTGGGGCACCTTTTAGGTAAGTAGCAATGGATTGTGGAAATTGTGCAGAGTATACCGACATGGTTGAAGCAATAGCTATGTTAGTGTTACACATTTGTTGGTATCGGTAGCCCTTGAGTATTCAAGGAGAATACGGGGCCGCTGTGTGGTGTCATGAAGCACTAACTAACCTTAGAACCTTAATTGAACAACTTGGCCATTAGGAAGTAGTGAGATAGCCGGCTTTGGTGCAGTCTGAAGTTGGTTGATACTCGATACTATGCTCATTGAGATTGTACTTTCGAGATATTTCGATCGCCAATAAAGAGGCTTGCGCTGAAACAATGCTCGATGAAGAAAGATCGGTGATATTGAGATCCCCTAGAACCCGATTACTTTCTAGGATAGGTTGAACCAACTAAACTTCAAGAGGGTACTTACCTATGAACCTCATGCAAGCCTAAACCTAAGGACTTATTTAATTTTCATGTGTATGTACTTGTACATAACATCATGACATCATACCATAGCATTTCTACACTAACCATTTCAAGGATTTCGAGATTCATCTTTGTTCTGTTTTGTAGAAAATGTCTCCCACTCATAGGAATACTATCCAAGTCAACCTCGTACGAGTACCTTTTCAACTTAAAGAATTAGGATCAAGGATTCCTGAGAATTCTCCGTTCACCAAAAGACATGGACGACTTCTCAATCTGGTTACCTCAAGCTTTGATGAAGACATGATGAAAGCGCTTTTCCAGTTTTTCGACCCTTTACACCATTGCTTTACCTTCCCTGATTACTAACTTGTGCCCACTATGGAAGAATTCTCTCAACTCTTGGGAATTCCTATTCTCGATCAATTACCTTTCAACGGTATTGAAATAGACCCAAGCCCTGAGGAGATTGCTCGAGCTTTACACTTGCAACAATCTGATGTCATGGCTAACTGGGAAACAAGAAGTGGTGTCAAAGGGTTTCTAGCCAAGTTCTTGTTGGAAAAGGCTCAAT
Organism: Vicia faba; assembly: GCA_948472305.1. Lineage (NCBI taxonomy): Eukaryota > Viridiplantae > Streptophyta > Magnoliopsida > Fabales > Fabaceae > Vicia > Vicia faba. Next base: position 1,348,199,594 of record OX451735.1, read on the forward strand.
ACTATTGCAATACTCTGGATTTACAAGCCTTTGAATAAGTCTTGGATCTTCTCATTTATGAGATGGTACTATTTCCTAATCTTGACCAACTTATAGATGTGAACGCAGTCAAAATGTTTATATCTCGCAATCCAGTGCCTACTTTGCTAGGAGACATCTTGCATTTTTTTCACTCTCGCACCATGAAGAGAAGGGGGACCCTCATGTGTTGCACTCCTCTGTTGGCTAGGTGGTTTGTTTCGTACCTCCCCCGATCTTTTGTGAAGAACGACCAAGGTTTAAGATGGTCTAATAGGTTAATTTCACTCAGACATTTGGATATTCACTAGTGTTCTCGATCCTTGGAAGACATTATTATCATCGACCGTCGTAGGGAATTCCCTAATGTCCCTCTGCTTGGCATTAGGGGAGGTATTACTTACAACCCTTTCTTGGCTTTATGACAGTTTGGTTATGCATGAATAGATGGTCCCCATGATGTGTTCATCCAAGGTATGGTATTCGACTACGAGAGTGATGACCAAAGCTATCGTTAAAGGTTCATACGAGCTTGAAGAATGGTAAGCAAGGTGGATAGTAGGACATTGGGACACAAAATTTCTATTCCCCTTGAGCCTTACCTTAAGTGGGTACGAACTCGTGCTCAGAGTCTCGTAATGCCTTACCCCTCAATCCTACCTATCATCATGGAGCCTGTTGCTGAAGGGGATGTCCCGTATACTGTCCTTTACCCTAACATGCCTACCTCTCTGGAAGATTTGCAAAAGTATTGGATTCAGCTAAAAGAAGAGAGAGACACCTTCGAAGCCCAGTTCCATGCGAGTGAAAAGAAAGTTTTGGAGCTTACAAGACAGCTTCATGAAGAGTGAAGTTTGAACGCCTACGTTGCGCCAAAAAGGATGCGCTCGACCTTTTTGTCTTAGGAGTTTATTTTGTGTTTATTTCCTCCATTGTAAGCCCAAGAGGCATGTTGTAATCAATTTGGACTTATTAATACAATGTTTTTTTCCTTTTGTCTAAACAAATTTAAATCTCCTATTTTCCTTGAAATCATTTGCATATGCATTTTCATTCATCATAACATAAACATGTTTTTCACAACAGGTTTCCTTATCTTTCTACTGTTTATTTCAGTGAGATGGATATTTAACAGACAATAAAGGATCTTCAAGCACAAAATGCTCAATTCCAACAAATGTTTCTAACTCTGGCTAAAGGACAAGAGGACCTGAAGGCTCTCATGATTAAAGACAAGAAGAAGAAGAAGAAGACGAAGAAAACAGTGGGTGTATTAAACATGGGAAGGAGGTTCATATAACCAGCAAAGCGAGCTCTAGAATTTGCAACTCCGTCAAATGAGGGAGACAATCAAGAGGAGAAGGCAAAGGAATGGGACCACAGTCGGGGGTCTGATGAAGAGGAGACTGACTATGCTGAAGCACAATATCCTCCTGCTGATGACAAATTTAAACAGCTGGAGGATCGTCTCAATGCTATGGAAATTCAAAAAGTACCCGGTCTTGATTTTGAAGAACTAGGTTTGGTCCCTAGGGTGGTCATTCCACCAAATTTCAAGTTCCCACATTTGCTAAATATGATGATGCGTCATGTCCTAAGCTGCCCTTAAGGTCGTATGCCAGGAAGATCCAACCCCATACTACTGATAGGAACCTATGGGTACATTTCTTCCAAGAAAGTTTGTCAAGGACACAGTTGGATTGGTTCTATCAGTTGGAAGGAACCAACATTCCCAATTGGGAAGATCTGGTTGGTGCTTTTTACAAGAAGTACTAGTATAATTCTGACCACGCTCCAACTCGTACACAACTATAAAGTATGTCTATGGGTTCTGGAAAAGGTTTCAAAAATTATGCCCAGAAATGGAGGGATCTTGCGGAAAGAGTCCAGCCTCCCCTATCTGATACAGAACTGGTGGATATGTTCTTGGGTACGTTGTCTGGTCCATTCTTCAACCATCTTATTGGAAGCTCTTCAGTTGGGTTTACTGAGCTAATCTTAACTGGTGAGCAGGTAGAAGCTGGTATTAAGAGTGGCAAGATTCAGAGGGATGCATCCTCAAGTACGACGAAGAAACCCTTTGCTAGAAAGAAGGAGGTCAGTGCTGCTTATGGCCAGAGAAATCAAAATAAAACCAAACGTCGTCCGATGGTAGGGGTTGTTACGATCTCCAATCCTATATCCAATCAACAACGAAACAATCAGCGCAGGCCGGATGCACCCATAAGACGATTCACCCGGATCAACATGACCTTGTCCTAGGTTTTTCCACACCTATTGAAGTCCAATCTGGTGAATCTAAAGGAAGCTCCCAAGAATCTCAATACTGCTTCTCCCCTCTACAACCCAAACGCTCGATGTGCCTATCATTCTGAGAATCCGGGGCATGATACAAACCATTGTTGGGCTCTAAAAAATAAAGTGCAGGATCTTATTGAAGCGAAGGAGATTGAGCTCGACCTTCTAGAGACACCTAATGTAATAACTGCACCAATGCCCAAACATGGCCAGGGTGTTAATTTTATTGAAGATGACCTGTTTGTTTCCTCTGTCGATTAATTAGCCTGTCCTCTTCTGATCATTAAAGAAAATCTGTTGCAAGCTGGTTTATTTCCGAGCTGTGGTGAAGGTTGCCACTTATGTATGTCTCTATCGGATGGTTGTTTGTTGTTAAAAATGGGTGTCCAACACCTAATGATTAATAAAGAAATCCTGTTTGAGAAAGTTCCCCTTCCAAGAAATTTTTGTGAAGATGTCTCAATAATTACCATTTACGACAATCCTCCCAGGGTCTCCACCAAAAGACTCGTCGAGATTACACTCGTTCCCAAGTTTTCACCTCTGATTATCACTCTTCCTGGACCAATACAATATTCCTCTGATAAAGTTGTTCCCTGGAATTATGGGGCTGACGTCTACTACCATGGCGTCAAGCAAGACCTGTTGGCTGTTGAAGATAAAATTGCTAAAAACACTGATCCTGACATCGACAACATCGTCGGGACCAGTAAAATTACGAGAAGTGGAAGGGTTTTCTCTCCCTCAATCTCTCTGAAGATTGTTTCTACTCCTTTGATTATTCCCGCTGCTACTCCTGTTAGTACTCCCATTACTACTCCCGCTATTATCCCTGCTACTGAGTCGGCCGAGACTCGGGGAAAAGAGGTATTGGTTGAGCCTGTCCATATGAAGGCACACAAAAAAGTCATTCCTGAGGCTTCTAAAAAAGAAATGGAAGAGATACTGAAGATAATAAAGAAAAGTGATTATAACATTGTGGAGCAGTTGGGGCATACCCCTTCGAAAATATCAATGTTAACCTTACTCTTATGCTCCGAAGCCCATGCTAAGGCTTTGGTAAAATTCCTAAAGTCTGCCCATGTGCCTCAAGATACCTCCGCTAATCAATTTGAGAAAAGTGTAGCCAGCCTGACTGCTGATAATGGACTGGGTTTTTCCGACGCTGATCTAACTCCCAAGGGAAGGAAACACAATGATTCCACATATGTCTCTATTGAGTGCATTGGCACTACCCTAGATCATGTTCTTGTAGATACAGGTTCATCGCTGAATGTCTTACCCAAGAATGCTCTGGACAGGTTCGATTATGAAGGACTCACGTTGAAGCCCAGTAACATTATGGTGAGGGCTTTCGATGGTTCCAAAATAATGGTGCATGGGGAGGTGGACATCCCTATTAAAGTTGGTACTCATACTTTTGACTTAACTTTTTACGTGATGGACATCCTCCCATCGTATTCCTGTTTATTGGGTCGACCTTATATCCATGGGGCTGGTGTTGTTACTTCTACCCTACATCAGATGTTGAATTATCCATTCAATGGAAAGATTATCATAGTCTGTGGTGAGGAGGAATACATGGTGAGCCACCTGAACTCTTTTAGGTATGTTGAAATGGACGGCGAGTTCATTGAGACCCCCTGTCAGAACTTTGAGGAGGTTCTACAGACAGTTGTTGTAACCAAGACTGCTACTAAGGTTCCAAAGATTACCAGATCTCCGTTGAAGATGGCTTCTCTGAAGGATGCTAAAGCAGTAGTTGAAGAAGTTGGATGTACCATTTGGGGTCAACTTCCGGATATTCCCTACAAAACTGACAAGTCTGGTTTGGGTTTTACTTTGGAGGCCCAAAGAGTTGTCCGTCGTGCTCGCGCTGGGGGACCGCCACTATGCATCAGCAACCATGAACTCAATATGTTGGAGGACAATGATAGCGATTGTGACATGGACAAGTGGATATTCCCAACTATTAACGGTGGACTCAACAATTGGGAGGCCCAAGATTTTGTTCCTATTACTTTTATTCAAGAGTAATTGTCTTCTAATTTTTGGATATGTAATATTTAAACAGTTGAAACTCTAAAACCTTGTGTCTTACCCGAGGCACAATGGTCTATCTCTGAGGGTTATTACTTCATCTTCATATGTCATTAATAAATCATTGGACATTTTGCATGCAAATTTTACCCTCTTTAATTTTCTTTTCTACTTTTTACTTTATCAAAAATAACTATGCTCTTACACACACTCACATATCAAAATCCAAATCCACATCCACTCGGGATCCCATTGGTAACAGTTCTGCTATTGCCAATTATGATTTTGAAAATCCGATCTACCAAGACAAGGATGAAGGTGAGGAAGATTGTGAAGTTCCAGGGGAACTTGCCAGACTGTTACAATAGGAAGAAAGGGCAATACAGCCCCATGAAGAGCCAATTAAGACAATAAACTTGGGTACTGAAGAGGACAAGAAGGAAGTCAAGATAGGTGC